>OY992532.1:116611573-117811573 GCA_963921185.1 Dasysyrphus tricinctus
ATCATACTCCACTAATTTTAACACTGAGTGAAGCGGAAATAATAGAAAAAAGTAATCCTAAGCTGGTGAATAAAAGAACAAACTGGAACGAATTCAGAGATATACTTGAAAGTTTTATAAACCTGAGATCCCCTATGCAAACAATTGAACAAATTGACCATGAAGTAGAACAATTTATTGCTGATGTGCAACAGGCTGCAGAAGAAAGTACTCCAACTATTTCGAACTCAAGAGAAAAAGAAATAAAATATCCTGTCGAAATAAAGGAGCTGATATTGGAAAAAAGAAGAGCTCGAAGAAAATGGCAAGTTACGAGATTTCCAGGTGATAAGGCAGTTTTTAACCGTCTTAAAAACGAACTAAAGAAAAGAATCTGTGAGTTTAAAAACGAATCACTGAGTAGATTCCTGAATAGCCTGACGGCGGATGCTTCTACAGAATACTCATTATGGAAAGCAGCTAAGCGCTTAAAAAGACCACAGACACAAAACCCGCCAATAAAATCTCAAAATGGTAAATGGGTCGGAAACCCGAAACAAAAGGCTGATCTCTTCGCTGAACATCTAGCGAATGTTTTTAAGCCATTCCCAGCAAACACAGCTACAGATCCCTTACAGTTTGTTGATAGAAACGACGAATGCGAAATACCTATTGTCACGCTCAAAGAAGTAAGAAGCATGTGTCAACATAAGTTGTCTAACAAAAAATCACCAGGGTACGATCTCATAACTGCTCAGGAAATAAATGCCTTAAATAGCCTTCAAGAAACTCCAATTTATAATAAACGCATGCCTTAAACTAAGATATGTGCCACATCACTGGAAAATTGCAGAAGTCATTGTTATACCTAAACAAGGTAAGCCACCAACAGAAGTAACATCTTAAAGACCAATATCGCTTATACCAATCATGGCAAAAGTTTTTGAAAAACTACTACTGAAAAGGCTTAGCAAAATAATAGAAGAAAGAAGACTAATTCCGAGCCATCAGTTTGGATTTAGAAATAAACATTCCACGATAGACCAAGTGCATCGAATTACGGATGTTGTGGAAAAGGCACTTGAAGAAAAACAAGTATGCTCGGCTATATTCTTAGATGTTGCTCAAGCCTTTGACAAGGTTTGGCACTTGGGACTTGAGTACAAACTGCATAGGGACCTTCCCAGGCAGTACTACGAAATACTGAAATCCTACGTTACGAACCGACTCTTAAGAGTACGGTACGACCAAAATTACTCGGAACTAAAGAAAATTGAAGCCGGTGTACCACAAGGAAGTGTCCTAGGACCAACCCTGTATCTGTTATATACAAGGGATATTCCAGTGGACATCAACGCTATCATGGCCACCTTTGCTGATGATACTGCAATATTGGTGCCAGATAAATCCGTTACGAAGGCTACACAAAAACTGCAAAATGCAGTCGATAAAGTTAGTGATTGGAGGCAGATATGGCGCATCAAACTAAACGAAACAAAATCGACGCATATAAACTTTACAAAGAAAAACATAAACAATGTTCCAATTTATATAAACAGTACAACAGTACCTTACTCCAATACCGCCAAATACCTTGGAATGACTTTGGATGCAAAGCTTAAATGGAAAGAGCACATCAAAAAGAAAAGAGAAGAACTAAACTTGAAGTACAGAAAAATGTGCTGGTTACTAGGAAAGAACTCTGACCTATCTATCCAGAACAAACTAATGTTATATAAGCAAGTATTGAAACCCGTTTGGACATATGGCATCCAACTATGGGGCTGTACAAAGAAAACAAATGCTGAACCCATCCAAAAATTCCAAAGCAAGGTCCTACGTGGAATAATTGATGCCCCTTGGTATATAAGAAATAGCGATCTACATCGTGACCTACAAATTGAAATGGTTACAGAAGTGGTTAAAAAACACGCTGTATCACACAATCAGCGACTGCAAAGTCATACAAACTCTAAAATGGAGACCGTCCTAAATGTACAAAACAATGTTCGGAGATTAAGAAGAACCAAGCCTCATGAGCTGATGGTCTAAAAGCTATGGGAAAGTGTTATAACTTTAAACTTCCCCCAATGCGATTTAAAAATTAAGAAATAAAAATCATTTGTCGATCTTTCATAGATTGGTCCTGATTCACCGGTGGTTTTATTGCGGTAAGAGTCCCACACTACTTGGTACCGATTCTTACCGAGTGTCTTTTGAAGATTTCCATCGGATAATAAAAAAAAAAAAAAAAATTTATAAATGTTTCAACTTAATAGATAGGTACCTACATATTACATGCTAGAAAAAGAACGCACACATAGATACGCCATTCAAATGCAGGCCTGCAGTGGACCCTTTTCTTAGTTCAGCTTGCGAAAGTGGACCCTTTTCTTAGTTCAGCTTCTATGTACTTTGTTATGTTCTGCCCACTACAACTTTGATTATAGCTGGGCCAAAAATTTAATTTAATTTTTTTTTATTTCAACTTTCAGTTTATTCTTTTTCATATTTGTTTGTCAAAACTTATCAGGAAAACAAATGTTTTGATTTGGATCCGCAATAATTTCGATGCGGATTTGAAATGTCAAAAGTTATATGGAACGCGGATGGGTTAAGTATTCACTAATCCAAAAATATTTAAACTATGTTATCGATATTCCTTCAGTTTTTCACCAGCGGATTTTCTAATACTAAAAACTCTTAAATTCTGTTGGATGGGATCCGCAACCTATTCATCGGATTATGTAATCGGGGTGATTACCGTTAGAAAGTACCATAAAACCGTTTTTTCGACACTTTTGGGGCGCCGCATTTTTTTATCACTCATTCATAACCCATATGGTTTACCTCTTGAAAATAAAACGATGCGGGTAAGTGCAAAACAGTGCTGTATATCAGTCTCTTTTTTTCTTATGTTTATTTGTTTTTCATGTAAACACTTGTCTCCTTTCCTCTCTATTCCTGCTGACTGCTGAAAAATCGCTGACATCATTCACAAGGGTAAATAGCCCTCTGCCGGTCAGAGCGAAAACCTCTATCTGGGTTATTGAAATTAACCTCTATTGACACCTGGTAAGTTGCTTTCCACACCACCTGCATTTCAGCACATGAACCTTATCTGGGGGATAAAATGTTTTCCAATTTGACGTTCAATGTATTTCCCATAAGAGAAAAGCAAAAGAGAGTCATATTCATGTTACTTTTTCTAATAACTTTTATATAAACGGATACAACTTTCATGATTGCAATAGAATAACAAAACATGTTAGTTTACAAATCTAGCAAAAAATAAATCAAAACTGACGCCTCAAATGCTTTAAATTTAAGATGAAAAATGTAAACAAACTACCTCTACAACGAGAAACAACAACACCAATACTCGTTTGAGAAAAAAGCAGCGCAGAGACGTAGCCAAGATTATTTAAAACATGAACAGTTTTTTTTTCTTTGTTAGTTATGTTTGTATTGAAAATGAAGATTTTCAAATACATTTCATATTTTTGTTTGGATTGAAAATTTCTTGCATATATATTTACCAATTTAATTACAAAAAAAAAAAAATGTTTAAGTTTTTTTACCTACGTACAGAATTTTTTGGTTTGGAAGTATGTAAATATTTTAAATGCTTCTTCGTTATACCGAATTTACACGACTGGTGAAAAGCTGTCGGTATAATGACAAAAATAATGATTTTGTCCATTCTTCTATAATTGTTTTGGTCATTATATTGCCAGTTCTCCAATCGTGTAAACGCGGCATTAACAAAAGACGCAGGCACGATTGAAGTGTTATTATTTCCTGATGTTTTTGGAGGGTACATATTTTGAAAATAAGAATTGTAAAAAATTAAACGCAAAATTTTATTTATTCAATAAAGGGTGTTATTGACCCCATGAGCTTCGCTAGTTTCTAAAGACAAAATATATTGTATTGACCTGTTGCACAAACAGTGTACAAATATTTGTACTCCTTTTTTCTCAAGAATACAAATTCACAAACGCAATACATAAATATATAGAAATACTTTATACCTACATCTGCATAAAAACATTACTGCAAAGTTTCGGTGACGTAAGCTTTTACTTATTAGAAAACAGTAGTAAAATATATAATAGCCCTGTTTTTTAGTGCAATTTTATCTTCGCTTAGAAAAAAGTAGCATGTTAAATACAACAACAATGCGGAATTATACCAGTTTGTTGTTGTAATTAACATGCTACTTTTTTCTAAGCGAATATAAAAATGCACTAAAAAACAGGGCTAATATAAAAATCTTCATAGTTGACTCTTGTCTATCAAACCCCTTCCCTGACTACGCACGTGACACCAATTTTGCTTACAAAATGAATCCATTTTGGAAAGCAACAACAACAATACAGGTTTGTTTACATTTTTCATCTGCAAAATATAGGAAGTTATACATAAGTTTTGATACATATTCTTCTTGATTAACTAACTCACATAAATTCTTTTTCTATTGCAACTATAAAATAAATTCGTGTTCATAGAAAATTAATTAGCAAAAGTAATGATTTTCAAACCTTTTTTTGGTTTTCTCTTATGGGAAATACATTGAATGTCAAAATGAAAAAAAAATTTATCCCCCACATAGGGTTCACGTGCTGACTGCTAGGTGCCGTGACTCCATTCGCCAATTGGCGAATGGAGTCACGGCACCTAGCAGTCAACGTGTGTAGCCTACTTGTGAGATAGATTTTTTTCCGATTTGGCATTCAATGCATTTCCCATAACAGAAAACCAAAAAATGCTGTTGAAAACTTTAATTTTACTAATTAATTTTATATGAATACTTATCTATATTAAAGTTGCAATGCAATAACAAATAATGTTACTTTGTAAATCAAAAAGAATATTTATCCAAACTTATGAATAATTTCCTTTATTTTGCAGATGAAAAATGTAAACAAACCTGTATTGTTGTTGTTACTTTCCAAAATGGATTCATGTCGTCAGCCAAAATGATATCATGTGCGTAGTCAGGGAAGGAGGTTTAAGAGATTAGGATCAATTATTAAGAAAGTTTATATAATTTTATTATTATTAGAAAAAGCTCACTAGGTAAGCTTTGTGAAAATTTTTGTATAAGGATGAATGTAGGTGTGTAATATTTGCATCTATTTATGCATTGCGTTCGTGTATTTGTACTCTCCTTACAGAAAGAGGACTTAAATCTTTTGGCCCCGTTTGTGAAATAAGATTTTAAAATTTATTTTTTGAATATATTTTGTATTTGTATATGAAGTTAAAATTTTGTTTTTTTTTTGCGTTTAGGCTATTTACCCAGATTCTTTTTTTTTTAAATAAATTTGATAAAAAGTTTTAAAAAATTATATTATTATATTATATTAAATTTTTCAATTCATAGTTTTAAAACATCCTTCGAAAATAAAAGCATTTTTTTAATACAATTTAGCAAGAAAATTTATTCACAAAAAAAAATTAACTATTCGTAGAACCTCGTTTTACAAACAAATAAGTATATGAACAAAAGAGAACAATTCATGTTTTAAATAATCCTGACTACGCCCCTGTGTAGCTTTTTTCTCAATCGAGCAATGTTGTTGTTGCTTCTAGTTGTAGAGGTGTTTTTTTTACATTTTTCATACAAAAATTAAAGTGTTTTAACAATCAGTTTTGATATATTTTACGTTTGATTTATAAACTCATATGTTTTTTCATTCTATTTCACTTATAATATGAATCCCCATTCATATAAAAGTTATTAGGAAAATTAATGTAAATAAGACCATGTTTTGCATTTCTCTTATAGGAAATACATTGAACGTCAAATCGAAAAAAAATCTATCTCACAAGTAAGCTACCTGCACTGACTACTAGTAGGTGTGGAAAGCAACTTACCAGGTGTCAATAGAAACCTTTATCCCATGTTGTTTTTGTAATACATGTTAAAAGATAACCTCGACCCCGATCCAGAGATAATAAAACGCAGCTAATAAAACGCGGCTATTATCACTAAACAAAATAAAAAGAACCCATTTACACGATTGGAAAATTCGAATTATTGTGGCAGTTGTCTGCCAAAACACTGGGAAAAGTCATTATACTGGCATTTTACAACCGTGGAAATGCAGCATTATGCTGGCCTTACGCGAATGGAAAGCTGCCAGTATAATGACAAAAAGAATGAATCTGTCCATTCTTTTGTTGTTGCTTATGTCATTATACTGGCAGTTTTTCAATCGCGTAAATCCGGCATTAGACACAAACAACATAGAGAGATAGCTATGTAGTTAACCAGAAATGATACTCAGTTAAATTTGTCTTAAATTTGAAAAGAACTATCAACAACAAAGATTCCATACCCAGTTTTCATAAAATATTCAAGGTAATCAATAATTAACTTGCTTTCATATAGAAGTTATTTTGAAAGAAAAACGATATATATATGCATACATATATGTATGTACCTACCTTAAGTACATTGTACCTTCCTAGATTTATATAAAAACAAACGATTCATTCATATCCCTCTATAGAATAGTTAGACAAAGAAACTCTTAAAAGAATTACGAAACAAAAGAACGTAGGAATTAGTTACAATAACAAAATAAGGACTTTGTTTTTTAGATATCAAAGTGTCATTTACGAAAGAAAACTTTTTGTAAGTTTCATATAAACTTTGCATCCAGGCATAGGTGGATACAAGGGGGGAGGGGGTTCATAAGGATGAACGCCCCTAGGGCTGTAGCCAATCCAGCAATTAGTTTTTCTTAATATACTTATTCTTTAAAGTTTTATAAGGCGTGTTTTCTTATCATCGGGATCTGGATCTGGATTAACTTTTAACTCGTATTACAAAAACAATTTTGAAAATTTCCCATTATTTTGTTTTTGTATTACGCGTAAAAGTTAATCCAGATCCAGATCCCGATGATAAAAAAAAACACACCTATAAATACGAGAAGATGCTCTTGAAAATCATTTACTTCTATTAGTAATGGACTGTTGAATTCATATTCACAAGCTCTTATGGATTAACAAAATGAAAAACACAAGTCACAAGCTCTCTCTTTCCTTCTTTTAAAATTGAAAATAGAAAATCAGGGTTAAAAACTCTGCTAGGGAAAAAAAGGATTGCAGAACAGTTAAATAATATGATCGTGATTTTGTAAGAGAGGTTGCTGAGAGCATTTGGGTGAAGAGATAGTTTGTGTGGATCATGAATCCACAATAAGTCCCAGATGTCTGAAAAGTCCCGTTTCTGAAAGGTCCTGAGACGTTCCAAATGATATGTTGCGAACCCCATGACTTAGAGCTTAATGGCCAATATAATGAAATAATGTAGGTACTCACTGTTGGAACCCAATAAAACAGCGGATTGCTGTTATCTTTAAAGCTTTATTAGAACGACTAAGAGAACAGTTTTTATTTGCTTTTGCTTTTATAGTGTAGAACGTTAACAGCCCTATTATTGACACGATTCAAAACTATTTTCAATGTAAAACTAGTTCTATAGGGGTTTCGAGTTGCAGGTTTTGAAAATATTGGTATTATTCAAACAAAAATTGACATCTAAAACTCTGATTTCGAGTTTTAGATGTCAATTTTTGTTTGAATAATATCAATATGTTCAAAACCTGCAACTCGAAACCCCCATAGAACTAGTTTTACATTGAAACTAGTTTTGAATCGTGTCAATAATAGGGATGTAAGAGTATATTAGTGTAGTTTAAATAACATACAAATATAAACGCAAAATCTAACAAACCTTCCCTAACAAACTAGTAAACTCTTGGTGTTTGTGTTTCTTCAAATTTTTAGTGAATACATCAGCGATCATTTTATCAGTTGGTATATACTCTTCAACTCCAGGAGCCCTTTCTCGTAGACTTCACGTACATATGTAGTGCACCTGAAGGTTGATGTGCTTCGTTCTGTTATGAAACACAGAGTCTTTCGCCAATTTTTGAGCACTGGTGTTATCACAAAAAAGTTCTGTGGGTTCATCCACCAGTTTGTTCGAAACCAAGTTCGTCCAAAAACCGCCGAAGGTATACAACTTCCTTTGATGCTGTTGATAGAGCAACGTACTCGGCTTCTGTACTACTCAAAGCGATGGAAGTATTTTTTTTACTCCCCCATGTAATAGCCGCTCCGACAAGGAAAAATGCGAAACCTGTGTATGATTTGCGACCGACAATATTGCCACCCCAGTCAGCATCTGCGAAGCCCTTCAATTTTTCACCAGTAGTACGGGGTAGTTAGACTTTTGCTGAGAAATAATTCAAACATGCAGTTTGACTCCGATATTCGAAAGGGTATTAGTACACGAGCCGAAAACCACATTTTTCACAACTGCACCTAGAGTCATTTGGCCGCCATTTTGTTTTTAACGGCTTTTTTTGTTATCAGACGTAGCTCACGCATTTTTGACGCTACGAAAAAAAATTGTGAGACAAACTTGTAGAAAATTTAATTTTCTACAAAATATGTTAAACAACTTTTTTCGATAAGTGCTTTTTTTAAAAAGTTACACTGCATTTTCTTAAAAAAGTAGGGGTTGATTTTGGTATATTCATCATATCTTATTTTTTTGTACTAAAAAAAAAAAAATCGAAATAAAAGTTATAGTCCCTTCAATTATCTATATTTTTTGTCTTAACAGTTTTGTTATACGGCTTACGGTTCTCGCCCTGTAGCGCCTATTAGTAGTAGAGAACTGTATAGAATCATATACTTTTAACTACTTGACTTCCGCTGGTAAATAGAAACCTCGAGGTTCGAAAGTAAATAATTAGTACTCGAGCCGAAAACATCATTCTTCACAACTGCCCGTAGAGTCATTTAGCCACCATTTTGTTTTTAACGTTTTTTATATCTTCGCAAGTAACTCACTTTTTATTTATGCCAGACAAAAAAGTTGTAGAACAAACTTGTAGAATATTTAATTTCCTACAAAATGTTTCTTTTAACTTTTTTCGATAAGTACTTTTTGAAAATTGTACTGCGTTTTGTTAAAAAAAAGGGTTTCTTTTCAATTTATGTTAGAAGTTATTAATGATCACTTCGAAATAAATGGATTACAACCTTTCTCGATGACTTCAATTTATTAAAAAAAAGACAGAAATTCAGTATGTTACATTTCAGGTAAGATATGACATAACAATATGACAATGATCAATGATGACGAAAGCTTAGTTTTACGTGGTGTACATTATTTTGAACAGGGATGTTGTGTTTTATTCAACAATTTATCATACAAAAATAAATGTCGAAATAAAAGTTGTAGGTAGACCTTTCAATTATCTATATTTGTTGCCTCAATATTTTTTTTCTTATGCGGTATACTTCTGTAGCGCATATATGTATATTCAAGGAATCCGTACAGGATTGGATGTTTTATTTTTGTTATAATTTTGTTTTGTTATATTCGTATCATAACTGGCTATACTCAAACAAATAATTCACGACATAACTCTCTTCCACCCCACCCTCAATATGGAGTTTTTTACTACAAAAACGAGTGAACAACAAAGAATAGAATCTGATTTATCATAATTATTAGAGTTTTTCCAAAAAAAAAGTTTTCTTCCAAACAGGCTCAAAAGTTTCAGTTAAGCGAAAAGAGATGTCTGGGCTCTTAAAAATCATGTTCAGACTGGGGCGGCGTCAGTCACATTTTAAATTAAAACGACAAGGATTTTCAGTTTTGACAACAAAAGTTTAATTTTCAGTATGTTTTTGATTTTTTATATTGTTCTCGCGATATCGTTTTTACAGATCTTTTAACGTGATCAATGCTAAACAAAAAAAATCATAAAAACTGACACACTTGATCATAAACGAACAATGCCTTTTTTGACTTTGCTTCTGATACTCGTTAATACGGCCGAGATTGATTATTCTTGCAGATTATTGGGAAATGGTTTCACTCTTTTTTCGGACAGAAAACATTTCATTTATATTCACCTCGATTAGAAAATCCAATGAGTGAGCTGCGGAGGGAGTCAGACTCAATTCTGACCTTTCGCTCATAGTAAAAATGTCAGAATTGAGTCTGATTCCCTCCGCAGCTCACTCATCGGATTCCGTTATACGGGTGATTATTATTAGGCGTATTCAGATAAATGAGATCTCAGAGCCCTCAGCCATGTCAGTCGCGTGAACAGGATTCCTCAGAAATTTTGCTGTCAAATAACTGAGGAAATAAAATATTGGATTCGCTTGCTCAGTTTTTGACACTGAGCCGACGGAGATCTCATTTTCCTGAACACGCCTATTAATTACATACTATGTATTGTAGCAAAATGGATTTGAGTTTTATTCGTGTTTGTTTTTGTCGTTTCTTTCTGTGATTTTTATGTAGGTATAATAAAAGTCGGTGTTTTTTGTAGGCGTGAAGTTCTCATTTGTTCTAACACTAAATGCTTGCGTAATGTAAACTGTTTTTTTTACGAAAGAATCATTCCATATTAAAACGTCTATCGAAAGATGCGAGTACCAAGGATGGAAGTCCACCTTTATTTAATGTTTAAAATTTCTTCTATGATATATGCCCTATAATATCTGAGAAATATCAACAGTCGAAACACTGGAGTCAGTTGAAGGTCACAAAAAATCAGTATAACACGTATTTCCAGCACCGTCTTTAGTATTTTTGTGTGAATTTAATTATTTACTATACTACATAGATATCGCACGCAGAGCAAATAAAAATGACTCCTTTTTTATCGTGGGACGTAGAGCTACATCCCAGTTATATCAATATTGTGTGAGTTATGGACCACATATAATGCTTAAAAAGATTGATTTACATACATAGACATATGCCGTTTTCCATTGGACATTCAGAAGCATTCCGAAGCGTCCAGAAGCCTTCTGAAACCATTCCATTGGCACAAAAATCCTCTTCTGACGATTCTGAGAAGAGAATTTCGCTTCTGCATTTGAAATCAGAATCCACTCGAGAAGCACTAATACATTCAAACTCAAACGTCAAAACAAACTGCAGTACAACTTCATATTTTTTTAAATTTCATTTGAATTAATTGTGCACTTGAAAACAAAAAATTTAATATAATTTAATAAACCAAACAAGAAAAATAAAAGGAAAAAATATTATTTGTTAGTTAGGGGTTGATACACTATTGTTTTCAATTTCACTTTTTGTGTGCCAGCAAAAGGTTTCTATTTAATGATTCACCAATATAGAGACAAAACTTCAGAATTGAGTAGAAGTAACAAGCACTGTTCCATTGGATTCAGAATGAATGTCTTCTTGAGTGAAACCAATGGAAACGACAATAAATTCAAAACGTCAACAACAAGTCATCCGTAGTTAAGGATGAAACAAAAGAGCTTGCAATCACAAAATATTGAAAAAGTGATCATTTTGTTTTGTACTGGATGCGATATCTATGTAACTCTAGTATCTGTGCTACTATACTTCAGCTTTAAAATGCCATTTCAAACGTGTTAGCATCTTTAATAGAAACATTTTTAATGCTTAGAACGATCGAGCTTAAAAAAAACGAATTTTAAATGTTTCAAATGGGGTAGGGGCATCTCATAAAGTTTGAGCAAAATGAGATGTGCTGGCTTTTTCGAAAGACGTTTTCATTTGGAATGACTCGAAAATGAAATGTTTGAGGCTACAATTTCTTATCGATCTTTTATTTTTTTCAAAGGAAAAACAAAATATTTGTACTGCCAAACTGAGATTTTCAATGAAGGCCACACAAATGTATTGGTTCATTAACGATTTTTTGAAACATTCCACCACCAATTTTTTGCTATTATAAATAAACTGCATGCTAAGCTTTAAAAATTATATGCCTTAAGGACATTATTATGCTGACAGTTTTTGTAAAAAAAATTCCTATAACATTACATACCTATCTTCTAAACTTTCTCATTTTTTTTTTGCTAATCAAAAACGAAACCAATTTCTGTAAAGGGGCCCTATTTTATTTTTCTGCCCCAGGGCCCTCGCCCATCTAGCTACGCTACTGGTTGTAATCCATTTATTTCGAAGTGATCATTAATAACTTCTAACATAAATTGAAAAGAAACCCTTTTTTTAACAAAACGCAGTACAATTTTCAAAAAGTACTTATCGAAAAAAGTTAAAAGAAACATTTTGTAGGAAATTAAATGTTCTACAAGTTTGTTTTACAACTTTTTTGTCTGGCATAAATAAAAAGTGAGTTACTTGCGAAGATATAAAAAACGTTAAAAACAAAATGGTGGCTAAATGACTCTACGGGCAGTTGTGAAGAATGATGTTTTCGGCTCGAGTACTAATTATTTACTTTCGAACCTCGAGGTTTCTATTTACCAGCGGAAGTCAAGTAGTTAAAAGTATATGATTCTATACAGTTCTCTACTACTAATATGCGCTACAGGGCGAGAACCGTAAGCCGTATAACAAAACTGTTAAGGCAAAAAATATAGATAATTGAAGGGACTATAACTTTTATTTCGATTTTTTTTTTTTTTTAGTACAAAAAAATAAGATATGATGAATATACCAAAATCAACCCCTACTTTTTTTAAGAAAATGCAGTGTAACTTTTTAAAAAAAGCACTTATCGAAAAAAGTTGTTTAACATATTTTGTAGACAATTAAATTTTCTACAAGTTTGTGTCACAATTTTTTTTCGTAGCGTCAAAAACGCGTGAGCTACGTCTGATAACAAAAAAAGCCGTTAAAAACAAAATGGCGGCCAAATGACTCTAGGTGCAATTGTGAAAAATGTGGTTTTCGGCTCGTGTACTAATACCCTTTCGAATATCGGAGTCAAACTGCATGTTTGAATTATTTCTCAGAGCTCCATATAATGAAATCTAATTACCCCGTACTACAGTCTGAAAATATTTAAGTTTAAAATTAAGGGTTGAATGTAAGTACCTCAGCAAGTGCTTTGCGGCATTCAAATTTTCTACATGTGGATCGGCGTTGAACTGAGTAAGTTTGCAGACAGAATGCATTATGTCGAGCAAATACTCAAATACGTCAAAGACCCAATCAATGACTGGTACTGTTTCTGATCCACCTTCTTGCATTTGGAGCAGTCATTGCATTTGTAAAACTTGGTCCCTGGTTCCAATGGAGTTGCGCAGCTTCTGCATCCCTGCATACCAAAATCATCAAGTAGATTTCGAATCAGCTGCTGTTGTGAGATTTGTATTCCATCTTTCCCTCTTTTAATCTCCATGCTAAGGAATTGATCAATTGGTCCTTTGTCAACAACCTCGAATCTATTACCTATTATCAGTCTTTATATCTTCTAGTGTCTTGGAATCGAAGCACGCGAGTAGAATGTCATTTACGTATACTGCGACTATGATTACCTCGCCTGGTTTCTTAAGCACGTACACACATGCATCCCCATGACATCTCTCAAATCCAAGACTTTTCAAAAAACAATCCAACTCCTCGTTCCAGTTCCTTCCCGACTGCTTCAAACCATATAGTGCCTTCCTCAGTCTGCAAACCTTGGTTCTATTTTATTTGTCTTCAAAACACTCGGGCTGGTAGGTACATGTAAACCTCCTCTTGAAGATTCCCATTTAGGTACGCCGATGATACATCCATCTGGTGCACGATCAACTTATACTCTGCCGCTAAGGCCAAAATCAGTCGGACTGACGAGTATCTTACCACAAGGGAAAAAATTTCGGTGAAGTCAACCCCGTACTTCTGGCTACTACCTTTTGCCACCAACCGTGCCTTATAACGAACTGCCGCTCCATTTTTGTCACACTTAACACTGAAAATCCACTTCGATTTAGTAGGCGTGCGATTTGCTGGTGCATCCACCAACTCCCATGTTTGATTCGTAACCAGTGAGCTATATTCAGACAGCATTGCATCTTTCCATTTGTCCGCATCTGGTCCTTGAAACGCTTCTTCAGGGTTTTTTGGCCTTTCTTTATGATGGCTCTGCATATAACTCGTATAACTAACTGGTTTCCGGGCACGCAATTTCTTTTGAGATTCTTCTCTTACTTCATCAGAAACATCTCCAGCTTCACCGTCAGCTACATCCTCTTCATAAAGATTATCATCGGCGCTACTTAACGCCACACCAGCATCTCGCCCCTCCTCAGAGTGCAAAGCAGTATCAGAAACATTTTCATCATTTGTCAACTCATCTTTAAGAATCATTGCACTTGACTGGGCAGTTCTTTTTCCAATAATTGGTACCTCAGACTCGTCAGCATCATAAAAATCTTCATCGTCAGAAGACTGTGGGTCTTCCTTTAGAGAAACTGTAGCTGGAATATTAGTGTCCATTATCACACCTGTACAGTAATCCAAAAACACTTTTGAAGAAAAAAGAACATTGTCGGAATGAAGGAACCTAACATCTGTCGCTATGATTACAGGCTTTCTACTTTTGTCGTAAAGACGATATGCTTTTGATTCCTCTGCATACCCAACCATGAAGCACTCATTGCCTTTCGCTGCAAACTTTGACATTTTGGCGTTTTGTCTAAAACAACCCCCTTTCTGCCAAATACCTCTAAATATGAATCATTTGGTTCTCTACCACACCATGCCTCACATGGTGTCAAGGGCATGCAAAATCTTCGTTGGTAATCGGTTTCGCACAAAAACGGCAGTAAGTATTTACAGCTTCTGCCCACAGAAACTCTGGCAATTAGGGTTAGGTTCGCTTCGCCCCACTAAGAGACGAAGTTTTCATTGGTTCACAGACGTCACTATGCACTAGGCCTATAACGCTTGTGCTCGATTAACCTAGGCATTTAGGAAACGGTAGTCCACTTATCTTTCCTTTTAAGCACACATCGCAATCAAAATTATTCACATTTTTTCCTGCAAAGTTGCTCTGTTTAGATTTAAATGGCCAAACCGTCGATGCCACTCTAAAACATTATCTAAGCACAGCTTATTTTGCGTCATTTCATAGATAAATAAATCACCGCTTCTTTTCAACTGCATGAATTTAACAGTTCGTGGAGAACCAGGGCCTAGTGACTTACAACTCACAACCATTACTGTGTGCGTGATTGTTGGCAGGAATGGAGGGGACCTACAGTTTTTCGCCGAGTCCGAACGGCTAAATGAGAAGCACTTTTTCATGACAAGTATACTCTTGGAGGATTTGTCAGTTCCTCGCAAGAGACAGTACCTCGAATAAAACATTTCTGTTTTTAGGTGGCACGGCTGGGAATCGAACCCACACCTTCGGCATGACAGTCCTACGCACTAACCATCATGCCACGAGGTACTATAAGAAACACGCTTATAAGAAAACCTCACTTAGAAGAAACTCGAACAAAAGCACCGTGTACTTTCCCATATATTTTAATGCTGAATTGTGTGTTTATAAGAAACACGTTTATAAGAAAAACACTGATAAAAGAAACATTTCTCAAACACGAACTTTCTTTTTTCCATGTAAAGTTGGTTGGATTTAAGAAACCTGCAAAAAACTCGAGAAACTCATAAGACATGAACAGAAAAATTCAAAGCAAACTATCAAAATGTCATTTATGATGCAATTTGACGTTTGAAGAGAAGTTCAGTTCAGTCTTCATTTTGACACTGAATTTGTTATTCGTTGTGTTTGTGTTCTTTTTTGTTTCTTATATCCGTATAAGAAACTTATTTCTTATACAGGGTGTCCTGTAAATAATGGATAACCTTGCAACTGGTTATAGCAGGCCTTATGACCTTTCCAGAAAAAAATATAAAAAAATATTTTCCCAGTGGTTACTATGTTATGATGTTTTTTCCAAAAGTTGTTAACAAGTACTACTTTCCTCAAATACGTGAACGCTATGACCATGGATGAACAATTTTTTTATTTTTGTAATATTCCAGAATGACTGTTGTAATAGATAGATGGTAAAATTTAATGGTAGTTATTGCATTTTTTTTATTATAAATTTTTTAAATATTTTTTTCAGTACAAACAATTATTTTCAAAAAAGTTTGACCACCTCTAATAAATTAAAATTGTATGAGAACATGAATGGCCAGTTACTTAAAAAAGTTGCTATTTAATGCACTTTCCAAAATGGTATAACACATGCTTGTGTTATAATTAAAATTTAAACATTGAAAAAATTCATATGTTTTTGATTATAACTTTTTTATTTATAACTTTAGGGTAAAAAGTGTGTAAACATAAATTGAAGAGAATTGAATTTGCTACAAATTTGCACCAAAGTTTTTTTTCTAAGACTTATAAAATGTAAGTTGCCACGAAAAATTTTTCAGATCTCGTTTTTCAATATGGTGGCCAAATTGTGGGGCTTTCAACACCTAAAATAGAGTTTTATACTTGCGCTGCACCCCCTTGTACATCAAAAGAGAAAATCTTTGTCCAATCCAAATTGGGAGGTTATTGTAACATTTTAAGAGATATTTTGCGAAAATGTTAGAAGCTGCTTTATTAGATGATTGACAAATTTTCTTGGTCATTTTGTTTATACACAAGCATGTGTTATACCATTTTGGAAAGTGCATTAAATAGACAACTTTTTTAAGTAACTGGCCATGTTCTCATACAATTTTAATTTATTAGAAGTGGTCAAACTTTTTTGAAAATAATTTTTTGTACTGAAAAAAATATTTTAAAAATGTATAATAAAAAAAATGCAATAACTACCATTAAATTTTACCATCTATCTATTACAACAGTCATTCTGGAATATTACAAAAATAAAAAAATTGTTCATCCATGGTCATAGCGTTCACGTATTTGAGGAAAGTAGTACTTGTTTACAACTTTTGGAAAAAACATCATAACATAGTAACCACTGGGAAAATATTTTTTTATATTTTTTTCTGGAAAGGTCATAAGGCCTGCTATAACCAGTTGCAAGGTTATCCATTATTTACAAGACACCCTGTATATGTTCGAAGGATATAAGAAAAACTCGGCTATAAGGAACAAATATTATGCAATTTTTGAGTTTCTTATAAGCGTTATGTACTGTATTTGTTTCCCGCTAATTCAATCTTCTCTCGATGCTCTTCCATCTGATTTAAATACAATTTATCACAACACATGTGACAAGTGGAACCACTACCTATCTAAAATCCAAATGGAACTATTGAGATGTGTGTAGCTGTATTTGGAGATATTTAGCAAAGCTCAATTTTTGTTTTGTTTAACTGCACTATTATTTCGGCATGAAGCAGCATAATTCCCTCTCTTTCTGGCATTTATAACACTTGCCTTTAATTTTTTTTTATTCAACTCGTATTGCGGTGTATTCCGTTCGTTATCTGCTTGTGACAAAGCCTGTTGCTTATTGGCAAAAAATTCTGTCTCATGATGCTAATCGTTCTTTTTGTCTCTTGCTCTACGTTTTTCTTCTTCGATTAATTTAATCTTGAGTGCGGTTGTACTTGGCAAACTATCCCTTGATTCGATAGCAACGAAAGACTAGATCAGAAAGCAAAATAATTGCTAGCAGTTCATCATTTAGTTTAAGGTCTAGCTCTGCAAGCTTTTCCGAAAAATCAAAAAACTTGTTTAGATGCTCACTCAGGTCCACTTGGAGCATGTAATTCACAATATCTGGTTCATGTTTCTATGGATGTTCTGGCATTTTTAATGTGGAGGAGTTAACTTGGCTTGACGGACAAAACCATTGTTGCTAGCGCCTTTTCATTTTCATCTCTAGAGCTCGGTAGTGTTTACGCAGCTGCATCAGTCGATTGTTCTATTTTACCCGATACATAGTCCCAAAGATCACAGTGCACAAGAACTGATTTCATTAGGATTTTTCATCATGTTTTCACGTTAAGAGTGTATTAGTGTAATTCAAATAACATACAAATAAAAATACAAAATCTATTTAAGACATTCGTAAATCTTACTCATTACTTTTAATCGTAACTTTTACTCATTACTTGTTATTCGTTAGTTGTACTCGTAAATTTTATTCATTACTTTTATACGTAAATTTTATAACTTTGTTCATAATATTTATCAGGTACTTTTACTTGTTAGATTAATTTTAATTTTTTTATTCGCAAAAAATGTTCTCCATGAAATACTAATAAAGATGCTTAAAATCTTCCGCGTTCCAAAGCCAATCTATATTTACTTGTACATACATATGAACTTCTAACAAAAAGTCGGAAATAAAATACAGTGTTTTTGAAAATTTATTCTTACCAAACATTTGCCGTTTTCGACAAAAATTGACTTACTCTATTCGAAACAACCTAAGAGATTTTGATGAAATCGTGTTTATAATTTTCTTTTCTTCGGTAAACAAAATTATACGATATAGGTTATGTAGTTTCTTTCCGAAAGCACATGCCATGCCAAATGGTACATGGCGTACGCATCAATCCAACATGCAACATGCCACATGCAAATGTAAGGTGTAATTGGAACATGCCATATGGAACTTGCCATAACATCTGCCTTAAACAGCAATCAAGATTGTGTCGGATGCTTCCTGGATGTCGAGAAAGCATTCGACAGTGTATAGATTGAAGCCTTATCCCTAAACTGCTCATGCCTACTAGGCTTTCCTTTAGCGCTAAAAAAATTATATTTTCTTTTCTTTCTTCCAGGAACTTTTTCGTGCGTAACTGGAAACCTGCAAATCGACAGTAAAGAGCATCAGGGCTGGAGTTGCCCAAGGGTCGAAACTTGGACCACTTCTCTATAACATCATGACCTCTGACCAACCAATTTCAAGTGAATGCGAGAACCTTCTCTTCGCTGACGAGATGACTCACTTGCATATTTCTCATCATTCTCTCCATTGAAAGCTGTTCGAGAAGTCGAGGCACATATCGGCAAACTATTCCAATTTTACACCAAATGGGTATCCGGATCAACTCATCCAAATCGGAGCTTGTCTGCTTCAGAAAACCAGAGGGCAGACGTGGTCGCTCAGCTGGAAGTTGTAGAAGCATCACCCTAGCACTCCCAGATGGAACCAGATCAGCAGCTAAACGCAGCGCCAAATACCTAGACATCAATTTCAACGAGCTGCTGAGATTCAACCCAAATTTACGGACTGTCCTCAAAAAAGCAAATTTTGCTTCCCACCGCCTCTACCCGCTGATGAAGAAGAAAACTAGGCTAAGCCAACAGACAAAAGTTTTGATCTAGTTATAAGCAACTCCTGAGACCAGTCATCAGTTACAGCTTCCCAGTTTGGTTCACCATCTCCAAAACAGCTATGAAGGAACTACAAATATTCGAGGGGAAAATCCTGAGGATCTGCACTGGGCTTTACTTCGATCGTAAGCGGCGGCGTAAGCATTTCAAGAACGAGCAACTCTACTCTGAGGCTAAGGTAGCTCCCCTGGACTTATTGCTATCTGCCGATAAGCTCGTTAGAAACATCGCCAACTTTTACTAGTCAACTGATGAGAAGGATGACAAACCAACAACGACATCCGGCGCCAAGGTACATAAGCGCTATGGAAATCCTGGATATAACTCCAACAACCAACGGTGAAGCAGTACTGACCCAGGGCCAGCACATTATCGTGCTTAAACAACAACTCTACCCCCGCACCCAAAATAAATATACTGCTACTGAACAACCCGAGGACGACAAAGTCAAGCCGACTTTTGTGTTAAGTTTTTACATTTATATTATAAATCTTATTTGTATTTTATATTGAATCAATGTACATATAGCGTTAGACCCTTATGTGCCAACAAAATCTTATTATTTATCAATGTATCTTATTGTTATAAATTATCTTTTAAGCCAATTGTAAATAGAAATGTTCAATAAAACAAACAATTTTAAAAAATATATCGATATCTGTGAATTTAGCATAGGGCAATTTTCGTCTAGGTTAAATTGACAGGAACTAGCAGTTTTTTTGCATTTTTTTTGTTTTGTATTTCTACTTTCGATTTTGCAGTTCACCAAATTAGAGTGCAATCGAGTGACCTGCTAACTTTACAGTGTAGTAAGTTAGTCACATCGTGTATCTCATAAACCACGCATGCTAAGAACTTGCAGGAAAGCTCCAAATTTGTTGCATTACAAGTTTTCAAGAATATAGGTCAAAATCTTGAAGTCCTTAATTTGAAAAAAAAAAAAATTATATTGACCTGCTAACTTATGCTCCTTGTAAATTCCTGACTTGGGCATTTTTTTTACTTCCCTTTTTCACTAATTTTGTCTGGTGTGCTTTCTTTATTCCGATTTTTTTTTACTCTTAAAACCAAAATCAAAAAGGTAAGCAATTTGTAGACAGTTTCCATGCTTTGAGTAGTGAAACCACTTTTAATGATTGACAGTGGCGTAGCGTGGGTTTTTGCCGCCCGGGGCGGTGTCTAATTTTGCCGCCCCCCAAAATGTATTCAAAACAAACAAATTCAAGACAAACAAAAATAAAAATTACATATACATATATGTATACATAGACATAAAAATGCTACAAAACTTTTCATGCAAAGTTAAATTTATTATTGTCACATACCTACATATGTATACGAGAACATATCATTATTTTTGAATGTCAGTCAGAAAAAAAATTATTATTACACATTTTTTTAAGTAAAGATACATAGATGGTTGAAAAAACAATTTAATTTTTATATCCTAACAGTGTTGGTGAAATAGTCGAACACAGAAAAGTGGTGGAATAGTATAAATTATGTAATTTTGGATACAGTTTGTATATAACTTGAACGAAAGCCTTTACAATTAATTTAGGAAAATATAAGTATCATTTTTAGACATTAAAATAAAAGTCATCTTGGTTCAAAACAAGTAGGTAATTGAATAATTTTGAATGAACAACACCAACCTGTGTGTGTTACCACCAAGTTTATAGGCTGGAGTTATAGCTATTTCACGAGAGCCACCTCGATCATCAGACTCCTTTAGTGGTGCTTAGTTTGGTTATGCTCGTATTAATTGAAAAACTCTTTGCCGTCATATGGGAGCGAACCATGAACCTTGCGATTCAGAGGCCGATGCACTACACACCGCGCCACTGAAGCCACATGGTTAGCTCTATCCCTAGAGCAGCGGTTCCCAAAGTGTGTTCCGCGGAACCCTGGGGTTCCGCGGGAGAGTTTTCAGGGTTCCACAAGTTTCTTAAAGTATAAACAATAAAATACAAACAATAAAAGAAAAATAATTAAAAATTTGCACAAAAAAAAATTGAACAAATGTTTTTTTTTTAAGTTTATATTTTTTAATCGAAGTGTGAACTTCAAGGTCATAAACTGCTTCATGAGTAAACACATCACTAATTGGGGAAAATGTATTGATATATGCAAGGGCGGAGCCGCAGCAATGGTGGAAATGGTTAAAGGGGTTGTTTCAAATATTAAAAACTTTGCTCCTAGAAGTACCAGCAGTCATTGTATTTTCCATCGTTAGGCACTTGTTATGAACTGATTTAAAAAAAGTTCTCGGTGAAGCTGTGAAAATAGTAAATTTTGTAAAGAGTCATCCTTTCCAATCAAGATTGTTTAAATTAGTTTGTAAAGATATGGGCAGTCAGTACGAATCGCTCCTTTTTCATACTTAAATCCGATAGCTTTTCAGAGGGAAAGCTTTATCCAGGTTACTTCAACTTCGTGATGAGTTGAATGTGCTCAGACTGGAAAAAAATATGTCTTCAACTGAAACCTCTTTGATGTATTCCATGATGAGCAATGGATTACAAAATTAGCTTATCTTGCAGACATTTTCGAGAAGATCAACGAAACTGCTACAGTTCTGCAGGAAAAACCAATTACAGTATTTTTTCGAGAGACAAACTGGCAGCTTTGAAAAGAAAAATTAATTTCTGGCTTTTAGTCCAGTTAATTTGTGCTCAAAATGGCTCTTTGCAAGCAAATTGTGAGGTAGTTTTGATTTTTTCCTTCCTATATGTTTTCGGGGGTGCTGAAACCGAATCTGAGGTTTACCAATAAAATGGATTTGATGGATGGATGTATTTGAATATCTTAAAAACGTGACGTGATAGAGCCATTCCAAGCCCAGATTCGAACTCAGCGCATCAAAGACCATCAGAAAAGTATATCTTGGTCCATATTACAGACAAAAATTCAAATTTTGTCACACAAAATAATTTTTAAGAGCTGTCGAGTGGATTTTCGAAAACAGTAAAAATACATCAATCTTCGACTAGCGCTTGAGTCCAGAAAAAAACCTTAAATAGGGATTTATTGGAAATTGTGTATGCTTTCCATGGTAGCTTGATGAAATAGTAGTTTTAGTGAAAAACTCCCAGATAAGCATTTTTGCATTTTTCTCCATGTTGAATCACGAAATTTTGTTGGCAAACCTCAGATTCGGATTCAGCACCCCCGAAAACATAGAGGAGCGAACAAATCAAAGCTACCCCACAATTTGCATGGTAAAAATACAATATGACTGTACTATCTCATGTGTACAAAAGAAAAATTTTGAGTGTTTTCTATTTTTACATGAATTCTTGCAGGAAATCATGCTTGAACTCAGAGCAGATATTAGCAATGTTATTGCTCTCCATTTGGTTAGTGTCGAAAGATCCACGCTGGATTACTTTCCAGATAAAAATACGGACATTGAGTGGATACAAAATCCATTTCTAATGAGAACCATCAAGCCTATGACCCTGAGTATACAGGAATACGAATCCCTGATAGATTTGCAGAGCTCCTCTTCGTCAAAAATTTGTATTTGATTCTGTATTATTAAACGAATTTTGGATTGGTATTAAGAATGAATTCCCTCAGCTTGCAAAGAAAGCTATATTAAATTTGCTACCTTTTGTTACAAACGTACCGCTGTGAAGTAGACTTTTCAGCGTATACCTACACAAAAACTAAACACAGATCGAGGCTTGTCGCTGCCCCAGATATACTAATTCAACTTTCGGACATAGAAGTTAATTTAAAAACAATTATAAATCAAACAATGAAACAGATTCATTCTTCACACTAAATTAAAAATTGATTTTGAAATGTGTTGTTTTTCATTTTTTGCTATTGTCAAGATGGGGTTCCAAAATATATTTGGGCATTGTTTAGGGTTCCACAGCTTAAAAAGTTTGGGAACCGCTGCCCTAGAGGATAGTAGGTAATTATTCTTTTTTTATATGGTGGCTTTTCATAAATGGCAAAATGTGGTGAAAAGCGAGGCGCACATCTCTAGTTCTCAAAGAATAAAAATAAGAATAGATTAAACATACAAAAAAATACTTCTAGTGTAATTTGCTAGGAAGTCATAACCATAAGTCATAACTAGTCAAATAACAAATACCTACATATCATTACATTATTGTTATAAAACTATTGGTATTTCGTTTTGGTGTCAAATTTTTGACTAGTGTACAAATTTTAAAATAAATAAAAATAAAATGTTTGAAATGCTGTGTCGGCAAATTGCACTCGAAAACTCTTACTTCGAGGACGTCTAACAAAGAAATGATAAATGACCCATAAACAAACATTTTTATAGGAATCAGGAAAAGGAGATAGCTTCATGATAATAAACTTTTTCTTTATTCAAAACCATTAAAAAAATTAAACACTTTGAGAATCAGAATTTTAATTAGACTTACGTGGATGTATATCACAGTACACATATTAAAGGTAATATCATAAGAGTTTTGATTTTTGTTTCTTCTGCGCATTTATCAAAATTTGTGTGAAATGTCAATATTTGTTGTTGTTTTTACGTGTATTTAAGTCATCACATTCCCAGCTATTTTTATTTCTGACATTTTCAATTTTAATTTGTTGTTGTTTTTACATGTGTTTTCTTCCTCACGTTCACAGCCATTTTTTATTTGCGACTGACAACCTGCGCAGTATAATACCTTAGATTTGTGTACTGTATATGATGTGTATATAATAGCATAAAAACTTTTAAAAAAAATTCAAACTTTTCACATGAAGATGAACAATTTCCGATTACTACATTTCGAGTAGGTTAGGTATCTTTACAGAAAAGCAAAGTTCAAACGAAGTTTTTGTCCCGTTATCTTATTTTGGCATAATGTTTCAGAAAGTAAAAGGAAGAGCAGACTACTCGTTTTGTTTGTGTTTTTTCTCTGCCTTTCACGTATACTGTTTTCTCACTTCATCTTACAATCTTAAAAGCGCTTTGGTCAAAATGTTTAATGAGTTGTCCGTCTGGGAATAATTTAAATGAAAGGGCTGTGTTCAGAAAAGTTTTCAATGTGCTACCATTGGGAGTCCCCAATTTAAAGTTAAAGTATTTAGTTCTATTTGTGGACTTCTTCATTGTGGTTTTCATTTAATAAATTTCTTGAACCGATAGTAGGACCTAACCTTAGGGTTTTTTAATCCGACGACGTCGTAGTCATCCTTTGATGGAATTTGACAGTTTATGGCTTGACAAATTCTCCCTTTACATAAAAGAGTCCATTAGCTTTCATAAGAAAACATATTAATACAAATATTTATTTCTATTGAAAGGGTTTCTTGTAAGATAAAAACTTGCCATATCCAAGCCAGAAACACTCGTCATAATCAAGCGTGAAACGTAATAGTAAAATTTCTTTTCTATGGAACTTTATATATCAATCCTATAAAAGTAATTTAACAATTAAGTTTGGCTATAGTTTATTCTGGTCCGGGTTCCGATTGGTTCCGATCACATCATACATACACTCCTCGTCAACTGAATACGCACAAACATTTTTTAATATACTTTATCCATTTTTTCCAAACAGCGATGGTTATTATGCCATCTGTTGATGCTAACTATTCCCTTAAGATGTTAAGCAGATAATTCCGAAAGAATTATCCAAAAACAACCGTGAGTTTTTCTTCAACCACTTGCAAAGTGTTTTATATGCATTTTTATAGGTACAACGCCATTTTCTTCGTTGTTTATAAGTTTTTTGGAGTGCTTGACAGTTTAAATTAACGATTTTAGTGTTTTCAGTAAAATTTAATTCTTGATTTCAAATTTTAAGAAAAATGGGTAGATCTACGTGTCTTAACAGTGTTGAAAAAGCTAAAATCGATTTACTTAGAGACCAAGGCCTAACTGGACGTGCAATAGCTGATAAAGTTGGCCGAAGTTTTAATGTAGTTTATTCTTACTTGAAAAATAAAGATGCATACGGCAAAAACATGAAGGGAGGTAAGAAAACAGCAACAACAGCAGCTGAGAGACGAAGAATTTTAATATATGCATCAAATTCTTCTGATTCTGTGGCAAAAATAAAACAAAAAGTCGGCGTAAACGCAAGTTGCTCAACAGTATTAAGAGTAATCAACAACTCAAGCCATCTTAAACGAATGAAACTTAAGAAAAAACCACCACTTGACGAGAGACGGAAAATGTTGCGATTAGATTTTTCAAGACTTCACATGAGTTGGAAAAAAGAATGGTATCACGTGGTTTTTTCAGTTGAAAAAAAGTTTAATTTCGATGGCCCTGATGGGTTCAACTTCTATTTTCACGACTTAAGAAAAGAAAAAAGATTTTTAAAGCGCCATCATAGTCGTGAAGGAGGTGTCATGATATGGGGAGCAGTCAGTTATTATGGAACAGTTGAGCTCGAGGTTGTAACATCAAGAATGACAGCAGCTGGGTATAAAGTAATTTTGGAAAGAAATTTTCCTAAATTTTCTAACATCTTTGGACCCATAAACTGGACCTACCAACATGATAATGCGCCTATTCACTCAGCGCGCATAATAAAAACATGGATAGAGGAGCAACAAGTGCAGTTGCTTCAATGGCCGCCGTACTCACCTGATCTAAACATCATAGAAAATGTCTGGGGATGGTTAGTACGCAAAGTTTATGAGGGTGGTCGTCAGTTCGAAGACAAAGAAACCTTAATTTCTGCAATCAAATTAGCGTGGAGCGAAATTTCGTTAAATTACATTAAAAAGCTATACGATTCCATGCCGGATCGAATTTACGAAGTAATTAAAAATAAAGGTGGAAGTACCCACTACTAAACTTAAACAAAAACTTGTTTCATTCCATTCCAATACCAATTTTAATTTTTGTACCTATTCAGTTGAATCAAAAAAAAACTTCTACTTTGCATAAGTTACACTTTGGAAGTGGTTGAAGGAAAAACTCACGGTTGTTTTTGGATAAAACTTTGAAATTCTGTTATTTATATGTTACGAAAATTTTTACCATCAACAGATGGCATAATAACCATCACTGTTTGGAAAAAATGGATAAAATATATTCAAAAATGTTTGTGCGTATTCAGTTGACGAGGAGTGTGTATACTTGCCGGAAGGCTCCAAATTTTTTTGCATGATATAAATGTTGAACTTGAGTTGGTGTTGCATTCAAATATTATTCTTTCTATTGTTTAAATGAATTTGATAATAATTTTTGGTTGGTGACATTTTTTTTTATTTCAATACCGCCCCGGATATATTTTGGGAAGGGCAAAATTAATTAATCATGCTTATTACGGAATTTACAATGGGAGCGGAAGCAAGGTGGGTTAGCGGTTAGCACATTGCGTCGGTATTACAATTGAACGGATAACGCTCGGGAGATTCACTTATTGAAATCTGATGTAAAGCATTACTGATCGAGTAGCTTCCCGCCTGGATTGCGAATTTTATAATAGACATAAATAATTTTCTAAGAGCGCCGAAACTTCACAGAAAAATTTAATTACTAAATAAAAAAAATTAAAATTGCCACCAAATTTGCTGCCCCCCCAGTAAGTGCCGCCCCCCGCCCCACCCACGCTACGCCACTGATGATTGAATTCATATATTTTTTATAGCTGGGAAAAGTCTCTTGACACCCCCCCCCCCCTTCCTTTATCGAACAATGAGCAGCACTCAAGTCCATAAATATAGGTAGTATATAACTTGGTTGGCAACATTATTTTAACTGGCGGCCATTTTGTCAGCTGTCAAGTGATTTATTTTTTGTTTGGTTTGGAATTTCAACTCGAAATGAATAGACTGACAACGCTTTCAAACAGTGCAAATTTATTTTGAAAATCATGGTTCTGTTTCGAAATACGAAATAAGCGAATTTTGTTTAGAGATGAAGTAATAAATAAAAGATATTATTTTTAATAACTTCAAAACACTTATTTAATTCTTAATCTTATTAAATGTATTTCGGAAGCTATGCTTCCATGTTCCATTGTCAGTAAGTTTTATTTAAATATAATTGTATTTAAATAATAATTTAAGTAAAAAAATAAATAAAATAAGTGTTTTGAAGTTATTAAAAATAATAAGGGTACTCATGCAACAGTGAAAGGTCGTCGTAAACGTGGTAAAGTTTTAAACTTCGTAAATATGTCAAATTTTTCGTAAAAATTGTGACACAATTACGAAGTTTTAAACTTTACAACGTTTACGACTTTACGCTGTTGCATGAATACCCATAATATCTTTTATTTTTTTCATGAAAAAACACGTTGAAAATCTCCAATATCATAAATCATTTTAGCGATGAAGCTTACTTTTGGTTGAATGGATACGTCAATAAATAAAACTGCCATATTTGGAGTGATGATAATCCTCAAGTGTATGTTGAGACACCGTTACATCCAAAAAAACTGAATGTTTGTTGTGCTTTATGGGTTGGTAGAATAATTGGTCTACACCCTTTAGCTCTAAAAATCTCCACTGGATAGTTCTTCATATATATTTTTTTTTTTCAATTTAAAGTTATCAAATTCGTTGGAATATTGAAATGATTATAACACAAAATTGCATAAATCTAAGCTTCATCTGAATTTGTTTTTGAATTAGTTTGACTTTTCCTTTTCTTCCTTCAACTTTTAATAAATTCATATACTTATGCTTCGTTTTTACTGAATCTTTCTATCTGAGATGTTATTCATATTTATATATTAGAGTCTTTAAAAGAGCCGAAGACTTTAAATAATTGATAAGTTTTCCCATATCTAATACACAGGCACACAAAATACTCCTAAAAATGCCCAGTTGTTCTAATTATAATTTGGCATAATATTCATTCATATTTAATTGCAACCATCAAGGATCACATCTTTCATGGTTACATTATTCATTTTTAACAATGTTAACCCTTTTAATGAATGATTTTCCATAACGATGGTTATCTGTATGACCTTAGCCAAGGGTGTTGAGCTGGTATCTCATTTACAAACAATGCAAATCAAGGGTAAACCGGTCAGATTCTAATAAAAATCCGGGCACACAAAAGAGATTTTCCAAAGGGGAGTGCGATTGTTTTTATTTAAAGAAGGCAAATAGTAAAACAAAAAATACACATGAAAAAAGATTGAAACAAAAAATCAAATAATAATTTTAAAGCGAATGAAGAATCAGATAAATTTAAAATAACCTTACCTTAAATGCGTGACTCTATTAAATAAATGATTTTTTTTGCAGGAAGTAAGTACCTACATACACAGACATACAAACATACACTACCTTACATCTTGAAAAATGCAATTAGGAAGCTGCGTTTTTTTGTATGTCCATATAGAGTTTGGCGAAAAAAACGACATCGGGACATTTCAACATTTGCTATGGTCTGCCATTTTGTTCTGAACTATCTTACCAACAAACATTTGACATTTCTATACAAATTATCGATAACACAACGACAATGGCAGTCTGGCAATACCGTTTTTATCTGGACAAAAGTTAACTCCAGTTAATTATCTGGACTTAGCTAACTCTGTATGGACATAGTTGTTGTTGTATTTAACATGGTAAATTGTTTTGCTTTGTCCCCTTTCACACGAAGAAACAAGTTGCTGGAGATTTTTTTGACGTTTTCTTTTAATCTCCTTAAAAATATCTTGTACCTTTCATACAAGGAAACAAATCTCCAGGCAATTTTTGAAATTTCCTTTGAAAGTCTATTGGTTCAACACACCTAAACCTAGATGTGAAAGGAAATGTCAAAAAATCTCCTCAAATCCTCGACCGGGGAGATTCTGTTCGCCCCTCTTTCCTCCTGCCCTTCTCACCCAGGAACTAAAAGTTGCTGGCAACTCAGTTTCCTCGTGTGAAAGGGCACTTTGTTGTCGTTTTTTCACACTTTTATTTGGACATGCAAAAAAACACAGCTAATATTTGAGGTAATGATACTGAGAACCTTGATTAAGTTAAATTAAATCAATACCGAAATAAAACAAGTATTTAAATTTCATAAATAAACCTTGAATGCATTTCGAAACTTATATTCGTTTCATCATCAGAATTGATTGTTGGCAGCATGCAGCAGTTCTTTAAGACAACATCAACGATAAAAAAAATATTCAATCCAATCACGAGTGCCATCGTTACCGGAAAATTTTTACGAATCCCGCAAAAAAAAACTATCACAGAATCCATCATAGTGGAAAATTTCATGCAAAATTCCAGGACAAACGGATTCAGTGATAACTTTTTTCTTTACTCGTAGAATTTCCGATCATGATATGGAAATTACAAGCGATCATGATTTATTTCATCTGAGTTATTTTCTATTTGTGGCACATATTCGAAAGAAAAACTTTTAAACGAATGAAATTCCTTTATTTCTTGCACTAACCATTTAGGCACTAAAGATTGTTGATGTTAGCCGTTTTCCTTTGGAGGTGGCGAAGTACTTACGAGTAGACTTTGTATATGAAAACCATAGTACTATCATGGTGGCACTCGAAGAGGGCGACATCTCAAGTCTCCAAGGGGTACCTTGACGTGGAGAATTGTGGAATAAGTGGAAGTGTGGACGTGAAGAATAGTATAAGCATGGGAAAGACGTATACTGAATTTATGAGAGTTAGAGTGAATCAGGTAGAAGGCATTTTGGAGAAAATATTCAATTTGTTTTGGTTATCGGTTTTGTTTACATTTTTTTTACTATGCAGATAAAGCTGAAAGACACAAAAAGAACAATTTCGGATATTCTTTTTGGCTTATGGGGTTTTTATGGTGCAAGGGAAAGGGGTAGGTATACATGTGAAGGTGTATTTGTTTTTTCACAGCTGTAGGCGTATCGTCTTCAATATATTTGGGTTTCTATGGTGCAAGAGGAAGATGTTGTTATACATTGGAATATAGGTAGGTAGGTATGTGGGTTAGTTTTTACAACTGAGTGGGTAGTTGAGAACCAAAACTCGTCATATCCAAAATTTTCATTTTGTGCAAATGAAAAAAAAACTAATTAAGGTGAAATGGTAGATGTTATAAAAGATTTTATTTTATACCTATAATCTTTTTATATGAAAATTTTTCATATACAAAGCTATAATAGAAGATTTTTAAATCTATGTTATGATTGAGAGCAAACAAGTATTGGAAGTTCCGTTTAAAAGATATTTAACAATTAAATTTGGTTATGAAGAGTTTTGTTGTAAATGATTGGATATGGCCAGTTTCCCCACCATTCCCCCCTCTCACAATTGCATCCTCTAATATAAAAAGTTATTACGGTGCAGTGCAATAACACCCGCGGTAATAAAGCCCTTGGGCCGTGGGCGTTATTTCCCAAAATAAAAGGAAAAAATACCCACGGGTTTATTTTCCACTTTAAAATGGCAATAAACCACGAAAGAAAAGAAATAAGAACCGCAGGTGCTATTGCTTTTTGGATTTGGCATTTAAACCCACACTTAAAGTATATAATATATACTCTGCTTTTAAATACTCTTCTATTTAAAGATCTCAAAATGATAAAGTTGAATATCTTAATATATACAACAAAGTCGGGTTAGTTACACCATTTATATGTTATAACTGAAGAACGGCTGAACGTATTTTAATTATCTATGGTTTGTTGGATTTGTCTCCACCTCAAATAGGAGAATAACTATTAAAATATCAGAAAAGTTCACGGATAAAAATTATATGCACTTTGGGTAGGTAGGTACCTGTTTTATTATATAAAAAAGAAATCAGAAAATGAGTTTGAAAACGAATCAATAAATTATGAAATTTTGTTTTGACAAAATGAAATTAAAAAACTATAATATAGTCGAATCTCCATATTTCGTTCTGACAAAATAAAATTACAAAATTATAATCAATTTATGTATTTAAAATAACAATTAAATCTTCCATTGATCCACTTAATCAAAATAGCTTTTTGTTTTCTTTGATGTTTAGTAAAACTTTTAAAGGAATTAAAATAGTTTGATGAGAATTTTGTTCAAAATAATATGTCGAATTTAGCCCAAAGTTATATATGTCAAAGCTCATATTTAAAAAATAAAATTTGTAGAAATTCGTAGTTTTGGGAAGTACGCGAACAGACATATACATAAGTATACAAAAATGTTTATAGATTTTTTTAAATTTATACATTTTACATTTTTTTTTGTCTTAAAAAATATTAATATATCGCGCATTGAAAACAAAAGTGGCACTAAACGAAAAACCTAGTTTTCAAATACGGCCGTTTAGAGTTTTGGACGACTTACGTAAATAGTCGATAGCTCTTTGAAAAAAGATTTAGGGCCTTATTACGGTTCGCGAACGAACGTTCACTTGAAGTCAAAGGATTTGGCGAATGTTCATTCGCTAAAAATTCATCGCTGTCACAGGAAAAATTCATTATAATCAATTTTTCTTGCGACAAATGTCAAAAAGAAAAAATTAAAATCAGAAAATAATCTTAAAGTGCGGAGTTTTTGTAGTTTTCTTCATTTTATTCTTGACTTAATTATTTAATTGGTCATTAATAACTTTATTTAATAATGGTCAAAAAAAAAACTGACTTTAAATGCAAACAAAAATATTTTAATATGTCAACGAAAAAACATACAATAACCTGTTATAGCTATTTTGAAAGTCAATATTCTATTTCTTTTTTTGTTTGTAATGGAGATGTTTAAAAGAATGGTTTTTAAAAATTAAATTTCAAAGTCAAAATTTTTGAAAAAAAAATGTATATTTTTTAAGTTAATTTATTTCAAATTTTGCGCAGTTAAGTGCCATGTTGTTCTTGATATCCAATGCTTTTATCAATTTTCAGTTAAAAATCAACAACCAAATGCAAAAATCTTTCTTAATTTTTGAGAAATTAATAAATTAAAGGTATTTTCCTAAAAAACCCGAAAAAGGGTTATAATTATGATTAGTAATTTGTTTGCTTCATGAGCATAAAACAAACAAGCAATGGAAAAAAGTTCCTTTAATTTTTTTTAAATAGCTTAAAATCTATAAGAAATATTTTCACATCCGGGTTTCAGAACTTGACTAAAAAATAATAAAGGCTTTGAATTTTACATACAAAAAATATCACCTAATTGCCAAAAATTTTGAAAAAAAATCAACTTGATAGGTACAAAAATTCACAATTTTATTCGGCACAATTTAAAAATTTTGGGGTAGGGTGACATGGTCGACATTGCACCAGTGGTACTCCATGCACCATGGCAAAATCTAACATACTGACAGTTACATCCGTGTAAACTTCACATTATCTTACGTGCCTTTCCCCAAAATGTCAGTGGATCTCAGTCTGGTGCTAGTTGTTGGTACGTGCGTACATGTACAAGCCTTTTTCGTAATTTATAGTGCAAATCGAAAAATTGACTTAAGTTATTTTTTTTTTCTCACTTAAGTTGTGGTGCCTTTTTTTTTATCAAACATCGATAAAAATTATTTGTGTTGTTTTATTCATTGGTAAAATTAAATAGATTCAAATATAATTGGGTAGTTAGCGAATTATTTTGACTTGAAAATAAAGTGAGGGGGTGGTGCACTATGCACCACAATAACATGGTTCTAAATGCACCATGGTGCATGTAGTAGTAACGAATGGTTCATTTAATTTTTTTGACTAAAAAGATAAAATATATTCTTAAAGATCCTTCTGTATCAGGAGCAACGCGAAGACAACAATCACTATACAAATTTTCTGAATATATTTTTAAACTAAGCGTACGTTAATCTATTATTATCCGTTTAATACTATGTTCCCACGAAAACGAAATCTGAGATTTCGGTTGAAAACTTTTCATATTTTGAACTGCTGGGAAAAAATGTCATAGAAATTTAAACGAAATCTCAATAAAAGCTCTGGATTTCAACGAAATCTCCAAGAAATTCTGCTCCCACCATTTGAAATTTCGAAATTTTTTAGCTGAAATCTCGGATTTCGTTTTGGTGGGAACATAGCATAACTGGTATTATTGAATTTCCTAGCTGTTATTTTTAATGTCTTGAAGAGAAATATTTAATTTATTATTTATTTACTTTTTTTGTTATTATTAAATTCTTATATATTTTAGAAGTGTTAAATGAACTTTTTTTGTTTTTATTCTTAAAGATACAATGAATTCCCATCTGAATAATATTCAATATCACTTGAAATGCTTGCTTTATTTTTAGATATTAGTTGGTGGTGCATTGAGTACCTGCATGGTGCATTGTGGACATAAGACTGGTTCATTTAGTACCTACCATGGTACACTATGCACCGTTTCACTTTTTCCGAATAATCAATTTTAGATTTAAGTATACACATAATATGCAAAAATTAACTATGCACGAATTTGTCTAACAAATCCATATAAATGATGTTAAGAAATCTAGCAAAAATAATTACATTTAGAGAAACTATGACCATTTGAAAAAAGGGTGGTGCAATGTCGACCATGTCACCCTAGGTACTTTTTAATATTTTCTGGGCTACGTATATGACAACACCAAAAATATGTTGAAATTTAATACTTAGCAAATATTAAAATTTGGAAGTTAATTCAAAATAGGTATATTAAAACTTAATAATATCAGATATTACAAATACGAAATCTGTATTATTTTTTATAATAATACAAAGGTATTATAATATAATACTTAATTACCTACTTGAAATTTAATTTGTAGATTCTTTTCATGAAAATTAATACAAAATATATTACAAAATAATAGTAATGAAAGACATTTTTTGTAAGAGTATTTATCTTCAATTAATAGTGGCATTATTATATTAATTTATTGTATTTCACATACATACCTATGAGAACTAAAATCTTACTGCGATTGAAATTTTATCTACTAATTTGTATATTTTACCTCGAAATATTTCAACGCGCCTTCAAAATAATGCATATTTAAATTGTTTATTTTAAATTATTAGGCAGAAAAATGGTTGCTATATACCTACCTAGGTACATACCTACCAACTTATACAAAATAAATCTGTAAAAAGTTCATTAGATAAAAAGTTTATTAGGTACCTACATACATACCTACCTACCTATGCTTACCTAAAACACCTACATAAAATTAGTTTTAAATTCAAGGTCAAATAGGTACTCAAAGAAATAGGTACCTACGTACCTACCTACCCTTGAATTTTGCAACAAAAACCTTTAAATAAAATACCTACCGATGAGTCGAAATGAACTTCGACGTTGGAGCCAATAAAGCTAGGAATGAATTTTTTGAAAATCACTGGTAAGAAATTTGAAATTAAATTTGTTTTGACAGTATTTGGAACTGGCATAGGGATTCCCACTTACAGACTAGTGAATAATATTAGGTTATCTTTTTACAAAATTCGAAGAAATTTCAGGTCAAATAAGTAGGTACCTACCTACCTACTCAAAGAAATACATACCTACCCTCGAATTTTGCAAAACAAAAAAAAAACAAATACCTAGGTACCTATTAAAAGATAAACCTACCTAGGTATGAAGGTACCTATACCTAAAACCTACCCCCGAATTTAGCAATAAAAACTTTAGTTAAAATACATGTAGGTACCTATACCTATCTATCAAAAATATCTATGCCTTAACCCACCCCCGAATTTTGCATAGATACAAAATTTAATTAAAATACCTACAAATACCTATTAAACATAACTACTCGAAATAATTTATATACAAAGGAGTAGATGAAAACCCTAATCTAGTACTACCAACTGCACATGCTCTTTGTATATGAAAACCATAGTATTCTCATGAAAAATTTTTTTTAGTTGAACGTGGACCTTGTGGGGGCGCCACATTCGACCGCATTCGATTGCGTGGAGAATTGTGGATGCGGGGTGCATAAAGAATCGAAGACAAGTAGTAAGAGCAAGAGGAAAGTATTATTTTCATGCTCATAAGCAATAAAGGGAGTAAGAGAGATAAGAAAACCAGCTGTTTTCAAAATTTCAAAGAATAGAAAAACGTGAAGAAAATAAGAAAAAAATTGTCGTCTCCTCTTTGAATAGAAGAATATTTGTGTTGGTTTATTTAGGAATGTATTTTGTTTGCAGGCAGAGAAGCAAAGAAATTATATGAAGTGGTGAACGAGTTGATCGTGTCGCTTCTGCTTGCGTCGTCGTCACCCGTCGTTGGTGTCTAGTTCGTAGCAACGAGTAGAAAAAAATCATTATTTGCAGGGATTTTCTTGTATGTGAGTGTGAAAAGACAAACGTGTGTAGGTCGTTGCTATATTTTCTTATTGAGGGTAGGTTTTGTTTTTGCTTTTTTTTTAAATTGACTTGAAACTTTCTTGCAAAGTTTCAAGGACAGGCTAGGCATATATCTTTTGGTAGATATTTTGATTGAAATTTTCTCGCATGATTTCGGTGGTAGGTATTTTGGTGTGTAGGTATTTGAATTTTTAGATGCAATCTTTTTTGCGAGGATTGGTCTTTTGGTATGTAGGTAGGTAGGTAGGGTACATATTTGAATTAAAGTTTTTGTGCAATTACTATTAATTTTTTGATAGATAGTTTTTTTGTTAATAGTTTTTATTACCTACATAGGTAGGTACCTACATATTATAAATTATTTCGAGTAGTTATGTTTAATAGGTATTTGTAGGTATTTTAATTAAATTTTGTATCTATGCAAAATTCGGGGGTGGGTTAAGGCATAGATATTTTTGATAGATAGGTATAGGTACCTACATGTATTTTAACTAAAGTTTTTATTGCTAAATTCGGGGGTAGGTTTTAGGTATAGGTACCTTCATACCTAGGTAGGTTTATCTTTTAATAGGTACCTAGGTATTTGTTTTTTTTTTGTTTTGCAAAATTCGAGGGTAGGTATGTATTTCTTTGAGTAGGTAGGTAGGTACCTACTTATTTGACCTGAAATTTCTTCGAATTTTGTAAAAAGATAACCTAATATTATTCACTAGTCTGTAAGTGGGAATCCCTATGCCAGTTCCAAATACTGTCAAAACAAATTTAATTTCAAATTTCTTACCAGTGATTTTCAAAAAATTCATTCCTAGCTTTATTGGCTCCAACGTCGAAGTTCATTTCGACTCATCGGTAGGTATTTTATTTAAAGGTTTTTGTTGCAAAATTCAAGGGTAGGTAGGTACGTAGGTACCTATTTCTTTGAGTACCTATTTGACCTTGAATTTAAAACTAATTTTATGTAGGTGTTTTAGGTAAGCATAGGTAGGTAGGTATGTATGTAGGTACCTAATAAACTTTTTATCTAATGAACTTTTTACAGATTTATTTTGTATAAGTTGGTAGGTATGTACCTAGGTAGGTATATAGCAACCATTTTTCTGCCTAATAATTTAAAATAAACAATTTAAATATGCATTATTTTGAAGGCGCGTTGAAATATTTCGAGGTAAAATATACAAATTAGTAGATAAAATTTCAATCGCAGTAAGATTTTAGTTCTCATAGGTATGTATGTGAAATACAATAAATTAATATAATAATGCCACTATTAATTGAAGATAAATACTCTTACAAAAAATGTCTTTCATTACTATTATTTTGTAATATATTTTGTATTAATTTTCATGAAAAGAATCTACAAATTAAATTTCAAGTAGGTAATTAAGTATTATATTATAATACCTTTGTATTATTATAAAAAATAATACAGATTTCGTATTTGTAATATCTGATATTATTAAGTTTTAATATACCTATTTTGAATTAACTTCCAAATTTTAATATTTGCTAAGTATTAAATTTCAACATATTTTTGGTGTTGTCATATACGTAGCCCAGAAAATATTAAAAAGTACCTAGGGTGACATGGTCGACATTGCACCACCCTTTTTTCAAATGGTCATAGTTTCTCTAAATGTAATTATTTTTGCTAGATTTCTTAACATCATTTATATGGATTTGTTAGACAAATTCGTGCATAGTTAATTTTTGCATATTATGTGTATACTTAAATCTAAAATTGATTATTCGGAAAAAGTGAAACGGTGCATAGTGTACCATGGTAGGTACTAAATGAACCAGTCTTATGTCCACAATGCACCATGCAGGTACTCAATGCACCACCAACTAATATCTAAAAATAAAGCAAGCATTTCAAGTGATATTGAATATTATTCAGATGGGAATTCATTGTATCTTTAAGAATAAAAACAAAAAAAGTTCATTTAACACTTCTAAAATATATAAGAATTTAATAATAACAAAAAAAGTAAATAAATAATAAATTAAATATTTCTCTTCAAGACATTAAAAATAACAGCTAGGAAATTCAATAATACCAGTTATGCTATGTTCCCACCAAAACGAAATCCGAGATTTCAGCTAAAAAATTTCGAAATTTCAAATGGTGGGAGCAGAATTTCTTGGAGATTTCGTTGAAATCCAGAGCTTTTATTGAGATTTCGTTTAAATTTCTATGACATTTTTTCCCAGCAGTTCAAAATATGAAAAGTTTTCAACCGAAATCTCAGATTTCGTTTTCGTGGGAACATAGTATTAAACGGATAATAATAGATTAACGTACGCTTAGTTTAAAAATATATTCAGAAAATTTGTATAGTGATTGTTGTCTTCGCGTTGCTCCTGATACAGAAGGATCTTTAAGAATATATTTTATCTTTTTAGTCAAAAAAATTAAATGAACCATTCGTTACTACTACATGCACCATGGTGCATTTAGAACCATGTTATTGTGGTGCATAGTGCACCACCCCCTCACTTTATTTTCAAGTCAAAATAATTCGCTAACTACCCAATTATATTTGAATCTATTTAATTTTACCAATGAATAAAACAACACAAATAATTTTTATCGATGTTTGGTAAAAAAAAAGGCACCACAACTTAAGTGAGAAAAAAAAAATAACTTAAGTCAATTTTTCGATTTGCACTATAAATTACGAAAAAGGCTTGTACATGTACGCACGTACCAACAACTAGCACCAGACTGAGATCCACTGACATTTTGGGGAAAGGCACGTAAGATAATGTGAAGTTTACACGGATGTAACTGTCAGTATGTTAGATTTTGCCATGGTGCATGGAGTACCACTGGTGCAATGTCGACCATGTCACCCTACCCCAAAATTTTTAAATTGTGCCGAATAAAATTGTGAATTTTTGTACCTATCAAGTTGATTTTTTTTCAAAATTTTTGGCAATTAGGTGATATTTTTTGTATGTAAAATTCAAAGCCTTTATTATTTTTTAGTCAAGTTCTGAAACCCGGATGTGAAAATATTTCTTATAGATTTTAAGCTATTTAAAAAAAATTAAAGGAACTTTTTTCCATTGCTTGTTTGTTTTATGCTCATGAAGCAAACAAATTACTAATCATAATTATAACCCTTTTTCGGGTTTTTTAGGAAAATACCTTTAATTTATTAATTTCTCAAAAATTAAGAAAGATTTTTGCATTTGGTTGTTGATTTTTAACTGAAAATTGATAAAAGCATTGGATATCAAGAACAACATGGCACTTAACTGCGCAAAATTTGAAATAAATTAACTTAAAAAATATACATTTTTTTTTCAAAAATTTTGACTTTGAAATTTAATTTTTAAAAACCATTCTTTTAAACATCTCCATTACAAACAAAAAAAGAAATAGAATATTGACTTTCAAAATAGCTATAACAGGTTATTGTATGTTTTTTCGTTGACATATTAAAATATTTTTGTTTGCATTTAAAGTCAGTTTTTTTTTTGACCATTATTAAATAAAGTTATTAATGACCAATTAAATAATTAAGTCAAGAATAAAATGAAGAAAACTACAAAAACTCCGCACTTTAAGATTATTTTCTGATTTTAATTTTTTCTTTTTGACATTTGTCGCAAGAAAAATTGATTATAATGAATTTTTCCTGTGACAGCGATGAATTTTTAGCGAATGAACATTCGCCAAATCCTTTGACTTCAAGTGAACGTTCGTTCGCGAACCGTAATAAGGCCCTAAATCTTTTTTCAAAGAGCTATCGACTATTTACGTAAGTCGTCCAAAACTCTAAACGGCCGTATTTGAAAACTAGGTTTTTCGTTTAGTGCCACTTTTGTTTTCAATGCGCGATATATTAATATTTTTTAAGACAAAAAAAAATGTAAAATGTATAAATTTAAAAAAATCTATAAACATTTTTGTATACTTATGTATATGTCTGTTCGCGTACTTCCCAAAACTACGAATTTCTACAAATTTTATTTTTTAAATATGAGCTTTGACATATATAACTTTGGGCTAAATTCGACATATTATTTTGAACAAAATTCTCATCAAACTATTTTAATTCCTTTAAAAGTTTTACTAAACATCAAAGAAAACAAAAAGCTATTTTGATTAAGTGGATCAATGGAAGATTTAATTGTTATTTTAAATACATAAATTGATTATAATTTTGTAATTTTATTTTGTCAGAACGAAATATGGAGATTCGACTATATTATAGTTTTTTAATTTCATTTTGTCAAAACAAAATTTCATAATTTATTGATTCGTTTTCAAACTCATTTTCTGATTTCTTTTTTATATAATAAAACAGGTACCTACCTACCCAAAGTGCATATAATTTTTATCCGTGAACTTTTCTGATATTTTAATAGTTATTCTCCTATTTGAGGTGGAGACAAATCCAACAAACCATAGATAATTAAAATACGTTCAGCCGTTCTTCAGTTATAACATATAAATGGTGTAACTAACCCGACTTTGTTGTATATATTAAGATATTCAACTTTATCATTTTGAGATCTTTAAATAGAAGAGTATTTAAAAGCAGAGTATATATTATATACTTTAAGTGTGGGTTTAAATGCCAAATCCAAAAAGCAATAGCACCCGCGGTTCTTATTTCTTTTCTTTCGTGGTTTATTGCCATTTTAAAGTGGAAAATAAACCCGTGGGTATTTTTTCCTTTTATTTTGGGAAATAACGCCCACGGCCCAAGGGCTTTATTACCGCGGGTGTTATTGCACTGCACCGTAATAACTTTTTATATTAGAGGATGCAATTGTGAGAGGGGGGAATGGTGGGGAAACTGGCCATATCCAATCATTTACAACAAAACTCTTCATAACCAAATTTAATTGTTAAATATCTTTTAAACGGAACTTCCAATACTTGTTTGCTCTCAATCATAACATAGATTTAAAAATCTTCTATTATAGCTTTGTATATGAAAAATTTTCATATAAAAAGATTATAGGTATAAAATAAAATCTTTTATAACATCTACCATTTCACCTTAATTAGTTTTTTTTTCATTTGCACAAAATGAAAATTTTGGATATGACGAGTTTTGGTTCTCAACTACCCACTCAGTTGTAAAAACTAACCCACATACCTACCTACCTATATTCCAATGTATAACAACATCTTCCTCTTGCACCATAGAAACCCAAATATATTGAAGACGATACGCCTACAGCTGTGAAAAAACAAATACACCTTCACATGTATACCTACCCCTTTCCCTTGCACCATAAAAACCCCATAAGCCAAAAAGAATATCCGAAATTGTTCTTTTTGTGTCTTTCAGCTTTATCTGCATAGTAAAAAAAATGTAAACAAAACCGATAACCAAAACAAATTGAATATTTTCTCCAAAATGCCTTCTACCTGATTCACTCTAACTCTCATAAATTCAGTATACGTCTTTCCCATGCTTATACTATTCTTCACGTCCACACTTCCACTTATTCCACAATTCTCCACGTCAAGGTACCCCTTGGAGACTTGAGATGTCGCCCTCTTCGAGTGCCACCATGATAGTACTATGGTTTTCATATACAAAGACATGCTCTCATGCGCGAGTAGATACATTTTACATGGGAAAGCAGTTTGATGTGTTCCATTGAAAAAAGCTGGCAAAGTACTTGCAAGTACTTCGCCACCTCCAAAGGAAAACGCCTGTTATCGACAAAATTGGCCTCATTTTTCCTTTTTTATGTATATACAGTGCCTTGCATAAGTTTAACCGCACCCTGTAAAAATGGATTTTATAAGAAACTGAAGATGGAAATGACACCTTACTAATTTTTTGCTTAATGGCATCAGTTAACAAGTAAATGGAACAAAATAAAAAGTCCCGTTATTTTCTCTTCTGGCGTTAAGAAATTAAAAACCGATTTTATTTGTATTGCAAAAGTATAACCTCACAATGCAAATCTCTCTGAAGCTTCATTCAGTTATGCGCTTTGAAATGACAAACAACGAAGGCGCGTGGTACACATTTAAGCAATACCGAAAAAGGTAAAATTCAAGCTTTTCGGTCAACTGGCCTAAGCTTTAGGGCTATTGCTAGGAAAATTTCGAGATCGGATCGTGTTGTCCGAAATTTCTTAAAAGATCCAGAATCTTATGGAACCAAAGTAAGACCCGGTCGTCCGCAGATGCCTATACGTCGCGATAAGAGGCGTATAATCAATGCTGCATCCAATTCGGTGCATTCTTTGCCGGAAATTCGTGCCGAATTGGGGTTAGGCGTTTCAGTCTCGCTCGACAGTTTTTCGTGTCTTAAAGAAAAACGAAGTGATTTTTCGGGGCAAAATGGTACCAGCTCCAAATCTAACAACAGCCCACAAACAAAAAAGATTGGAATTTGCCCGTCAAAACATGGACCGCAATTGGAAAACCGTAAGTTACAATCCATTAATTTAAACTTAACTCTTATAATTCCAAATACCATAATGTAATGAATTTTTTTTTTAAGATTATCTTCAGTAACGAAAACAAGTTTAATCTTGATGGACCAGATGGTTACAACGGATATTGGCACGATTTGAGAAAGGAAAAAAAGTTTTTTTCCAAGAGAAACTTCGGCGGTGGCAGTTGTATGGTTTGGGGGGCCTTCTGCGACCGTGGTAAGGTTGCACTTGCCTTTACCACTACAAGGATGAACAGCGCAGCTTACACCCAGGTGCTTCAAGACAATTTGGTACCCTACTTATGATGATTTCGTCGAGTTCAGCATGTCTTTCAGCAAGATAATGCTCCAATTCATGTTATTCGTCAAAGTTTGGAGTGGTTTCAATCAAAAAACATAAATTTGATGGAGTGGCCGGCACGTTCCCCGGATTGTAACCCAATTGAAAATCTTTGGGGAATTCTGACCCGCAAAATTTATGCCCATAATAGGCAATTTGCCAGTGTTGCTGAGCTGCTAGAGGCAATAATGGAAGCATGGAACTCCTTAGACGATTCCATATTAAAAAACCTTGTGAATAGTATGCCAAAAAGAATTTTTAGTTTGGTTGAAAATAGGGGTAATAAGATCCCATAAAAATTTGTTTAGAAAATGTACTTCAAAATAAAAAAAAATTAAAAATAAATGTGCGGTTATACTTTTGCAATAAACAAAAATCTGTTTTTAATTTCTTAATACCAGAAGCGAAAATAACGGGACTTCTTTTTTTGTTCAATTTACTTGTTTACTGGTGCCATTAAGCAAAAAAATAGAAAGTTGTCATTTCCATGTTCAGTTTCTTATAAAATCCATTTTTACAGGGTGCGGTTAAACTTATGCAACGCACTGTATTTATGTGTAATTTAGGGTTTGAAACAATTAAAACTCTATTTAAACGAGAGTTTAAGCTGCAATTTTAAGCTCCGTTCTTTCTATCCCAGTAAAGTATTGACCATCCCATCGGTGTCAGCCCACGCTCTGTTTGATCAGGCCCGTATAGTCTTTTTTATTGAATTTTTGATTGAGTAGAATGTTAAATGTTTGAGACGTAAAATTAGCTTATTTACATATATGCTCTGCCAAAAATTCATGAAATCGTAAAGTTGTTTATGAGCTTGAGCTTCCTTTATTAGTTACTGTTATTGGTTACTTTTATTGGTTACTTTTATCAGGTACTTTAATATGGTTACTCTTATATTGGTGACTTTTATTGGTTTCTTTTATTGGTTACATTAATTGTTGGTTACTTTTATTTTTAACTTTCATTGGTTACTTCAACGGGTTACTTTTATTGATTACTTTAATTGGTGCTCGAATTTGAGTTTCAAAACAATTTTTTCCAAAACTTTTCATCAAAAAACTTAATTTTAAAATAAACAAGAATGCACTTCTGGGCTTTCAAAAAGCTCAAAAACAATACTATAAGTTTTTCCTTTTTTTTAGTATAATTTTTTCTCCTTTGATTATTTTTTGTATTCCTTTTTCTGTACATTCGGTGGGAATATAACCCCCCTCCCATAGGATTTTTTTCTGTCTACTTTCAACTTTTACCTGCTGGCCATCATTTTTCTGGCAGATATTACTCCCAAGATGCTAAAAGAATAGGCAATTAAGTTGCCTTAAATTACCGCCAACAACGACTATAGGGGATGAGATTAAAGGATCCCTCAAACCAACGAGAAATCAAAGTGATGATACAAAATATGATGGATATACAATGCTAAACAATAACAACAATCGACGAATGTTTTGCGTCAGTTTGGGAGAGCTTTAAAAATATGAAAAAATTAAGGAATTTTTTTGTTTTCATTTGAAGCTAATTAAGGCCCATCCATTTATAAAAACAACAAAAAAACACATATAACGACCATCTCAATGTACATATGTACATTAGGGTGTCGTTATAATGGTTGTTTTTTTTTAGTTTTTTTTTATATTTGGATTGGCCTAAATCGGATCAAAATGAAGAAAAAAACTTCCCTAATTTTTTCAGATTTTTATTTTCATCCCCTGTAGTCGCTGTAGGGGTAAATTAAATTCCCCCTTTCTTTTTGCATACCTACTAGCAAATTCGCGTAAAATCTGCCAACAAACAGCGCGTATAAGTAAGAAGTGGACAAGAAAAAAGTCCTAATATTAATTGTTAATATCTCCCCCCGCTTGAACGGGAGGGGCAATTTAATAAAATAAGTGCATGAAAAGAAAAAAAAAAAAATTTATAAGCAATGGCAACGCTTACAGTAATGCTTTTTAGGTTTTTGGATAGCCAAAAGTCCATTTTTATAGTTTATTTTCAATTAAAGTTCTTTGAACAAATAATTTCAGCAAACAAAAACTGTTTTAAAATCTTAAATTCAATCTACAAAATGTTGAGTTTGAAACAATATTTTGCCAAAATTGTTGATTAAAAAAACTTAATTTGAAAACAAACTTTAAGAATGGACTGCTGGCTTTCCCAAAAGCTACAAAACATTACTGCATTTGTTGCCGTTGTTTTTTAATTATGTAATATTTTTCTATTTAATGCAATTATTTTATTAAATTGCCCCTCCCGACCAAGCAGAGGGAGATATTACCCCCTCCTATAGGATTTTTTTTGGATCATTGTAATAAATGCAGCTAAAAAGCAGGATCCCATGTTGTTTTTGTAATTACGTGTTAGAAATTGATCCGGATCATATCATGTGGATAATAAAATGCGGCTAATACTACGATGATAGAAAAAGTGGATTCTGCATTTCCGTCTGTCTATCTGTCTATAAATAAAGCCTGACCAACTGAAGTGATTTTCTTAAAAATTTGAACTTAAGGTTTTTTGGTAATCGGTAAGAAGAGAAATCGGCCTTTTAAGCTCAAAATATAACGTCATACAATACAACCATTTAGAAATGCTTATTAATCTTGATGAAATATATCTCAGAATTATTCTAGACATAGTGTCGTTTTTGTTACAGTTTTTTTTTTTGTCAACAAAAACTTTTAGGGCCAGTTGTACCAATTTAACTTGAACCTCGAGTCAACTGAACTCGAGTAATTTCCTGAACCAGGTTCAACTATGCGTGCGTTGTACAATTGCGAGTTAGGTGAACTCGAGTTAAAAGTCCATTAACTTGAAATTGGAGTATATATGGCTAGTGGCATTGTCAGCTAGTCATTTTTACTTTTTTATTAGGAACAACTTATACGAAAATTACGACGAAGACGATGGTGATAACTTGGAACTTGCTATTATGATAGCTTTTCCGCGAAGGGTTAAGTTGATCAGAGAACGACCGGATCATTTTGTGCGTGGAATAATAATGCACATGGTACGCGAAAATTACTCGTTTCTTTTCAATAAAATCCATTGCTGCAAACAAAACACGATTTCCGGATTGAATCCTGTGAGAAAAACCCGCATGTGTACATTGATCAATTGCGGCACCGCACCGTCACCGCGGGTTAAAAGAACGCATGTGTGCACCGGGCTTTATGAACGTTTTTCGCCATACAACGGTTTTTTCGATTTTTGACTTTCTCATCTCTTCTCATTTCAATCAAAATTTCATATGGAATCTCCTTTAAAATATTAATCTTTTCAAAATTTTGAAAAAAAGGAATTTTTGGATTTAAAAAATTAACTTTTGGTTTTGGTTGATAAATTTTTTTGAAAAGTTTTAACTGTAAGGTGTGTCATATATTTCAACTCTGGAATTTTCACATCTAATCTAATACCTTCCAAAAGTTGCATTACATATTACAATTAGATTATTCATTTGGAATTTTCGTTAAAGTTATTGCCTTTGGCTCACTAAATGACCTTGAAAAGAACACCAACAAAAGTTTGTTTGCTATATTCGAGAAATTATAAATCAGAGAAAAGTATTCTGTGCAAATTTTTAAAAGACTGACAAATTTCAACTCGGGATTTCAGCGTGAGAAGTGAAAAGATTTCGAGAACTCTAAATCAAAGGGCACGGTAGTGCCCAGCCAAGTTCGCGACACTACAGCCTTTTAACAGGAACAAACTCATGCGTTTTTCAACCCCCCTCTAAATTCAGTACCAATAAAGTCAGAAACTTCAAATTCACAGTATTTGCTGAGCTGATCAAACACAGGTGGCCCACCAAATTTCAACTCTTTAGCATTAGTAATTCCCGAGATATAGGACTTCAAAAATCGCAAAAACCGTAACTGACTGACTCACTGACAGATCATCAAAATTATGGAGCATTTCCCGACATGGTAGAAACTTGAAATTTCGCACAACGTTAGGCCTTGTGGTGCATACAAAGGAAAAAATCGAAAATATGGAATTTTCTATTCAGGGGCAGGGCATCCACCCACTTTCTTAAATGTTGTTATAAATTATATGGAGCACTACCAGTTGTTGTAGAACGATGAAAATTGGTAAGTCGGTAGGGCTTGAGGTACTTAGAAAGAAAAAAATTGAAAAATTGGAATTTTTCATTCAGGGGGCGTGGCATCCACCCACATTCCTAAAAATTCTAATAAATTATATGGAGCACTTCCGATTGTTGTAGAACGATGAAAATAAGTAGGTCGGTAGGGCTTGAAGTACTTAGAAAGAAAAAGTTGAAAAATTGGAATTCTCCATTCAGGGGTCGTGGCATCCACCCACATTCTCAAAAATTCTTATAAACTATATGAAGCACTTCTTGAATTTTCCATTCAGGGGGCGTGCCATCCATCCACTTTATCAGAACTCCTATTATTTACATGGAGCACTTTCGGTTGTCGTCGAATTATGAAACTTTGTAGAGCGGTAGGGCTTGATTTTCAAGTGGCAAGATAAATCCTTTCAAAAAGGAGTGAAATCACAACAAAAACATAAATGTTAAAAAAATAGCCAAGTTCTTATAGGTACAAGAAACCTGTGCGTAAAAAGTCAGCCAAAAAAAGTAATGAGATCTAAAAAATATGCCAAGTTTTAAGTTCATGAAGTTTAGTATCAAATATCTTAAGTAGAGTTATAGCTAAACAATTCCAAATCATGACAGAAATATGGTATTTAATGATTACTGATTAAAATCGTCCATCAAAATAATAAATTATTTTGCTTTCTAAACGTCTAAAGTTTCCAATGATGAGTTTCAATGATAGCTATAACTGGCGCCTTATGGCCTTTCTCGTGGACCCCATGGTTTAAGCTTAACATAATTACATTATGTACAATGTACCCACAATAACCTTTTCAACGATGTATGACACATTTGTGTTGAGAAATGGACCAGCTCCCACAAATGTGTGCCCATTCTCCCTTAAATTGTATTTTAATCATAAATGAAAGGCTTTTAATTAACTGAGGATTTCTCTGAAAAAAAACAGATATCAGGAAGATTCAAACAGATTTTTAAAGAAGAAAATTTGTTCTTTTAGAAACCACTAAAAATTTTGTTGAAACAATTTACCTTGTTGAAACAATTTACCTCACGTTACAATACAACTTTGAAAACAGCAAAAAACATTTTTTTTATTGTTTAACGGGAATATCTCAAATACGTGATCCGATAGAGGTTTTCTGACTTCAGATTCGAGTCCAGAACACCAAAACCTACGGAAATGTTATGTATATTTTGATTTCTGTAACAAAAACCTTGTTGACCGATGTTATTATTCAAAACATGCATACTAATTTTATTGTGATTACCGTCAAAATCGGATATAACGAACTCGAAGGACTGGAGCATTTGTTCGTTATATTCGGTGTTTCGTAATAACCGGTTTTTCATTTTTTGATCTTTATTAAAAAGTGGACAAACTATTTTACAACACAAACATAACCAACGAAGAGAGTACCAATGATAAAAAATATATAGCCATAGACTACACCAACCTACTCCCACAAACACTACAATATGAATTTAAGAAACTAAATATTCACATTTCGTTTAAAACAAAAAACAATATAGAAAAAATACTTAGACAAAAAACAAATAGAGAAATCAAAACATGTTCTGGAGTATACAAAATCAACTGTGATGACTGCGACAATTACTATATTGGACAAACAGGTAGAACGTTTTATGACAGGTACGTTGAACCAAAGACCGTATAATACCAAGATATTGCATCTAGTGTAAAAATTCGCAGTCAAAGCGCTAGTACTGTGACGACCCCAGTGGTGACCCCATAGATGTGTGAGTGAGAACCCCGTCTATGTATAAGTTTTACAATCGTCGTTGGCGCGGTCGCTGAGTCGTGGGTCTGCGGCGAATAAAGGCTTGCATGTCTGTATGTGTTATGTGAGTTCGAATGTGAATGAGGATGTGATACAATACGTGGGAATGTTTCCCTTCCCCCGACCGACCGCATCTAGAGCTGATTTTTGGTGGTTGGTTGAGATGCGGTATCTTGGTATTATACGGTCTTTGGTTGAACACAAACCGAAACCGAATACAAAATCAACATTTGCACAGCATTTGATAGACAAGAACCACAATTACACCAACTTCGACACCAACATAACGCCTTTACATATATGCAGAAAAGGGACAACACTAGACGCACTTGAAGAGTTTGAAATCTACAAGGCAAACAAAACGGAACAGGACAAAGTACTGAATGACAAATTGACAATTAAAAACAACACACTATATGACACTGCAATTAAACTACAAAATAGAAGCACAAGATAAAAAGAGACAAATTCATATTCCCATGACAACTCAAACTCATCAACAAGAAGACACCAACATTGGCCTTTCAACACCACAGTTCGCCAGCATAAAGCCCGAAGATGGATTAAGAGATCCGAAACGCGTCGCTAAATAATAATTTATACATATGTTGTGATATAATAAAGTAAAATTAATTAAATCAAACAAATTAAAAAGTTTTTCTTTTCTTTTATTTTTGTTTCAATATTTTTATTTTTATATATAAACGAAAACTATTTTAGTTTAGTAAAAATTTTTGTTGGCATCCCCAGTTTTGAAATTTATTGTAGATTTTTCTAAAAAATTCAACTTTAGAACAAATTTCCAAAACAAAACTCTTTAAACCTTTCTTGATATAAAATGCGACTATTCCAGTTACGCTCAAAAATAAATTGCGAAATTCACGTATAAAACAGAAAAAGGAAGTCCACAAAATTTATTATTTTAAATGCAATTTAAAACTTACAATTTCTTCTTAATTTTTTTTTATTACTCTTTATAAGCGACAGATTTTTAAATTTTTCATACAAAACTATGCGTTATAATATAAACGATAATCCGTTATAGGTGACATCGTTAAAAGTGACATCATTAAAAGTGATATATTCGATTAGTACAATTTGTATGAACCTCTGCTGGGATTTGAAGACTAGATCGCAATAACCGATATTTAGTTATAAGCGCTGGCGTTATAACCGATTTTGACTATATTTGAAGGGCTTTAAAGTGCAGTTCGCGTTTACCGAAGAATAAAAAACCGAGACAGTTCCCTTTTGAGTAGAAAGTAACGTTTGCCATTGTAGAATTTTAAAATTAAGCAAACAAAAAATTTTAATAGATAATGCTTGCATAAAATATGAAAACAAATAACATAGTTGCTCTTATAACAACTACACCCTGTTAACAAAGGCCCTTATTGCGAGTGTCGTTTGCTTTCGATAAACGACTTTTGTCGAAAGTCGGTTATCGAAAAAATTAATTTTGATGTCGAAAATTTTAATCTTTTGAACCAAATTTTTCGTAAACAAGTCAAAACAACAAATTTCACAATAATAAGTAAGATTTTCAACACCAACATTAATTTTTTCGATTATTGACTTTCTACAAAAGTCGTTTATCGAAAGTAAACGACACTCGCAATAAGGGCCAAAATGAAAAATGGGGGCCGACTATAGGGACACACTTTTTTATACGTGACTCCTGTAGTCATCAGCCCCATTCCCTCATTTTATAAACACCTAGTACGCTGCTGAGGTGAAATGAAAATTTTCTGGGGTCTCCAACTCGAGAACGAAATCAGAAACGAAGTGATGGCGTCCGTTGTTATGCTAAGGGTTCCAAAAAATTGTGTTCTGCAGTTCGTTCTCACGCAGTAGGGTAGCTACCGCGGTATCAGCCGTATCAATGATACGGGGCCCCCGAGATAAAGGGGTCCCACGATAAAGAGGACTCGATGTGTGTTAGGAATTTTTCATTGAGATGAATACGACACACAATATCGATTACAATTTTAAAATGTACTTATTTTTTTTTGCATGTGTCTTTTCGATAGTTTTCCTACGTAGGTGTCCTAATGTATCTTTATCTACATCCTACCAACTAAAGTAGCCGAAACCAGAACGTGCAACCACTTTGCTTTTTTATTGGAACGCGTGCCAGAGTCCGACAAAAATTAGACGAAAATATGGCAAAACTAAAAAAAAAATCTTACAAAACTGAATTAAGTTGTGTCGGTCTTAAGCATTTAATAAAAATTTCCTACTCTTAAGTCCTAATTTGAGCTGGGGCTTATATTCTTAGGTGAAAGCAAATGTTAATATGCACTTATAAAAATAGCTTGCTTTTTATCATACAATCAATAGTTTAGAGAAAAACCTGGAAGAACTTTATGACCAGTTTAGTCAAAAATATCTATTAAAATTTCATAAGAGCAACGGATTTTGAGAGAAACGTGCCACACTCCGACTGCGGCACACTAGAGTAAATGTAAATACTGAGCGCACTGAGCGTTTTACCGTGTTTTTCTAAAAATCTCTGCTCTGCCGAAAAAAGTGTTATAATCTTTAATGTGTACAACTTTATGAGATAAAATTAAAAATCTTTTCAAAAAACAAACGGTTTTTAAGGTAGGGGGAAAACGGGAGACTTGACCATACGGGAGACATGAGCCACTCGCAATATTTCACTCAGACTACCCTTAAATTCTAGACGTGTTTGTATATCCGAAGCAGAAAATGACCTTCTATTTGCCAATAAAAAGGTTTCTGGATCAACATTTGATTTTGGTTCCTGGACGAGTAAATGCATTTTTCGCTATGAAAAGTTAAACAATTTTTTTTTTTTCATTGCATAACTTTTGTTTGTCTCGTAGTTAATTTAATAATCTTGTATGATCTTATTCCTTAAATAATTGTTTTTGTAAATACCCGTGCAAAATAATGCAACAATTTACAATCTGTTTTGTCTCAAAAAGCGTCAACGGGAGACTTGAACCACTTATTGTAGGGAGACTTGATCATACGAAAATGAGGAGCAAAACCAAAAAAAAGTAAAAAAACTGCCGCAGAACGGGAAATACAAGGATAACAATGCTCAAATTATGTTTAAGAAATATAACAATCTTCTTACTGTATTTCCCAAGGAGGGGATAATTTAAGTTGTGTATTTATTTTCGTTTGTTACGGTTTTTAAGGTTGCTTTTAGTTTTGTATCAATTTTTTCGTGTATAAATTTTTAAAACATTTTTCTAGCAAATAATACGTAAAATATAGTAACAATTGAGTTTTATGAAAATCATAGACGGTGATCTCATTTTTTGTATTGTTAACTCGTTCAATGTGGGTATGTTCAAGTCTCCCCCAGGGGGTGTTCAAGTCTCCCGTAGGGGGCGGGAGACTTGAGCCGAAAATCTTTCTTCAAACAATTTGCTCTGAGTTGAAACCGATTGCATATATTTGAAGCCAATTTAACTAGTTTCAGAATAGATAAGTGTAGCTTTATAGAGATGTATCTTTCATGCGGCTGAGATAAATAGACACATTTTTATCAACAATTTTACAAAAAGTGGCTCAAGTCTCCCGCCTTCCCCCTAATTATAAAAACTGTATTTTGTCCATTTAACCGTACAAATAAAAGGCAATCATTAAACCGCCATAACTTTAAAGGGCCCTACACACGATCAATATTCATTGACAATAATTATTGAAGACATTTTCTGTCAAAAATATTGATGCGAAACTGCCTCCACACGTATCAATGAAAATTGACAATAATTTTAGGTAAAACTGTTTGAATTGGCTGCAAGAGGGCTGCATTGGGTGTATCAGCAAATAAAAAAGAAGGAATAACAAAATTGGGTAGAAGAGAGATGTTGCTAAATAAAAATTTCTTTCGCAAATCGCGAGAATTAAGCGGAAAATCTACATTTTATTTTTCTTTTGTATTATTTTTGCCACCAACTTCACAAGTTAAATGTCAACACAGCCAACAAGTGACATTTACATTGAAGAAAACCAAATCGATTTTGGTTCTCATCAATGTCGTCAATGTTCATTGACAATGACATTGAAGAGCATACGAACGATCAATACTCAGCGAAAAATTACCTTTTCACTGAATATTGACAATAAACATTGATCGTGTGTAGGGCTCTTAAGACTGAAGCTAAGATTAAACGGTCAATGTTAATGGTCAACGCATTGACTCCTTGACGTCATCAGAAACATCGTCAATATACTTTCAACGTAGACCGCGTCAACACAAGAAACGTTGACGATCAGACGAATAAAGCCAATCGGTCAATGTTGTCCCTTAATGCGTTAACGTGTTATATGTGTTAACGCAATTGGTACTCTTTGGTGTCAATGAATTGATATGTGGAACGTTCACGGTTACACTACTAACTTGACCACATCTAAACATATGCATGATACGTTGACGCGGAGCGGACAGGAACAAAATTCAATCATTTTAACTTTGACGATCACATGACATTGGCTGTACTCGTAGTATTGCCGAACAATGCAATGTAAATGGATGGAAAACCCTAAAAATTAGACATTTCTAAAGTATGGAAATAAACCTTTGCCTTCAAAATAAATTTCGTCCCTCATCTATCAAGCTATTAGCCCTGTTTTTTAGTGCATTTTTATCTTCGCTTAGAAAAAAGTAGCATGTTAATTACAACAACAAACTGGTATAATTCCGTATTGTTGTTGTATTTAACATGCTACTTTTTTCCATGCGATGATAAAAATGCAATAAAAAACAGGGCTAACATGCTTCTTTTTTCGAAGCGAAGATAAAAATGCACTAAAAAACAGGGCTATTATAACTTTCGATATATTAAAAATCTTCAAAAAAATGCAAAATTTTCTAGGCTGATATGAAGCTCAACGCAAGCTACGTTGACTTGGCAGAAAATTCTGCTCTGTCAAAGTAAGAATACAGTCAACGCGTTGCTGAACGTGTTCAAACTTTGTTGACAGGGTGATCACACGGCCAACGAAAATAATCATCGCATTGACCCCTAAATTTGTGCCAACGAGAGTGTCAACACAGCCGTCAACGCTTCGAAAGTATTCTTTTAAAAGTATTCAACTTTGGGATAGAATTTGACGTCACTTTGACTTGAGAGTAAACGCGTTGAACATTTGCGTTGACCGTCTAATCGCAGTTTAATTTATATAAAGTTCCTAGATTGTTATACTTTTAAAATAAGTTGATGTTAGTATAGGAAACAAAAAAGGTAGTGCCATTGTCATTAAAAAGGGGGCCCCTAAACAATTTTTGATACGGGGCCCCCGAAGTGCTCGCTACGCCACTGTTTCCACGGAATTTTTTTTTTTTCATTTTCATTTTCAAATAAAATTCAACATCAAAATATATAACACAATGTCAAATTTTTGTCTGAAAATGTAACGGTCAATTAAATGTGTACGAAAAATAAGTGGAGACTAGCATCTAGTAATCTATTACGATTTTCTATTGTAATGACATTTCGCTATTAAAGCCTAGTACGCTGCTGATGCGAAACGAAATTTTTAGTTGGTCTCCAACAAGACAACGAAATGCTTACGAAAACGAAGCGGAAAAATATTCATTGACAGTTGCACAAATTCAAAAAATTAAAACAAATGCAAATGCAAACAAATCACAAGCAGCCGTGCTGTAATGAAAGAAACAACAAAAATAAACACGAAAAAACACAAATGTCATTTTTTCGCACACAATAAATGGTCTGGGTAATTAATTGTGTGCGAAAAAAGAGTGTAGACTTCTCCAAATAATCTGCTACAATTTTCAATTTCGCTCATCGAACAGCGTACTGCAGAACGAAAAGTAGAACTAAATTTTTAGTTTATGATTTCGTTGTGTCATTTTTGTATGGGATTTTTCGTTTCGCATCAGCAGCGTACTAGGCTTAAAATGTGTCCGCTCGGCATCCTCTCGGGGTCCGCTCAGCCTCCGCTCGCCGTCCATTCGGCGTCCGCTCGGCATCCGCTGGGCGTCCGCTCGGCGTCCGCTCGGTATCCACTCGGCGTCCAAGAGTGTTGTCGTTTTTATTGACCCCTTTTTTTTTGATTGCATTTCTGAATAAAACTTTAAAATGCAGCTTAAATTTGTACGATTTTATTCTTTAAGAAGAAACATTCACAAAGCGTTACATGATCATATTCATTTGAAAAGGTTTGGTATGGTGAAAAAAGATCTATGGACGTATGGTAACCATATGCACATTGTTCTTTGATTTTCGGCAATTTATAATTCATAGTATGGAAACCCTGTGAGGACTTTAACTTGAGACAGATGTATGCAAGCCAAAGCAACCAGACTGAGAGGCATTAAACGTCCTATCTTCCCTGTACTGACAATTTTTGTTGAATAGAGTATAGTCAAATAAATTCAGGAAACAAGATTTTTAAACTTTTTTTAAAAAGCTTTATTGAAGACCTGTTTATCGGTGCTAAGTGGTCGTGTTGAGAATATAGGATCGATATTGAAATGATCGAGTTTAGTAGCGCCGAAGTTAATAATTCCACGTTGAAATCACCTCAATCTAACTATACTTCTGGTTCAGACGGCATTTTTCGTGCAGTACTAAAAAATTGTTGTGACTCCATTTGTACTCCTCCTCCAAGAAGGGAACTTCATTGAAGAATGGAAACTGTCTTACTTGGTCTCTTTTCTTAAATCTGGTTCCAAAAATGATGTTGAGTACTATAGGGGTATTTGTAAACTCTCTATAAATTAAAATAAATGAAAAATAAATTGGGTGGCGCAACAGCTCGTAGAGAACCAGGGCCTAGTGACTTACAACTCTCAACCATTCCTGTGTGAGTGTTGTTGGCAGGAATGGAGGGGACCTACAGTGTTTGCCGAGTCCGAACGGCTAAATGAGAAGCACTTTTTTCATGACAAGTTTAGTATACTCTTGGAGGATTTGTCAGTTCCTCGCAAGATGGAGTACCTCGGATAAAACATTTCTGTTTTTAGGTGGCACGGCTGGGAATCGAACCCACACCTCTACACTTCTTCCCCAAATCGTTTGAAAGTATGTTAAAAAGTAAGATTGATTTCTTTACAAGTAAATATTTATCAGAAGTTTAGCATGGTTTCGTCTCCGGTCAATTTACTGTTACCAATCTGACCTATTTCACTTCGTACGTCACTTACGCTATGGGATAAAAAGTTCAGTTTACTTTAGAAAAACCTTTGATTCATGGAAACACCAAACACTATCCTCAAAAAAATAGATTTTTGATGGTTATCCTCATATTTATCTTGTAGAACACAACGAGCTAAGTTTGGAGATACATATTCAAAGGAAATGCAGTTTACATCAGGTGTCCAACAAGGTAGCCATCTGGGTACACTCCTTTTCATAATTTTCACTATTGATATTAGCCGTGTTTTGTTGAAAACTATATACAGTTGCGCGAAAGCTTTTCAACAAAACGATGCGGAGCATATTGGTTTATAAAGCTCTTTTTGTATGAGAATTAAATAGTTCCAATTTGTTCCAAAGCATTCTTCGCTAGTCACATTTGACTGCCGAAGAAAGGAAAAGTTATTGGCAGCTGGTTGTTGTTGTTGTACTGCGTGTAAAATTTCAAGTGGCTGGGTTGCAACTTCTGAAAAAAACAGACCTATTGTCTCGGTCTTTGAACATTGTAAATGCCTATTACCTATAATGCCCATGATCTGTAACTATTTTTAAAAATTTCGAGTTTGAATGATTGTCAACTTATTCAATCCGACATTGATTCTCTGTTTATGTCACATCAATGGCCTTAAGTCTAGTACGCTGCTGATGCGAAACGAAATTTTTAGTTGGTCTCTAACAGGACAACAAAATGCTTACTAAACGAAGCGGAAAATATTCATTAACAGTAGTTGTAGTAGTTAATTGTGTGCCCAAAAACGAGTGTAGACTTCTCCAAATAATCTGTTACAGTTATCAATTTCGCTAATCGAACAGCGTACTGCAGAACGAATCACTTAAGCCCCGGTTGTGGACTGCAAGATTTTGAATTTTTTTTAACAGACTTTACTGAAGCTTTCGACGCCTTACTTTTTTTTATCAATTACACACAAAATCTTCTGTGGGCAGATTTTTCTATTATTAATTGAAAATTTTGTATTTCCTATGTAGGTACGAAGGTAGTTGTTTATTCAAAATATTTATGTAAAAAGTAAATTCATTATTTCTCTTTTAACTGTCTTCTTTTTATCAGCCTGCATTTGCCGCAATGTTGCTGCTACTAGTTCCCCAAAAATAGTATCTTCGCATCTAAAGTTTTCCGTTCTAATGCTGGATATTGGTTTTTCCAGAATAGTAGGCGGTTTTTCTTCCGTTTTTTTGGGTGAACATTTACTTTCACTTTTACTAGATTTCTCTAACTCAGTGTTATTTGTTTTTGTTTCCTCCTTTTCTTCTATTTCTCCTTTTTCTCCCTTTTCTTCTTTTTCTTCTTTTTTTTCTTTTTCTTCCCTTTCTTCCGTTTTTTCTTTCGCGCCTTCTTTCACAATAGCATTTTCATTTGTACTCTCTTCTGACGAACAGGCTGACGTGTCTGGCGACTCTAACACTGGCACTGAAGCTGGAACTTCTATGAACATTTCTACTTCTTGCTGGGTTTGCTTATTGTTTGGGGGCATTTCTTCATCCTCTGGTGATTGTGAAGTATTGGAGTACTCATCAATATAAATCGGTTCTACATATTCATTTTGACTGACTTCTTCTGACGCGCCAAATGGAATTTGAGGCAATTCTTTATGACACTCATCGTCAAGCTCTAATTCAATAAATTCTATAGTAGAATCATCATCACTAGCATCCTCAAGGTCTTTCTTTGTAATATTAAACTCAGGTTCGGTTCTGTATTGCTCGTTTTCCTTAGAATACATTTCAAAAGCGTTTAGATTTATGTGATTTGATAGAAAGGACATTTCAGACAAATACTTGAATGAAGTTCGGTTTCCTTTCAAAACAGATGAGTATTCCTCCATGAATCTAGCTCTTAGTAGATGCCAACGACTTTTAACCAAGGGAACTGCATAAAAATATTGTTCAAAATTTGAATGAATCAAAAAATTAGATAAGTGGTTCAATTGATTACCATCTGTCTTAAGAATATCAGCGACTTCCTTCCATTGGCTTGCGCGTCCAGGAAAATTATTGCACCTGGTGTATAGCACTGGTCTTCTTTGAACAAGTTCTATGATTTTTAAATTTGTGTCCATTTGGCTTATGTTGATTGCTGAATTAATATCCTTATATGTACCTTATAAAAAAGTGTAAACGTGAATATTAAAACTTCGAATATTAAAAACAACACAAAACAAAGTTATCGGTAAACAAAAATTATTTAAAAATTGCAGGAAGGTGAAAACGTCAAAAGCGAAAATGTCAAAATACAAATGAGAGCAGAACACACAGTGGACCAAAATGGGAATATTGAACTTAAGGGTGAGTGCTCAACTTATATGTCTCATGTCTGAAAAAGAACGTTCTTTTTTGTCAGACAAAGAACTGGCATGGAATTTTTGAATTCAAGTTGAAGGCAAGTGGAATGCAAATTATGAATTTGACAAGCAGTGAATGTAGTGAACTTACTTCACAGTACTTGCCTGTTTGGCCATGGGTTTATTAATATCATCAAAAATCTTTAGCACCTTCCACACGGGGAAACAAAATCACTGGAGACGCATTGGCATTTCCTTTCAATGTCTACTGGGTTGATTGAACACTACGCAAACATTGCACATTTTCAATTAAACCAAATGAGCCTGTTTAGATTGGGAAAATTGAGTCCGGACTCATGAGTCTCATCGTGTCTACTTGCGAAAATTTGAGGCGCCTCAAAACACATAGAAACAACAACAGCTTGAATGTTTTGCGCATTAAAACAACAACAAAATGAGTATCATGAGTCGGATGTTTATGTTTTCTTCATGCCTCATGACATCCCTGACCCCCCACTTCTCTTGTCCAGAAACCGCCGTGAGACCGGTCTCAGCCACTGATCTCTATAATACACTGGATAGTGTATTCCCTACAGAGTATAACAGTTTTTCTGATTCCAATTGAAGATGACATTAGGGGTACCAGCGCACCTTTTGACGTCTATGAAAGCAAAAAAAAAGTAGGGCGACGTAAGTTTTTATCATAGATAAACAATATAAAGATGGGAAACCTTCGTACCTTTCACCCTCCAAAGCCCATTTGTTATTGCTTTTTTGTAATTTCACTTCGTGTCGATGAATAGATGTGAATTGCAACAACTATTTAACGCGTTGAGTTGATTTGTTTTGACAGTTAGATTTTTTTTCCAAACTGGTGTTGTTTTTGTTTTTATTTCGATGTGTCTGCCTCGTTGTTTTATATTTTAAAACAATAACAAAATAAAAATTGTTAGTTACGTAAGGTTCCGCCAAATTGAGAGATGTCTGCCCAAATTTATACCGCCATGAGGAAGCAGTTTCGTTTAAAGCTACGGAAATCCTAATCATGTCTAAAAATTTGCAATATTCCCGATGAACGAAAAGTTAGGAATGGCACTGCCGCTGTGCACGGACGCAGCTCCTAATTTGCCCTTGCCAAATATTTGTCAACATGTGAGCAAGGAAATAAGAAAAGCAAAAACTTCAAGATTGCATTTATCTTCTGGCATTTAGTTCACCTTAGACGGCTTTCATGAAAGCGTGATTGAGCTGACAGTAACCTGATGTGCAGTTAAAATTGATCCTGAGGAGTTTGGTATGCATTTTTATACATCGATGAGCCAGCGGAGGATCGAGAAGCAAATGCTGCCTACGCAGCTAGGTTAGTATTTAAAGCACCTTCAAGGTGGACATGATGCTCACTATTTTTATGTTTCAGAATGAATTGTTACAAAGAAGTCCGTCTTATGCTGGATCATGATTATCCGACAATTTGCAACAAAAGTGCAAATCAAGAGTTTGCACGCACGGCCTGTCTGCCTTCCTGACGACCAGAATCCCAATATGGCAACTATGCGCATTGTGGCATTAGTTGTCCAAATCACTGATCCCCTGTTGCATGTGTGCTTCTATGAGTGGCTGATGGCGCATGATATTCTTTCAGAATTATTAGCGCTGCTGGCTGAGCCCACTTTGGGAGAATTCTTGCGAAGAGCTGTGGTTCGGATTCCGGAAAATCTCAAATTATTTGATTTGCTGTGGAAGCACTACGAGAAAAACGGTCATCATTTGCAGACAGCAAGGATCTTGGACAACTTGGCCACAACTGCTAGTGAAAATATTCCACTAGTTCAACGGATTGAGTATTTGGCTAGGGCTGTCATGTGTATGAGAAATGACGGTGTTAGGCATTCCACCATGAATGATTTGGAAGATTAGGTAGGGAGGCTTTGAATTCTTTTTCGAGATACAGCTTGACAAAAATTTCCGTTTTCTTTTCAGTTGGAAATTTCTCGTGTTCAAAAGGTTGTTCTAGACGCTCTCTCAGCTCTGGCAATTGACAACAATCCGAATGCACGAAAAGCTGTAGCCGACATCAATTACACACTTTACGACATTGCTCAATCAAAACTTTGCCGATCCCTTTAAACTGTGGGAGTGTTAGCTGACCATCCTCAACTGCTCCCATAGAAGCGAATACCATTCCAACGAGATCGAAGTAAGTAGTTTGTATTGTAAACCGTTTATAAATGTACACATTATTTGTTATTTATTGATTTATTAGAAAAAAGAATTGTAGCTAAAGCTCAGGACATTGTTTCATTGTGTTATCCTAAACCTGGAACAGATCGCTTACAGCAAACTCTTAAAGAACTACAAAGTCGATTGCAACGAATTGTTTGATAAACAAATTATACATTGCCACCAAGATGAGTAGAAGCCCAATTGAAATATTGTATTTTGTTTGTTTTTTTATTATTTTAATATATTTTTTTTTGTAAACAATTTTTTTTTGCTTAGGACCCGTTGTATAAACGTGGTTAAAATTTTGATCCATGGTTCAAATATTTTTACTGGCTGATTTCGGCGGAATTACTGAGGTTCAACGATGGTTCAAGTATGTTATAGTAGCCAATTTATTGCCTGAACCTTCGTTGAACTTCAGTTAATTCCCCAAAGTCAGTGAGTTAAAATTGCTGAACTACGAGTTAAATATTAAATATAAATATTGCACAATTGGCCCTTATGTTGAATAAAACAGAATAAATAAAAAAAAACAGTAAAGTTTAGCAAAATTGATCAAAAAAACATGATTGGTTTGAAACTGGGATTGAATCGTCGGCGTCCGCATGGACATATGAGTATTTGCCTGTAAAAACAATGCAAATAAAATGCACGACTGGGTCGCACGTACTTGCTCTTATGTTTCAGACACTGTTGGTTAAAGAAAAATAAAGAAAATTGTATATAAAAACATGAAAATTATGAGAAGAGAAGCATGAAATACGATATTTAAATTAGCTAAAACAACTTCTTTGACAATTTAAGGTTAAAAGAAAATAATGCCATCTTAGTTCTTGATTGAATATGAATATGGTGTTCTCTATCATCGTAATGTCATGTTTGATTGTTATCTCAAAAATGAAATGAAATGGAAAATCTTGAAAAGCTTTGGATGGTGCTGTTGCTATACTTGGTTATTTCTCGATTTGAAACATTTATTTTGGTACGGTACAATCTAAGCCATTTCAAAGGGCACGGTAGTGCACAGCCAAGTTCGCGGCACTATACACTATTTTTACAGGAACAAACTCAGGCGATTTTCAACCCCCCTCTAACTTTAGTACCAATAAAGTCAGAAACTTGAAATTCGTAGTATTTGCTGAGCAGATTAAACACAGGTGGCTCACCAAATTTCAACTTAGTAATTGCTGAGATATAAGACTTCAAAAATCACAAAAACCGGAGCACTTCCGATTGTTGTAGAACGATGAAAATTGGTAGGTTAGTAGGGCTTGAAGTACTTAGAAAGAAAAAAATTTAAAAATTGGAATTTTCCATTCAGGGGGCGTGGCATCCACCCACATTCTTGAAAATTCTTTTAAATTATATGGAGCACTTCCGATTGTTGTAGAACGATGAAAATTGGTTGGTCAGTAGGGCTTAAAGTACTTAGAAAGAAAAAATTGAAAAATTGAAATTTTCCATTTAGGGGGCGTGGCATCCATTCTCAGAATTGCTTTTATTTATATGGAGCACTTTCGGTTGTCGTAATATTATTAAACTTTGTAGAGCTGAAGGGATTGATTTTCACCTGGCAAAATAAAATCTTTGCAAAAAGCAGTGAAATCACAACAAAACAATAAATGTAAAAAAAAAGAGCCAAGTTCTTATATGTACAAGAAACCTGTGCGTAAAAAGTCAACCAAAAAAAATAATGAGATCTAAAATATATGCCAAGCCTTAAGTTCAGGATATTTAATATCAAATATCTGAATTAGAGTTATATCGAAACAACTCCTAATTATGACAGAAATTTGGTATTTAATGATGACTGATTAAAATTTGGTGGATTTACTTGGCAAGTTTTCTCTTAATTACTAACTTTATCACAAATGTATGAAAACTTGACCAGTGAACCCACCATGTTTTAATCAGTCATCATTAAATACAAAATTTCTGTCATAATTAGGAGTTGCTTCGATATAACTCTAATTCAGATATTTGATATTAAATATCCAGAACTTAAAACTTGGCATATATTTTAGATCTCATTACTTTTTTTGGTTGACTTTTTACGCACAGGTTTCTTGTACATATAAGAACTTGGCTCTTTTTTTTACATTTATGTTTTTGTTGTGATTATATTTAACCAAAAGTTACTTTACGTGCTATACAAACGTTACAATTTACTCCTTTGCTTCTCCCGTTGTGTTATAAAAATCTCCAGAGACTTTCACTATTGATAATGTCTTCGATTAAACATAACAGGTAAGAAATGCTTTCTGCTTCAATAAGTGTCTTTGCATAGGCTAAATAAAACAACAAAGCAAATGTAGGTACATTTTTTTTTTTTAATGCATGGTTTTTCGTTTTAAACAGTTCTTCATTATTGTATAATAGATTATTTAACTTTTGTTTTAATTGATATTGACTACATCAGGAGCTCAGTTTTGATTTGCATGCTTTCTTTTTCCTAGGTAAAAGCCCATATCTCATGGGGATTCAAAGTTAAAGTTCAACATAATATACTTTCAAATATCAGTATTAAATCCTGCAAAGTGCGACTCTGGATACAAAAATTATCTCAATTTCAGTTTTTGGGTACTAAGTGAGTTGCACCGACGCCATGGTGATTTATTTCTTGCATTCTTGCATAATCTAACTATTTCAAGTGGTAGCGAGTAATATTTTCAGGCAGTTGCTCTCAAAGGCCTATAAGAGCAACAGATGTACACCTATCGTAAAGGTACTTTACGAATATGCTGCACTTGATCAAGCCATGATGAGCATTCACACCAAAGCTCAGAGGCTTTGCAGTTTGCACATAATCAAGCGCTTCCAATATAATATATAGTCATCAACTTAGATCAGGTCACTCGTCAATTTGCGGTGTTTTGCTCTTTTTATCGATAGATGATGTTCTACAAAAAAAATTAGTTTTAACAAAATATATTTACACATCTTATTGTTTTAAATAAAGGGTTATTAATTACTTTATTTGTAATTTCAACCAATCGTTTGAATATTTCTTTGCTTGAAGATTTCCGTTCTGTCCACAATTGGAGGAAGTGACAAAAAGAAAATAAACTTGAATAATAAATTCCTACGTCATATGAAATACACAAATAGGAATTTGACAAGTAATGTACCTATGTAGTCAACTTGCTTGCCAGTGCTTGCTCGTGTGGCCTCGGTTATTTAAAATCCATTTAGAATTCTTGAAATCTTTTTACTTCTCACGACGAAATTCCAAGTTGAAATTTTTCAGTGTTTTCAAAAAGTACACAAATAAGAATACTTTTTTTTGATTTACAATTTCTCGAATATGGCAACCAAGGTGTACTTTTCAAGCTCATTTAGCGAGCAAAAGCCGAAAACTTAAACGAAAATTTCAAATGAAGAATTTAATCTTAATATGTAATGCAACTTTTGGAAGGTATTAGATGTACAAATTCCAAAGTTGAAATATATGACACACCCTAATAAGCAGTCTTAATTCCGGACATAATACGAATAATTAAACTGAGATCTGTATTTTTATTTCATTTACGTCTTTCTGCTCGAAAAGTACAAATAAGTTCAAAACAGCTGGTTTCAAAATACTTTTAAATCATATTCCAAAACTCAGAATATATCGTCGGTCCAAAGGTAAAACTCACAACCAACTAAGTGCAGAAAAAATGTTCAAGAAATTGACAGTGAAATGATTTTTTTCATTCCAAAATGTCCCATTTTGTACGGTTTTTGTGAGGACATTGAAAGATATGCCCGGGAACTTTATTTCAAAATTTGCGGAATGTGAATTTTCAGCTTCAAAACGATTGTTTTAAATTAATTTCCTTCAATATTGCATTTTGTTAGTGAGTTTTACCTTAGAACTGGCGATATGGCAATCCACATGGGATGGGTTTTCTTTGAGCTCTTATCTTCCAACTTTACAAGCTGATGTTTATTTTTTTTGTATAGGTTTTTTAAAATAAAAAACTGTCCGATGGTAATTGACTAACCAGTTGTTTAATGGAGACCCTCATGCAAAAGAAGAGCTAGATTACATAATTATGTACATATTTTTTTTGCAAATTTTTTCTGTTAGGTTTGAGTTTTTTTGTCGGCAACCACCAGCACCGCTTGATCTCTTCAGATATTCGCTTCTCGAGCTCGGGAGTTGTGCAAAAGTCTGGAATGCCCAGAATGGAAGTCTTATATTAATTGGCGTGCATGCTTGGTGTCTGATTCTTTCAAGTTCCGGTGTTTGGTTTGGTTGCTTCTCGTCTCAAAGATTACTTCTTGCAGACACTCTCTTAAATCTTTGTTTTCTATTTGGGCTAAAATTATAGGTACTTAAAGTTTATATCCATACTCGTGGGTCGGCATTCTCTAAATCACTGATTCTGTTTTAATTGGGTTGCAGCAATTTGTATTCTAAACTGAGAACATTGTGTTGATGGGAAAATGAAATCGTTGTTCCAAGTTCTCGTCCGTCCTGCTGCGTCTTTGGTCTAGATTTTAAGGAATTTTCTTATTCCTCTTAGAAAAAAGAATTGATTTTTGTTTACTCTCGTAAGAAATAAAGAAAACCATAATTTCCACAAACAACAAGAATGAATTAAATAATTTTTGTTTTTTTTTTACTTCTTCATGACTTCATGTTTTTAATTAGGTATTGAACTCACTCTAAACTTGAATTAGAACTTGTTTTTTGTACATGATTATAAAAAGCACTTTTGTAAATCATATTTTTAAATATTTTTGTTTCATTAAAATATTAATAAAATTTAATAATGATGAAGCGCAGTTCACAAAAACACAAACAAAATAAAATAATTTCACTTTCCTTGCCTGCCAGCTGTCACTTTAATAAAAAAAAACATGTTATACTTTTATACTGATATACAAAAAAGTGTACCGGCGCACCTTATAACAGTTCTTCAATTGGAAGCAACTTTTTTGTATGAATACGCTATCCAGTGTATTATAGAGATCAGTGGTCTCAGCCTTCCCAATCTAAACAGCGTCAATGGTTGCTTTACCCTGAGGTCACACGATGTAGAACTGACAAGGTAGTTACACATAGTAAAGGCTCTCCCAAACCAACCCGAAATCAAAGCGAATCATTGGCAACGATACAAAATATGAAAGATACACAATGCTAAACAACAACAAAAAACTGTCTTTGCGAATGATTCGCTATAATTTCGTGTTGGTTTCGGAAAGCCATAGAGCGGCGAGTGATTTGACAATTAAAGCTCTCCCAAATCAACGTGAACCATTCACTGAGACAGTTTTTTTGTTGTTGTTCAACATTATGTATCTGCCATATTTTGTATCATTAGCTGTATTTTATTTTCCCCCAGATCTAATCTAATGTATTACAAAAACAATACAAAATTCAACTTTGATTTTGGATTTCGATTAACAAATCCATTCTGACCACACACCCTTAGCATTTTCTTGCAAAAACTAGTTTTTATTCTGGCGTGTAGATGGCTTTTTTGTGTTGAAGATAGGGAAAAAGTAGAGAATAGAGTAGAGAAAATATACAGAAGCAAAAGGATAAACAGAGATAGGTATATAACACTCTCGTCACACTGGGATCCTATTTGTTTTATTATGATAATCTAGTTCGGATCAGATTTGGGGGATGATAAAATGCAGCTATTGTGAATGATTCGCTATGATTTCGCGTTGGTTTGGGAGAGCCTTTAATAACGCGTTTCCCATGGGAAGAAATTCAAGCAATTTCTGTAATTTGTGATGGTGATCTGGTTAATTGCAGAAGTAGGTGCGATTCACACAGAAGCGGCTTATGGTGCTGGTGTGGTTCTGGCCTGCTACGGGCGTGGTGTGGTTATGGTGAGCTTTGTTCACACAGAAGTGACAGGGAATGGTTATTTGAAAGAAAAGCAATAGATACACACACAAACACAGAGGAACACTTCACAAGCAAATGGGTTCTACACAGAAAATAAATGAAATATAAGAAAAAAAAACAATTGCCTTGAATTGTTGGGCTATTTTCTGCCATGTTTGGTGTTGCACGCTCATGTTGCAGTAATTTTGTCCTCCCGTAATTACATTAATCTTCATGTATTTGCATTTCATTGCTAAATTCAATTTTCATAAATTTTACTGAACTCATAATCCCATTTATTTTTTTTTAAATTCCCGACAATTTGACATTTGACTGAGAGATTTCATTGTGGCGTGACGTTTACGTAGGCCACTGGAGCTTTCAATATGGTGTGGCGATGGCATGTGACACCATACCCTTGCCTCGTCATCTGTGTGTGTATTATCTCATAAGAGAACATGTGAATTCCACAACGTGGAATATGTATGCAGCACGCCAGAACCACATCAAAACCTCAAGCCACTTCTATGTGAATTGGGCCGTAGGGGTATGCAAAATTTTTAAAATATTCGGTATAGAAAATTTATGTTTTCTTTTGTGTTCCTTCTCCCATCCAATCGAATCAATCCATTATATATTTAATTTTTCGCAATTTTGAAACTAAAAAAAATACAAGGAGGAACAAAATATGCAGAATAACTTTCTTCACATATATGAGCACTTTTTGTCTTCACTTGTGAATAAGCAGAACGTACATCATGAGAGGTATAGTTTCAAAACTTTTCTTTTCCACTTTTGAGAATTTTGAGTGAAATGAAAAAAAACTATTAAAAGCTATAAAAATAATGAAAGCGATCAAAGGGCACGGTAGTGCCCAGCCAAGTTCGCGGCACTACACCCTTTTTACAGGAACAAACTCAGGCGATTTTCAACCCCCCTCTAACGTCAGTACCAATAAAGTCAGAAACTTCAAATTCGGAGTATTTGCTGAACTGATCAAACACAGGTGGCTCACCAAATTTCAACTCTTAAGCATTAGTAGTTCCCAAGATATAGGACTTCAAAAATCACAAAAACCGTAACTGACTGACTCACTGACTCACTGACTCACTGACAGATCATCAAAATTATGGAGCACTTCCCGACATCGTAGAAACTTGAAATTTCGCACAACGGTAGGTCTTGTGGTACATACAAAGGAAAAAATCGAAAATCTGCCATTTTCTATTCAGGGGCGTGGCATCCACCCACTTTCTAAAATATTCTATAAATTATATGGAGCCTATCCGATTGTTGTAAAACAATGAAAATTGGTAAGTCGGTAGGGTTTGAGGTACTTAGAAAGAAAAAAATTGAAAAATTGGAATTTTCCATACAGGGGGCGTGGCATCCACCCACATTCTTAAAAATTCTTATAAATTATATGGAGCACTTCCGATTGTTGTAGAACCATGAAAATTGGTAGGTCGGTAGGCCTTGAAGTACTTAGAAGAAAAAAAATCGAAAAATTGGAAATTTCGGTTCAGGGGGCGTGGCATCCACCCACATTCTCAAAAATTCTTATAAATTATATGAAGCACTTCCGATTGTTGTAGAACGATGAAAATTGGTAAGTCGGTTGGGCTTGAAGTACCTACTTAGAAAGAAAAAATTGAATAATTGAAATTTTGCATTCAGGGGGCGTGGCATCCACCCACATTCTTAAAAATTCTTATAAATTATATGGAGCACTTCCGATTGTTGTAGAACGATGAAAATTGGTAGGTCGTTAGGACTTGAAGTACTTAGAAAGGAAAAAAATCGAAAATTTGAAATTGTCCATTCAGGGGGGATGCCATCCACCCATTTTATCAGAATTGCTATTATTTGTATGGAGCACTTTCGGTTGTCGTAGAATTATGAAACTTTGTAGAGCGGTAGGGCTTGACTTTCACCTGGCAAAATAAATCTTTGCAAAAAGGAGTGAAATCACAACAAAAACATAAATGTTAAAAAAGGAGCCAAGTTCTTATGTGTACAAGAAACCTGTGCGTAAAAAGTCAACCAAAAAAAGTAATGAGATCTTAAATATATGCCAAGTTTTAAGTTCATCAAGTTTAATATCAAATATCTTAAGTAGAGTAATATCGAAACAATTCCAAATCATGACAGAAATTTGGTAATTAATGAATACTGGTTAAAATTTGGTGGATTTACTTGGCAAGTTTTCTCTTAACTACTTACTTAATCACAAATTTAAAATGTATGAAAACTTGACCAGTGAACCCACCAAATTTTAACCAGTATTCATTAATTACCAAATTTCTGTCATGATTTGGAATTGTTTCGATATTACTCTACTTAAGATATTTGATATTAAACTTGATGAACTTAAAACTTGGCATATATTTAAGATCTCATTACTTTTTTTGGTTGACTTTTTACGCACAGGTTTCTTGTACACATAAGAACTTGGCTCCTTTTTTAACATTTATGTTTTTGTTGTGATAAGTTCTAACACTAAAATATAAGTTAAGGATTACCTTTATCCTTTGCTTAGGGTTTTGAGCATATTTGGTGATTCTGCAATTTATGAAAAATCAATTTAATTTGGAAAAGAATAGTTTGGAAATTGCAGTTGGTTTGATTTGTATGGGAATAGATGACTTTTGATTCAGAAGAGTATAGGAATAGAAGTTTTGAAATTATAAGAACCTTATATAAAAAGAAGATTTTTAGTGCAGAATTTGATGTGTAAAGGAATAGATGAGTTTTGAATTGAACGACTGAGTGGAATAGTGTAATTTTGAAGAAAAAAAACTTTTCAAGTACAAAAAAGTTTAGGAAATAATAAGTTTTAATAAATTTTACCTAATTACGTAGATGGAGGACCTTCTAAGGAACATTTTCTCATTTTTGAAAAAAAAAAACTGGAATAGGATAGTTTTGGAACTATACCCCTCATATATACCAAACTGTCTTGCCAGTCAGCATTGTATATATATTATTATAGTACTATCATAAAGAGGAACGCTCGGCCTGACACCTGGGCGAGGCGAGTACGAACTATGGGTGTGGCGAATTGAAGCGGGGAGAATGAGCAGATAAATTAGGAAATAGGAATGAATATTAAGACTCAGAGACTAACAGAAGATAGAGAAGAACTCATACAAAATTTATGGGAGTCCAAGGGAGACAAGAAAAAATGAATTTAGTTGAATTTTTTGTATTTCTATTCTGTTCGAAGGGGTAGGTATGTTGCTGTAGGTGTGCTGTTAAGGAGATTGAGTGCCTAAGAAAAAAATATTGTTGCAAAGGAAATTCGTTTTTTTTTTAAGCTGTTTGACATTTGTATGCTAAAGCATAGAGAAAATCTAAAATAATAGAAATATGGACATAAACGGTTTGCACGGTTGCCACTCAAAAAAATAAGTATTTTTAAATAAATACATTTTCAATTTTTAAGGTAAATATTTTTTTAGATTTTGCCTACAATTAGAAAATGAAAATTGCACACCAACATTTCACGTAAATTTTGACTTGTTCAAAAATGAAATTTGGTTTTTTTCAAAAGTGTTCAAAAATGAAATTCTATTTTTTCAGAATTAAATTTTGAACAGTAAATACAAATTTCACGTGAATTATGCAGTGAAATTAAAAAATTTCAAAACTGAAATTTGATTTTTTCTAAATTACTTTGTGAAAATTTCACAAAGCAAACAAAATTTCACGCGAATTATGCAAAGTTAAATTTTCATTTTCAAATTAAATTTGATGTTTCGAAATAATATTTTGAAAATTTCACAAAAAAAAAGTTCCAAGTGAATTATGCAGGGAATTTTAAAATGCAATTAGCAATTGAAAATTTCTCGCGAACTGTGCAAAGCAAAATTTTCAATAATGAAATTTTATTTTTCAAAATAACATTTTGAATATTTCACAACGCAAACAAAATTTGACGCGGATTATGCAAAGACAAAATTTTCAAAAACGATATTCTATTTTTTCAAAATAAAATTTTGAACAGAAGGTAGGTAAAATTTCACGCGAATTATGCAGTGAAATTAAAAAATTTCAAAAATGAAATTTGATTTTTTTTAAATAACTTTGTAAAAATTTCACAAAGCAAACAAAATTTCACGCGAATTATGCAAAGTGAAATTTTCAAAAACGAAATAATATTTTGAACATTTCACAAAAAAAAAAATCCAAGTGAATTATGCAATGAAATTTAAAATAAAACTAGCAATTGAAAATTTCTCGCGAATTGTGCAAAGTGAAATTTTCAAAGCAATGCAAAGTGAAATTTTCGAAAATGAAATGAAACACCTAATTAGTGAAATTTTGGAATCATCGTATTTAGCTTTATTTTGAACCTAAACGTTTAAAGTTCATCAAAAATTATTTAAGTTTTCCAGTTAAAAAATTATTTCCAAGCTTACAATTATTGTTTTTTTAATAAAATCTACCAAATCCAAAAATCTTTTCTGCTAATAAGCTATTTAAGACAGAAAATTTTTAATTTTGCAAAGTGGCAATAATGCCTTATTTGTCTTTTCTAACGACTTTTTCATGCAAATTGGGGATATGTGTATTTTTTTCAGTTTCATTTTCAGTGCGAGAGATTGTGTTTGATTTGTGCTTTCAAATATTGAAAATAATTTTTAAATAAATTGCAATATTGTTGTGCGGATAATTAAGTGGTGTATTGGACTATTTTTTTTCAAAACTATCAAATATCTTTGATTTACGAAATTACATTTGTGTATTTTATTGTGTTGTGCTGTGATTGTTTGTTTCTTGGTTGCGATTAAGTTTTTTTTTTCAAAACTTAAATCTATACCAATAGCTTTAAATTGATTGCCATTTTTATGAATAGGTATATTTCAGTGTTTTTACTTTTATTAATACCTTAATAGATAAATTTCATTAGTTTCATTGACTTAAATTAATTTTTTTTATTTAATATTGGTGCAACGTACATGCATACATACATGGTTAGGTTAGGTTAGGTAAATGGGCTGACAGTTGGTCTTGTTACCGTCACACTTAGATCAATGTAGATCCATTGTGGTACCCTAGGGGTTGTGAACCCTATGAAAAGAAACCTATGATACATCCCATGTTAATTCAAGCCCGTTAAGGGTATTGAAGAGTTTCAGCAGGCTATAGCCTGAAAAGTCGGTGAGTATTTCTTGGTCGTTGGAGGAGTGTCCGTTGGTACATAACCACCAGGCTGAGAAATGTCTGTCGTTATATAATCACCTGGCTGAGAAGAAAAACGCCTTTCAAAGGCGTGATCCTTCCTTTGCCCCCACTTGAGGAATCATCCCTCTATCAGGCCCGTAGGAGCAGTGGCTCCATGCAACGTCTGGTAGATGGGTATGATAGGTCAGTGGTTGGTTTATGTGTCAGTTCGATGGATGTCTGTCGTTTTATAATCACCTGGCTGAGAAGAAAAACGCCTTTAAAAGGCGTGGTCCTTCCTTTGCCCCCACTTGAGAACTCATCCCTCTATCAGGCCCGTAGGAGCAGTGGCTCCATTCAACGTCTGGTAGATGGGCTTGATAGGTCAGTGGTTGGTTTATGTAAACGTACGATGAAGAAATGTCTGTCGTCACATTATCACCTGGCTGAGAAGAAAGCACCTTTAATGGCGTGATCCTTCCTTTGCCCCCACTTGAGGAATCATCCCTCTATCAGGCCCGTAGGAGCAGTGGCTCCATGCAACGTCTGGTAGATGGGTATGATAGGTCAGTGGTTGGTTTACGCATCCGTTCGTTGAAGAAATGTCTGTCGTTTTATAATCACCTGGCTTAGAAGAAAAACGCCTTTAAAAGGCGTGATCCTTCCTTTGCCCCCACTTGAGAACTCATCCCTCTATCAGGCCCGTAGGAGCAGTGGCTCCATTCAACGTCTGGTAGATGGGCATGATAGGTCAGTGGTTGGTTCATGTAAACGTTCGATGGAGAAATGTCTGTCGTCACATAATCACCTGGCTGAGAAGAAAACACCCTTTAATGGTGTGTTCCTTCCTTTGCCCCCACTTGAGAACTCATCCCTCTATCAGGCCCGTAGGAGCAGTGGCTCCATTCAACGTCTGGTAGATGGACATGATAGGTCAGTGGTTGGTTTATAAACGTTCGATGAAGAAATGTCTGTCGTCACATAATCACCTGGCTGAGAAGAAAACACCCTTTCATGGTGTGATCCTTCCTTTGCCCTCACTTGAGGAATCATCCTTCTATCAGGCCCGTAGGAGCAGTGGCTCCATTCAACGTCTGGTAGAGAGGTATGATAGGTCAGTGGTTGGTATATGTATCCGTTCGTTAACTGTCATTATATAATCACCTGGCTGAGAAGATAACGCTTTTCAAAAGCGTGATGCTTCTTTTGCCCCCACTTGAGAAATCATCCCTATATCAGGCCCGTAGGAGCAGTGGCTCCATGCAACGTCTGATAGATGGGTATGATAGGTCGGTGGTTGGTTTACGTTATCGTTCGTTGAAGAAATGTTTTGTACGCCTATTGACTGTGGTTGGATAAGTTACCAATCTCATGGTCGTGTGGTTGATAGAGCGTACGGATTTTCATTTTCAAGCCATTTGGTAGCATTAATAAATTTCAATATGTTTTTGCTTGGAATGTCCGAGAGTTCTTCTAAGTCATTGAAGAAGTATCTCCCTAGGTGCTTGTTTCTGAGATGATAAAGCGCAGGGCAGTGACACAGGTAGTGAGGAGTATCCTCATGAATCTCTATGTCACTACATCCCCTGCATAAATCGTCTAAACTGAGTTTCATCTTTTTCTTGTGGTACCCTAGGTGGTTGTGTGATTTAGGATCACAACCACTTCTGTGCCATCTTTTGTCTTCTCGCCCATCTCAGCCACCTCCCAGTCTTGACTGAGCTGGTCGGTGTTGAGTGACCTGAGGTATCTCTCGATTCGATCCTTCGGAATGAGCGGTCCTTTGATGATAAGCTTTGCTCTAGGCCGTGAAAAATCGCCGATTTCCTTCCTCCTCATGAGGCGAAGGTCAGCGTTTGGCCATGGAGCTTCAGCTTTACCAACAAACTCTTGGAGCCATGTAAGAGTATGGTCTTCTTCACATGTCAACATTTTGAATCCTTGGAAGGTGCTGAGATTACCGAAGAGTGGCGGTGGCCGGCTCTTAACGATAGCCTCGTTAACCTCCTCAAGGATCCGAAGTTCCATTAGTTGCCACTGTTCATCCGTCAGTTTCCGTGTAGGATTACCATAGTCTACTATGGCAACTTGCTGGCCTACTACAGACGCCTTGGAGACTCTGGCTTTTTTCTTTTTATTGGTCGGTGATACGGTAGATGGTGAGCTCGTATCATTCCTTGCTCGCTTGGACGTACCTGCATTGGCTGGTGGGTCAGTGGATGGCAGGGTGCCATCCTTAGACACTCCCAATGCGGTATTCCTGGAGCTCGGTTTAGTCGTTTTGTTGTCGTGTCTGTTAGTTATTTGTGGTGTCGTCTGGAGTCTTTGTTTGGATCTGTCCAGAGCCAACCGTTCCTTAACCGTTAAGGTTTCAGGATTTTTGGTTGATAGGAACCGGACAGTCCTCGCATCGTTCCGTCTTTGTCGGCGTTGTATTTCCTTGTCGCTGAGGAGTCTCTTCCCCTTGCGTCGCACTGCAGGTCCTGCATTGCGTCGCACGGCTGGATTCTCCACAGCTGTCAAGTCAGTCATGTCACTGTTAAGCGTTGAGTTACCAATGCAGTCACCTGGTTGGGAGGAGCAAGACGCATTTAGGTTGCATATAGGGCTATGGCCCAGGATGTTTCCTTTGTGCCTCTTACTTCTCTCAACCTCACCCTGAGCTACCTTCCCACCCACCAGGCCCGTAGGAGCAGGTGGCTCCATGCAACGTCTGGTTGGTGTGTTGAGCAGCTCAGTGGTGTGTTTCCTTTTTGGGTAATTCTTACCACGTTGCCCTGGTTGTGAAGAGGTAGACGCACCTAAGTTGCATGTAGGGCTATGGCCCTGGATGTTCCTCATGTGTGCTACCTCTACACTAACCCCTTCCGCGGGTATCTTTTCACCCTTCGGACCCGTAGGAGCGGAATGCTCCATGCAACGTCCGGCAGGCGAGTTCGATATTCCGGTAGTGGGTTCATGTTGTGAGTCAGTCTTTGTCATTGCTGGAGTAATTGATGAGGCTGTCCTCTCCCTGGTGTGGGTTTTACCAACACGAGAGGCAGGCGGCCCCATCAATCCACTCACGCTTGTGTCCTCCACAGGAGCAGCCTCCGCCGATGTATGGGCAGGTGGCCCATTCTTCATTGAAAGCTCCTTCTGCAGAAACGCACGTGCGTTGTGCAGTCTTTTGCGTTCAGCGTCTGTTAGTTCTTCCCACCCCATTGTGCCAAGTCGATTTACTGTTTTCCTGCAGTTGGAGATTTTACTCCGCCTGGAGGAAGTTGACAGTCCGGAGAGATTAGAGCTGGCAACGGAACAGCAGTCAATGATGTCATCACTGTCAACTGTCCCGACGCTGGCCCCATCCCCCACCCCGAGATTGGCAAACGGGTTGAGGAGTAGGTCCTCTTCTTCGTTCGTCATTGTTATTGTTTTGTCCTTGTGTGTTGTTTGTGTTTTGTCCTTGTTGTTTTCGTTTAGTGTGTTTTCTGTCACTGGCGACCTAGCTTCTTGCGAAGCCAAGCCCTCGCCGGCAGTCGTGACTTCTGCCGACACTGTAGCGTATATCCCCGCTAGATTTGTGTTCGTTTTTGTTGTATCTGTCATGGTTTGTCATAGGTGGGGGGGTTTCTTAGTTTGTTTAAAATCTACAGCTGGCCAGCTGAGGATCTTAGAAGTAGATCCACAGCTGGCCAGCTGAGGATCCAAACGTAAGCCTCCTCACCGCGACAAGGTGAACCCCAAGAGGAGGTGCATACATACATATATACATTCAGTGTCAATTTTTTGTTTTGATTTGAACTCATAGGGTGCTCGTGCACGTGTTGAATTATAAAATTTAAATTTTTGATTAAAAATTTGATTTTTCATTTCGATTAAATTAAAAGTTTGTTTTTTCATTTCGATTTAATTAAAAGTAAATAAAATATATTTGTTTCCATTGATATTTTTCAAAGTTTCGTAATTTTCTTCAACATAGTTTTGCCTTTTTTAAAGTTTTTGCTTAGAAATTTTTTTTTAATCCATGGAATATTTAGGACTTAAATATTTTTGAATTTTATATATAATTTTAAAAACGTATCCATTGGATTTGTTTTTATCTTATTATATTATTATTTTTTTCACATACAATTATATTGATTTTTTGATTTATTTACTGCACTAATCTTCTTTATTTCAGCATTTTAATTAATTTAATTATTTTTTCAGCATAGTTTATTCATTTAATTCCATTTATTCATTTTTTCATCCAAAATGGTTTTTTGCTGCTATGCAAAGTGTGAGGAGCAGAAGAAAGGTCTCGATCATCTTTCGTTTTTTAAATTGCCAACAGACCACAGAAGGGAAGTTTGGTTGAAGCATGGAAATGTTCAGCACGGCAAGGATATACCCAAAGTATCCTTAATGTGTGAAAAACATTTCCATGCCAAGGACATTATGCAAAAATCTACGTGGAAATGTCTATCCAAATACGCCCTTCCGATATCTTCTGGATCTGTTTGCAAATGCACTGACACTTCCAATGATGTGGAATGTGTACTCATGATGGAAGCATGGAGAGCCCGGAAGCAGCCAACCTCCACGGTTACCTCTGCACCCCAGGCTTCTCAATCTACGCGGCAACTTCCACTTCCACTACCACCTCCACCCCCACCTGCACCCGTACCTTGCAGCCCATGTTTGCCATTGCAAAACATGGCAGCAAGCACTTCACATACTTACGTCAGGGATTATTCACTTTCAGATGTGCCTTCGTCTTCGCACATTTCCCCGTCACAATTTCCGTCTCCTAAATTGCGTTCATATAAGGCGGTGCGAAAAATAAATCGGGTGAGCGTTATTCCCCGATATATTTTTCGCACACCTAAAAAGTTGAAACAAAACCGCGAATATAGGTTGAAAGAAGATCTAGATACCCATATGGAAGATATTTCTGAAGAATTGCGGACTTTTATTTCAGCTCAATTGTTCCACAAACCAAACGCACCCTGGGTACCTAAGGAAAAAGATTTATTTTTGAAATTTTTCCTTAAGTCCCCAGCGTGTTACAACTTTATGCTGAGCGCCGGATTCAAGCTGCCATTAGTAAGCACCATCTACCGATGGCATTCCGAAATTCGCTTACCAACCGGACTGAACACAAGGATCAAGGATTTACTTACAGACAAAGCGAAAGACATGACACCAATGGACACAAAATGTGTGCTGCTATTGGACGAGATGATTATAAAAAAGGAACTCGAGTATAACATCAAAGATGATCTCATCTATGGGTATACGGATTTTGGAGAATTCGGGAGGGAAAAAACAATAGCCTCTAAGGTAATGGTATTCACACTTAGAGGCTTGAATCGGAATTGGAAGCAAACAGTTGCATACTACGTTGGATCACCAGATTCGGTAATGCTTTCCCAAATGTTAGGCACAATAATTAAAGGAATAATTAGTTGTGGACTTAACATTGTTGCAACAAGCTGCGACCAAGGAGCCAGTAATATTTCAGCATACAACAAGCTAGGACCACCGAATTTCATGGAGACGAACCCATATGTGGATTTCGAAAATCATTGAGTTTTCTTACTCTATGATTATCCACATATGCTCAAGAGTGTGCGGAACATCTTACTTAAACATCAGATACAAAATAGCTTTTTATGGCCTTTAGTCCTATAAATTGGCGTTTCGTTCGGCTTACTCACTTGAACTCATCAGTGACATAGTGAGGGCTTTGTCATACGCAATTTATATTAAGTTCAGTTCAACTTACATGAATTTTTCAACGAAAATCCACTGTAAACTATATCCAACAAGATTAGAATTCCTAATCATTAAGCTGGAAGTTTTTTTGCCCTGGGCCAGGCATAGTTTCTATATAAGAAGGTTTTATAATACAAATTCTATATACTACTGAAATAAATCAGCCAAGTAGAAGACTTAGCATTAAGGATTGGACTTGTTGAATTATTGATTCAAAATAGCTTTTTATGGCCTTTAGTCCTATAAATTGGCGTTTCGTTCGGCTTACTCACTTGTCTTCTACTTGGCTGATTTATTTCAGTAGTATATAGAATTTGTATTATAAAACCTTCTTATATATAAACATCAGATATCAATTGGATATGATATCGTTGATTGGCGCATCCTGGAAAAGATCTTTGAAGAAGATTTGAAAGGGAACTTTCAAGTCTTTTTCAAACTTACTAGGGCCCATATTCGACCAGCTCCATTTGAGAAATTGTCTGTCAAGCTAGCCACTCAAGTTTTCAGTGCCAATGTATACTCGGGGATGATGTATGCATTGAAGACAAACTTTTTTTAGACGGACGTGGAGTAGAAAGTAGCGGAATCAACTGCCAGATTTATCAAAGGAATTAACGATCTTCTTGATAATCTGAATACAGGGGCACTGTACTCGAGGAACCCTAACAAACAGGTCCTATCAGATTCAACAGAAACACTAAACGCACTAAAAAGAGCAAGGAATTGGATTTCAACGTGGAAATCCAGCAGTGTTATGAAAATCCCACCTTGCTTTAAGGGATTACTGCAAACACTACTCGGAATCAGGGCTGTCGTTTCAATTTCACAGAAAGCAGTACTTCGAAGAAAAAATTGCAGTACTCTGCAGTACGGCAGTAAAATATATACCAACATAATTGTTAATGCATTTAATTTTGTTTAAATGCAAGTATTATTCATTAAAAATTATCACATACCCGCCAATTACCTATATAACTCTAGCGCACTGCAATGGTGGTATTCATTATTTCATTACCTACATAACTATTGTTGTGTTTGTGCACGTTTTTCTCAAAATTATTTAAATAAATTAAAGCCAATAAATTTGCCAGTTGATGGCCTTACTTACCCTGGGCACCACAATAGCTTGGTTTATAATGAGAAGATTTAACGCATATAGTACAAAAAATATTGCTCATCGATTAATGCAATTTTAATAAATTTTTTGACAAAATTTGCCACTTCATAAATTGGCTCAATGATTTACTCTAAAACTTATTGAATGCATCAACAAACATGTAATTTGTATTTTTTATAAAATTGAATAAGCTGCAATTTTTACCTTGTTTATTTCATACCAAAAAGTTGATAGTTTTCGAAAAATTAGCAAAAAACTGAACTTTACAACTTTTTACTCCTCCAAAAATTCTTTTTTGTAGCCAAAATTTAGAAATTGGAAATTACTCAAGACGTCAAAACAAAGCCCCAGCAAAATTCAACTTTGTAGGAGTTTTGTCGAAGTACGTTAAAATCTAAATTTCATGGGCTGGAGATCCATTAGTATAATTTAACATTGCTTATGACAGTTGGGTGAAAAAACTACATTTTGACGTGTGTGGAATATTTTATTCCAAATGGCATCAAAATGTCCTTAAACTTCCTTTTTTCGGATCAGAAAAGAAAATCTGAAAAATTCCAGAATTACGAATTTGAATACAGACGTCGCCGAAAATTTATTTTCAATGGTGCGCTGTAACAGAGGTTCCTATGAGAGAAATCCATCCGCATTTGGCTTCAGCCGAACACTCAGGATATGAGGACGCTGGAGCCAAACCACTGCTGCAGGGAGCAGACTATGATGATGGCATAGAAGCTGAGTCGTCCCATAAGGATTTTATATTTGAAGAACCCATGCAGGACAATATTGGTGATGTTAACCTCAACGTGGAACAAGTTGACGAGAGTGGAAAGGATTCTAATTCTCAGAAACTGCAGAAAGGAGCCGGTGTCTACTACATGGGCTTCGCAGCAGGAAAATTAAGGAAGAAGTTGAATTGTGAGGCTTACTCTCAGTCTTTAATCGACGAGGATGACATAAGCAAAGAAAGGCCACAGACTTTGCTAATAAAACTAAGAGCCTACGAGTCTATCACAACAACTTCGGAGTTCGGGAAACTGATAGTTCCTTCGATCGCTTTCGAAGAAACTGTCAGTATTCTTGAAACGATTTTTAACACAGCTTTCCCGAAAAAAACAAGTAGTGGAAAAGATTGCTGAGACATGGGTACGCGAAATCATGCAGCAAAAAGAGAAGATAACAATAACAACCTGCAGCTCAATGGAACACCAGGAAGTTATAGCAAAATTTGTGCTGATAGGACAGATCACCCTCGAGACAAGAAACACAAACAAGAAACTTAGAGCTAAGCCTGAGAAAAAATTGGAAGGAGTATAATCTTTAAGTTTTGATGTTAAACTTAAATAATATAAAATATAATGAAATAAACACAAAAAAACGAGTTTTTTTTAAATCTAAGCTATTTTAGTTTTAAATATTTCCTTTATATAAAAAATAATAATAATTTATTTTAATCTAATTTATTTATCTATTTATTTATTTATTAAACTAATGCATGTGCAATATTTGAACTCACAATTAAGTATTATATATAATTTATTTTAACCTTATTTATTTATTTATTTATTTTTGTATTTATTAAACAAATGCATGTGCAATATTTGAAGTCATTACAATTAAGTATTATATAAAATAGTAATGGATAATGAGGAATAGGCCTACTGGGGATATCTCATACAAAAAAAACGCATTTAGTATTCTACCCCGCGGGTGATGTGGAAAAGAATACAGGGAACATTTTCTTTACAGGTACATTATGGTAAGCTACACAATCTTCAATAAAAATAATTTTCTTAAGCAGCTATACATGGTTTTTGATATGATTATAGTTTCATTATTAAAAAACCACTAATTGAAATCAGCTCAACCTTATGAAAACTAATTTTTTTTTTAAGATAGTTAGATATAGATAGAAGACTGTTTTTTTGTCGAATTTTTTTTGAAAATTAATTTTTTTGTTATCCCACAAAAATTTAATTTTTATTTCTAATTTTTGTTCGTAGTTTTTAAATATTTTATAAAATAAAAAACCATTTTCTTGTCGAAAAATAGTTTTTGATTTTTTTTGAAAATTATTTTTTTTGTGTTGACCAATGAAAAATTAGTTTTTGATTTCATATTTCTTTTTTTTCGCAATTTTTAGATTATTTATGAATCTAAAAAGTAATTTTTCGTCGAAAAATTGTTTTTTGATTTTTTTTGAAAATTAATTTTTTTGTGTTGACCTATGAAAAACTATTTTTTGATTTCATATTTCTTTTTTTTTTGCAATTTTTAAATATTTTATGAATTAAAAAACAATTTTTTCGTCGAAAAATAGTTTTTTGATTTGCTTCGAAAATTAATTTGTTTGTGTTGACCATTGAAAAATTAATTTTTGATTTCAAATTTATTTATTTCGCAATTTTTAAATATTTTATGCATTAAGAAACATTTTTTCGTCGAAAAATAGGTTTTGATTTTTTTGGAAAATCATTTTTTTTTTGTGTTGACCTATGAAAATTTAATTCTTAATTTCATATTTCTTTTTTCCGTAATTTTTAAATATTTTATGAATTAAAAAAAACTATTTTTTCGTTGAAAAATAGTTTTTGGATTTTTTTGAAAAGCTTTGATTTCAAATTTCTTTTCTTTCTTTAATTTTTGAATACCTACCTACCTACCTATTTCATAACATAAAAACTATTTTTTCGTTCAAAAATTTTTAATATTTCTACAAGTATTTTTTTTTTAGTGATGAAAGTTTTATTTTCGCATACCTACCTATCAAATTTTCTTGTTTTTGTTCAATTTTTAAACATTGGACTCATTTGTTTGTAAACAAATGTTTAGGTTAATACCTACCACTTAAAAATTTAAATTTTCCGTACCTAATCTCTTTCTTTTATTTCTTACCTAAAAGTTAAAAAAACTTTAAGTATTATTTACCTATTGTTTTTTTTTTCTGATTCTATGAAAAAATTATACCCAACTATTCAAATAATACTATTTTCAACGAGGAAAAAACATACAAAAATATAGCTACACTTATATACGATTTCCATTTAAAAATAATTAAAATCAGCAACGTTGCTTTCTTATTTGTATTTCCCAGCAAAATTCAAAATATTGAAAATCAAATTATTTTGCTGCAAAATATAACAAAAGTATAGCTATATATGTATAAACATATACCTCAGCATCTCCTTGACTCCCATAGAACATAGGAAACAAAAAATCTAACCGTTGTTTAAGTCCATGACAACATTTTTCATATTTTCTACCTCTTATTCTTCTTGTTGCCACGACACTTACAGCTGACGCACCCATCTCCCTTATTCCCTTTATTATTATAAGAAAACAAATTATACAATCCTCTCTGTCCTTCTGCTTGTGCATAATCTCTTTTGTACCCCTATCCCGCTGCCAACGCAAATTCGCCGTCGTTAACAGCGCCAAAAATGTTACCGAAAACGAGCCGAGTACGAAGCTTTTTTTAATATATATACAATGCAGTCAGCCCTCGAATGTTTTTTTGGGAAATAGAAAAACAGAGGTATGGCCACGTTCAAACACTGAACTAAAGCGATCTGGATAGGTTTGTGTTGTTGTAATCCCTTGTTAAAACACATGAAGAAACAGCTGTTGGCAGAAAAAAGATCCCAAGCTATCCTAAAAATTTTAGGATACAAAGCTATCCTATGAGAAATGTCAACAACAGCTGACTTGCGTTCAAACACATACATGGATACAAAGCTATCCAAGATAGGCTATCCATTCAAACATTGAACGCGCCCTATACGAAGCCATAAGGCGTTTTTCTTTTTTAATTCAGAAAAGAGCTCTGAACAGAGTCCGAGCATGTCGAGCATGTTCTGAACATCATCTGAGCATGTTTGTTCTGACCACCCTGAACTATTTTTGAAATACACCTGAACACTAGCTGTCAAATGCTATGCGTTCAGCATTGAACTCAGTCTGCTTAGTCATTTTATTCTGAGCTCATAGAGCGCGCTCTGAACAAATTCTGAACACAATTAGCCAGTTTATATTTCTTGAGCGCTCAGTAATTTTTCTCCTTTCTTTGACAGAGCCGGAGGATAAAATATAAACAGGATTCCTCAAATAGAAGTCAAAACATCTCTCTTTTTCTTTTCTTCTTATGTAATTAACTGCGACAAAATATAATTGAAAAATTTCAGTCTCAGTTTTTAAGGGGAAATGTGAGGAATTTTTGTGAGGAATCGTGTTTATATTTCAGAGTCCTCTGAGCCCTCTGATATCTCAGAAATATAAACTGGCCAAATCAGAACGAAAAAAGAAATACAAAATTTTAGCTCTGAACGCTCAGAGCTAAAAAAGAAACATAACTTTTTGTTTGACAGTTCAGGCTCTGCTCTGAATTAAAAAAGAAAAACCCCTAATGTCCTCACTTTCATCCCTGAAATTATTTTTCATTCCCGTTCCATTTTTATATATTCCACTAACTTCATATACAAACAGCTGTTTTCGAATTTCGAAGTTGAAGAATCGCAACAAAACAGAAAAAAGTCTATTTTATTTTGTATGCTTGGATTTGGGTTTGGTTTGGGGTTCGTCTTTGCTTTTGTAATAAAGTAAACTAATTGTAAATTCAATTCCCAAGTGAATGGTAGTTTTTTTTTTCTTCGAAGTGTGTAATCCAAAAACGAATATTGTGATTTGTACTACTGAAACAATAAATCTTTGTTATTTTTTTTTAAGGATGTATAAGCATTTGGTAGTTGTTATAGCATTATCAAGTCTTTGCTGTTTCTTGTATGGAATATTAAACATACTTTTAAATGTGGAAAAAAATGAGTGCCATATGACTTATATGTACCAGTTACCAACATTTATTGTAAGTTATTTAGTTTTATTATTTTCATATCTAAATTTTAAGGCATAAAATACCTACTTAGAGTTTGTAGTAAAACATTACAGATGCACTGACTCTCATGACCCCAATTAAGCCTAATTATTGATCCCCTATAATCAGAGGACCGGCGAATATAAAGAAGTTCAACAGCAGTTGTTCTTGTTTCCCATGGCCTTCAATAATTTTTTAAGTTAATAATTTCACCCACTTACCGTTATTGTAATGTAACTACTCATTAAATGCATACATAATAATATATGCTTTGTATTGATATTATTAGTTAGAGAATTAGCTTTTGTCTCAAAAGGATATAACCACAGATACTAGAGTAACTATAGTATCTGTGATATAACGATGTTCTGACTTCTGAGTGAAATGGAATCTATACTGAAAACAATTGGTTAAAATAGAAAACTGCTTCTCAAGTGCGAAAACTATAAATGTTTCACGTAGTTCTACTATCAATTAGATTTATTTAAAAATAAATTTAATCTATTTCTATAATTTACCGCCTTAACAATTGACATTAAATCATGTACTGCTTTCTAGTGGAAGTAGTATTAAGGTAGTGTGTTTGCTAATCAGTTTATACCTAACGTTTTTATTACTTGATCAATTATCACTTAATTCTTTTGTCAAAAGTACACTGCCACTGCTGATGCTTTATTGCTACTTGGCCACTATAGTAGATAAGAATTTTGGGGTCAACTCTGTAGAAAATTGTTTTTAAAAAGTCTGAATCTTTCAAACGAAAAGGAATTCCGAAGCCATATCCAAATCCGATCATAGAGATATCCTTTTCGGAGCAAAATGAATGGAGCATATTATACAGGGTGTCCCGGACCTGAGTGGAAGTATTTTAGGGTGTGGTTCTTGGGGTTATTCTAAGAAAAAAATTGAATGTGGTGAAAATTGTATCTCCCCTCCCTGAGGCAGGGAGGGGGGGGGGGGGGGGGGGCAGTTTCTGAAACATTGACTTAAAATGAAAAAAAAAAGCATTTAAAATCAACAAAAACACATCTAATAGTGTGCTATAATTTTTTTGAAAGCTAATAGGTACTTTATTCTTGCATTTGATTTTTAAATCAAGTTGTTTTTGAGAAATAAAATTTCAAAGTCAAAATAAAAAAAAAAAAAAAAAGTGGTTTTTATCAGGTTTTATTACAAGAACAAAGCAGCAAAAGAAAAGCAGAGCTCTAAGATATAACTCGAATAATACCTACCCAATTTCAAAACTAATAGGTGCTATGTTTCTGTCTGAGCTAAGATTGTATTGACTAATAATAATAATTTTTATCGGTACCCAACAGTTGTAAATTTGAGAATCGTCGTTAGCTGGATTAAATTCAAAAATTAATAAAAAAAAGGTATGATGCAAAAAAATTGTATAACTACTCCTGAAATTTTTTGTGATAGGCATTATCAAAATCGATCACGAAAAGCATATTCAAACCCAACACTCGCGCAAATCGTTACCCTAGATTTGATAATGTCTTTACTTCGTAAAACTACAGTGTTTTTTGCTAAAGCTTGAAGGTTTGAAAGAGGCAAAACAAAAATCGTATAGGAGGGCGTCTCTTTCCAACGTTTAGGCGGGAGTAGCAATTTTCTAAAAAATTGACTTACCAGTGTTCCGGAGTGAAATGGTGATTTCATAAATAAGATGATGAAGCGTGTTACTTGTCCGATCAAAACGATTAAGGTGTCTTAATGGACAGAAAAACTTGTTCTCTAGGCCATCATTGGCCACTTTCATTGAAAGTAAAAAAAATTGGTCCTATATGTATATATGCAAAAAAAGTAAGCAAATGACAGGTTTTGTTCACTCCGGAACACTTCTAAACAAAGTTTTCATCCATTCCCTAATTTTATTGGTTTATGTTACTTTTTGAAAAAAAAAGGATTTTCAAACTTAATATTTGAAAATTAAGTTTAGTTTTTTTAAACGCTTTTTTTTCAATTTTTCCGCTTTTATGTACATCTTTTGTTTTTAGTATTCAATGCTCTTATCAATTTTCATTCAATCACTAAAAACACCCTATGTCTAATGGCTTGTAGTTTTTAAGAAAATCAAAAATAACAATTTCTTCTTTGCTATTTATTAAGTGTGAAATTTGGTGCAGGCTTATTAACATATTTTTACTCGAAAAAAAAAATTGTTAACAGCAGTTTAAGGATTGAAAATGGTAAAGGGGGTTATAAGAAATGTAAAAAAAAAATCTATTTCCTAGCAGCGGAGTTGGAAGGGGGATTTGGGGGTGAAATAGAGGGGGTATTGTATTATTGCATTTTCCGACTAAAGTTGACCCCATAAATGAAAAGTGTTCAGTAGAAATGTTGTAGATCACGTAAAAATCTACAACGTTTTAACATAACCTCATAATTTCCAAGATAAATTTTGTTCAAGTAAAACCATTGAGCAATGTATTCAATATTTTTTGGAAAAAAATGCTTTTTTTCAAATGAAAAATGAACTTCAGAAAATCATTGTAGAGAGTTCCTTCAGAAATCATTAGTTTTGTTTTTAATTAATTTTTATATAAAATAATGAATCATGACGGTATGATAAACAAAACTCAAGATAGTACCATTTTATGCGGACCTTATCACCCCTTTTTCAGATATTTCAAACAAAACAAAAATCAAAAAGTCTCAAAAAAAATCCGATAAGGTTTGCTTAAAAAGTTTATATCATGGGTTCTATTGATTGGATCATTAAGATAAAAGTTTTCACACTAAAGGAAAATGACAGATCATCATTTCCTATTTTTTTTTAAAGTGAATTGAAGAATTAATTACCTTAGCATTTAAGTAGGAAACCAAGCTGGTTTGAACCCCCATCACCACCAAAGGCTGATAAAAAACCTGCCAGACTTTGGTATTTGATATCAGAATACATGCAGCCATAAACTCTCATACTCAAATTTTAGCTCAATATCTTTCTAGCAATATCGTTTCGGCATCGGCAAAACTTTTGTCTTGGGTCAAAGAATAAAATACTTTTTAATGTATTTTTTTTTCGTAGAATTCAATGGCGAGATTAGTTTTTGCATTTTCCAAAAAAAAAAAAAATAAACAATTTATCAACAATTATTAAAAAATTACTTGATGCAAAATGCTTTTTTTTTTGGTTTGTTCGCATTTTTGTCCGTGGTTACTATATGTTATCATTATTTTATATAAAAGTAGATCTAAAAATAAAACTAACTCTGAATGAACTGTGTGCGATGATTTTCTGAAGTACATTTTTCATTTGAAAAAAAAAAGTTTTTTTTCAAACAAAATTGTACACCTCAAAAACTGATCAATGGTTTTACTTGAAAAAAAAATAATGGTTATTAAGGACACAACAAGAAATGTATGTTTTCACAAAGTTTCATTTAAATTGAACTATTTTTGGGAAAATGAAAAATAAAAAACAAAAACAACAACATATAGTCATATATGCGCGTCGTGCAGTTTCGGTAATCGCTTTGCGCCCGACAACCAAAAACCTGTTTTCAAGCCTGCAAGTAAATTTTTGTCGTCACTTTTAAGATCGGTTGTTGGTTAGTATATTTTGTGCTAACAATTTTGTATGCATGTATTTGGTGAGTATTATGCCCTTCTTATTGAGAAAATCACTTAACGTTTCATTATTAAAGTTTTCTTTAATTTGTATTCATATTTATCTTCCCTGAAGGAGGTTCGGGCACATTGATGCAAGCTACGTCGTGGATATTTTTCAAAATAGCTTTTTATGGCCTTTAGTCCTACAAATTGGCGTTTCGTTCGGCTTACGCACTTGAACTCATCAGTGACATAGTGAGGGCTTTGTCAGACGCAATTTGTATTAAGTTCAGTTCAACTTACATGAATTTTTCAACGAAAATCCACTGTAAACTATATCCAACAAGATTAGAATTCCTAATCATTAAGCTGGAAGCTATTTTGAATCAATAATTCAACAAGTCCAATCCTTAATGCTAAGTCTTCTACTTGGCTGATTTATTTCAGTAGTATATAGAATTTGTATTATAAAACCTTCTTATATAGAAACTATGCCTGGCCCCGGGCAAAAAAACTTCCAGCTTAATGATTAGGAATTCTAATCTTGTTGGATATAGTTTACAGTGGATTTTCGTTGAAAAATTCATGTAAGTTGAACTGAACTTAATACAAATTGCGTCTGACAAAGCCCTCACTATGTCACTGATGAGTTCAAGTGAGTAGGCCGAACGAAACGCCAATTTGTAGGACTAAAGGCCATAAAAAGCTATTTTGAATCAATAATTCAACAAGTCCAATCCTTAATGCTAAGTCTTCTACTTGGCTGATTTATTTCAGTAGTATATAGAATTTGTATTATAAAACCTTCTTATATAGAAACTATGCCTGGCCCCGGGCAAAAAAACTTCCAGCTTAATGATTAGGAATTCTAATCTTGTTGGATATAGTTTACAGTGGATTTTCGTTGAAAAATTCATGTAAGTTGAACTGAACTTAATACAAATTGCGTCTGACAAAGCCCTCTCTATGTCACTGATGAGTTCAAGTGAGTAAGCCGAACGAAACGCCAATTTGTAGGACTAAAGGCCATAAAAAGCTATTTTGAATCAGTAATGTGTGTGCGTTATACAAAAATAATAGAAACTTTTTTTACAATAAATACTGATTTATTTGCTTAAAATCAAAGTTTTCTGACATTTATCAATGTTCTCTGTGAATGGGGCAGTTTTATACAAATTCCGTTCATTAACATATTGACCCTAATATTTTTACTGAATGAGTCTTGATTTAATTCGTGTCATATAATCTAGTTAGACAATGCAAATATAAAATATTTTACTTTGTTATTACTGTCAATAAAAATTGAATCAAGGTGCCCCAACTCCCCCTACTTAAATATTTTAGTTACCATTCAGAAAAAGAACACGGCCAAAAGATATTTGATAAAACGCGTTTTACAATATGGTGGTTGACGCTCGCGGCCCCCGCACTATGGGCCCAAATGATGGTTTGCGTCTCAAAAATGGTTTTTTCGAAACTATTTCTTAGATTAATTTCTTGGCAGAAATCAATTTAGGAATACTTAAAATACAGATTCCAATAAAAAAATTATGTTTCCATCCAGTCTTTCTAGTATTTAACCCTTTCTAAAGTGCTCCCTAGAAAAAAACACTGTTTGAGTGACATAGTGAAGCTACTTTTAAAACCACTTTCTTTTAATTATTGATGATGCTAAAGTGTAAGTGTTATATGTTTTTGGAAAGCTTTTTATTACTACTATTCGAATTTGCAAAAATATTTTTTGTAAAATATATATTTTAGATAAATTTATTTTTTCCAATAACACATGTTTTTTTAGCTTTTGCCAACTTTCGATTGGAGTTTTAAGTACTTCCACCGTCATCCACCGTTTAGTTCTAGGCCGCAAATTATTCCTTAGTTCATATACTAAAACATATAAAAAATCTGTATGCTTTTAATTGCTTTTCTTTGATTAAGAACTAAAAACCTATTATAAGAAGTAGAGCAAAAAATCACAGATTTTAGATGTTTTTGCAATTTCTTTTTTCGCATGAAATCTTAAATCCTTAAAATCGGTTCAAAGCCATTTTAGACTCAAAATCGATTCCAAGAACATACTAAGAAATTATTTTTAAAGTCAACTCTCATTTTAAAATTAATATAGGAAGGGTTTGAAAGTTATAAATTTCCCACCAGTTTGGATCGACCATCTTGCAGTTTGCTAACATCTTTTTTATTACAGCAGCACGGTCACATTATATTTTGATTTTATAGGTTTGCATAATGCTTGTGTGACATACATAATATGTATATACATAATTGGTATCAGTTATTTGTGAGTGAAAAAAAGATTAAAAGTTACAAAAATAAAGTGTTAAAAAGAATGTTTAAAAATAGGTGAATTTGAATTATTGTCAAAGTTTCTATTTTTTTTTCACTGGTCAAGTTTTTGTTCTTAATTGATTAATTAATTCTTTTTGCAAAGATTTTTCTTTGTTGAGGAAGTGGGTGGATGCCACGCCCCTTGAATTCAAAATATCAAATTTTTCAATTTTCCAATGCACTACACCCCTAATACTCTACCAAATTTCATCATTCTTCGACAAAATTGCCGTTTAGTTGATAGATTTTAGAAAGTGGGTGGATGCCACACCCACTAATGGAAAATCCCAAGTTTTCAAATGTAAGCTATGTATGCTCAACAAGTTCTACCGCTTTACCAAATTTCACCATTGTATATTGTTGATAGATATGATAACAATTCTGAAAAATTGGGTTGATGCCACCCTCCATGAATGCAAAATCTAAAATTTTTCTTTTGCATGCATTACACAGCCCTATTATTCCGCCAAAATTCAAAGATCTATGTGCTACGTGGAAGTGCTCTATATTTAAAATTAAATACAAATTTAGTGAAAAGACGCCCCCTACCCTTAATGGGAAATATCAAGTTTTTCTTTTTTATGCACAACATAATTTTGATGATCTGTCAATCAGCGAGTGAGGGGTGAGTAGGTCAGTAATATGGTTTTAGTGATGTATGAAGATCTATATATCTCAAGAACCACTAATTTTTAGAAGTTGAAATTTATTGCCACGCCTGGACTTGATTAGTTAAGTAAATGCTTCGAATTTTAAGTATCTGACTTTATTGGTACTGGAGAAAGAGGGGGGTCAATAATTGCTTAGGTTGGATCTGTAAATAAGATGTAGAGCAAGAACTTTACTTGCCATTACCGTGCCCTTTCATTTGTACTACTTTTTTTTAATTTAATTTGTATTTATTATAAATTTGAAGAAAAAAAGTTTCAATTTCAAATAACATGACGCAAATAAATAACGGTGTTATGTGTTTCTTCCGTAATTTATGTGTATTAAAATGTTTGAATAATTTTTAAATTAAAATAGCATGCATTTAACTTTTAGAAACCTACACTATTTTGTTGGCCGTATATTCAAGAAGACATGTGCGAAATTTCAGCTTATTATCTCACAAGACAACAAAGTTACAGATTTTTGAGACGCAAAACGTCACTTGGGCCCATAGTGCCCCGTCCCGCCAACTTGGATTTAAAACTAGGGGAGACTGCTGAACATATTCCATCAATAAAATCGGTTCAGTTATTATTTGCAAAAGTACCCGGCTCTTGGTCTATTTAAGCAAACATAGAACATAAAAGTTTGGTTTGAGCAAACGGTAATCTTATTTTATATTTTTATACTTGCGATATAGGCAAGTTTGGATTTGTGCAAAAAAAAAAGTTTTTAGATAACAATCAAACATGACTTTACGATGATAGAGAACACCAAAAAAGTGGGTGGCACAATTCTGTCTGTCTGTTCGTCTACAGCCTAAACGGCTGGATCGATTTTCTTCAAACTCGGTACATAATGGATTTTTGTGATTATGCCCACAGGTTTTTTAAATTTTTTTTTTTAGAACCAAAAATAACGGTTTACCTGCCATACAATTTTTTACCAGTTTTACATAATCGTATTTTTATCAAAAACGGCTCCACAACTTTTCTTTAGAAAAAATCAATACATTAATTTTAGTAAAGGCTTGAACCTTGAACAAATTAATTCATGAAATATTAAAATTGGAATCGAAGCAGAATTGCAACCTCTATAACATATCCAAAGTCCCACAAAAACCCCTTATTGGCTTTTTGTGTAGATGCATTTGAAGAGGTGCAAACGTGGAGAACTTGGAGGTCTATCAAACTAAAATATTTGTTTTGGTACAACCTAACCATATGATACATAATTTAAAGGAAGTTTTTAACGCTGAATCTAATGAAACCAAATTCAAAATGATACAATCACCCAAAAAAAAGTTATAGTCCTTTTCACGTAATGATAACTTTTTTTCAGGTACAACAGGTAAAATATTATCGAAAACCCTTTAAAAATAAAGGTATGTTAATGAAACTTGAAATAAATGTTCCTTTTGTCATACGAACTAAGAATCAAGACAGTCCCCAAAAATATCCATGGTAAAAGGGTGTTTTTTTAAGGGGTATGGGCAAGTGTAGAATGTTTACCATAACACCCACGCAAAAACTCTTACACCCATGAAACTCGCCAAAAATATTGAATATGTCATGGCAATTTTAATCAGTAATCATTAATTACCAAATTTCTGTCGTGATTTGGAATTGTTTCGATATTACTCTACTTAAGATATTTTATATTAAACTTCATGAACTTAAAACTTGGCATATATTTTAGATCTCATTACTTTTTTTGCTTGACTTTTTACGCACAGGTTTCTTGTACACATAAGAACTTGGCTCCTTTTTTAACATTTATGTTTTTGTTGTGATTTCACTCCTTTTTGCAAAGATTTTTTTTCCCAGGTGAAAGTCAAGCCCTACCGCTCTACAAAGTTTCATAATTCTACGACAACCGAAAGTGCTCCATACAAATAATAGCAATTCTGATAAAGTGGGTGGATGGCACCCCCCCCCCTGAATTGACAATTCCAAATTTTTGAATTTTCCGACCTACCAATTTTCATCGTTCTACAACAATCGGAAGTGCTCCATATAATTTATAAGAATTTTTAAGAATGCGGGTGGATGCCACGCCCCCTGAATGCAAAATTCCAATTTTTCAATTTTTTCTTTCTTAGTACCTTAAGTCCTACCGACCTACCACTTTTCATCGTTCTACAACAATCGGAAGTGCTTCATATAGTTTATAAGAATTTTTAAGAATGTGGGTCGATGCCACGCCCCCTAAACTGAAACTTCCAATTTTTCGATTTTTTTCTGCTAAGTACTTCAAGGCATACCGACCTACCAATTTACTTCGTTCTACAACAATCGGAGTGCTCCATATAATTTATAAGAATTTTTAAGAATGTGGGTGGATGCCACGCCCCCTGAATGCAAAATTCCAATTTTTCAATTTTTTTCTTTCTAAGTGCCTTAAGCCCTACCGACCTACCAATTTTCATCGTTCTACAACAATCGGCAGTGCTCCAAATAATTTATAAGAATTTTTAAGAAAGTGGGTGGATGCCATGCCCCCTGTATGGAAAATTCCAATTTTTCAATTTTTTTCTTTCTAAGTACTTCAAACCCTACCAACTTACCAATTTTAATTTTTCTACAACAATCGGAAAGGCTCCATATAATTTATAGAATATTTAAGAATGTGGGTGGATGCCACGCCCCCTGAATAGAAAATTGCAGATTTTCGATTTTTTCCTTTGTATGTACCACAAGGCCTACCGTTGTGCGAAATTTCAAGTTTCTACGATGTCGGGAAGTGCTCCATAATTTTGATGATCTGTCAGTGAGTCAGTCAGTTACGGTTTTTGCGATTTTTGAAGTCCTATATCTTGGGAACTACTAATGCTAAAGAGTTGAAATTTGGTGAGCCACCTGTGTTTGATCAGTTCAGCAAATACTCCGATACTGGGGGTTGAAAATCGCCTGAGTTTGTTCCTGTAAAAAGGGTGTAGTGCCGCGAACTTGGCTGGGCACTACCGTGCCCTTTGATATAACATTATGGCGCAGCCGGTTCGCGAACCAACTTAAAAAATAAAAAAAAGGCACGAGTACGATAATTCAGGCGCGAAGAAAAAATAACAGTTTTTTGTAGAACCATTAAATACAAGCATATTTTACTATAGGAGGGGGGGTCTATCTCACCTCGTTTGGGCGGGAGGGGCAATTTCAGAAAAACAGTACCAAAAATGTAAAAAAAATATTAAAAAATAACGGTAATACTTAGAACTAAGTATTATACCTATTTTTAAAGCCAATACTCTAGACCAGGAAAAATAGCACAAATTGTATGGGGAACCTTGAAAAAATTAATTCATGAAATATTAAAATTGGAATCGACGCAGAATTGCAACCTCTATAACATATCCAAAGTCCCCCAAAATCCCCGCATTGGCTTTTTGTGTAGATGCATTTGAAGAGGTGCAGACGGGGAGAATTTGGACGTCTAACAAACTAAAATATTTGTTTGGGTAAAACCTGATCATATGATACATGCTTTAAGGGTAGTTTTTAACGCTGAATCTAATGAAATCAAATTCAAAACCATACAACCACCCAAAAATAAGTTATAGTCCTTTTTATGTAACGATGACTTTTTGTTCAGGTACAACAGGTAAAATATTACCGAAAACCCTTTGAAAATAACGGTATGTAAATGAAACTTGGAATGAATGTTTCATTTGTCATAGGAATTAAGAATCAAGAGAGTCCCTAAAAATATCCATGGTGAAAGGGTGTTTTTTGTAAGGGGGAGGGGCAACAAAGAATGTTAACCATAACACCCACGGAAAAACTCTTACACTCATGAAACTCGCCAAAAATATTAAACTCCTCATGGCAACCAAGAATCAAAATGGTCCATACAAATATTTTTGTTCTAATAGTGTTTTTGGTGACTGTTAACTTTTGACCTGTTCTACGGAAAATACGATTTCAAAAATTAATTTTTGCTTGAAAAGGCCCATAACTTTGTTAAGGGTGCTTGTATCATTTTAGTTTTGCTTTTATTAGATTCAACGTTAAAAAATACCCTTAAATCATATACCATACTTTGTGTATATACCTCAATTACACCAAATCGGAATTTTGGCTCAAATCTTCCAACTTCTTCCCAGATTTTCCCTCTCTTTAATAAAAAAGCCCCAGAACAAACATATTTATGAGGACTATTTTGATTGTTGGTTGTCATGACAAATTATATATTTTTGGCGAATTTCATGAGTGTAAGAATTTTTTCGTGGGTGTTATGGTTAACATTCTACATTTGCCCCTCCCCCTTAAAAAAACACCCCTTCACCATGGATATTTTTAGGGGCTCTCTTGATTCTTAGTTCCAATGACAAATGAAACATTCATTCCAAGTTTCATTTACATACCGTTATTTTCAAAGGGTTTTCGGTAATATTTTACCTGTTGTACCTGAACAAAAAGTCATCGTTACATAAAAAGGACTATAACTTATTTTTGGGTGGTTGTATTTATTGTATTATTTTGAATTTGATTTCATTAGATTCAGCGTTAAAAACTACCCTTAAAGCATGTATCATATGATCAGGTTTTACCCAAACAAATATTTTAGTTTGTTAGACGTCCAAATTCTCCCCGTCTGCACCTCTTCAAATGCATCTACACAAAAAGCCAATGCGGGGATTTTGGGGGACTTTGGATATGTTATAGAGGTTGCAATTCTGCGTCGATTCCAATTTTAATATTTCATGAATTAATTTTTTCAACCTCGGAACCCATTTTTCCTGGCCTACTCTGTTCTATTAGCTTGTTTTTAAATAAAGTGAAGTCTATACATGGTTTTTGAAAAAACGAATTATAAACTCAAAATTTGCGAGAAAAAAGCATAAAAAAAGGTTCAAAGCGTAATTTCTCAAAACTGTAAAATTATATATCATTTTTTTTTTTCTGAAATTCGTTGCTCTAATTAATTCTTAATCAAAAACTGAAAACTAGTCTTCTAGTTTTTGAAAAAATCGATAATTACTATAACTACTTTTGTATGGGATGTTTTTTTTTTGCTTACTTACGTATTACGGCCGGCGTATAAACAGTGAGGTATGTACCTGCACACAGGAATGGTTGTGCGTTGTAAGTCACTAGGCTCTGGTTCTCCACGAGCTGTTGCGTAACCCAATTTATTTATTTTTATATTAGCTGTGTTTTTTTGCATATCCAAATAAAATTGTGTGAAAAAAACGACAGCAAAACAAAACAATTTACATGTTAAATACAACAACAACTATGTCCATATAGAGTTAGCTAAGTCCAGATAATTAACTGGAGTTAACTTTTGTCCCGATAAAAACGGTATTGCCAGACTACCATTTTCGTTGTGTTATCGATATTTTGTAAAGAAATGTCAAATGTTTGTTGGTAAGATAGTTCAAAACAAAATGGCAGACCAAGGCAAATGTTGAAATGTCCCGATGTCGTTTTTTTCGCGAAACTCTATATGGACATACACAAAAACGCAGCTATTATGTACCTATGTAGCTGCAATGCAACCCCCCTGCTTGGGCACATTATAGGATTTCGGGTAGGTGCGAGGTCAACAGGAGTTTTCTAAATATACTTATATACGTGAGCCAAAGTTACACATTTGAAATTTTCAGACATGAAAATGTAATGCATTATAAAAAATCACATTACCTAGGTACTACCAACTGTACAATTGCAGCAAATATATATAAATTCTTAATATGTATTTTTGTATCTAACATACCTATGTATACAAATAGCCCAGGAAAAATGTACAAATAAATTGCCAATCTGCGGAAAAATTCCAAGTGAAGATTTTTGAATGCAATTATCTTTATTTGTGCATAAGGAATACGCATGCGAACGTCTACAAACGAAACTGGCTTGCGTTAAAAGTTATTCAAGGTTAAATGTCGAAAATACCGGTTTTCCACGTATAACTTTGAAACGGTACATGGTATTAAAAAGTAATGCAGACAAAACTTGTAGATAATGTGATTATCTACAAGAAATGTTAAATCACTTTTTTTTCTCTGACTGATGGTTAAGAGGATATCGGCGTTTCAAAAAACGTAAATTGACGAAAATATCCCTTTTTGCGTATAACTCAGAAATGGTGAGTGTTATTGAAAACATTTATAGGCAAAGTTTGTACACTATGTTACCCTATATTAAAAAAAAATTATTTCTTTTAAGAGTGATAATTTTAAAGATATTATTATTTGAAAAATTTCGTCAAAAAACCTGAAATTCCAGACTTTTGCTTTTAAATTAAAATTAAAAGAGTGGTAAGCGAAAAATATTTATTTTCAATACTTAACCTTTTTGAAGTAGCAATATCTTGGTACTGGTCACTCGTGTGGAAAAAAGCTGAAATAAGCTGAACATAAATTATTTGATGACAATTTCGTGATTTTAGATTTAAAAGCAAAAGTCTGGAATTTCAGGTTTTTGACGAAATTTTTCAAATAATTATATCTTTAAAATGATCACTCTTAGAAAAAATAATTTTTTTTTTTTTAATAGAGGGTAACATAGTGTACAAACTTTGCCTATAAATGTTTTCAATAACACTCACCATTTCTGAGTTATACGCAAAAAATCCCTTTTTCGTAAATTTACGTTTTTTGAAACGCCGATATCTTCTTAACCATCAGTCAGAGAAAAAAAAGTGTTTTAACATTTCTGTAGATAATCACATTATCTACAAGTTTTGTCTGCATTACTTTTTAATACCATGTACCGTTTCAAAGTTATACGTGGAAAACCGGTACTTTCGACATTTAACCTTGAATAACTTTTAACGCAAGCCAGTTTCGTTTGTAGACTTTCGCATGCGTATTCCTTATGCACAAATAAAGATAATTGCATTCAAAAATCTTCACCTGGAATTTTTCCGCAGCGAAAGTACATTTTGCCTGGGCTAAAAGCAGTTGTATTGTTCAAAGTATGCATACCCACTTAGATCATAAAAAAAAACGAGCAAACATTCGAGTTTTATGCGGTAGCAGTTTTAGTAATTTTCAATAGTCGTGTTCAGGAAAATGATATCTCCGACGGCTCAATGTCAAAAACTGAGCATGCGAATCCAATATTTTCTTTCCTCAGTTATTTGACAGCAAAATTTCTGAGGAATCCTGTTCACTAGACTGAGATTGCTGAGGGCTCTGAGATCTCATTTTCATGAACTCGCCTAATTTTCTCAAAAACTAGAAGACATAGAATCATCTAGTTTTCAGTTTTTGATTAGAATTAATATTAGAGCAACGAATTTCAGAAAAATAGTTTATATTTACAGTTTTGAGAAATTACACTTTAAAAAATTTGTTTATGCTTTTTTTTCGCAAATTTTGAGTTTAAAATTCGTTTTTTCAAAAACCATGTATGGATTTCACTTTCACTTTCAAAAAAAGGTATAATACTTAGTTGTAAGTATTACCGTTATTTTTTAATAATTTTCTTACATTTTTGGTACTGTTTTTATGAGGGTGAGATAGCCTTCCCACCCCCTCCGATAGTAAAAAAATGCTTGTATTAAATTTTTCTACAAAAAACCGTTATCATTTCTTGGCGCCTGAGTTATCGTACTCTCCCCAAAAAAAACTCTAGTGTAGGTACATAATTATATCTTTATGAATGAAACTCTAGTGCTATCTGAAACTAAAAAAAAACGGAAATATCTGAGACTTTAACTTAAAAAAATGTATAACAAAAAAAAGAACATACATATAAGTGAGTGTCTATAAAAAAAAACGGAGAAAACAAAAACAAAAAATAAAATAAAAAAACACTGCAAAATTGTGTTTGAGAATAAAAATAAGTTTCACCAAAAAAAAAAACCAACGAAACTAGGTGAGTATATAAAGTTGTATGTTCCTACTATTCAAAAGTATTTACATATAAAATTAAAGCTACATATGTATATTGTATAGTGTACCCATTTTTTTTTTTTTGCTGTTTTCGAAGGTTTAATATCCAAGGTTATTTTTATCATTTTTTTTTCTTCCTCTTCGTGTGCTTAGTTTATATTGAGGTAGGTTAGATCCGTTTAAATAGATTTGATTTAATTTTTGTTTGTAATTTGTGAAAATTTGAGTTTTATTTGTTGGTGTTAAGTTAATGGCCAAAAAGCTTGTTAAGTTCTAATTATTGAGGAGTCAGAGTTTTTGAAAAAAGAAAAGAAAGAAAACCAACGGCAGCTAAACTTGAACGATTTTCTTCTTTCAGAGCTAAAGGAAATTTTGAACCCGGAGGTTTTTAAACTAGTCAGTTTTGAGTTCAGAGACACAGAAGAGATTACTAAACAGCTCGAAAAAAGCGAGTTTTGTCGTAAAGAACCTGAAAAACGACTTCGGCAAGCGGCAGAAGAAGCTGATTAAGAAATAGACCAGCTAACTATTGAGTTGGACAAAAGCTTGTCAGCTCAAAGGGAGCTTACAGAAAAAAAAAGGTTCAATATCAACTTAAGCGGGTAGTTAAAAAATTTTACTTCCATTGCTCTGTACCCCTAAACATACTTCTACACCAAAAAGCATCTGTGATTAGAAATTCTGTAGATACAGGATTTCAAACCACAGCAGTAAGGTAGTTAAGATCCATCAACAAATCAAAATCAACTCAAACAGATCAAACAAAAGAAAAAGGTTTGGCCAAGATGTCATTTGAAAATATAAGTAAAATAGTTTCAAGGTTGGTTCCCATTTTCTCCGGGGAAAGAAATCATGAACTCTCGCGTAGAGTCCATGAGTTCCTAAATGCTTGTGATCTGGCATTAAGAATGGTCAAGGCAGAGGAGGAAGAGATTTTAGTGTGTTATTTCAACGCGGCTGATGGGCGATGCATTTGAACCAGAGGTGTGAAGTAATTGAGTATATTGGTACTTAAGTACAATTTAAGTACAAATACCTTGTACTTAAAATTTTTAAGTACCAGTACAATTCCTTGGTACTTGTACTTAAAAATTTCAAGTACCAGTACCGGTACTTGTACTGGTACTTTAATTCCACAAAAGTACTTGAAATTTTTGTATTGATTACATTTGTACTTTTGAGATGTACTTAAATACTTTTCAATTCCTTTTTAATTCCAAAAGTACTTTAATTCCTTTCAATTACTTTTAATTCCTTTTCGAAAAAAAATACTAGACCTAATATATGTCTTAATAGTACAGGTAAAATAGGATAAATTAAACAAAAAAATTAGTACCATCATGAAACTTGGTGAAAACGTTTCATGTACTATGAGAATGAAAAATCAAAAGAGTCTATAAAATATTTCACATGGAAGGGTGTTTTTTTTAGGGGGAGAGGGGGGAAGTTGTGGTGTGTCAAACAGAAAAATTAACTTTGATGTAACATATTCATATGACACATGTTTTTAAAGGAGTTTTAAATGTTGAATCGAAACCAAAATCAAGTCGATACGGCCTCCGTGAAAAGAGTTATTGTCATTTTTATGTAAGGATGACTATATATTCAGTATAAAAGTCAAATATTACCGAAAACCAGTTGAAAATAATGGTCCGTCGATGAAATTTGTCAACAATGGTTCATTTGTCATGAACATCAATGATAAGAAGAGTCTATAAAAATATCTGTGGTTAAACGGTGTTTTTTAGAGGGTTGGGGTTATGCTGCGATTAGTACCATAAAACCTGTGGCTCATCTCGGATCAGGCCAAATACTTGGGTATGATCCTTGATAAGAAACTGAACTGGAGTCTCAAGTCTCAACACTAAACAAAGAGCAAAGAAAGCTATTGTTGCGTTCTATTCCTGCAACAAGATCTTTGGAAAATCCTGGGGACTCAATCCCAAAACTATCAGGTGGATGTACACGGCAGTAGTTAGACCGATACTTACCTACGGTAATTAAGTTTGGTGGTACGCAACTGAGAAAGCAACAAACCTGAAAACCTTGACGAAAGTTCAAAGATTAGCATGCGTAGGTATTACGGGGGCGTTGAAAACCACTCCCACAGCGGGACTGGAAGCGATACTCAACTTGAGACCCCTAGATCTATTCGTGCAAGAATCTGCAGCATACAGTGCCCTGCGGCTAAGTCAGACTAAATGCTGGAAGCAAAGCACATCGGGTCATACTAAGATTCTGCAGAGATATGTGGGAAATAATGTTTGCACAGAAACAACCCATTTAAACTTCAACAGACCCTTCCCTACCTCTTTTCCTAATAGAGAGGAGTGGGAAAACAACCAACCTTTCAGTAATGAATCTACGATAACTATCTTCACTGATGGTTCGAAGATGGGCACTGGAGTTGGTGCAGGAATTTTCTCGGAAACTCTGGGACTAGCTAGCTCCTTCAGACTTCCGGACTTTTGCAGTGTCTTCCAAGCCGAGGTTTTGGCAGTAATAAAAGAAGCTACGCAAATATCAATGATGGCGATACCACGAGCTGATATCACCCTCTTTATTGATAGCCAAGCAGCAATAAAAGCAATTTCTGCAACTGATATTCGAAGCTTGTGGCTTGCTGTCGCGAAGAGCTTAGGGTTCTTGGCATGCAGCATAACATTAGACTCTGCTGGGTTCCCGGTCAGTGATGTACAGGGAAACGAGAGAGCTGATGAGCTGGCGAGAACAAGCCTTTTATACTGAATATATAGTCATCCTTACATAAAAATTTTTTTTTAATTTAAATTTTATAGACTCTTTTGATTTTTCATTCTCATAGTACATGAAACGTTTTCACCAAGTTTCATGATGATACTAATTTTTTTGTTTAATTTATCCTATTTTACCTGTACTATTAAGACATATATTAGTTCTAGTATTTTTTTTCGAAAAGGAATTCAAAGTAATTAAAAGGAATTAAAGTACTTTTGGAATTAAAAAGGAATTGAAAAGTATTTAAGTACATCTCAAAAGTACAAATGTAATCAATACAAAAATTTCAAGTACTTTTGTGGAATTAAAGTACCAGTACAAGTACCGGTACTGGTACTTGAAATTTTTAAGTACAAGTACCAAGGAATTGTACTGGTACTTAAAAAATTTCAAGTACAAGGTAATTGTACTGGTACTTGTACTTATGCTTTAAGTACACAGGTCTGTTTTGAACTAACTCGTTCAAACACGGTCAAAACAATAGCGGATTTGGCAAAACTGATTAAAGACAGCTATTAAGTGCCAAAAACACTGGACAACGTGCTAAACGAGTTGAAGCAATGTCGTCAACTGTTTGGGGAAGACGTGAAAACATTTGCTAGGCGTTTAGCGACACTTCAGGCTACATCATCTGAGATAATTGACGCTAGGTCGGTTGGTCTTAAAAAGAAAGTTGCTAACATAGTTATTACAACTTTCAAAATAGGACGCCCATACAGTAGCTAATAGTTCTCTTTCTATTGTTGAATACCTTTTCTCAGATGGAGACTTAACGATCTACTTGAATAGGGGACTGGCCTATCTCCTCCCACTTTTCCCTGCGATTAAACCGCACCCAGAGCTTAACTACTAGCATCGGTTGTAAGGATGAATATTTTCGTGAAATCAGGATACATTAAAACAGGTGGGGAAGTTACTGCCGTTTTAAGTTGTACAAAAGACTGTTGACCATTGACGTATTATATAATAGGTGAATGCTGTTGACATTCGTTCGTCCATCTTAATGGTGTATTCTTACGCAAGAGATTGTTTATTGGAGAAGCTATACATATTTGGGTGTTTCCATCGTTACCGGGTGTGACAGTGAGACTCCATATTCTATTAATTATTCACATACTATTCTCAATTTATAAATAAAAACTTTACTCTTCTATAGGACACCTAAAGCCCTTTTAAAAAATTAGTATATCAAAGTATGAAAAATTAGTGGTTCAGATATAGGATGAAAACTGGTGATTCGCAATTAAGATATCTAATTTTCATGTGATGTAAAAGTATGTATTATTCTTTTGCAAATATTAACCCAGATAGTTGGTCTTCAAATTCAGTTAAGAAATGAGAATCAAAACTACGAAAAACTTTACAAATTTTTTATTTGAAAACGTTACGGGTGTGACAGGTCATCGTTACGGGTGTAACCGAGTATGATTTGAATGCATAAAAACAATATAATATACTATATTTTGACGGGAAATTGGTGTCGTCGATGTATAATCATTTCTCACATGATGTCAGAAACACTTTCTCAACAAAAATTGAGTTTTTCTCACTGAAAAGTGAATAGATTTCTCACTTCAATGAGATTTTTTCCATTTTTCTTTTAAAGCAGGGAAACTTTCACTTAAAGCCGATTAAATTTATATTTAAAGTAGATTTTCTTAGAATTATATCCCTACATCATGAATTTCATATCTAAAAGCAACAAAACTAAAATTGAGTTAAAAAACAGAAAGAATATGATTTGAAATGCCAACCTGTTACGGGTGTGACATAAACTTAAAATTTTAAATACGGGGTCAGTATTAATTTCAAATTCTTGAAATTTTGTCTGACAATAGATCATAGAATGATTTGATTGACATTTCAACATTTCAGTAGTGGAAGTGTAATAAAATATAAGCTCTTGAAAATTTTTGAAATTTTAATAGTAATTTGAGTTATAATTATTTATAATATACTTCATCACACTTTAAAACAATCCGTTCAACAGTTTATATAAATTAGTCCTCGCCCGCTGAACTAAGGTATGAAATAGTTTAAGTTTTAAATTTACAAAAACCCATCTTTTGGCACTATGAGTGGCAACAAAAGAGGCATAACGGTCACTTCACCAGAACAGAACTACACATATAAAAAACATAATTTCAACTCAAATTCAAACAAAATGTAAGTAGGAAAAATGTCAATTTCTCAGCTAAAAGCTCTTTTTAACGACACCATCTCGGAACAAATTAAAGATTTAGCAACTAAACTCGATATCGCTTCACTGGCTGTGGAATTAGATGCACTGAAAGCTACCAACTCGCAGTTAAAATTATCTGTTATGACGGAACGTTGTGAACTTTTGGAGTCTCAACTGGAAATTGTTTCGCGTAAATCCAATGAAGGTTGTTTGGTGGTACACCTTCCCCTAGATGGAGAAACCAATGCAGTTGATCTTGCAAAACAAACATGCGAGGGGCTTCTCAAATTAAAGGAAGGTGATGAAATTCACTACAAAAAGGTGCGAGAGGTTATTAACACTCGATTGCAAAGAGGAACCGTCTTCAAGGAGCTACGATCACCTGAAACCGCGTATAAAATAATGTCGTCGGTGGGCGATCTAAAAGGAACAGGCATAAGCATTTTTCGGGAGCAGTCACTTATGAGTCGAAAAAAAAGGCAAACACTGTACGAATTTAAGCTCAAACTTTTAGAAATCAATCCCGACGCAAAAATATTTGTCAAAGGTGATAAATTGCAAATTAATAACTTCAAGTTTGCCTATAAATACGCACGAGGTCTTGTTTTCAAATCGGCGGCTGAGGTGTCTTTTGTCAACAATATGTTTGGTAACAGATCTTCTGATTTGTTTGACTGCAGCGAGGGAATGAAGTTGGCCCCGGTTCTAGCTCAAATGGAGGTACCATCGGGCCCTCAACTTTCAACAGCGCCACCTAGGAGTCAAGCATATAACATTCGTTTAAACAAATAGGGTAACGTTGCCGTCTGCCAAAAAATAAATAATTGTCTAAACTTATCGATTTTAGCTTACAATATAACAGGGCTAAAAAGCAAAATTTTACAACCTGACTTTTTAAATTTCATATTAGATTTTGATATTATTATATTATGGGTATTCATACAACAGCGTAAACTCATCGTAAACGTTGTAAAGATTAAAACTTCGTAATTCTGTCACAATTTGTATGGAAAATTTGACAGATTTACGAAGTTTAAAACTTTACCACGTTTACGACGACTTTACGCTGTTTCATGAATACCCTTATTATTAGAAACATTTTTAGAAGAAAATTCGGAAAGTGATTATTATAAATTTTGTAAGCATTTCAAACTGAAATGTATTTCCAGCAATAAGAACAAATGTACATGGAAGAGCGAGTGGTGGTATTTTGTGCGGCATTAAAAAAAATTTAATCATTTTGTTAAATTTATAACAATTATGGATAGGATGGTAGTACAAATTTGTAGTGATAATTCAAATTTTTATATTATTCCGGTGTATCTTAACTGCAGTATCTGGCAGAATGACTTCGACAATTTATCCACTTTTATGAACAATTCTTCTTTGGAAAATTTAATGGTTATTGGTGATCTTAGAATCGGTGATTATCAAAACTCTTCTACTCACACTTTGCATGATCGGATATTATTTGAAGACGTAAGATCTTCTAAAGATCGAACGACTAACAGAAATGGGAGACTACTGATGGAACTTTTTGAAGACTTCGGGCTGTTTGTACTGAATGGAGTCACTAAAGGCGACAAAAAAGGAGAGCTTACATTCATTTCCGGACAAGGCCAGTCCGTCATCGACATTTGTTCAATTAATGGGGAATGGTATAACTCAGTAGAGGATTTACAGGTGCTCATGGCTAGTTTTTCAGCGCACTTGCCTATTTTAGTAAAAGCTAATTTTAATGCGGAAGTTCAGCAAAGGAGCTCGGAAAATGTCCGTAAGTTAAAGTGGTCTGAAGATAAAGCTGCTCAATACAAGACACTGTTAAATCACCATTGTAATCTACTTCCGCTGCAATCATCATACAGTGTTGAAGAAATTGAACAAAGCATCTCAAGAATTATTTACGCGTCAGGACAGTCTACGAACATCATTACCTCGTTCTCACCTAAAAACAAATAGTTTGATATAGATTGTATCAAGCTTCGCAAACTTTCTTTCAAATACTTGAAGCTATTCCGATCGACTAACTCCATAACTTTCAAAAAATTGTATCTCAATGCAAACAAAAACTTTAAGGAACTGTGTGCTACGAAAAAAGTGCTATATCTTAAAAATTATGCCTTTAAGCTACTGGATTGTAAGAACTCTAACGAATTCTGGAACAGTGTACGGGAATTGGTGGACAACACCGTAGTGCAAAGATTTCTCTCGAAGCCGAGACTTTAGCGACTCATTTCAAAACGTTACTGTCAGCGGAGGAGAATCTTCAAAGCTTTAGCTACGCAATGCCGGACGTTTGTGTACCGGAATTGGACCGCGATATATCCATGAGTGAACTCGAAGCTACTTTATTAAAAATGAAGAATAACAAAGCTCCAGGAAGTGATGGCATTCCAGTAGAATTTTATAAAAATGGAACTGTTCAACTCAAAAATTACATTGTGGAGTTCTTTAACCTTATTTACAACACTAACTGTGTACCTACTAGTTTCACCAAATCACTAAATTTTGCGATTTTTATAAAAAGAAGACTCTAGTTGTCCAGAAAACTAAAGAGGGATTTCTATCCTCACATCACTACGAAAAATATTCGCTACGATTCTTCACGGAAGAATTTCAAAGTGAATAGAAGTCAATAATCGTCTTAATATACTTCAAGCTGGTTTTCGTTCAGGTTTTTCAACAACAGACCATATCTTTGCTCTGACTAGCATCGCCAGGAGAAACATCAATTTAAACAAAAAGCTGTATGTGTGTTTTGTGGACTTCAAATCTGCTTTTGATAAAGTTAATAGGCAAGCTTTGATATATAAATTAGCTTTGCTTGGAGTATCCAGGAAATTTCTTCGACTCTATCAAAATTTTCTGTCATCTTCTAGAGCAGCTATACTCAACCTGCGGCCCGCGGGCCGCATGTGGCCCGCCGAGCTTTCATAAGTGGCCCACCTGGCATTCTAAAAATAATAAATATGCGATGTCATAGAAAAACTGAATACCATCAATACAAATTAAAAGGCGTTTGGAAAAAGTGCCTACATGCGTGTTTTGTTGACCTCCTTAATGTGAACATTAAGAAATACTTCATATTAAGGCAAATTTTCAAAATCATCAACAACAAGTTAACTTCACACTTGAACTTCAGTAACTCTACGGCTGAATGTGGAATGTATCTTAATGTTCACATTAAGGAGGCAAATAATATTGGGAAATAACGCCCAAAAAAAGACTGAACATTTGTGATGATATTTCCTTGTTTCATTTTTTTAATGTAAAGAAACAATGCCCAAAATAATAAATAAATTAAATATTATCAAATGGGAAATAAAGCCCAAAACAGGAAACATTTTCAAATAAAGACTGTTTGTCAAGGAATGACATCAAATTTGAAAGCAAGTGGAAGTAGCCCAATTGACAAATGAAATATCACTTTGTCTTTTCGCTTTCGCGAATGACAGACCAAGAAAATATTTTGCTAACATTAGCCGCATTTTATTATCCACATGATCTGATCCGGATCAATTTCTAACATGTGATCCTGCTTTTCATCTGGATCTATTTCAATGATCCGAAAATTACTATTGTGAATGTGTCTCAAATGTGCCAAGAAAAGAGACAACAAACACGTGAAAAATAAACATAATGCAGACAGAGACGGGTATATAACAAAGATCTTGTCTGTTTTATTTATCAGATCAGATCATGAGGATAATAAAATTGGGCTTTTATTTGACAGCTAATTAAACTCAAATTGCAAGTGATTTTGAGACGTTTGGCCGTGTTTACACGTTTCAGTATTTACATATCACTTCACTGAGGGAGTGGGAGCGAGATGTGAATACTGAAAAGTAAAAAAGTCCATTTTTTCAGTCCAATGTGAACACCGTCTTTGAACGGTTTTGCTCTCAAAAATGAAGTCTAAAATTAAAAAAAATAAGACTGTGAAACGAGTGACCACAACATATAGTTTCTTTCGTCTTCTTCAGATGATGATAATGTTCCTGACAGGAAAAAGTCAGAAAGTCAACCCTGGAGTGAACAATGGAAATCAATCGCTGATACAAAAAATACAGATATTCACTTATACTTGGGATATACATACATGGAATTTTGGAGCACCGCCCCCAAAAATATTAATCCGTTCAAGGAAATACCCGAATCCTATAAACATCACTTGGATCTACATACGTTTGGGAATCATCGTTTTCGTTCATACAAAATGTGTACAGAAAGAAAACATATGGAAGAATTAATTTAGCATGTTGGAATAAGCCAGGTTTTGAAAAAGTGTTCAGTTTTCAAAAATCAAAATAATTTTTGTATTAAAATGAATTAACCAACAGTACATAAAGTAATTCATGTTGCGGCCCGAAGTACCAAAGCTAAATCGTATTTTTGGCCCCTAAGAAAAAAAGATTGAGTATGGCTGTTCTAGAGCAACTGTAAGGGATGGAGCAAAACTGTCCGAGTGGTTTGACACTTCTGCAGGAGTCCCACAAGGATGCATTTTAAGCCCGATTTTATTTGCTTTATTCATCGATGATATATGCGAAGTTCTGTCAGAAGGAGTTTCGTTTGCTGGAAATCTCATCAAGGTCCTTCTCTACGCTGATGATTTAGTTTTGCTAGCTGATAATCCTTTCACACTTCAATTACAAATCAATAAGTTATAGGCTTATTGCGACTCTTGGGATCTTACCATCAACATAAGTAAAACGAAGATTATGATCTTTGAGAAACGACAGAGGAGAAGGCTACCGGAAGAATGCTGGCGTTTGAACAATGAACGAATTGAAGTAGTTCGTGACTTTAAGTATCTGGGTGTGTTATTGACATCTAACTTGAGTTTTGATAAGCATGCAAAAGAAAAAAGCTGTGAAGCTAAGTTGGCACTCAATATGATGTGGCCAAAATTTTTCGCCAATCAAAATATTGACCTCAGGTCTAAGTATAAAGTATATAATGCAACTGTAAACACCTGTCTTTGTTATGGAGTCCAGGCATTTGGAGTTTGCCCTTTCGATGAATTTGAAGCTGTTCAGAAGTATTTCTTTAAGCGACTTTTCCGATTACCCAGCTCAACACCAACATATGCAATACATGTAGAATCTGGTCTGCCTCTACATACAAAACTTAAAAACTCACTCTGATTATTTATTAAGAGTTATGAAAAAAAGTGGCATCAGTCTCCATAAATCAATTATTGTTAGATTATCGAATTCCAATTCTTCTCCCTTCAGAGAATGAAACCAGTTGGCACTATCTCACGATATTTCTGAAAAACTTTTAGAAACTAATGTAAGTGATTGGAAGGATATATTCGCAACGATTATCTCTAAGGTCGATGAAAAAATATACGATCAACATTTAACAGAGGCCTTAACGTCAAGTTCCAGGTTAATCTATAAAAACTTAAACCACCAAATGTTTACAGCTGAAAACTATTTCAACACTCAATACTCTGCCGAAACAATAAGCACTGTATTCAAAGCAAGGGTTGAAATTTTGAATCTTTACTTCATACCTCATAGACCCGACTTACAGCCAACTTGTAATCTTTGTAATAGAAGAGAGCCCGAAGATGTTTACCATTTCATCGCCGTATGCCCTATTCTACAGGAAATAAGAAGACTGTACTTCCAAGAAAGCTTTTTGCCATTAAATAATGTATATGAAATACTCAACGGCCAGCGGGGCTGGCTTAATTTATACAAATTTTGCAACCATGCATTGGCGTACCGTAATAGCTTCTAATCAGCCATGCGTTATTCATATCTTCTGTGCATCATGAATTTCTACCAGTTACGGCGTTAACATCACCTTTTTATGTTTCAAATCATCTAAAATTGTTCTTTTATGTTTTAAATCATCAAAAATTAATACCTTTTATGCTGCAAATAATTATAATTGCTCAGTATCTTCGCTTATCCATTTTATTCAAATTTAAGTACGATAATATCTTTTGCTCCCATAACTTATTCAAATGTTTTTATATAGTTTTTATTATTTACATTATACTACATTTATTTTTTATTACTTATTTTTTGCTAACAAAATGTCATATCCGGCAGACGGCAAAATTGCCAAGTCCGTATTCTATATAAAAAAAAAAAATTGTATCACTTTTTATAAGAAATAAAGAAAAGTATCTATCTATCTATCTAGACCGAGAGCCCACAGCAGATTTTGGGTGTGAACGATAGCAAAAAAAGAAGTATAGGCGTCGAAAGCTTCATTAAAGGCTATTAAAAAAATCAAAGTCTTGCAGTCCACAACTGGGGCCTTTGCGAGTAACAGTGCATCGAAAAAAAAATATTAATGCAACTTCGAGGATAATCGTGTTAGCCGAAATTGGTTTTACTCTTCCCTAGATAAGCTCCTCGGATCACATATCACGGAATCTGAGACCATTTGAGTGTATAGTTGGCTCTACCAGACCGTTTAAAAAATTCAAAATTCAAAGTGAAAAACGTTTTTCTTAAACGGTCTGGCAGGGCGAATTTAACACTCAAATTATCTCAGATTCCGTGATATGGGATCCGCGGAGCTTATCTAGGGCGCGGTGAAAACCAATTTCGGCTAACACGATTTTTTTTTGCTATCGTTCACACCCAAAATCTGCTGTGAGCTCTTAGTCTAATCTATCTATCTAGATCATAAAATTCTCCTTTTGTTCCCAAATTCTTTGTATATATATTTCTATAGTACTATCATGAAGAGGACCGAACGCAGCGCTTTAAAGTGAGCACTTGTAGAACTAATGATTTTGTATACAAATGTAGGCATAGTAAATGAGAGAAGATAGAGAACAATCCATACAAAATTTATGAGAGTTCAAAGGAGACAAACAAAATAAACTTTTTTAGGATTTTCCTTGCACTACTTTTCTATACAAATAAAAAAATTCTAATTATGTTTATTATACCTACTTTCTGTTTAAATATTTTAATTCACTATTTACAGAAAAAAAAAATACTTTTTTGTTTGTTTCAGTCGTAAAAATGCTTTAATGTGGGAAAGTTCTCTTATTTTCCCAATAATTTTTTTTCAGCTGTTTTTTTTTTAAATATACATGCAAAAAGGATAATGATGAATATGAATGTATGCATGTATAGTTTTGTGTAGTTCTTAGGCTAGGACCGCACTTGCGATTTCAATCGCGCGACTGTTTAGTCGCTAGAAATAGAACACGTGAATTTTAATAAGAATGAACGCACATGCGACCTGGAAATCGCGACGATTAAAAGTCGAAAATTTGTTCCATTTTTCTGGCGATGCGATTGTCGAAAGTTAAAATGAAACAAACGGACTTAGATGGTTGTGCTCGCACTTGCGATTTAAAATAGCGCGACTAAAAAATCGTAGTCGCAACTAGAAAAAATTATACACGCACTTGCGATTTTCAAACGTACGATTATTTAGCCGCAAGAAATGAGACACATGGTTTTAAATGTGAATGCACACATATGCGACTTTAAAATCGCAGCGATTAAAAAAATGGAACCAGATCTATTTTTTGAGCGTTTTTTCTATCGCGAAATTAAATAAACGCATGTGCGTGCATTCATATTAAAAGCTTTATGTTCTATTTCTTGCGACTAAAAAATCGCGAGATAGATAGCCGCAAGTGCGTGCATGGCAATTATTTGTTGCGACACCGATTTTTTAATCGCACCGACTGAAAATCGCAAGTGCGGTCCTAGCCTTAGGCTAGTTGAATATATTTGTTGTTTTTTTTTTTTTTTTTGTTTGTTTGGTTCTTTTACATTCGTGTTTGTTATTTTTTTGTTATTGTTTTATTTCAGTCGTAGAGATAAGAAATATACGTATACATTGATACGGTGAGGGTTCTTTCCGTTTTTGTTTTTTAAAATTAAATAAAATACACACGGTCGCACGTATTTGCCCTTATGTTCAAGAGGCTGAAGGCTTAAACAAAATTGTTGGTATATATGTAGGTAGCTATAAGGACATGAACAATATGAGACAAATGTTTAAAGGCATAAAATACGATATTTAAATTAGCAAAACAAACTCCTTCAATATTTTGATGCAAGAAAAGAAAATACCATCTGAATTCTTGATCAAATATAATTGTGTGGAAATTAAAAATAAGAAAAAAGAATGCCATCGGATTTGAAAAACAAAGTTAAAATAGTTTGAGCAGTTTTCAATAAATAAATTTTTATATATGTAGGTATTATATAAAATTCTTAAAACATTTTTAAGTACAATTTTGGTATGCAAATTGTAAGTATTATTGAATAATTTTGAATGAACAACAACTTGTGTGTGTTACCACTAAGTATACAGGCTGGAGTTATAGCTATTTCACGAGAGCCACCTCGATCATCAGACTCCTTTAGTGGTGCTTAGTCTGGTTATGCTCGTATTAATTGAAAACACTCTTTGCCGTCTTTCAATTATTAATATAAGCATAACTAGACTAAGCACCACTAAAGGATTATGATGATCGAGGTGGCTCTCGTGAAATAGCTATAACTCTAGCGTATATACTTGGTGGTAACACCAGTGGCGTAGCGAACACTTTGGGGGCCCCGTATCGAATATTTTTTAGGGGCCCGCATTTTCCTTGCATCAGCATATTAGATACATGGTAAGTAATTTGATAACTTATTTTGACGGTAAAATGGACAAAAAACTGTTTTTATAAATATGTACATATCTCTAAAACCGTTAATTTTTTCAAAAGATTTAAATCTAAGCTCATGAAATTATACAAAAGAAAGATTATAACACTTTTTTTGTATGAGAAACAAATTTTTAGAGTTGAAAAGATATCAATAATAGTTTTGTAACGTTTGTGCAAATTTTTCCCAAAATCTGTTTCTCTAGCCAGTGGCGTAGCGAGGGTTCGAGCCGTGGGGGGGTGACTTTCATTAAAATGCCGACTTATTTTAGGAATTTGCCGACTTATTTTAAAAATTTGCCGACTGTATAGATTTAGCACTTTTCGGGTGAAACTCAAAATAAGGGAAAAGAAAAAAGGGATTTTTTCCGAGTGGAATGACATTCGGATGAAAATCCTGATAGGGCTGATTGATCTTAGCTCAAATCTTCACTTCGCCACATACACTTTTGAGATTTCGAAATGCGAGATTTTTCAATGAAACCGCCTTCAGCTGATGTAAGAGATTTAAAAAACTTAGGAGCAATGATTTTCTATTATTTGGTAGAAAAATAAGATATCAATTATTTTTGGAATTATGTATTTATTTATAATAAATATAATTAATAACAATGGAATAAATAAATTAATATTATTATTGCAACGATTAATCTAAATAAGAAATAATTTTTAACAATGAATTAAATTCATGAACATTTATATTATTATTGCAGCAATTTTTTTTTGTTTAGGTATAGGTATTAAAATGCATTAATTTATTAATATTTCAGCAGTTTATTTGTTTAAAATAAACAATTTTTAAAAATATAGCTAATTATTTATAATAAATTATTTTAAATAATAAAATTTATTAATTTATATTAATTATTATTTTATTGCAGCAACTTAATAAGTTGTAATGAAAATTTAATATTTAAATTTAACATTGTACTATCGAGATTTTAATTCGGCGGTGTTTTAATAAGGACCATTCTTCAACGACCTCGTTAAGAATAATTTCGTCCACTTTATCTTTCGAAGAATAAAGCAGCATCAAATTATTCAAACGATCATCACCCATTGTCGTGCGTAAATAGTTAAAGACTAATTTTAATTTACTAAATGATCGTTCACAAGAAGCTGATGTCACAGGAGCAGTTAAAATGAAGCAAATGAGTTTGTGCGCTAAGGGAATTACCATTTTCAACTTGAATACAACTTTGGTACTGTCTTCGAAATTTATACAATTTGTGGATGAATCAAGAAGAATTTGCAACTCAGAAAGCAAACACTCTGGATTTTCTTTAAAAAATAGGGGCTCCAATTTCATTATGGATTCTATTGATTCTATTGTGACATTGCCTCTGTCGACTGGAATTTCAAAAATCTTTTGAAAAGGTTCAAAAGATGAAAAATTATCTTTTAAATTATATTTAAATTAACGTGCAAAACCGTTCTAAATTCTTTTCGATAAAATGTTTGGAAATCGAAGTCGAAAGCTGTTTCTGGATTTTCATCGATTCTTCTTGGTACACGGCGTGTTCTATGATGTTTCAGAAAATCATTCTCTGAATTTATTTTTAATTTCTCAGCGAATGAAGATGAACTTTTTATTAATGCATCGATTTGGTCGTCATCGTCATTCATTTGTTGAAATGATATTTATGTGCTTCGAATCAACAATACAGCATCAATGACATTCAACTCTTCAGCTTCTAAATTTTCTGTCAAATTTTTTACTTTAAACATGACGTTTTTACAAAAATATAACGAGTTTATAAAATCAAAATCCAAGATTGTTTTCAGCAGACCAGAAGCGGAGGTACGAGTATTATTATCAAAAGAACTTACATCGGTTTTTATTTTTTCGAAACCATGTACAATGCCTTCGAAAGATATCCAAACAGCCTTTACTGTCTCAGCTCTAGCTGTCCATCGGGTTTTTGACAAATTTTGCAGTTGCAATGAATTTTCAATGCTTTTGAATTCCTCGCACATACATTGAAAACGTTTTGTGCTGCCGTAGAAGAAAACATATAATGCTTCCAGAACTTTGAAAAACTCTTTAATCAACACACTCGAATTACATGCTGTTTCAACGAATATATTGATACGATGCGATGTAAGGGATTATCTTACCGCATTTTCCGATAATTTTTGCTGCGTACCGTTGTACTTTCCCGACATGTTTTTGGCGAAGTCATAACATTGAAAAGCAATGTTTTTAATGGAAATTCCTACTGACTGAAGGGTCACTATTATTTTTTGGGCCAATTCTTCTCCCATTTTTTTCGTTAGGACGACGTCCATTTTCAGAAGACGTTCAATAGGAATAAGTCTCTCGTTTGCTTTCACTACGTATCGAACATTAATAGCAAGTCGATCTTGATGTGATGAGTCTGGAGTTGTGGCAACCATTACAGAAAAATACCAGCTTTATTGATTTCATTTACAATGGCTTTTCGAGTTCTAGTTCCCAAGAGATCAATGAATTCATTTTGGGCATCCGGACTAAGGTACGTCACATGACGTGGTCTTTTTGATGATTCATCCAATCATTAACGGGCAATGTCGTGAAACCAAATGAACAATTTGTCGAAAATTGCGCTGTGCTCTAGTGATTCGTCATGACCACGAAAAGCTAATCCCTGCTTCCCCAAAGTTCTAGCGACATCAATTATAAATTGCAAGACTCTCAAATGGTTAGCTTTTTCTTGTTCTTCTTGAATGATTTGTTCCCTTTCAGACTTGTCCAGCAAAACGTTGATATGATTTCCTCCCTTAACGAATTACAGTAATCACGCAGAGCTGCTCGATGAGATTCAGAAGTGAAATGTAGGATCAGTTTTCCTTCTTTTTTTTACCTCGACTCTTCATTTTATGCCACTGACGAACACCTTATAATACCCATTCCGGATTAGCGAAATGTCTATCAATTCCTTCTGAAAATAAAATGCAAACAAAGCTTAATTCTGCATCTTTAGAAGGACTGTATTCCAAAAATGAATACTCGGAATATTTGCGAAATTCGCAATCGGCAAAAATGCTCGTTTTATTAATTTTGTTTTCAAATTAAGCTTCGTTGATTTGCCGACTCTTGAATTAGTCGGCATATTTGGAAATTCGCAATCGGCAAAAATGCTCGTTTTATTAGATTTTTTTTTCAAATTAAGCTTCGTTGATTTGCCGACTCTTGAATAAGTCGGCATATTTGCGAAATTCGCAATCGGCAAAATGCTCGTTTTATTAGATTTTTTTTCAAATTAAGCTTCGTTGATTTGCCGACTCTTGAATTTGTTGGCATATTTGCGAAATCCGCAATTAGTAAAAATGCTCGTTTTATTAAATTTGGTTCAAATTAAGATTCGTTGATATGCCGACTCTTGAATCGGCATATTTGCGAAATTCGCAATCGGCAAAAATGCTCGTTTTATTAATTTTTTTTTCAAATTGAGCTTCGTTGATTTGCCGACTCTTGAATTTTTCGGCATATTTGCGAAATCCGCAATTAGTAAAAAATATTGTAAAATTTCTGGTTTTATTATTTTTTTTTTAATTGCTTGAATTATTAAATCTAGCTTCCTGAATTTGCCGACTCTTGAAAAGCGTGGGGGGTGGTACACCCCCCCCCCACACACCCCCCCCCTCGCTACGCCCCTGTCTCTAGCGAAATAGTGTAGTAATCTTTCTTGTGTAGAATTCTATAAAAAATAATTAAACCAGCCAGATTTTTGAAAAAAGATAACAGTTTTCAAGATATGTATATATGTATTTCCGAAAATATTTGTCACTTTACGGTCAAAATCAAAAGTCAAATTTTGAAACGCTATAACTTGTAGACTTCATTAATAGCTGATTATTTAAATAATAAGACTTTCTGAAAGTTTCTGGTCCTTGAATTATTCGTTGTAAAATGAAATTGGAATGAGGTATTAGAAAATAAATTCACCGCTTACACCCTTTTTTGAAAAAACGGGCTTATCTCTTCCACCCAAGAATTTTATTTGATAAAAAGAAGATAAACCTGAATACAGATTGTATAAAAAATTTTATCCATCAATAAATGAAGTTGAATAGAATTTTCCATCGAAATTCAGTTTTGTAAGAACTATTTCCTAATTATACCATTTTTTCGTCATGGGCTACTGGGACGTGGTCCGATAAAAAAGTGGTTGCACGTTGCAGTTGTGGTTCCGTCAGTTGGTAGGACTTAGATAGAGATAATTACACAGGAAGGATAACTTTCGAAAAGACACAAGTTAACAAAATTGGTCATAGGTATATTTTAAGTAATATGTAAATAAGGTTTGTTCGTTGAGCCCTTTACCAAAAACCTATTTTCGTGACCTTTGACCCCTAATAACGAGACTGGCAGTCATCGGATATTTGAGAACTTTTGTCAGATTATAGGTAACTCCAATTCCAACGTGTGTACCAAAAATCAGCCTGTTACAAATTTTTTCCTTTCTTTGGCATTTTTATGTCTATACTTACTGGGCTACTGCACTTGTGTGGATTTCTATTTACATACAAAACCCCACTTAATTAATTGTAAGTAATATTGTTAATACATACGCATATAAAATGTATTATTTTTTTTTTAATAATATTTTTGAAAACAGATTTTGTTGAAATTGTTTATTCAAAGAATTTTATTTTATAATCAACTATTAAAATGGAATTCTGGCTTTCCAAAAAAAACTACAAAACATTACTGCAAGTGTTGCCGTTGTTTTTTAATTATTTCTTTCTATTTTATGCAACTATTTTATTAAATTGCCCCTCCCGTCCAAGCAGTTCGAGATATTACCCCTCCCCCCCCTCCAGTAGGATTTTTTTCTATTCTACTTCTCACCTACATGCTCAATTTGTCGGCAGATTTTACCCGAATTTCCAAAAAAAAGGGAACATTTAATTTACCCCTACAGCGACTATAAGGGATGAAAATTTTTGTTTTCATTTAGAGCTGATTTAGGTCCATCCAAATATTAAAAAACATTCTAACGACCTCCCTAATGTACATATAAAATTGACATTTTAAGCAATTTCCTAGGTAAAATTATTGTTTAAACCAGAAGTCCGAACATTAAATGGTTAATTATAGTTTCTTTACTATACATTATATTAAAACTACAGTTTTCCATCACTTTTAACAATAATTAATTTAGTTGAACAGTAAACAATTACTGGCATTTATGCAAAAATAATAATAGAATGTTTTGTTTTGTCTTCAATTGTCTTACTTAAGGCTTAAGGGATTTAATTTTTTACAAACAAATATCATATTAGTTGAAATAATATTGCATACCAACATTTTCAAAAAAGTAGGTACTCTTCTTTAAATATATTTTTTCGAAAATTTTTATCTCAAAATTGAAGGTTTGGTGTCTGCTCTCCCCTGGAAAAAACCTGCGGGTGCCTATATGTACCTATGTACGTGGTGGATATTTGACCCAAATTTGCGCATTCTCCTTTTTTGTCATCTTATTAACTGAAAATTTTTTGACTCGCTAATCTAATAGCCAAGGAAAATTAGATTTTTGTTTCGAAAAAATTCCGATAAAGCTGAATTATCGTGAAGAGCTTTGTATTGACGTTGTAACAATTTCCTAAAAACTTCTGTAAATTTGGGCCAGGGCAAAATTTTGTAGGTGCGTTTAAGGGGGAAAATTCAGTTTTCTCCTAGTTTCTCGAAAACTATCATTGTGGCTACACAAAAGAGAATCAATAGATTCAGTGAAAATCGTGCAAGATCTTCATGGTGGAGCAAACTTTCTCAAAAAATGTATTAAAATTTCATTAATCGATGGGCTAAATTTTTCGTGCGATTTGTGTTTGGCTACATCTCCTCATTATAAAACCAAGTTTTTGGGGTGTCTGATCTCAGATTCCGTGATATGGGATCCGCAGAGCTTATCTTGGGAGGGGTGAAAGCCAATTTCGGCCAACACGATTATCCTCCAAGTAGCATTCATATTTTTTTTTTCGATGCACTGTTTCTCGCAAAGGCCCCAGTTGTGGACTGCAAGACTTTGATTTTTTGAATAGCCTTTAATGAAGCTTTCGACGCCTATACTTCTTTTTTTGCTATCAATCACACCCAAAATCTGCTGTGGGCTCTTAGTCTATTATTGTAAAATGAATTTTAAGCGTAATGTTGAATAAAAACCAAATCACTTTCTTTTTCAAGATAGCGGCCTTCCCTTAACCACGAGCACCCCAAAAACTTGATTTTATTATGAGGAGATGTAGCCAAACACAAATCGTACACAAAATTTTCCCGTCGATTAATGAAATTTTAATAAATTTTTTGACAAAATTTGCTCCACCATGAAGTTTTTGCATGATTTTCTCTGAATCTGTATGAGAAAAAGTATGTTAATCTTTTTTGTGTAGAATTACATAAGCTACAATTTGTACCTTCACATTCTTTCAAAAAAAAACTTATAGTTTTCGAGAAATTAAGAAAAACTGAATTCACCCCCCCACCCTAAAAAAAATTGCCGCGTCACGCGTTTACGGAACTTTTTAGGAAATGCTTACGACTTAAAAATAATTTTGAATATCTTTTAAATGAACAAAAAATATCCTTGCAGCAAAACGTAGCAACATTGCTACATGCTTTTTCTGCTTATAGACATAGAAAAAGGTCAACATTGCTTTGAAACCTATTTTAATTCAACAAAATTGAATATTCAAAATTAAATAGGTCCCTAAATTATGATTGTTTTGCTGAAAAAAATAAACACACCTATACATAAATATATACCCATATCATAATAACAAAATTTTCATTTTCTTTATCCTGTTTTTCTCGTTGTCATGACTCCTATTGTAAACAGAATCAAAATAATAAAATCCTCTCTATTTTGCTGCTTGTTCTTGATTGATTTGTTGGATACACAAACGCCGTCTATAGAGCACTTGTAGAAGCATAAAAATCCGTTTCATAATAGTACTATAGTCTATATATACAAAGCCAAATTATCACATTGACACAAATTTTTTTCTTCTAGTAATGAAACATAATTATTTTTTGTTACGGGCGTGACACTAACCACTTTATGAATCAACTGCCTAAAAACTAAAATTGTATTTACTATTGAATAATTATATGACACAAAAACGTGCTTAAGGCGATATTACACTAGCATATAAATATGGCAAATTTGCCTTATAAATATGGCCCAATAGGGTCATATAAGTGTGATAGACATATTTATATGACAAAATATATATGACGCCATATATATGATCATGATTTACAGCCATATATTTGATGTAGTGTAATATCGAAATAAAGGCGTTGTCATATATATTTGAAAGTTTTGTGCCATATATTCATATAAAAATCGGTTGATTTTATATGTTCATATGCTTGTCATATAACTTTATTATTTATTGTTGGCATATTGATCAAATTAAATAAGAATTCTTTATTGATTTGATCCATATTATAGTAATTATTATTGAAGACCTCGGTTTGATTTGTTTGATGCATTTATGCTGGTAAAGAATGCAATATGTTAACCATTAGCTGTCATAACCGTGTTAGTTGACAAAAAATAGATAGAAAATGGTAGAAACAACTGCATTTTGTCACTATGGTAAATTCAGCATAAGTGGCGCTAAATGAACCTAACCTGAATGTACCTATATAATATAAGCAAATTATATAAATGGGGTATAAAATGAAAGCTAAGACAGTCTTCTACACGATACCAGTGGTCGAACAGACTTTTTTGGGCTGTTGCCACGAGTCGGACCACTTTTCTAAAATTAGGAATTTTGTGCATCCTTGGATGAAAATGAAAAGAAAGTTGTTAAGGCCACTTTCCTAGCCATTTTATATGATTTTACTCAGTTTCCCCTGATGGGATCCCATATCACGGAATCTGAGACTACCATTTGGTTCTGATTTCTGGTTTGAATTGGGTGAACGGCTATTTACTACAGTCTATATAAAAAAAAACTAAAAAATGACGTATCGAGATTTTGTATCATGGCCAGTCCTATAGGCAAACCCTAAGCTTAAGCTGTCCATACGCAAGCGAGCCATCCGGTCCATTTAAAACACAGTGTTAAAAAAGAAAATTTTTTTAAAAATGGTCGGACTTGTCGCAGCAGCCCAAGAAAGTCTGTTAGACCATTGGTATCATGTAGAAGACAGTCTTAGCTTTTATTTGATACCCCATTTATATAAGCTGCTTACATAATACATCATAGGTACCTACATTTGCCGGAAAATGCAACCTGAAAAGTGCATTTTCTAACCATTGTGACCGGATAAAGCTTGTCCGACCAGTAGTTTTGTAAATGTTTGGACTTAAGCTATCGGTTGGCATCCAATTTTTGCGTGGCCGCAATGAAATACATACATAGGTAATCATACGGTCGGTTGTCGGACTATAATAATAATTTTGATAACACGAAAAAAAAAATATTATTTTTATGTTATTGGCGGAATTTATTTTTGCATCTTTCGGTTCCAGTTTAGAGAAAAAGTGACAATTATAGAGCAAGCAGCAAGGATTTATAAAACCAATTTAAATTATTATTTATTTTGACAAATTAATTTCCATTATTGTCAAATAATTTGTTTTTCATATATTTGATAATGCAAAGCTAGTGTGATAGCCAAATTTAGCTTTGTCATATATATGAACAAAAATTATTTGACGAAGCCGTTTGTCATATAAATTGGTCATATATGTATTGCATAGTGTAATACAACTTGTCATATATTGAAAACCTTTGCCATACTTTATATGGCAGCTTAAGCCATATATATATGATAGTGTAATACCGCCTTTAGAGTTCTGATAAGGGTTCACCACCGGTTCTCGAATTGTGAAACAATTATTTATTGCATTTAGGGGTTTGAGCTACTGATAACAAAAAGTGACTTTTGGAGGCCTATTCTGCTAAGTGGCTCGAGCTGTGAAATAAGCGGCAAAAAAAATTATTAAGAAATTCACTTTTAAAATGAACATGCAATCTTTTAAAACGGTCTAACGGTACTTGTTCAATTCGAAGTCATATTTTGTGATTTTTCGTAAAGGGTCGTTTTCTATGGAATCACGCATTTGCAAACCGTGGTACTAACGATAGTAACTTACAAATCCCAAGAAAAACTGAGCTTCCTTGATATTTTTGGGAGGTGGAAAACTGGTTACGTAAATAGTTTTAGTCGCGCGCCATCCTCAGAACAGATGTGACCCAGGTATGCGTATACTACTTCTCTGGAAAGAAACTTCCATTTATCTGTGTTGAGTTTTAACCGGTTTTCTCGCAGTCTACCAAAAACTTTAAGTTACTTTTCAATATGCTCTTTCAAATTCTTAGAGTAGATGACTCTGTCATCAAGGTACACGAAACAGTCCTTGGAACCCATTCAGGATGTGGTTCATTATGCTTTGAAAGGTAGCCGCCGTTTTTTCTCGGTCCTTTTTGACTATAAGGACTTTTTGGTATCCATTGGTCAAATCAAGAGTAGTAAAGTATCGACAATTTCCTAGCCGGTCAAGAATGTCTTCTATTCTTGGCAGAGGAAAAATGTCTTTTACAGATACCTCGTTAAGTTGGCGGAAGTCCACCACGACTCTCCACCTCTTGTCCCCCAGACCCTGCTTTCTTAGGGGCGACTAAAAGAGGAGAATTCCATGGTGAAATGCTGGGAGAAATAACTCCATCTTGAAGCTTTTTATCAACCTGCAAGTTTATTTCATCTCTAGCAATTTAAGGTAATCTGTACACTGTACTGCTTTTGATTGATTGGCCCTTGGTCCACTTTCAGTGGTATTTTATGAGGAACAAATTTCGTGTAGCTTAAATTGTCACCATCTAAATGAAAGATATCATTATATTGAATACAAATTTCTTCAATACAAGCTCTTTCCTCCTTATTGAGATCATTGCCAAGATTTATCGCATTAAATAATTTCGAAATTCTATTCTTAGGTTTCCCCTCGCTAAGCTTGTAGATTGAACACGATTCAGTTAATATTTCGAACTGGTTGCTATTCTTAAACCTAGGCGTAAAATCCACTGGTACTGTTAAAATTGGAACAATAACGTGACCATTTTGTTCAGTGGTAATGGTATTAGCGAGATAAATTCCCACTTTTAGTTCTTGGGACTCTACTAATACCTTTTTAAGACCAGTTTTTAATCTAAGCCTTATCATTGTATTTGCTCGTGCTTGAATTTCCGTAACTGTATTTATATTGTTTCCTGACAATTTTTTAACGGCATTCAGAGATAGTAATGGTATGTCCGCTATAACTTTTTAAAAACTTTGGATTAGCAGAGAAATTTTTCGAGCTTCTTCCGCTATATATTTTCGCTATAAAAGGTCAGCTAGTTTCAGTAATTGGTCAGCTATAGATTCATTTTTATGTTTTTCAAAGTATTTTTTTTTTTTCAAGGTCACGAATCGAAACAAAAACTTAAAGAAAAATTGTATAAAGGAATCTATAGCTGACCAATTACTGAAACTAGCTAACCTTTTATATAGATCTTACGGCCTTTCAGGTGGTATTAAATTTGTTTAAATATCCCATAAATGAGGTGCCAAAAATCGCGCGTGACCTTGAAAAATAATTTAAAAATTCATTAAAAAAAAACTGGCTGACCAATTACTAAAACTAGCTGGCTTTTTATAAAGATCTCAGGGCCTTTCTGATGGTATTAAATTTTTGTAAATTTCCCACAAACGAGGTGCCAAAAATCGCTATGACATTGAAATTTTTAAAAATTCATTCAAAAAAATCTATACCTGACCAATTATTGAAACTAGCTGTCAAGAGATCTTTCAGATGGTACACATTCTTTGCAAATTTCTCTATAATGAGTTGCCAAAAATCATACAAAAAATCTATGGATTACCAATTACTGAAAATAGCTGACCTTTTACAACCGTGAAGAGGCATTTCAAATTGCATATTTTTTTTTTAAATGACCCAAATGAGGTGCCACAAGTTTTTTTTGTGACCTTGAAACGAACTTCAAAAATTCATAGAAAAAAATCTATGGCTGACTAATTACTGAAAATAGTTGACCTTTTATCACGATCTAGAAATTTTTCGGATGGTATACATTTTTTGCAAATTCCCCATAAATGAGGTGCCAAAAATCGCGCGTGACCTTGAGAGACTTTAAGTGTTATTACAAGTTATCTAAGGCTGACCAATTATTGACCAATTAGATGGCATCTTTTTTATCAAATTTCCCTCATATGAGGTGCCAAAGGTCCAGAGCCCGATTTAGGCCCATCCAAGAAGACTTTTTTTTTAAACATACACTCTAATGTACATACATATACATACATATGTATTCTGTTATCAAGAAAGCAAATCCAACACTTACATCTTTGACTCAGGTGGAGCACACAAGTGGAAGGGGTTTTCAACCCACTTGGCGTCCGAAACTAAAGAAAGCTAGCTAGAGACCGAGCTGGCGGAAAAAGTTTGTTGGTTGGAGCCTAGGTGAATACTGGACTGTAGCACCACCTAAACTTCGAAACTAAAAGTTACATCTGTTCCTCCTATTTTACCTTTTTTATTATTATTTCGTTTTCTTTTGGTCGAACAGAATAAGCTCGTCGCGGTTGAGTTCAAAAATGAAACAAACTGATTTTTGGGAACGTTGTCACTTGTCACTTTCTATCTTTTTGAGAACTAACTACAAAATATCCAATTAAGAAAAAAAAATATATTTTGGATATTAACAATTTAATATAATTTAAACAGGTTAAAATATAACAACAACCATATTATTTCTTGTTATAATTAAAATATTATTACAATACCTTAAACCAAACTTTATTTTTTTTTATTTACAGAAAATTCATGTCGATGAAGAACAAAATTTTCCAAAATACAACTTATACAGTTATGCTGAAGGAAGTTTAATAGAAAATGCTAGATCTCTCAAATTTAATGGTGCTCCAGTTATATATATACCAGGAAATAGTGGATCACACAAGCAGGTTGAAACTACTTCACTTGTTTAATCTTACTCAATGTTACCATCTCATTATCATTATACCCTAGGGAAGATCTTTGGGATCGACTGCACTTCGAAAAGGCATTGACAACGACTTAAACTATCATTTGGATTATTTTCTTGGTAAATATAGACCTCAAAAATGTGTGGAAGCATTTCATCAAATATGAAATTGATTTTATTTTTAGTCGACTATAATGAAGAATTTTCCGCATTATTCGGGGGATATTTTAACAATCAAAAAGAGTTCCTTAAAAAATGTATTATATCAATATTAAAGTTGTACACACATTTGCCAAATGCTCCAAAGCAAGTTGTGCTAATTGGTCATTCAATGGGTGGAAAAATTGCGCAGGCATTGCTCACTGACGAATCAGTTTCTGGAATGATAAATACAATAATTTTCATAGCTACACCAATAGATCGACCGGTAGTTAATTTCGATGTTTATATGGAAGCGGCTTATCGTGAAACTAATAATTACATGCAATTAGAACGAAGAACTTTATTAATAAAGAATGACACAAACTATTGTACAACTCCACATTATAATGTTAATTCAAAATCATCAGAGGACAGTAAAAGCTTAGATGATAAACTTCTTATATCAATTGGTGGAGGAAACAGAGATTTATTGGTTCACGCTGGACTAACGTACTCAAAGTTCAGTGATATAAACGTTATGGTATGATTATTAAAGTACAAAATATTTTGTTTGTTCTATGTTTTTATTTTTTTTTAGACTTCTACTATACCAAATGTCTGGCTAAGCACTGATCATGTTGCGTCAGTTTGGTGTCTTCAATTGGTCTTGGTTATCAATCGGTTTCTATTCAGTATAATTTCTTCAGCTGGAACGCGAAGCAAACAAGGATTAAGCTTTGTAGAAGATAAATCTATGCGATTAGCTAAGGCTGAGTATTATTTTGTGGTACATAGAGAATTCTCGTTTATATTCTACGACCCTTTTAATAATTTAATATTTTTTATATTTAAAGCGTCCCCAGGCAAATACCAAAAATCGCAATATTAGTTTAACATTAAACGAAAATTCTGATGAATGGTTTGAGGATACCCGCAGAGTTTTTACAAAAGATTTTCGAAATGGTATTGAACACTTATATTTTCAAATGATTCCATTAATTGAAAAACGCCAATATAAGGTACGTTTAGTTCAGGATATATTTAATCAACTAACATTGTATTAAACAATTAACAGAGATTATATGCTGATGTTATAAACTTAGAATCTGAAGACTGGGTTTTCGGTTGCGATGCTAAGGAGTTTAGACGTAATATGAAATTTTGGTAAGTTTTTGTAAATAATCTTTCATTTTTATTTTTATTTTTAGCATTATTGTTTTTTCGTTTATAATTTAAATCCTCGAATTGGGCTAGTATACAGTATAGCTACATTTCTTACTAAAGAAATTCCTTTAATTATTAAGTGTATTGGGACTGGGGTACTTTTTATGAATAAGTTATTGTAAAACCCCCAAAATATTGAAATTCTAAAATGTACCAATAAAACTTTTTCAGCAGTATCGGTAATAGTCCGAAATGTTTAATTGTAATAATTCTTTCCGGACTCTATTCAACAGTAACTTGTGTTGGTCGCTTAAGGTATGTTAAGTTGCCAGACAGGCGACGACGTCCATTTTTTGGACAACTGTATCTTGTCTGGCCCGTCCGCCAAATGAATGGTGGTAAAAGTCCTGAATGAATACAAAACATCTCTGGCTGCAGAAAAATTTTTAGTTTTATCGGTAAATTCTAGAATAGGGGTTTTACAGTAACATAAATGTACAGAATGTTTTCGCCGAATAAGTTGCTTGGTCGTTAATGGTGACTATTGAGAATAAATGTATGTAAATAGAAAACACTCCATAAAAATGGGTCTAAATTAAAAAATTCATATTTTAATTTTGTGAACGCGATTAACTTATAAACTTCATATATTTACACACATAGCTCCACAGGACAATCCATTTCCCATCACGTAGAAAAGCTCCCAAATAGCAAACAAAAACGTATGTTTGTTTCAATTGACTTGCACAAAATAAAAAAAGCTTATCCTAATTGGACTCATATTGTGCTTCGGATTCCACCAACAAGAAACAATGTAATTTACACATTTTGGTTTTACATTTTCCTAGATAACTAATAACAGATTTTTGTATATAGATCAAATTGAATGTAGATATTCACGATCCCGAAGAAAGAACTTTGAGAATAAAAGCTCCAAAGTGGTTTTCGTATACCAAAAATCAATTAACTACCGATTCAACACTTGGAGCATCGCATTATAAAATACTTATATCAGGTAAAGTAGTAACTGAAAATATATTTTTTCGTTGATATATAATTATTTAATAAATTTTTCAATAACATTTCAAGACCTTGACGAGTCACATCAAGCCATTAAATTTGATATTAAACCTAATGTGTGCTCTAAACCAACACATAATGCAATTACTAAAACATGCGTGCCTTGGGCAAAAGGCTTCGAGCGTTACCAACACTTTTCGTAAGATTAAAATACATTTTTTTTTTATATATATCAATTTGAGATTTATATTTTCTTTATAGTGATTTAGAGAATAATGCGCTTATCTTGAGTGTACCTATAACAAAACCAAATGGTTACAACACAACTTTAAACCCGGTCACGATAAATTTATATTTGGATCCAAATTGCCGTTACCAAATATCGTAATACATACATTTTGAACTGTTTGCTTTATATTTGTTAATGTTCTTATATGACAGGTATCAAAATTCATTTGAGGGAACTGTATCTCGTATTGTGCAACAGTATACGCATTGGCTTCCTGCTCATTTGACTGCAGTCATTTTGTTATCATTCAAATATCAACTTTCCTTGACTCCACATCGGGCGCCATTTAAATGCGGAAAAGTACATTCAGCTATTGTTCATTCTGGGTCTTTCTTTATCATCACTGGTAAAATATTGTATTAAATAAAACTAAATATGATAGATAATTATGATTAATTTCAGTTACTAAGATAATTTCTAAAATTTTACAATCGGTGAAATTTCTACCTGATCCAGATAACTTTCATCACTCTATGATTTTATCATTTATTATTCATGGATCTGCATCTGCACTTCTATTACTGTCTGCTGCTGGTATATGGGCTATAATAACTTTTTATGGACACATAATACATCGAATTTTCTTAAGGTGGGTTCAACTAGTCAAAAACAATCACATGATTAAAAAAGATATCGTAAATGCGATTCAAGAAAATTTTTCTAAAAGCAAACATTTGCCAAACACAAGTATTGATGCCTTAATAACCTTCGAATCTCATAATTGATTAAAATTAATTTTTGTTAATACTTTTAGATTAACAAAACTATCTACTCCGGTATTCTCCATAGCTGTTCCAATCATAGAAAGATTTCCAATTATAGCTGGTGTAGCCCTTGTTGCTATTGCCTTTGCTTCATGCGGTGGAATAGCTTTGGTTCTTGGCTGTTTGGTGTATTTGATGTTGGTAAGTATTTAAAAAAAGTTTATACAAGTGATACTTTTTTAGATAAATGATAAATCAGTTTGATTTGCGATTTTCTAAAACGAAACGCCATTTCCTATTCTACGTTGTTTTGAAAACAGAAAATCAAATCACATTTATATTTTAGATATCTATACATAGTAAAAAGTAAAGTCGATAATTTCGTCTTTCTATTCCTTGGTGCTAACTTGGCGTGAAAACGACCGAATGGATTTGAATGCGGTTTTCACAGTTAGGATCAGATTTGCAGATTGCTTCTGTCCATTACAAAATTTAGAAATCTGCCTATTTATAGGGTGAAATGAGGTAAACACAAAAAATGGAAGGCATTTTCAAAAAAAAAATCGCATTAAAGATAATATTTACGGAACTGACTAAGCGTCACCTAAGGTCTATAATTTTTTTAAAATAAGTTATTTATAGGTGAAATGGGGTAAAAATACAAAAATTATATCTGATTTAAGAAATTATTTGTGTGTTTGGAAGGTTTTGTTCAGAGAATCTATTTTGAGCATCACTTTAGGTGACACATTTTCCAAAATATATATATAGGTAAGGTGAAATGGGGTAAAAATTAAAAAAATGGTATTTGATTTAAAATTTTGTTTTTCTGTTCGAAAGGTGATCTGCATCTTCTCATAAGGGTGTGTGCATAAAAAAATGGAAAATTTAGGTAAAATTAAAATTAATGGGGTAGATACAAAAAAATGTCTTACTAAACAATTTATCTAAAAAATTCTTTTCGTGTTTGAAAGATGGTATGCATTTCCCCTGGAAGGTTTTGTTTTATTAACCTCCCAGGAAGGTTACTGTATACAAAATTTAAAATTAATTTATTTATTGGGTGAAATGGGGTAGAAACAAAAATATGTCTATCCCCATGAAAAACATTCTTCACTCAAATCCACATCAGCCACATTGAGTTTTTGATAAAAGATTTTGCTATTTATAGGTCGAAATGGGATTAAACCAAAATATTATATTTGATTTAAAATTTTCGTTTTCCTTTTGAAAGACGATTCGCATCTTCCAAGATAGATACACAAAATTAAAATGGGGTAAAAGGAATACAATAGCCGTGTTCTTGAAAATGAGATCTCAGAGCCCTCAGCAATCTCAGTCTCTTGAACAGGATTCCTCAGAAATGTTGCTGTCAAATCACTGAGGAAAGAAAATATTGTATGCGGTTGCTCAGTTTTTGACACTGAGCCCTCTGAGATCTCATTTTCCTGAACTAGCCTAATATTTGCAACTAAAGAATTTATAATCAATCATTTTTGTGAAACCGAATCTGTCATAGGTATATCAGTTCAATCTGGAATCACAGCTACTCTCTTAGAAGGAGAAAGAACCGCACACGCCACATTTAAACTTCCCTTGAATCTTTGTGAGGATGGTACAAGCGTATGTACCATTTCAAAACAAAGTAATACGTCTAAGCTCATACAAAGTTGTTCTTTGGTTGTTTGGGACGAGGCTACTATGTCTTATAAAGCTTCCGTTGACGTGGGAATTTTTCTCTCAATAGTTATATGTATATGCGTTTTAGTCACTAGCCACGGAGAGTTGATAGATAAATTATACCCTGGAATACACGAACTTTCAATTAAAGCACTACCATGGTTCAAGGAAAATGCGATGTTATCACCTACTAATGAACAAGTCGACAAAATTAATGAATTAGTGCTCGCAAAATTCAATGCTGTAACTAAAGCCTATCAGCCTTATTACGGTTGTCAAAGATCAATTAATTGACAATTGAAACATTTTGTCAATTAATTGATATATTGGTATTATGAACGCGAGTTGATCATTTTTTGATCCATTGTGAACAAAGATCAAAAATCTATTGTGAATAGTGCCTATTGACGTTTGACGTTTCAATTTCATAAATAATTTTGCAACGGACTGCCTTCTTTCGTGTCACTAATTTTATTTTGGTTGATTTGGATTAAAAATGTAAGTAGTTTGTAATAAATTAATGGTGCTTTTCAATTTTAAGTGTTTTCTTTGAGTAGGAGTAAAATTGTAAGCAATAAAAATCAGCTCGCCAGATTGGTAGAGCTGATGGAAGAGAGTCCAGACTTCGCCAAGGGTGTTTGTTCAAAGCCGCTCATGAATAAGAAGTGGTCAGAGATTGCGGTGGAATTAAACAGCTTGGGACCACCAGAACGAGACTCAACAAAGTGGCAGAGGGTTAGTATTGTGTTTCCGATATAAATAAATTAATTAAAAATTCTTCTCAACGCAGGTATGGGCTGACCTAAAATGCAAAACCAAAAAAAAAAAAGACTCAAAATAAAATTGAAATTGTGGCGACTGGTGGTGGCCCTAACAAACTTCACCGACTCACAGACACAGAGGAAGCGGTTAGTGCATTAATGCACTTCGACTCCTGTGTTGATCCACCAGGCACAGCATTTGGCCTTGAATTGCCAAGTTTCAGTGCAGATGATTTCGAAATAATAGACTTGCAGCAAGATATCGAGGTGTCGTCAGCGCAACAAAAAGTTCCAACGCGTAAGATCCTAAAAGAAAAAAATGATATCGATCGCTTAAAGCTCTTGGAAAATCAAACTACAGCACAGGACAAATTTTATAGCTCTATGGTTGAAATCATGAACAGTGTGCAACAAAATATATCTGAAATTAAAAAGAGTTTGAGCAACATAGACTACTATACTAAGAAAAACTATAATTTAAAAAAAGAAAAAAAAAAAGAGCTATTTAAACTTAAAAAAGAAAAACTGCATCTTCAAAAAGAAAAATTTGAATTTAAAAAAGAATATATAAAAAACAAAGAAAATGACAGAAGAACGAAATTGAAGCTAAAATTACAAATACTCGAAATTGAAAAAAAGAAACAGGAACTGAAAAATAATTTTTAATATGTACCAAAATAGGTACTTACATACCTATATACAGAAAAATGTATGAATTGTTTTGTTTATGTTGTTAGTTTTTACTTTTGATTTTTTATGAATTTGTTAAAGTTTCTTAATTTATTTTTTAATGTAAGCATGAAGTACAAATATATTATAAGTTTAGTTTAAAACGAACAATAAACTTAGTATGTCAAAAATAATTTTTTGTTGGCTTTCAATTAGAAGTAATTGTTGGAAAATGTTTTTTGTATTAAACATCTTGAGAGCAAACGTTGAGTATGAATCTGGGCTGATTTTATTTTACACGCATTTTGAGAACAAATAATGATATTGAGTCCAAGTTAATTTGCCACATAGAAGTTGTTTTTAAAGAAAAAAGATACAAACAATTATCCAAATATATATTTATATTTTTGTCTCGAAAGCATACAAATCTTTTGTCTTCATTAGATTACACATATTGAACACCTGATAATGTGGTCGGGGCTCTTGAATTTTGAGGGCGTTAATGAGAAGTTTCCAGAGTGGGTTGCACGCAGCCACTTTTTAATTTACTTTTTACATGAATCTTAAAATCGAATCCCTTATTCGGTTGCCTTCATTGAATGATGTGTCTGCAGAATCTATAGCAATATCAATGGTTTCAACAATACTATCGGGTTCTTCTGCTACCAATTCAGGGTTTTCCACTCTAAACTTGATACAAATATTGTGCAGAGCTGCACACACATTTATAATTTGCGTTGCCTTTTTGGAAGTGTAGTGCAGTTCTCGTGCTTGAAGGGTGCATCTAAATCTGCTTTTTAACAAGCCAATCGTTCGCTCAATGATATTGCGACCCTGTGCATGCTTCCTGTTGAAATTTGCTCGAACTGAACTTTCTTCGGCGTTGCGGTATGGTGTCATTAAATACGGTGATAGAGGATACCCTCCGTCTCCTATAACATGTGCGTAAAAATACAATATAATTACATGAATCATAATTTTTACCAAGAATCCGAATGTCAGTACGGCCACTACGGTAGTCCTCCTCTAATTTTGCTTTCAACGAGGACATATTCCATATATTGGCATCGTGTGACGATCCTGGATTTTTCGCATTAATATACCTAATGCACATTAAGTGGTCACACATCTTCAAAACAGAACTGAAAGTTAGTAGAATACCTACTGAAATGAAAAAAAGCTTACAAGCATAGTATTGATGCTATAGAATCCTTTCCTGTTGTAGTATACATGTCTAAGATCTTTATTCGGACCAATAATTTTGATATGAGTCCCGTCGATAGCACCAATAACATTTGGAATACTGCTCTTTTGAAAAAAGTATATCTTGGCCTGGCGTTCTTCTTCTTGTGAATAGTTAAATTTTATCCATTTAGGACAAATATTTCTTTCCAAGACATTTAAAACTTCTTTCAAAACAACCGAAACCGTTGGTTGCGCCATACCAATGTTAAAATCGTTCCCAACACTCAACTGGTAGCTTCCTTGCGCAAGGAATCTTAAGACAGCTGCAAATTTTAGTATGTTTGGGATGGATTGTTGTCTTTTCGTTGGTTTTAACTTGTCGTTGATATCTAAAAATACATTAAGGAAGGCTTCTTTCGAAAGTCTAAAGTTTTGAATGAATCTAAAAGCGAGCCAAATTAGTTTTTGCAAGTATTTAAAAAAGATCTTTTATTTACATACATATGTTCAGACAAATCCATCGGATTTGAAGCATCGCGTAATTTTCTTCGAATCTTTGCTTGCTCCAAAGTATTTTCTTCTTCAATTTCATTTTCACTGAAAAATAGTTCTATAGTAGACATGCTTTTGGCTTTCGCGATCCGTAAAATATTTTACCAACAAGGAATTTGTGACTGACTGAAAATTTGATAATCAACAAGAATTTTGACAACCATAATACCAAGACTGTCAATTTAAATCATTCACAATAGATCTAATTTCTGAAGAGCGTTCACAGTTTATCAAAAATATTGATTGTTGACAACGATAATACCAATTCATCAATTTCATTGAAAAATTTCAACTAGCGTATTGATAATTGACAACCGTAATAGGGCTGATACTCACTAGATACAGTGCTCGACGAAGAAGAAGCTGTGCATTATCCCAAAGAATTTCTTAATTCATTAATTCCTTCCGGGATGCCACCACACAAGTTAATTTTAAAATTTGGAGCTCCAGTAATCTTATTGCGAAACATAAATCCACCGAAATTATGCAACGGAACTCGATTGCAAATTAAAAGCCTTAGAAATTATGTTATTGAAGGTACCATTCTGACTGGCTGCAATACTGGCGAAACTGTTTTAATACCTATAATATCAATGATTTCATCAGATTTTATTTTCCATTTTAAAAGAGTTCAATTTCATATAAAAATTTGTTTTGGTATGACCATAAAGAAGTCACAAGGGCAAACTCTCAATGTATCTGGAAACGATTTGAGTGGAACATGTTTTTTCACACGGGAAACTATACGTAGCCCTTTCGCGTGTAACTTCAAAACAAAATTTTTTGTGCTGGCGGTTGGAGGCAAAACAATTAATGTTGTTTACAAAGAAATTTTATGAAGTAGGTATGTATTCTACAATTCAATATTGTTATTTTGTTCTAATAGAATATGAAGAAATTCTTCTGTTTAAGTGGAGTGACTGAATATTTATAATTCAAGTTAAAAGTTCAAGTGAGCTCAACTCCATAGTTGCGTTTCGCCCAGGCACGATAGTTGGGCTCATCAGTTAGATGACTATGACTATCGTACCCTTCTAAGACGCAATTTTGTATACAAGATTTACAAGATTTTTTATTGAACGATTAATATTTACAATTTGCTTAATGTTAGTTATCTTAAAGTATACATTGATTATTACATAAAATATGTTGGCACAATAGGGGGCCTAACTGTTTACATTGAGATTTTTGCTAAATTTATATTTAATTGTCATTTATGTTTATTTGTATTCTTAATCTATTGGCTGCTTTATTTCTCGGATTGTTCAGGTCCGGTTGACGCAATTTTGTATCGATGTTTACCGACTAATATAAAAATCAAAGCATTAAGATACTGTGAATTTTATTATTCTAAGTTGAATTGAGCTCACTTGAACTTTTAACTTGAATTATAGTTATTTTGTTTTACTAATTAATTTTATTTATAAATTATTAATAAAAAAGTTATTAAAGCCCGTATGACACTACATTTTTTATTCATTTTATTTCTCATTAAAACAATCAAAGTGTCAGCAGAGCAAAAAAGGGATGAAAAGTGTTTTTGAGAAAGAGATATCAATTCTCTAAATTAGTTTTCACAATAACAATGTGTTCCAAAAGTGAATATACATCATAAGCTAGTGTAGTTCTGTAGGGTTCAATGTATATTTTCTTTTGTGACAGAGTGTACCTTGAAATTATTTTTGATTTTTAATTCTGAAATGTCAAGAAAAATCTGCCAGAAACTGAAAAATATTATTTGAAAGTCACATTTTTCATACATTTTTTGCGACATTTTTACATTTATGGATATAGTGCGTACCCACTCATACCTATCGAAGTTCGAATAAGAAAATTTACGTTCTGCTTTTATTTCATTTGCAGTTCATTAAAAATTAGAGAAAAATGTAGTGTCATACGGGCTTAACTACCTATGTTATAGAAAATATGCAAATATGTATTTCCTTTTCCATTGTATTTATTAAAAAGAAAATTTTACCGGGCGAAGCTGGGACGGGCCGGGTTGCTAGTTCAAAATAAAACACATTTATGTAAGACCGTAAATCCTGTTACCGAATTTCCGATTCGAAGCAATACCTTAAGTCCTTTAAGTTTCTAGCAAAGGATGACCAAAAGTGTCTTCCATCTCTGTTGGGTGACTTATAATTCTTGTACAAAACAGTTCATCTCCTACATTTCTTCTTCACAATACAAAAAAAAAATATTTGTCCTCAAAGCACCTAGTTTCCCGATTTACCAAGAACTACGAATATGTACATTATGATAATAGAATATGAAGAAAACTTAAAAGAAATTCTTGTACATTATGTTCATCGATTAATTAAGAAAATAGTGCAATAGACAAGCCCTACACTCTATCAGCATCGATCCGACGTTGTCAAATTATATTGATTTCATCCTTAAAACTTGAATTATTAATAAAGATGCAGGGGTAAGCCGAAAGAAAGGAATTAAGAGGCCGCATAATATCTTTCTGTATGTGAAATGGTCACTAGGAATATTGATATTTTATTTAGATACCCAGGCGGCAATAATTGCCATTTCCTCAATCTTCATTAAGTCAAATCTAGTTAATCATTGCCGCAACTTGCTGAGATTGCTGGGCGCCCAATTCAATCACCCTTCTATTGGGCTCCAGGATACCGTGAAATTTACGAAAACGAAATGGAAGGTGAAGTGACGGTTTACAACTTAACCGAACCAAACCAAAAAAAACAATCTCCAGAGTCGGAGATGACAAGTGATCAACAATTGAGACTACTTGTCGGGCTTCGATAAATCTATGGGCAGTTATTTTTAATAAAAAAAAAAAAACAGTATTTACTAATAGACCGAGAGCCCACAGCAGATTTTGGGTGTGAACGATAGCAAAAAAAGAAGTATAGGCGTCGAAAGCTCCATTAAAGACTATTAAAAAAATCAAAGTCTTGCAGTCCACAACTGGGGCCTTTGCGAGAAACAGTGCATCGAAAAAAAAATATGAATGCAACTTCGAGGAAAATCGTGTTAGCCGAAATTGGTTTTCACCCTTCCCTAGATAAGCTCCGCGGATCCCATATCACGGAATTTGAGATCATTTGAGTGTTTAGTTCGCCCTGCCAGACTGTTTAAAAAAACCGTTTTTCACTTAGAATTTTGAATTTTTTAAACGGTCCGGTAGAGCGAACTATACACTCAAATGGTTTCAGATTCCATGATATGTGATCCGAGGAGCTTCTCAAGGGATGAGTGAAAACCAATTTTGGCTAACACGATTATCCTCGAAGTTGCATTCATATTTTTTTTTTCGATGCACTGTTTCTCGCAAAGGCCCCAGTTGTGGACTGCAAGACTTTGATTTTTTTAATAGTATTTAATGGAGCTTTCGACGCCTATACTTCTTTTTTTGCTATCGTTCACACCCAAAATCTGCTGTGGGCTCTTAGTCTATAAGCTTACCTTGAGGCTAAACGAGCGAGTTAGTTACATTTTCAAATCACTCGCTTCTTAACTGGCTTCAAAAAAAGGCAAGCTAGTTAACAAGTGAGTTGGAAAAGTTTCTTTATACTAGAAACTCGCTAATGCGTTCTTTTTCTTACCAAAGTTAACTATAGTTACTAGTTAACTTTCATCGTTCTTTTAATTCAATGAGTACCTAATTTTTTCCAACCCATATCCTTGATATGAGTTGAAATGGTGTATCTGTCAAAAGCAGCTGAATCACATTGTTTTCATTTTGCTTGCTTCTCAATTGTTCGGTTTGGAATTGATATCATAGTCTGGGAGCCGACCGTAAGATTAGCTACCTCATCGTGGCCACGCAAAAATTGAATACCAACTGATAGCTTTAGTCCAAACATTTTTTTCTGGTCGCAATGGTTAGAAAATGAACTTTACAGGTTGCATTTTACTTTACTCTATTAGACCTTAGCTCTTTCTTTCCGTGATCCGAGTTAACTTCTAATAAAAGTGTTCCAGTCAATTTGAATGTCGAATTAACTCAGCAAATAGGAAGAGTTGACTCTCATCGAGTCTCAAAAAAAGCTTACCAAATTTATTTACTCAAATCAGTTGAACATTTTTTGAGATTCCGATTAAAGGATTACTTTTTTAACGTTTTGTCTTTATTTTATATACAAATAATTATGATTTACAACAAATTCTTTTTTTTTTTACATTTTTAAGATATCAAAACAATATGAGGATTATCTTGAAAAATTTGTGTTTGACACTGTGGTCACAATAGCTAAAAAACTATTTGGTAAGAGCATTTCAACAAAAGACAACGAATCCCCTGCGAAAGAACAAACTGAATCCGGCATAAGCCAAATCGAAGGTGATAATATTGACGAGCAAGAAGCCTTATTGATAACTAAGAAAGAAGATATTCAAACATTAAAAGTTCGAACTGAAGAAACAGAGGAATCAGAAGTTGAAGATATCAACGAAAGCAACGACCAAGACAAAGAACTTGAACAACTCTTAAATGAGGCAATACAAAAACAAAAGGATCTCCTTAAAGAAAAACAAGACAAACGAAAACAGGAACGAATAGAATACGACTCGATTCATGAAGGTTTAATCAGTGTTAATTTTCACATGACACTATTCTTATTGATGTGCATATTGACGATATTATTCATCCCAACTACAATATCATGGGCGAGAGACTTTAGGTAAATATCAACTGAAAAAATCATGTTCAGGATAACCCTATGAACAAAAAAATAATTGTTTTATATTTAAAAGGTATTCGAATAGGCTTTCACCAGACCCGTCACTTTTCCCAGCGACTATTGTGCTTGTTTGTGTCTTTGGCCTTTGGCAGATATCAGCTCCTAGAAATTTGTAAGCTAACATTAACAATACTCAAATTTAAATGTGTTAAATAATTTTTTGTTTAGATACGCCTATAATTTCGTTGCAAGTATTTTATACGTGTGTGCTGCTATCTGTGTAGTATACTGTCAGGACTCAGTTTATAGACTAAGTGCTGTTATACCAGCGGTTTTTGTTATGGTATCATTGCATCAATTTTGTTCTAAAATAAAAACTGAGGAAAGTGACTTCGATCCAGACGAACAAGAGGTTAAAAACAGAATTGACAAAATGAAAGCTGTTTTAGATGATGCAAATTTAAAAAAAAATGAATGAGTTGTTGTTTTTTGTTTTAATTTATGATAAAAAAGCTCTAGTCTATGCAGCTATTTTTTTTACACTTTTAGTACTTTGGTACAGACAAGTATTTTGTGTGTTTTACATAGGCCTATAATACTATTTATAAATAAAAGTAATCAAAAAAGAATAACTCTGTTTTTCATATTTTTATGCAGTCATCGGCTAGCTCTCAAACCGATAACATCGTTCCAAAAACTGTTGTGATTTAGTCGTGCCGCTAAGTGCATAAACCGGTTTCTCTTTTTAAACCGTACATCACTATTAACTTTCTTTATCCCCCGTTTCTCTACTCGCGTATATACACCACACTTACACATAGACCCTATTCGACTAAGCCCATGGCCGGCAGGCCCAAAAAAACAGGAGGTCGTTTCGGGGTCCTAGACCCTGATTGTGACTTCGACCTCCAACCAAATAAAAGACACAAAGTCAACAACATATCCCTAAATGCATTCCCCGAACTTCCATCCATATCCAGTGCCAAAAATCCCCGATTCGTTGTTATGAATCCAACAAGCAGTGAAAAACCCATAACTTCCTTGAGCCCTTTTCTTAAAAAAAAAACAATCGATGCTATAAGCAAAGAATACGATAGTGTAAGCCAACTTCGTGACGGCAGTCTATTAATATTCGTAAAATCGCAAAAAATAGCCGACATTTTCCTTCGTACAAAAAATCTTGCCGGTTTCTGTCCCATTACGGTTAAATTGCATGAGCAACTCAATCAATCAAAAGGAATCTGCTACGCTCCTTGTCTCATCAATGTCGCGGAAACAGAAATTGTAAGCGAAATGAAATCCCAAGGTGTTAAAGACGTTTACAAATTTTCAAAGAAAGGGGAAGATGGTAAGCTAAAACCAACAGGTCTTATGCTCTTTACGTTTGACCTCTATCAAATTCCTAGTGAAATCGCTATTGGTTTCTACACTGCCAAAGTGACAGAGTATATTCCAAACCCTATGCGATGTCGTAATTGCCAACTACTCGGACACACTCTGAAACGCTGCAACGGCAGTACGAAATGTGATTCTTGCAACCTCCCCCCTCATACACCTGAGCCATGTACCCGCACAATGTGCGCTAACTGCTCGCTATCTCACTCTTCATCATCAAAAACCTGTCCGGCCTACAAACAGGCAAAAGAAATTCTAACCATAAAAACGGTGAATAAGTGCACTATGACAGAAGCGAGACGTATGTATAGTCAAAAAAATGTAAATCAAACGCCCCCCCTTCTCGATACTTTCGCTGTAACAGCAAAAAAAACACCACAATTACCTACTAATTCCATCAATACACAAGCCTCTCTACCAGGCTTATCCCAAACCATCACACCACCATCTATCCACTCTAATACTACATCATCAACCTCAAATACAAATAAAAACCACGCTAACGTTTCAGATCCCAACACATCCAAAACATCAAATACTAACATACAGTCACAACAAAAATATCCTACTCTTAACCAAACACAAATAACTAAAACACAGCATACAAATACCACTCCATCAAACAGCTCTAATACTCACTCCATGCCAATCCCATCAATTCAATTTCAATTTCTTTTATTGAACATAATATATACAATCTGGCTTATAACTAATATGATACTATGATAAATTTACATTTGTTGGCACATAGGGGGCCTAACGTTACACAATGTCTTAAGTTTAACAAATTATAGATATATAAATTACATGTCAAAAAATTTAAATTAAAAGTCGGCTGACTTAATCGTCCTCAGGGTGTTCATTCCCGGTTGTCAATGGTGTTTTTGGTGTAGGTTGGGGAAAGTTTTGGCGTTTAGCCACGGTAGAAGGCTGACCCAATGTCAGCGTAGAACGAGACTGCTTCCTCGTTGTCCATGATTATGTTGTCATCAAGTGTTTCCATTACGCTGAGGTACCTTGGCTCCGGATGTCGTTGTTCAGTGGTCATCCTTCTCATTAGCTGATTCGGGTGGTCGATGATGTTCCGTACTAGTCTCTTCGCTGAAAGGACTAGGTATTTGTCCAGCGGGATTATGTTGGCCTCGGAGTAGAGATGTTCGTTCCTGTAGTGTTTCCGCCGCTGCCGGTCGAAGTACAGTCCGGTGCAAATTCTGAGAATCTTCCTTTCGAATACTTGAAGCTCCTTCATGGCTGTCTTGGAGATTGAAAACCAGACTGGGAAGGAGTAGCTGATGATAGGTCGTAAGAGCTGCTTGTAGATCAGTAACTTCGTTGGTTGGCTTAGTCCTTTTCTTTTCTTCATCAATGGATGTAGACGGTGAAAGGCCCAGCTGGCTTTTTTGAGTACATTTCTTGAGTGCGGGTTGAACCTTAGCAACTCATTGAACTGGACTCCCAGGTACTTCACATTCTTTTTGGTAGCTATGATGGATCCGTCAGGGAGTCTCAAGACCAGATTTCTGCAGTTGGCTGCGGTGCGAAGACCTCTACCAGTTGAAGGCCTCCTGAAGCAGACAAGTTCCGACTTGGAAGTGTTGATTCGGATGCCCCATTTCGTGTAGAAATTGAAGAGTCTGTTGATGTGGGCCTCTACTTGTCGGACGGCGATAAACGGTGACATTGATGATGCATAGGTGAGCGAGTCGTCGGCATATAGCAGGTTCTCGCATCCAATTGGGGCAGGTTGGTCGGATGTCATCAGGCTGTAGAGGAAGGGGCAAAGTTTTGAACCTTGGGCGACTCCGGCTCTGATATTCTTCATGTTTGACTTACAATTGTCTAGTTGTACGAAAAATTTCCTGAAAGAAAGAAAAGAAAAAAGAATTTTTGTTAGTGGCAGTGGTACCTGTAATAGATGAAGTTTATGTATTAGGGCTTCTATCCAAACGCTATCAAATGCTTTCTCGACATCCAGGAAGCATCCGACGGTGACACGATGACTGTTGAGGGAGGTGGTGATATCGTGTTGGAACTTCAGCAGCGGATGCAGCGTTGAGTGCTTTTCTCGAAAGCCAAACTGCATGTCAGGGATGATTGAGTTTTCATTGCAGAATTTCTTCAGCCTCCGGAGGATTACTTCTTCCAGTAATTTGCTGATATTGTTGAGAAGTGATATTGGCCTGTAGTTGGATATTAGGTTGGAAGCACCTTTCTTCGGGATAGCCACAATTTTCGCTGTTTTCCACGTCTGGGGGAAGTAGCAGTTGTTGATGCAGTTGTTAAGGATGATTGTGAGGAAAATCATTACTGCTTGTGGAAACCTTTTCAGGATGTAATTGGAAACACCATCTGGTCCAGAAGATTTTTTTGGCTTTGAATTGCCGATGATCTCTGCTACCTCTTCTAGATTGCATAGATGTGGACTATCGGTGGGATCACTTGCTGGATTGGTGTCATCGAAACTGATTATATCCGGATTTGGCTGTAGGGTCTGCTGAATTGATGCTTCTACTTCTTGTAGGAAGGTCGGGTCAGTAGGTGGGTTCGGTGTGAAGTTTCCTTCGAAGTAGTTGGCGAACGCTTCCACCTTGTCCTGGGTTGAGGTTGCTTCAATGTTGTTGCTGATAATGGCTTCTGGCATCTGTGGCTGTTTTCCAATGATCCTATTGATGTTTTTGAAGGCATCAGGTCCTGGCTTAATTGCTTGCAATCTTCTCTGGTACTGGATATTGTTATGGTGTTGAATGGAGTTCCGGAACATGATGTTGACTTGCTGTAGCTCATTCCAAACTGTCTGGTAGTTGATGTTTGTCGTATTTAGCTCGCTTCGATGAATCCGCTGGAGTCGTTTTCTTAGCCGTTGTCTGTGTGCATACAAATTCTGGACGTAATCAGGAAGGTGTTGGTACCTGTCCTTTGACGTCCTAGGCCGCTTTTGCTTCTCCAGGGCTTCAGATACGGCATGTTCGAGGATGTCAATAGCTGCATCGATTTCGGTATCCAGCAGATTCCTGTTTGAAGGTGGAAGAGTTATGTTGTCTTCGATGTCCCTGTGAAGTCTTTCAATATCCAGCCGCCTGAAGTTGATGAAGTTCTCCGGAGCTTCTGTTGATAGGAGTATTGGTTGGTTCAGGTTGATAGACAGTTGAACAGCTTCGTGGTCCGAGTCGCTTTGTACGATTGTACAGATATAATTCCGGATTTCCGGAAGAATGTGTACAAGGTTCGAGGAGGCCAGGAAGAAGTCTAGCGTTGATGGCGTTCTAGGAAAGGTGGGCTTCGGCTGGGATATAACCACCAGAGAATGTTCATTGCTGTTCAGTTCCATCCAATCTACAATTGCTTTGCCTTCGTTGCTGATTTTGGAGTCCAACCATAGGTGATGTCTCGCATTGAAATCACCTCCAATGATGCCATAGGTGCTTTGCTTCAGGATGCTGTTGAGGATGAGCAGGTCACTATGTATGTTCCTTGCAGAGGATGCGCACTTGAAGTATGTACAGATGACTGTAAGGGTCTCACCTCTTCCTAGGGTCATCGTGATGGCGGTGGCTTCACTAGTCTTTAATCGTGGGATAATGACTTCTTTTGTATTGGGGGAGAATTTGTCTTTTATGAAGACTGCTGTTCCAACGCGGTCCTCGTTTTTGTCCTGTCGGTATGTTTTAAATCCTTTGATGTTGATGTTGTTTTGTTTGGTCACTTTCGTCTCGCTGATGAGGGCAATATCAGGGGTATTGTTCTTCATGAATAGGTTGAATGACGTCCTCTTATCTAGGCTGTATAATGAATTAACATTATACGTCAGGATGCGGAGTTTCTTCAATGGCATATTTCGAAGACGAAGGCGGCCAAGACCGCGGACTTGTCTTTATCACTAAGTTGATTGTAGTTGGATGGGACGGCATTCCGGGCTTTATCCATGATGGAGATGAGGTTGGACCCGAGGAGCCGCTGGACTTCATTGTTGAGGTTCATGGATGGGGAAGTTGCTGAAGTTCTGGTCGGTTTGACAGGGGCTGTCTTCACAGGGGTGGTTTTGGCTGGAATCCTTGGCTGCTGTTGATGCTGCGTTTTCGTTGTTGATTGTCTGGGTGTTGAATTCTGTTTGGCCATTGCTGCGTAGCTGACTGAAGGACGGGTTACCACACAAGCTGATTTAGCGACGAACTCTTTGTGCGCCTTCTTCTCTGCAATCACCTTGTTCCTCTCTGTTAGGCGGGCCTTTAGAGTGGGGCAGCCCTTGAAGCTTGCAGGATGTCCTTCTTTCTGACAGTTGGCACACCATACGTCCAGTCCTGTGTTCTCCTTTCGCTTGCATTGTCCGGGCTCGTGGTCTTCTTTGCACTTGACGCACACGTATTGGCGGCCACAGTTGGTGGCTACGTGTCCGAAACGCTGGCAGTTCCGGCACTGGACGATGTCATTGGACTTCATTCGCTCCCAATGAACCCTCTGGTTCATTATTAAGGTCTTGGAGCACACCTCGTTGATGTCACACGTCTTTGATACTTCAACGACAAAGTTGTTGTAGTGCTTTGTCTTTGCCTTCTTGGATTTGAAGTGCGTCACTGAGATTATTGGGAGTCCCTCGATGCGGAGCTCATCTTCGACTTCTATGGCTGAACAGGTAAAATGTATACCTTTCAGTAGAAGGAGGTTCTTCCTGTCTTCCCTTGGCGTGAATGAGTTGTACTGTATCTTCATGGTTTTGAGGTACTTCTTGATGGCTTCAAATGATGTTCTATCCTGGGCGTTGATGATGGTGGTCTTCGTGCTCCTGTTTTTGAATGTCACTGATATGTTGCTCGCCTTGCAGTGTCTCCTTATCTCGGCGACACTTCCGGAGAAGCAAAATATCGGAGGCATTCCAGGACCTTTGCTTGGGTTGACGGCAGCTATGTCATTGGTTGTCCTCGGGGTCTGAGCAGGAGCAGGATTAGAGGCTGCTACTGCTTTGATGGCGGCTGATGATGTTGATGCTGTTGCGGCTTCTTCAGGTTTGGCTGGCGTTTGTTTCTTTGCCTGGATTTGAGGGGACTTCGGTGACTCTACGTCCAATTGGGGGCGTTTGGTTGTGTCCTTTGATGCAGATTTTCCCGTTTTACGTGGTCTCTTCTGACCAGGTAAAGGTGAATCGCTGAAATCGTCCTCTGAACTTACTTCCGATGTCTGGCTGGATGAGAGCACTTCAGAAATCACCTGTTCTTCCTTAGCGTTCACTTCCGAGCGCTCTTCAGCATCATCGTCATTGGATAAATCATAGTTAGAAGAATCTTCAACCTCCATACTGTCAGCTTCTTTGCTTTCTTCTTCGTTCCTTTTTGTTGGGGTGACAAATTTACTAAATGTCTCGTTAAGCCTCGGTCCATAATCGGGTAGGTGAGTGACTATCCTGGTCAGCAATGCATCGAGCGAAGCAAATGCTGCCTCCGGATTAAATGGTTCGCCCATTTCCGGCTTAACTTCAATTTCACTTTTATTATTTTATAACACTGATTAAAACGCACAACACTTATTTTTAAAAAAACCTTTATTCCGCGAATTAATCAGGATTAGCACTTGTTAACCGCAGGTAGCCCGCAGGTATACCTGAGTTCTGTTTTATTTATTTCGGGGTGGATTTTTTTTTTTCAATCTTCCGCTTACGATGCGCACGCTCTGAACGATGTACACTGACCAATCCCATCATCCAACTCTAACTCTTCTGCACAACTAGCTCAAAACATTCTAAATAATTCACAAAACCACTCAAATTCAACTGACAACATCAACACACAATCCACTCACAACACACATATCTTTGTATATGAACTTTATAGTAATATCATGAAGATAAATGTTGACACACCGTCCGATGTTGACACACCCATGTTGACACACCCATGAATGTTGCTTGCCACATGTTGAAACACCATGCTTGCCTCCTTGTATATTTTTAGTTGTCATTTTCATTTTTACTTTTTAGTTGTGAAGATGCTTTGCTGGGGGAAGGTTGTCGTTCTCTTCCCTTAATAAGCAAAAAGAAAAAGAATGCGTTTGTTCTAGTGGTGGAGAACTATCGATAGTCGCTACCATCGATAGTAATCGATAGTTATATAAAACTATCGATAATTATCGATAGTTTTCGATAGTTTTTCTTTTCCATAAAAAGATCGAAAACAAATAATTTTTCTTTGAAATTTCTGTTTTAATTGGATTTTTTAAGTTAAAACTGTGACAAAGTATACAAAATGAAAGTTTATTCCCAAAATGCTGTTGATGAGAAATTCAATAAAAAAGTGGCCCGCAAACACAAAAAACTATTTCCTAAAAAAAATACGATAATAGGTATATGAGAGTTTCGCTTTGCGTCACGGATGATAGCATGTGTGTTTGTAGCATATAAATATTAATGCAAACAGACAGTGAAATGCAGCATCTGTCAAACATCAAACATCTAAGTCCACATCCAGGATTTTTATAATAAATTCGACCTGAATTTTCTCAGCAAGTGGCTCGTATCATTTACAAAAAGCCGAAGCCAGCTTCAATTCAAGCGTGTAACCGTAGAATGTTTGAATATAGTTTTGTTTGGTTGCGAACATATGAAAAGTTTCGAAATAGAACTTTACTATGAATTTCTTTTAACAATTTTTTGAATTTAAATGACTATCGAAAATAATCGATAGTGGTTAAAAATTATCGATTCTTTCCGATAGCAGAAACTATCGATTATAATCGATAGTGCTATCGATAGTTCTCCACCACTAGTTTGTTCGTGTTCTATTTATAGGTATGTATGATTGTAGGTAGATAGGTAAGTATCAGGGTTGCCACTTCTGAGAAAAATGTTCGCAGTATATTTGCAAAAAAAGTGCAGTAGATTAAATATTTTGTCCGTAAATATCTTTTTTTATTTATTTTTTCAAAAAACTGAATATGTCATTCGAACAAAACTGATAAATAAATAAAATACATATAAAATTTATTTTTCTTCAAAACATAACAAGAACAAAATAGTTATAAATTAAATATATCATATTATTAATAAGGCGTGAAGTGTAATTTTTCAAGTGCAGTAGATTTTATTTTAAGGCAGCAGATTAATTTTGAGAAAAAAATGCAGTAGATCTACTGCAATTTCAGTAAAGTGGCAACTCTGGTAAGAATATGTTGTCATTTAGTTAGGCATGTATATTTTTTGGTTGTTTTTACTTTCGTGTTTCGTTATTTTTGTGTGTATTTATTGGATTATACTCGGCTGCTGTGCTGCTGCTCCTGCTCGGCGAGCCATCGAAATATTTTATTGAAGGATGTATGTAGGTACGTATTTAAACTGGTTGCCTTTGGTGTTGGTGGGTTGACCGATATTGGGTTGGTTCTTGATTTAGGTCAGTTGGGCATCGTGGGGTGGGTGTTTTTGTATTTGTTTTTGGTTAATTTTGTAGGTAGGTTTTTCAGTTATTCAAGAACAAAAATATTGTTGGATTTCGATATGGTCAGAACGTTGCATAGGCAGGCGATGGTTGTCATTGATTTAGTTGAGCAGTGGGGTGGGTAAAAAAAAAAAATTTTTGTCATGTCTCTATATCCTCGCAACGACTCATACGATCTGCATGAAATTTTCAGAGCTGATTCGCATGAATCATATTCATAAATATTTTCTGTTCCAATCCGACCATCGCTACTCTTCCACTTTTTATATCTTTATATCTCAAAAACAGCTCTAATGATTATTTGAGGTTTTAGAATGTGTTTGTATGGGTAAGGAAAATATGGAGGTGATTTTCTTATACCCACCCACAACCACAACCACTTTCATCATGGCTCTATATCTCGGGAATTGCTCTATTGATCTAGATGAAATTTTTAGAGTTGATTCACATGAGCTAGAAAAGACTAAACATATTTTTTGTTCAAATCCGCCCACTGCCGCGCCCCGTTTTTTTCATTTTGATATCTCAAAATAATCTCTAAAGATTACGGTACGTTTCAGATATTGTTTCAATGCACAAAAGAAAAATTTTGGGATTTTTGCTCACTTTTTTGCCCCCTGTCCCGCTCACGGAACTCCGTTGATCCGCTTAGGGGTGTGTAAAGTCGTCAGGCAGGTGCCAATGTCAGCAGTATCTACGTAGTGTGGTTCAGATACGCAGAAAATTACCCTCATAGCAAAATATATTTTTTTGAAAGTTTTGGAAAAAACTCTTTTTACCAACTTTTTTTTATTTTATAGAACTGGCACTTCCTAGATCACGAATATGCATTTTATAAGTCGCTAGGACGCTTAGATTAGCTGCAAATCATGTTTGAAGGTGTCAACTTTGATGCCTCTAGGACGTTTAGTTTAGCTGCAAATCGTGTTTAAAGATAAAAGTCGTTCAACGATCTGCATGAAGTTTCTATATCTCGCGAACGGCTCTATTAATCTGGATTAAATTTTCAGAGTTGATTCGAATCAGCGAGGAAAAACTTTCGAAATATTTTTTGTTCAAGTCCGCCTACTGCTACGCCCCCTTTTTATTTTGATTTCTCAAAAACGCCTCTAAAGACTACGGTAGGTATCAGATATTGTTTGTATGAGTAAGAGAAAAGTGTTCGTGATATTTTTGACCCACCCAAAACCACGCCCACTTTTATCATGTCGGCACCGGAGACCTTAAATGCCCCATATCCAAAAATTATTCCCGGAAAAAGAATTTTACTACTTTCTTCAATTCAATTAATTTTTTAAAGTTTTATCTTGCCTTATGTTTTTTCTAGCGCGTTTGTTCTTTTTGCTTGGGTAAAAAATATCCTTTGGATATGGGGCAGCTAAGCACTTAAGCTATATTTTAAGATAAATGATTATTTTATTAGATTTTATTTCTTCTTCTATATAAGTTGAGAAGCGTACGATAACTAAGGCGCCAAGCAATTATAACGGTTCTTTGTAGAATAGTTTAATACAAGCAGGGGGGTAGTTACTGAAACATTGACTTTAAATGCAAAAAAAACATTAAAAATCAACGAAAACACATCTAATAATGAGCTACAGTTTTTTTTAAAGCTAATACTCCATTCTTACATTTGGTTTTAAATCAAGTTGTTTAAGCGAATAGTTTTTGAGAAATTAAATTTCAAAGTCAAAATTAAAAAAAAAATGTGATTTTTTTTCTTAAGTCGATTTTTCAAAAATTTACGTGCCTTTTCTGTGTTTAATATTCAATCCCTTTATTTTTTTCTTAGTTCATTACCGAAAACCAAATGTAAAAATCTCTCTTAGTTTTTGAGAAATTAAGAAAAAACAAAAGGTACTTTTACCAAAGAAGCCCGAAAAAGGGTTAAATTATGGATAATTCATGAATAAATTGATTTTTTTCGTTTTTTTTTGGTAAAAGTATCTTTTGTTTTTTCAAAAGAAACTTTGTATACACCCAACCTCGCACCTTCCCCAAATTCTATAATGTGCCCACGCTGGGGGGTTGCAGGGGGTGACATGCCCTCCATATATACCTCACTGTTTATACGCTGGCTCCACTGGAAAACATAAAAGATAGCATTTTTTGGAACACCCTACTGTGAAAATACTCAATATTTTTTTCTCAAAATACCATTGGTCACAAGCTTTATCTGTAAACTTAAAATATAATTCATCCTATATTTGCAAAAGTTTTTTTGTTCGTTTTTAATGTAGAAGAACAAACAAAATGGTGCTCAGTAAAAAAAATGCATATATGTATGTACAATTTTTGAACCTAACATTTTTTTCATTTTGTGGTTAAATTCGATTCCTAAGTAGGTATTCAAATAAATATCTATAATAGTTTAAGTCTTCATAATGATTAAAAAAGTAAAAAGAATCCAAGTTGTTTAAAGACTCCAAGAAGTTTAAGGACTTCATGCAGTTGAAAGACTTCAAGCAGTCAAAAGACTTCAAGCAGTTATAGGACTTCAAGTAAGTCAGTTGACTGCAGTCATAAGACTGTAATCAAAAGACTTAAATAATGCATTCTTAGCAAAAGACTTCAACGACTTCAAGCAGTCTTTAGTATTGCATTCGTTTTACTTTAAGTCATTTAACTGCAGGAAATGATTGCATTACTATAAAGACTTCAAAATTGAATGGGAATTATATTGAAGTTTAAGTACTGAGGTGAAGTAAAAATTCTTCAAAATAAGTATTTTTAATCAATTGATTGCAATACTGAAATTATTGCATTCTTTCACATCTCTGCTACCCATAGATAATTATCGCACAAACACACCCTCGCAGACTGACGGACGATATGCATTAGGGTGTTTCATATTTCCAAAGGTGTGATTTTTGGCTGACTTTGCTCACGCCCCGAGTCTAAGTGATGTCAAAGATATGTATGCCAAATTTCAAGAAGATTGGATAATATTTAGAGGTTGCGCATTTTGATCACTTTTATCTGAAACTATTGAGTTTTCTAATATTGAAGTCCTTTGTATTAAAGGGCTTCTCATGCACTTGTTTCATCTTGTGAAGGTTGTGTGTGTCTACAATTTCAATCTAAACTACATTTTGTTAATTTGTGACATCCCTACCTTCAATTCTTTTTAAAATAATTTCTCTTCGAACTGTACCTTCAAACTTCGAGCGTTATGCCTACACGGTTTACCAATTAGAGAGGGCAGGTCGACTTTGAAATGGAATAAAACAAGCTGTGTGTAAGGTATTAACGAAATTCTTATTATTTTTTGAAGGGACTATAAGTATGCTATAGTAAATATATAATATGGAATATGACATTGTTCAAAATATCTGCCACGGCTGCGCACGGTGGCAAGGATCCGAGACGTCGAAATTTGAATGCCTTTGTTGCATAGTTCGGGCTGAATTTGAACGATGGCCAAAATTATTTTGACTTTGAGGGCATCAGTTGATTGCGGCTCACGAGCATAGACCTGCGACATCAGAAAACCCCACGAAAAGTTTAATGGGGGCAAATCTCACGATCTTGGTGGCCAATTCACGTCACCTCCTCGAGAGATAACCCTATCTTACAGTTATCGTTTACTATGTAAAATGTCTTTTGTTACATAACTGTGTAATACGCAGTGCTGTCCTTTCTAAACAATATGTCACATATTACATCCATATAATCCAATTTTGGCCAAAAGAAATTGCTTGTCCTCTATTGGTAGGGATCTCTTTTGATTAAATTACCGGAATTGACTACATGGGGTTCACCTATCCCCTTACCCCTGCCCTAACTGACTTAACAAATTTTTTTTTTTTGAAGATCAACTCACCGTTAAGGGTGATGGGAGCTAGACTTTTGTGTTCTTATAAAAAAAAAAAACACATTTTCTCTAAAAGCTGCAAAAAATGTAAAAATCCTATTTTTTGCCTACTTTTAAAAAAGTGATCAAAATGCGCAACCTCTAAATATTCTCCAATCTTCTTGAAATTTGGCAAAAATATCTTTTTTGTCAGAGAGACTCGGGGCATGAGCAAAGTCAGGTAAAATTTAACATTTTATTTTGTGCCTTATAAAATGAAACACCCTAATATGCATACTTATCTAAAGAGTATTATTTGTTAGATCATCGTAATGATAATTTTGAACAAAACAATAAAATTTCAAGAAATCAATAATTTGCATGAAAAATGGTTGAAATATGTAGGTACATCGCTGTTTCATTTTTTCAGCTTAAATTTCTATAGTTTTGATTCTTATCTACAAAATTGTGAATTCAGAAAAATATAATTTACTTTTTCTTAATGTACCTCATCAAGCACAAGATACAACAACAATACACGACGACGAAGAACCCAAATAAAAAACAAATCGAAATCTCTCGACAAAAAAACAAACAAAAACAAAACCCTTGCATACCTATAAAATACTTTGGATTCAACAAGAACGAAAAAACAAACGAACAACGTGCGGAAAGTAGATGATAGAGCAAAAAATTAAGAAAAAAAACCCACCACCATTGCTTACAAAATTCATTCATAGCAAAAAAAAAAAAAGAGAATTCATACCGAAAAACCAACAAAAAAACCAGATACACATGCGAATGTTGATAATTCAATTTTAAAAATGTTGAAGCAACTTTAGCGACGCCAGCGCACCATCGATCACACACCCAACTAATAAAAACGTCTCCATGGTATTACCTTTGTATATAAACTTTATAGTAGTATCATCGACATCAATTGTTTCTACACAATCTGATGTTGAAGCCCCCGTATCTATAAACATTCTTTGACATTCGAAAGTTGAGGAAATTTTTGGTGATTTGACATTTGAATGTTGAGGAACTTTATTGGCATGGTGATATTTCCCCGTAGAAGGGTAAGGAAAAGTGGTAGAAAATGAAAAAATGCTAAAATGGCGAGAATGAGAAGGGTGTATAGGTATTTATATGAAATATATGGGAGTTGGAGGAGAAGAAAAAATAGAGCAGAGGAACCGAGAATACGGTACTTTCTGTGAAATTTGGCATAGTGTTTTTTTTGTGTGTATGTGTAATTTTGTATGGAAGTTCTTCATATTGTATGACTGTATAGGTAGTATTTGTAGGATTTTCTTAAAAAAAAACTTTTCGTGGTTTTTTGAAGCTATTTCAGCTTTTTGTAACGATTTTTCTTCAGATCAACTTTTTGGTTTGCAAAAACGTCGATCTTTTGAAATTTTTGAGAAATAAATTCGTTTTGTGCGGTTTTTTGTGAATAAAATTCCTAAATCATTTTTTCGTAAAATGCTATGCATTAATCGAGTTCTCTTGAGCAAGAGTACGAATAAACAGCGAGGTGTGTATGGGGGGCCACGCTGCCCATGGGCGCCCGCAGGGGGGGTCAGAGGGGGCATTTGCCCCCCCCTAGAATGTCAAGTCTTTACTTGTTCTTTACATTCATTTTATTTGAATGCCCAGTACTACGATCTGGTTCAATTTTTAGAATAAGAAAAGAAAATTGTAGGTATCCTACCAACCTACCACTAATGCAATTCAATTTTTGTCACTCAATAAATCGAATATCAAACAAATAAATGTTTTTCTGCCTCTCATGAAATCAGTATATATTATATACTCAAGCCGTAAGAGCATTAGGTACTTGAAAAAAGTGTGCTAGAGAGATTTTGTAGGGAAGCAGCAAGAAGACTACAAGTTCTCTTGCGAGAAAAAGAATAAATCCAATATTTTATACAAGGTCTTATTTTGTAAGTCTATTTTATAAGTTTCTGTCGGGTTACGTACAAATGACCGACAAAAACAAATGTCGACTTTTATCGACTTTTCTGTAAGTTGAATTACCGACTTTGTTTTTACCGACTTATTGAAATGTAAACAGTTTGAAATCTTGATTTGACATAAAGTCGACTGCCCGGATAAAAGTCGAGAAAAATATCGTCTTGTCCGTATTTTTCAAGCGCACTCTTGAAAACATCATTCCCTAAACTATGATCTGACCAACATTTCGACTTTCAAAATGTCGACTGTTGAAATCTCGATTCATTAAATCTCGATCACTGCCGACATTTTGAAAATCAACATTTTAAAAAGTCGGTCAAATTTGTGTCTATATTTTGATCTGTCGGTCTTTTAACCAGTCGAAATAATTTTTGTCGAGATTTTAAAAGTCGATCTTACGGAGTCGATATTTAAACAAAACTTTGGTACAAATTTGTAGCAAATTCAATTCTCTTCAATTTATGTTAATGCACTTTTTACCCTAAAGTTATAAATAAAAAAGTTATAATCAAAAACATTTTCTAAATTTTGATTGTAACTTTAGGGTAAAAAGTGTGTTAACATAAATTGAAGAGAATTGAATTTGCTACAAATTTATACCAATGTTTTTTTTCTAAGTCTTATTAAATTTAAGTTTCCACGGAAAGCTTTTCAGAACTCATTTTTCAATATGGTAGCCAAATGGTGAGGCTTTCAACAACTAAAATCGAGTTTTATACTTGTACTGAACCCCCTTACACATCAAAAGAGAAAATCTTTGTCCAACCCACATTGGGAGGTTATTTTAACATTTTAATAGACATTTTGCGAAAATGTTAAAAGCTCCTTTATTAGATGATTGACAAATTTTCTTGGTTATTTTGTTAATACACAAGCATGTGTTATACCATTTTGGAAAGTGCATTAAATAGACAACTTTTTTAAGTAATTGGCCATACATATTCTCATACAATTTTAATTTATTAGAGGTGGTAAAACTTTTTTGAAAATAAATTTGTGTACTGAAAAAAATAGTTTAAAAAATAAAAAAAAAATGCAATAACTACTATTAAATTTTATCATCTATCTATTACAACAATCATTCTATAATATTACAAAAATAAAAAAATAGCAAAAATTGATCATCCATGGTCGTAGCGTTCACGTATTTGAGGAAAGTAGTACTTGTTAACAACTTTTGGAAAAAAACATCATAACATAGTAACCACTAGGAAAATATTTTTTTTTATATTTTTTTCTGGAAAGGTCATAAGGCCTGCTATAACCAGTTGCAAGGTTATCCCTTATTTACAGGACACCCTGTATATGTAAAATAGTAAACAAATTAAAATCCTAAGAAACATTTTTGCTAGACTATAAAACATCCTCTTTAGAATTTCTGAAACAATAACTTAAAATGTTTTCTGTAATAAATTCTGACATTGGTCAAATTGCGTGAAATTAATAGCATACAAAACACACTGGCGCAGAGCAAATCATACTTTTTGCACTTGCCATTTAATTAAAATTTTAATTTACGCTATTTTTATCATCGTGCCTGGAATTTTTAGCACTCAGCTATTGCTCATCATATCGTCTCGATTCGATGAATGACTAATTTAATTTTTCATTTCACAAATTTGAATTAGAACTCAAAACCTAAATCCTGGTTTATACTTCAACGCGAAGTGAAATAAAATTTGAAATGAAACATCAATAATAATTAACGAATTAAAAAGTTTTCAAAAAAATAATTTTCGTCATAATGTTTGGTTTCAAAAAGCCAATCGAGTTGCATTTGTTTCGAGACAAATTTGTTCCTCCTTGTCACCAAAATAATTACGTTTAGTTTTTGACAGTTTTTCACGCCTAGGATAAAAAGTAATTTTTTATATGAAAACTACACTTCGCACGGAAGTATAAACTAGACTTAAATTAGTAACAGGAACAAATATATCACGAAACCACGCGTATGCTGAAACTGACCTATGCGAGCAGCGAGCCGAACGCGTCCGTCACTCTGCACTCACTTAGGCTTATTATATGAAGATACTAAGAAGTTGGAGGGAGCTGAGGTAACCGCGGCGTTTTTTACACTCTTTTAAAGGTTGAGTATAGGTCCATTGAACCCACGACTGCAGTTAAGGTTTAAAAAAAAATTATTTCGATAAATAAATAATATTTTTAGATTATAGCAGAATACTTTTAGACGGTTATATAAATAAAAGATTATCGTTTTTATCTTAATGCTAAAATTCCACTTTTATTATGTAAAATATTCTTAACCTAAATTAGAAATTTTGTATGTTAGGTTATACTTATAAGAGGTGTGTATTACACGAGGCCAGAAAAGAGAAAGGGAAGATTGACAAATTGAAATTATATAAATGTCTATCTGTCTGGCATTTACTTTACCTAAGTCTTGTGTACACTTCAATTATTTTTAGTTTAATAATGAAAAACTAGGTTCGCCACATATATCTAACGGGTGCCTGTTAATTATATGCCATTAAATTTTTTGCAACAATAACTTATTTAGAATTTCAATTTTTTAAAGGTAGGTACATTTTACTTCTGACCCCCCCTAGCAAAAATCCTGCGGGCGCCCATGACGCTGCCCCCTGCAACCCCCCTGCTTGGGCCCATTATAGGATTTGGGGTGGGTGCGAGGTTGGGTGCATGCAAAGTTCCTTTTGCATTTAAAGAAAAAAATATCATTCGCACATAATTCGAAAAAAATTAAAAAAAGAATAAAAATTGGTTAAGCCAAAAAAACTGAAAATATTTTTTTTGAAAGTTAAAAAAAAAAAACTTTTTACCAATTTTATTTTGATTTTTAGGAACAGGCACATTCCAAGATCACGAATATGCATTTTATAAGTCGCTAGGACGCTTAGTATAGCCGCAAATCAAGTTCAAAGATGTAAACTTTGATGCCTCTAGGACGCTTAGTTTAGCCGCAAATCGCGTTTAAAGATAAACGTTGATTTTTCGTATAATGCTATGCATTAATTGAGTTCTCTTGAGCAAGAGTACCTTGAATTTTTTTTTGATATTTGATATTTTTTTGAAATCGTACACTACATTCTTGCATTTGGTTTTTAAATCAAGTTGCTTAAGCGAATACTTTTTGAGAAATTAAATTTCAAAGTCAAAATTGAAAAAAAAAAATGTGATTTTTTTTTCTTAAATCGATATTTTTCAAAATTTTACGTAATTAAGGGCTTTTTTTGTGTTCAATATTCAATGCCCTCTTTATTTTTTAGTCCATTACCGAAAACCAAATGTAAAAATCTTTCTTAGTTTTTGAGAAATTAAGAAAAAACAAAATGTACTTTTCCCATATAAGCCCGAAAAAATGAATTTATTCATGAATTATCCATAATTTAACCCTTTTTTGGGCTTTTTTGGTAAAAGGACCTTTTGTTTTTTCTTAATTGCTCAAAAACTAAGAAAGATTTTTACATTTGGTTTTCGGTGATGGACTAAAAAATAATGAGGGCATTGAATATTGAACACAAAAAAAGCCCTTAATTACGTAAAATTTTGAAAAATATCGATTTAATAAAAAAAAACACAATTTTTTTTTAAATTTTGACTTTGAAATTGAATTTCTCAAAAACTATTCGTTTAAACAACTTGATTTAAAAACCAAATGCAAGAATGAAGTATTAGCTTTCAAATAAAGTATAACACATTATTAAATGTGCTTTCGTTGATTTTTAATGTTTTTTTTGCATTTAAAGTCAATGTTTCAGAAACTGCCCCTCCCTGCCTCAGGGAGGGGAGATACAACTTTCACCCCATACAATTTTTTTCTTAGAATAACCCCAAGAACCACCCCCTGAAATACTTCCACTCAGGTCCGGGACACCCTGTATATTAAAATCTATGAATGGTGCTATCATCTTAATTTTGGTGTTATAAGATTCACTATTAAAAAGTAGGTACCCTAAAAATAAATAATAAATAATCATTTTGTTTTGAAATGGTTATTTAGAGTGATAATTATTTAACCAGAGTTCAAAATATTAGACTTGAATGTTCAAAACTCGAGTTCTGCAAAATCAGAAATTTAATGGTAACATTCAAAAATATTAAGCTCTAAACCATCCTCTAAGTACTTTCCTTCAATACAAACAAAAATTTAAATCGTATAGGTTTTTTTGTTTAACCTCGTTTCACCCTATTAATATCTAGACTTAGAAAAATATTTACCTCTTAAGCCATTTTTTAGCTTAAACCTTAAAACACAAAAATAATTTTTAAAATGGAACCGTTTGTTTCTTAACATTAACAAATATGTAAACTTGTTGTGCCACTGATCCCATCGTAGTTCCTTTCATGCCAAGACACTTTCACCCACCACCATATTATATGCCAAATATTTCTTTTCAAATTTTCTTCATATTCTATTATTAAGAAATATATGTAATTTGAAAAAATCAGAAAGTTTTTGTCATATTTATTTATGGGGAAAGATTTACATAAACCAAATTGATGAAGGAAAGTGCATTACAAAAACCAACGAAGTTTTTTAGTGCATTTTTATGTTCGCTTGGAAAAAGTAGCATGTTAAAAATACAACATCAATACGGAGTTATATCAAACTCAGAAAATTTTGGTATATGAAACTCATTTTTGGTAGTTTCTATATACATACCTACAACCTTTGTTCAGCCAATGGTTTGTCTAGTTTTCCAAAATCGTTATAAATCGATTTTTCTATGCAAAATACAATTTTGCAATTTTAACAACATGTTCACTGGCTTGCACACACAATAGGAAGATTAAAATTTTCTCTGGAGTTGAAAGTATTTTGCCGCGGGTTTATTAAAAAGATTCGTTCATTTAAATGGATTAAAAGCAAATATATTTTCAAAATAATTATTCACGTAGAAGTGCACAATAATCAATTTAAGAAATCCAAATACCTACCAAAGAACTTGGATTTCAATTGTCCACAATCAATCGATGCTATTAAGCGCGCTAGCCGATGTGTTTATCGATTAATGAGTAACTTGTTGGATATAAAATTGATTTTTTTTTATCTACACAACACAAAACAATTTTTGGTTTTTTCTTGAACCATTCTGAAAAATATATTTGCTCTTAATCGTTTTGAACAACCGAAAAACTTATTCACTTTTGACACACAATATAAAAACCAAACAACGATGCAAGAGCGACAACCAATCGATCCCATTGCAATGAGATGATGGTTAAAATATTTTACCTACCCACTTATTTCGAGTACCTTTACCTGCTCTTGTTGTTTGTCATACTGTCCACCTACAACATTAACCAAAAGTACAAAATACATTGTAGTTCCAACTTCTAAAAGAAAAACAAGACACTAAGGTATTTGTTAGATTTTCTTTTTTTTTCTTTATTAAATATATGAAAAAATCTCACTACACAATTCACATAGGTATATTGAATAATAAATTACTTTATTTTTATGCACTTTAATTTTTCAAGTGGTGTGTAAAAACACAGATTTAATATGAGGTGATGGGAACTTAAACTCGCCATGTCAATGCCACGAAAACTAGATAGTTTTCCTTCAAACCATAACAAATAGAGTTATAAATCTATGATTAGATACAACAATTATTCTCTTAGTAGGTATTCTCAAAGTTACTTTAATAATTCAATTTGATTATAAAAATTTTTTGGCATTGATATGACGAGTTTTGGTTCTCATTTACATTACAAATAATAAAAAAAAAACACTAGCACACATTTTTATATTTTTGGATTTTTATCCACTGGAACTGCTGGCTGTTGATTGAAGATATTTTTCTATCAAGCAGCTGCCCGGCACAGGATATCTTTATGTTCATTGTTGATGCAATTAAATATTTATGTAGGTAGGTATTTTCTGAAAGTAGGTAGAAAAAATGATTAGCAAAGAAAAAAATAGAATGCAAAGATATTTATCTACAATTAAAACAAAATACTTATCTATTTTATTGATGTTTCTTAATCTTCCTTTTTTTTAATTTATTGCAGCTCCATATACATATCTACTTTTGGTTTTCTTCTTCACACAATTAACTTCACATAATTTAATTTTACAAAACGATTTGTTTATTTTTCCTTCTGCCATTTGACAGCATATTCGATTTCTATTCCACCACTTTGTTTGGTCATGCGCGGTGGAAGTGGAAAAACTACTTCACTCGCTTACTCCATTTATTATTACGAGAATAATATATGACTTTCTCGTTCTTACGATAATAATAAATTTACCTCGAAATAAAAAAATATTCCCCATTCTGGTGTCAAAATGTGAAACATGTTTCACAACATGGGTGCTCACTAGCGCCACCATCGATGGAATACCACGTAAATAAAAACGACTCCATGATAATACTATAAAGTTTATATACAAAGGTATTACTATAGAGTTTATATACAAAGGCACATATCAACAACCACTCAAATCCCTCTCTAACTCATTCACCTTTATCTACAGTTACTCAAACACTTATTAGTAGTAATAACTACTTCTTAAACGATAATAATATTGATAGCGATGATGCTGAAATGCAATAATATAAATTCCTACCCAATCTCTGACTCTGCGGCTCGGGAACTGAATCGAGCAGACTCCAATCAGAGCCTGCACGATTCAGTGTCCGGCTCGCGGAGTCAGAGTACCCCCGAACAACATAATTTTACCAACCCCCATAATATCCAACAAAAAACTCCTAGCACAAACAAAACACAATCTATTCCAAACATAAACCAGTCTTCTTTTGCCAAAGGTAAAACAAGTTCTTGGAATCTGCAAAACTTTAACAAAGCTCTCACCATTCTCCAATGGAATTTGAATGGGTTTATAAATAACCTTGATGAGCTTAATGTTATAATAAAGAAACACAATCCGTCCATAATCGCCCTTCAAGAAACTCATTGTCCCTTTGCTAATAATCTGACCCCTCCTAAAGCATATAACGCTTACTTCCACAACTTACCCATCAATGATAGTGCCAAACAAGGCATTGCTCTACTTATTAAAAAAAATATTGCACACAAAACCTTAACTTTAAATTCAAATTTGCAAACTCTAGCCGTTGAAATACAACACAAAATTAAATTCACATATATAAACTTATACTTACCTCCTAAAGAATCATTTACCAGTAATGAGCTTTCGAACATTATTAGTCAAATAATAACCCCATTTATACTTGGTGGCGACTTTAACGCCTGGAACACTCTTTGGGGATCCCCAAAAACAAACAAAAGGGGCGAAATAATCGAAAATTTCTTCACTGACAGTAATTGTTGTATATTAAACGACGGATCCCCCACTCACCTTTCAACACACAACACAATTACACACATCGACGTAACTTGTTGCTCATCAGATCTTCTCGCAAAAACAAGTTGGGAAACCTTAGATGACTTACATAACAGCGACCACTTCCCTATCGTTACGACAGTTAATATAGGACGAACGACAATACCAACCACAAAAACCGCAAAATTTAAAACTGACCATGCCAATTGGCCACTTTTTAAGAAAATAACCTCTGAACTATTGTCTAACAAAAACATATCTCACAACAACAACATGGAAGCTGCAATATTGCTGAAAGGAATTAGAACCGCCGCTAACCTCTCCATTCCTCAGACTCTGCCAAATACAAAGCGAAAACAGGTTGTAGCATGGTGGAACCCCGAATTATCAATCTTGCGCAAAGAAAAAATGATCGCTCTAAAAAATTTCCAAAAAAACTTATCAACTCAAAACTTGATACTATACAAAAAAGCAAATGCAAAATTTAGACGGCTTCTAAAAACAAGCAAAGCCAACAGCTTTATGGAAATGACGGGCAAAATTAACCCAAACACCTCCACTGCAAAAATATGGCAAAGTATCCGTGTCCTCACCGGTGACTTTACCCCACTTTCAATAAACAATATAGACAGTAACAACAATACTATTACCGATCCAGAAACCATTGCAAATCTTTTCGCCCAAAACTGGTCAAAAGCTTCAGAAAATATAAACTTTTCTAATCAATTTTTGGAAGAAAAAACAAACGCCTTACTCCCCTCCCAAACACTACAGCCAACCAACACAACAGCTCGGAGAATTGAAGACCCAATAACTCTCATTGAATTTGATAGCTGTCTCAATAAAGTAAAGGGAAAGACTCCAAGCAGAGACAGGATCTCTTACCCAATGTTGAAAAACCTACCCAACGATATCAAACACAGAATCATTGCCCTCTACAACAGTATCCTCAAGAACCACCAAATCCCTCAATCCTGGAAATATGCAACAGTCATTCCTATTCCTAAACCTAAAAAAGACAAAAATAAAATTGAAGGTTACCGCCCCATCTCGCTTATACCATGTCTGTCCAAAATAATGGAAAAGATAATCTCAAAACGTTTGTTGTGGTTCGCTGAAACCAATAATCTTATTAGCCTCAATCAAGTTGCGTTTAAGGCCCAAAGAGGATGCATCGATGCTCTGCTTCACATCGACTTTGCCATTTCAAATGCTCTTTCAACCAAAAAACATATTTCTATACTCTCTCTCGACTTTGAAAAAGCTTTCGATCGTATAGGTCCTCATATTATATTAAACAAGCTCATAAAGTGGGGTGTTGGAAACTGTATATACGGATACATAAAATCATTTTTAGCAAATAGAAAACTTTGGGTAAAAACCAATAACGTATACTCTTCCAGCTACCCACTTCATAACGGTATTCCCCAGGGATCACCTCTCTCGGTAATACTGTTTATTATTGCCTTCGATGATATAAACGCAATTTTAACTAAACATAATCTTTTAGATCATTGTAGTTACGCAGATGATATCTATATATTATGCAACATTAATGACCTAAGTAAATGTAAATCTTTATTTCAAATTGCATTAGAAGATATAATTGAATGGTCAAAAAAATCTGGTGCTAAACTTTCAGTTGAAAAATGTAAACTACTCCATATATGTCGAAAACAAAATTGTCAACAACTTAACCTTAACATAAACAGCACCATGATAAATAATGTTAGTAATTTAAGTATTTTAGGATTGATATTTAACTGTAAATATTCTTGGAAAGAACATTGTTTAGAACTTAAAAAATCCCTAGCTGCACGAACTAACATAGTAAGATATTTAGCATCAAATAAAAGCAATGTACATATTAACACCCTTTCATACATAACCAAAACTTTAGTTTTAAGTAAAATTGATTATGGGTTGTGTATATATGGTCACTGCCCAAAGTATGTTTTAAACATCATAAATCCAATCTACCACATAGCAGCTAGAAGAAGCATAAATGCCTTTCCAACAACTCCAACAAAAAACATCTTAGCTGAAGCAGGACTCCCTAGCATCGTGGAACGAAGAGACGCACTAACATTAAGAATGCTCGCAAAACTTGTATTCTCTAAAAACTCTATTATTGATAACGACATCAAAAAAACAACTAATCAAAAATTAACAAAACGAATCCCATCCGCCATCGCTAGAATTCTTAAGGAAGCAAGGCTTAACAATCTGCCTACCAAAAAAGAACGGCTTATCGCCCCACGCTGCCCACCATGGTTCATCAAACCTGAATCGCTGATCTTAGATTTAACCAAATACAAAAAATTAAAAACAGCGAATAGCACATAATCGCCAATTATATAATTGTATCGCCTCTGACTTAAGATCTGACGGATGGAGATTTATCTTCACCGATGGCTCTAAAACTCCAGACTCCACATCTTACGCGGTGACCGATGAAAACGGATCAACTATAAGCATTGGCATTCTCCCAGACTTTGCCTCGGTCTTTACAGCAGAAGCATTTGCCATCCTTCAAGCGACTAAAGCTGCAGCCAATCTATCTGAAAAATGCATTATATGCTCCGACAGCATCTCAGTAATCAATGCAATTCACAACGCAAACAACAACACCGAAATCATATCAGCAATAAGATATCAACTGATAAAATTGAAAGCCATTAAGCTAATGTGGACTCCTGGCCATGTTGGAATATGCGGAAATGAATATGCCGACAGTGCTGCGAACTCAGCCAAAAACGCACCTGTCTTCACCTTCAACATCTTCACCAAAACCGATCTCCTCAAGCATACCGGAAAAATATCTGTTACCAATAACATCCACGACTGGAGTCTGTATCATCATCACTACAAGGATATAAACCCCTTAAAATCTACGCCGATGTACCCTACGAACTGTTCGAAACAAAAAATAACCAACTTTGCTAGACTTCGACTTGGACACACCACTGCTACCCACCAACATCTCCTCAATAAAAACGACGCCCCAACCTGCTCCACTTGCAACACCCGCCTTGATCTAAAACATATTTTGGAACTTTGTCCGGTGTCGCAACCCATAATTATCAATATCTTCAAAAACAATTCCATATATGAAATACTCAAGAATCCCAGCCTAACAAATATAAATAACATTACTGAATTTCTCAAAAATGCAAAAATTGTAACTTAAATTCATAAGCAAGAAAGCCAATAGTCTCTGCAGCTAGGCTTGTTAAATTTGTATATTAGCTTGTAATTTTAAATTGCTTGATAATAAATAATAATAATAATAATAATATTTTTATGTTTCGCCTAAAATCATTTTTCTGCTGTGGAACCAAATTATACTTTTCCGAATTCAAATCAGAATTGTTAAATTGGATCTGCTTTAAGAAATTTTCTAATGCAAAATTTCGAAAAAAAACCTGTTTGGCTACGCATATTTTAGGTTATGTTGGAGAAAACCTAACTTGAGATTTCATGTTTAGCATCATAGTGGTGGAGTCTTTGACAAAATTTAATTTGGAAAACAACGGAAATATCTTATTTTGAATTCTAACGTAACGAGTTTCAGGTATATTTCATTTTGACTGGTTTTTGTTTGGAAAAGACAAAAAATCTACAAAAAATGAATGATAACAATTTTTTCTTTTAATTTTTTATTTTAATCTAAAATAACGCAATAGAACAAAGAATTAAAGAAAGAAAGAAAATACATATTAACAATATATAACAGTTTTTTTTATAAAAAATGCTGATTATCACATTTTATCTTAGCCAGTGCTGCAGCACCGTGAACCTGATGTTAGATTGGTTTCGGCACTATTATCATCAGAATCGTCTACAATTAGTCTATTAGCATTTCTGACCGAGTTATTCCGTTTTAATGTCGAAGCTTTGGCTTCTTTAACATCAGTGTGTTGAATCATCTTTAAAAACAAATATGTTATGTAAAGTTAATGCTTGTAATTTAATTCGATTGAAAAAAAATTTACCAATGATGTAAGTTCTTGAAAAAGTTCTTCAATTCCTTCATTAAGTTTGGCTGATGTTTCGAAGAATGTAGCACCTACAGCTTGTGCATAGCTAAAGAAAATATAAATTATTAAATGTATAACTGAGTTTTTGAAGATCAACAAACCTTTGAGCTTCTTCGATGTTAACAGTTCTATCCTTTTCGAGGTCGGTCTTATTTCCAACAATAGCAATAACAATATCTGAACCTAGCATTTTTTTAAGTTCCTTAACCCAGTTTTTCACCTATTTACAGAAACATGATGGCATTAGGATATGAAAGTTACACCCTTAAATATGTAGTTCTCCGAAGTCATTAGAATTGACTCGGACAATTTATTAGTTTATCGAGAGCTCAGTTTTATTCGATTGTAAAATTTCTTCTGCATTTATTTTGAAAACTAAAGCGTAAGGCTCCTAGAGGCAGAGCACAATCCAATCCTAATTCATTTGAATATCAAGTTTATAAACGCAAGCCCGCACTTTTATCAAACAGTTCATTTAGCTAAAACATCATGAAGAATGGTTGAGGTGAGAAAAGATTTTTGGATAAGTACAAATATAAAATGTTCGACTGGTTCGCACATTCTTGCTGTTATAGTCAAAGTAAGCTAAGAATTTTTAGTATTTTACACCTTTCAATGGGGACGCTAAAAATTTTTTAGGTTATAATGCCCATGTTTTTAAAGCAACATCTGTCGAATTTTTTGGGTATTGTTCGGAGTTGTATTGCAAATTGCAATGAATTCATTTTTACTCTCAAAATAAGTGCTCCATTCGAAAAAAGGTTCGGTGGATAACGGGATTTTTCGCCAATTAAAACATTTTTAGCGACGAGGATGGATTCCTATTTTGCGGATTTTAGTCTGACGTAATCATTGGTCCGGCCTTTTTTCAAAATGAAACTGAAATCGCCATAAACGTGAACAACTAGCGGTATAAATTGATGATGGGCAACTTCTCGTGGCCTAAGGTGGGTGATAGGGATACCAACTACATGTGGTAACGACAGGTGCTACTTGCCGTACGTCGTATGCCGCAAGGGTCTGGTCTAGCGATTGAGGTCATGGTTTTTCAGCCCACGGGAGACGTTAACTTCATTAAACTTCTTTCTTTGGGAGTTTATAAGCGAATAAACCGCAAACAATGCCTTCAAAGTCAATATAAAAATTCTCTAAAATTTGCCATGCCACAAAAACATCTATAATTACACCTCCTGAATACCAAGTAAGCTGCCAAACATTCGAACGACGTTATACAGGGTGTCCTGTAAATAATGGATAACCTTGCAACTGGTTATAGAAGGCCTTATGACCTCTCCAGCAAAAAATATAAAAAAAAAATATTTTCCCAGTGGTTACTATGCTATGATGTTTTTTCCAAAAGTTGTTAACAAGTACTACTTTCCTCAAATACGTGAACGCTACGACCATGGATGATCAATTTTTGCTATTTTTTTATTTTTGTAATATTCTAGAATTACTGTTGTAATAGATAGGTGGTAAAATTTAATAGTAGTTATTGCAATTTTTGTATTCTAATTCTTTAAAATATTTTTTTCAGTACACAAATTTATTTTTAAAAAAGTTTGACCACCTCTAATAAATTAAAATTGTATGAGAAATTGAGAACATGAATGGCCAATTACTTAAAAAAGTTGTCCATTTAATGCACTTTCCAAAATGGTATAACACATGCTTGTGTATTAACAAAATAACCAAGAAAATTTGTCAATCATCTAATAAAGCAGCTTTTAACATTTTCGCAAAATGTCTATTAAAATGTTAAAATAACCTCCCAATTTGGGTTGGACAAAGATTTTCTCTTTTGATGTGTAAGGGGGTTCAGTGCAAGTATAAAACTCGATTTTAGGTGTTGAACTTTAGTACAAATTTGTAGCAAATTCAATTCTTTTCAATTTATGTTAATGCACTTTTTACCCTAAAGTTATAAATAAAAAAGTTATAATCAAAATTTAAACATTGAAAAAATTCATATGTTTTTGATTATAACTTTTTATATGAGTTGCGAATAGCGAACTGCGAATTGAGAATGGTCGCGAGTTTTGACATTCCTTTCACATGAGTGGTTGCCGACAGACACGAATTGTCACCCAATTAAAATGGTTGCTATAACAAATTTGGGGTTAAATTCGAGGGAATTTTTCATTCGCAGATTTGTGGAATGCGTCCTGATGTTGTGGATTGCGAATAAGTGTTTGACAGTTCGCAGAAAATAGCTCGGTGGTCACGTAAAAAATATTCAAATGCTAAATATGACAATTTAAACTAATTTTGGTTCGTGTTTTCTTTTTAAAATTGTAGACAAGATCGTTTATTCAATTTGTCAAATAGTTAAAACATGAATTTTTTTTATATTTGTGCTTGGAATTGCCTAAACAAATTTATTCGCATTCGCAGTTCGCAGCTCATGTGAAAGGCACTTTGATTTTGATTTTTTTGTACATAGGGTATGTTCTTTTACTTTGAATTTCTGTGCATTTCTGCAGATTTTAGTGCAAAATTCTGTCAAACCTCATATAAAAAACAAATTGTTTGGCAGAAGTTTGGACTAAAAATCATAGAAACTCAAAGTAAAGGATCAGACCTCATATATTTTTTTTTTTTTCATTTTAAGGGTTGTTTGGGCAGTTCTAAAAATGGATTTAATGTTATTGTAAAATTTTGTCTATGCATGTATTAACATGTATGTGAAAATCCAGGTTATACGTACACAATACGCACATATTCCCTTCTTGAAACTAGGAAATGTTACTTCTATTTTTGTTGTGCTAAAAAGATCATTCCTCTGTTTTGACAAAAAATGTTAATTCTAAAACTACCATATTGTAGGATGATATTTAAAATACTTTATGATTTCCTGCGACTGATATTGTGAGCTCTCAATAGCTAATTTCTTATGAATAGAAGTCATTTTACGATGGGGCTATAGTGATGGGTAAAATTATAATAATGAAATACAATAACCTTTTGGAATGAGTCTTGATCCGTTATATCGTACACCAATATTGCTCCATTCGAAGCTCGGTAGTAAATGGGACCCAATGCATGGAATCTGGTGAGTAATTAAAGAAAATCGGTATATTATTTACTCGTAGCAGATTGTTCCTCGTGAAATTTGAAATGAAATGAATCATGATTACATATTTGTTTTATCTTGTATCAGCATTTTTTTACCTCTCTTGTCCAGCTGTATCCCAAATATTAAGTTGGATTCGTTTTTCGCCAACAGTAATTTTCTTTGTTAAGAATGAAGCCTAAAAAATTAAATTGAATCTCAAGTTATGTATGTAAACGCAACAATAACAACAACTGTTTATTTTCATTGGACATATTATGAAGCCAACAAAATTGCTGAGATAATGAATCGTTTTATAGATAAGCAAGCAGCTTTTCCAACCAAAGAAAATACTAAAATAAAGTGAATATATTGAAATTACCTGTAATGTACTGATGTGTTTGTTATTAAATTTATCCTCGACATATCTCAGGACAATGGAAGTTTTACCTACGCACCCCTCGCCAAGTAAAACAATTTTTAGATTATAAGAGCTGCCTGCATTTGCGTTTGTACTCATATTTTATCACTTTATGTATTCCCTTATTTTATGCTATTAGTAATATAAATGACCAATGGAAAATACTAATTTGTATCACTTCATATCGGAGCTTGAAAATGATTAACAGAAAATTTGTGTTTTTGTCCGATTGGAAAAATGCACAAAATTAAAAACAATTTTTATAATTTTCAATTTCTTGTTTGACAAGCTGAAGCTGACACGGTTGACATTTCGAACTGTCAGTTAGTTATTGGCAGTGTTCAGTCCAGGATTATATTGGTCTGTTCAAGTGTGGGGTCAGGGCTGTCATGAGGCACTAATGGCCTTTTCGATTGGCAATTCGGAAGAACTCTAATTCAGTGCTACGCCCCCACAAATGAAGCGACCGAGGAAGACAAAACCGCTTTCTACACTCATCTTAACTCAGTTTACAGTGGTGTTCCAAGAGCCGAAATCATAATTGTCATGGGAGATCTCAATGCCCAAATCGGATCAGACAACTACGGTCTGGAACGCGTCATGGGGAAAAATGGCTTGGGGTCACGAAATGAAAATGGCGATTTGCTGGTCGATTTTTGTAACGCTAATCGTCTTGTACTGGGTGGAACTGTGTTTAAACATAAGACTTGCAACAAAATCACCTGGGTACATCCGGATGGTCAAACTGAAAACCAAATTGACCACATCATGATTCAGCAGCGATGGAGGAAGTCAATGTGCGATGTTCGGAGCATAAGAAATGCCGACATTGGAAGCGACCATCATTTGGTTCTCATGAGTCTCAAGCTACGAACGGCAGCTGTACAACGTCAATCACAGGGTGCAGCAAGGAATTCGAAGTTCAATACAAATGCTTTAAGTGATCCCAACATATGTCGTAACTATGTCACCAACCTTAACGACAGAGCTTCGTCATTAAACGGAATACAACATTCAACAATTGATGAGATGTGGGGTGATATAAAAAGTGTTTTTATGGATGCTGGATCCGAAACTGTACCCAAGCAGTTGAGAGTTAGAGACTCTTAGATATCCCAAGACACCTGGGATAAAATCGAGCTTCGCAAATCGTTGAAGATGCAAATAAATGCCGAAGCGGATGCTCAACGAAAGGCTGAATTGCGAAGAGAGTATCGCTTAGCACATAAGAAGGTCTATCGCTGTGTGAGAAGAGACAAGAGGGTGAGGTTAGACGGTCTCGCAGAAAATGCGGAAAACGCTGCAAGAAGAGGAGACATGAGGGAATTGTACCAAATATCCAAGGAAGTTGTCGGGAAGAAACCCAACACCAATCATCGTGTAATGGATGTGGATGGTACACTTTTGGTATCAATCGAGGATCAGCTGCGCAGGTGGAAGGAGCACTTTTGTGCCTTGCTTGATGAGGATTCTGTCGAGCAGAGTGCTGAAGTGCCCCAGCTTTAACTGGAAGGATGGTGTAATTAGCCGTTTTCCTTTGGAGGTTGCGAAGTACTTACGAGTAGATGAAAACCCTAATCTAGTACTACCAACTGCACATGCTCTCATGCGCGAGTAGATACATTTTACATGGGAAAGCAGTTTGATGTGTTCCATTGAAAAAAGCTGGCAAAGTACTTGCAAGTACTTCGCCACCACCAAAGGAAAACGCCTATTGTTAAGTTGCCAAAGAAAGGTGATCTTAAGAATTGCAACAATTGGCGAGGTATTACAGTTTTGTCCGTTTTTCCAAAATTAATGGCAACCATCATTCTGGAGCGGATAAAGGTTAGAATCGAGTCTACTCTCAAGAGGCATCAATCTGGTTTCTGCAGTGGGCGGTCTTGTGTCGACCATATCAACACTCTGCGTATCGTTCTTGAGCAGTCTGCGGAGTTTCAATCACCGCTTTACCTCATGTTCGTGGATTTTGAGAAGGCCTTTGACCGAGTCAATCTTGAATGTATATGGAGATCACTTCTTGGTAGAGGAATTCCCCCAAAAATTGTTGCCATTATAAGAGAGTCCTATAACAACGCAAGATGCTTTATTTTACACAATGGGCAGCTATCCGACTCTTTCGAAGTGCGGCAGGGTGTGAGACAGGGAGATGTTCTATCGCCAATTCTCTTTCTACTGGCGATTGACGATGTCTTGACGGCCAGCGTTGGAACATCAGAGAGGCAGGGCATTCAATGGAGACCGTTTGAAAGGCTTAGCCACTTAGACTATGCCGATGATATATGTCTCTTGGCAAATAACATCAGCGGGCTGAACGGGATGTGTCAAGCTCTGAAGGTAAAAGGAGAGGCGAGTGGTCTTAAAATAAATAGCAAAAAGACAAAAATAATGCTCACAGGCCGCTCCACACATCAGCGTATTTTAATACAGGAGACGCCAGTTGAAGAGGTTGAACAATTTAACTACCTTGGAAGTATTGTTTCAGCAAATGGTGGTACTGATCTGGACGTTCAAAGTAGAATAAATAAAGCTCGCGCAGCCTTCGGTTCTCTCTCCCAAATTTGGAAATCATGTCAAATCTCCTTGCGCACAAAGTTGAGATTCTTCGAATCCAATGTCAAATCCGTGCTGTTATATGCTTGCGAAACCTGGAAAGTCACGACTACCATCTCAAAGAAATTGCAGGCTTTTGTGAACCGTTGTCTACGCCATATTCTAAAAATTCGCTGGCCACAAATTATATCAAACGAGGAATTGTGGCGCAGGACAAGTCAAGAGCGGCTGGACGTTGACATAAGAAAGCGTAAATGGCAATGGATTGGTCACACACTGAGGAAACCAAACGATGAAATTGCAAAGCAGTCATTTGAATGGAATCCTCAGGGTGCACGGCGGGTTGGAAGACCAAGAACAACATGGAAATCAACAGTTCTAGCAGAAGCAGGCTCCCAGAGAAAGACGTGGCCACAGTTAAAATATCTATCTGCAGACCGAGAAGGATGGAAACGATTTGTTGGCGCCCTATGCCCCAACCGGGGTTACAGGACTTGATGATGATGAGTGAAGCAAGTTGAGAAGCAAGTTGGGAGACAAGCAAGTGGAATGCAAGTGGAAAGCAAGTGGGAGGCGAGTGGAATGCAAATTACGAATTTGACAGGCAGTGTATGTAGCCAACTTGCTTGCAAGTACTTGCTCGTGTGGCCTCGGGTTATTACGATAGTCATTTTACTAAAACCTCAGTAAAACAACGCTGCTTTAAAAGCGACATTTTGCGTTTCAGTAAAACAACAACCGTAAAATTGGAGAGAATAGTGAAGAGCGGAGGGAATGCTTAACTTTTAGTTTCATTCAAACACCAATTGTCGTTTCTGGAGCCTTGTCGTTTTTCTGGAGTTTCAGTAAAGCGACTATCGTTATAAGGGATACTTGGATACAAAGCCGAATTTGACAATTTTGCACTTAAGTGTAGTACGCAGATCGAGCTAAAATTTCACTCCCACATTTCTCTCCAAACACCAGCTAATATCCAAGCTATATTTTGACATACGATTTTTGTGGAGATAACATCACATTAAACTGCTGTTCTCTGAAAAGAAATTTAAGTCAACAATTTCATAGAATTTTATTTCAATATTTCAAGCGAGTCTTATCAAATAAAAAAGATTTTTGCCTTTGGCATTGAAAATTCGTCTATCCTTGAATATTTCTCATTCTCAATTTTGATTTCACAAAGTAAAATTGACATAAATCTAACAAATAAAACAGTCTGTCACAATTTAGCTCGAGAATTAATGTGCCGAACAATTGTTTCACGAGCTAAATTTTGACAGATAAGAGCTGTACAGTAAGAAACAAAAATTTGATTTTTTAGCTGGAGCTGCGTACCTCTCGGCTAAAATGCTTGGCTAAATTTTACCTTGGCTAAATTTTGGAGAGAATTTTGTATGGATGCGAAATTTTAGCTCGATCTGCGTACTACACTTTATGTAAAACTTTTTGTTCAAAATTAAATTTTCAATCGGAATGGATATTTAAAAAAATTTAAGCAAGAAAAACTAACAAAAACGAACATAAAAACAAAAATCAAAGGTTTTTAATTTTTTTTCTTAATACCGCATAACTTTTTTCGGAGCAAAGATTGACTCAAAACATACTTCAACGAAAAAAGTAGAGGCTAAAATCTTAACTACGGCTTGTTCTTAAAGTAGTTTTTATCTAAAATTGACAAAGATCTAGATTTTCAAAACTTTACTATTTCGTCGCCCGAGAATTGTTTTGTTGTATACGCCAATTTTACGATTTTGGGAAATCGCATTTAAAAGTTTGCGTTCATATAAAAAAAAATCTGAACGATAAAGTTTGTTTTTTCTTCTTTTAATAATATTGTGTGGAATATCTTCTTTTGATTAATGTATTCAAAACTGTCCTACCTGTTTTAATTTTCAAATTATAAAGGTTTTTACCCAAAATGAGTTTGTCGTATACGCCACCAAAATGAGCATTTGTTTCCATCCCTAAGAGATGATGGTTAGGGATGGAAACAAATGCTCATATTGGTGGCGTATACGACAAACTCAAGGTTTTTACCCAAAATGAGTTTGTCGTATACGCCACCAAAATGAGCATTTGTTTCCATCCCTAAGGGATGATGGTTAGGGATGGAAACAAATGCTCATTTTGGTGGCGTATACGACAAACTCATTTTGGGTAAAAACCTTTATAATTTGAAAATTAAAACAGGTAGGACAGTTTTGAATACATTAATCAAAAGAAGATATTCCACACAATATTATTAAAAGAAGAAAAAACAAACTTTATCGTTCAGATTTTTTTTTATATGAACGCAAACTTTTAAATGCGATTTCCCAAAATCGTAAAATTGGCGTATACAACAAAACAATTCTCGGGCGACGAAATAGTAAAGTTTTGAAAATCTAGATCTTTGTCAATTTTAGATAAAAACTACTTTTAGAACAAGCCGTAGTTAAGATTTTAGCCTCTACTTTTTTCGTTGAAGTATGTTTTGAGTCAATCTTTGCTCCGAAAAAAGTTATGCGGTATTAAGAAAAAAAATTAAAAACCTTTGATTTTTGTTTTTATGTTCGTTTTTGTTAGTTTTTCTTGCTTAAATTTTTTAAAATATCCATTCCGATTGAAAATTTAATTTTGAACAAAAAGTTTTACATAAAGTGTAGTACGCAGATCGAGCTAAAATTTCGCATTTGTTTCCATCCCTAACAAGTGAACGCACGTACGACATTGCAATATTCAAGCACCAATACGAATTGGTATGGGAACCAAATAAAAAAAACTATTTTCAAAATTAACAGTATTTTTTTTATTGAATAAACATAAAAATATAAAAAAAAACAGTCTTCTTGTACTAGGGCAGTTTTGGCATACAAAACATTAATTATAAAAACATAAAAGGTCAAGTCATCCTATGACTGTAAAACTTACAAGTTAGTAAATATGAGATCAATATAACATTTTTTTATAAAAAATAACACAAAAGTCATCCTAAGATTATCAAAAATAAATGTATAAATAACAATAAATCTATTAAATAACATTTTGTTTAACACAATATACATAAAATTATTATATGACCATCAACTTAAATAACTAAAACCAACAGAAACCAAAATATACTTTTCAGTTGGTTTTGTGGTGTGCTGAGCTCGAATCTGAAGTCAGAAAATTCTATCGGGCCACGTTTTTGAAATATTCCCGTTACAAATCGAAAACCCCGTTTTTTGATGTTTTCAAAGTTGTATTGTAATGTGAGGTAAATTGTTTCAACAAAATTTGGAATGGTTTCTGAAAGAACTAATTTTCTTCTTTTAAAATCAGTTTAAATCTTTCCGATGCCTCCTTTCATCTCTGAGAAATCTTCAGTTAATTAAAGGCCTTTCATTTAAGATATAAGTACAATGTAAAGGAGAAGGGGCAAAAATTTAAGAGAAATGGTCCATTTTTCAATACGAATGTTTCATATATCGTTGAAAAGGTTATTCTGGTACAACATTTAATTATATGGCTGTTAAGCTCTAAGCCATGGGTTTCGCGAGATATTCGGCTTCAAAGCACCGAAAAAAAACAATAAAGCAACTCCATATTTGGACATTTTGTTCCTAATTAACATTAGATGAATATCTCGTGAGCCCCGTGGTTTAGAGCTCAACTGCTATAATGAAATGATGTACTCACAATTGCCTTTTCAACGATGTATGACACATTTGTATTGGAACATGGACCAGCTCCCATAAATGTTTGCCCATTCTCCTTTACATTGTATTTTTGTCATAAATGGAAGGCATACAATTAACTGAAGATTTCTCCGAGAAATAAGAGGTTTCGGGAAGGTTTAAACTGATTTTAAAAGAAGAAAATTAGTTATTTCAGAAACAATTAAAATTTTTGCTGGAACAATTTACCTCACGTTATAATACAACTTTGAAAACAGTCGAAACACGTTTTTTTAAATTTTATAACGATAATATCTCAAAAACGTAGCGCGATAAAATTTTTCTGACTTCAGATTCGAATTCAGCACACCAAAACCTACGGAAAAGTATATTTTATTTTATTTTGAAAACAATAAGCAAAATAAAATCATAATTAAATTCATGATTTTGTTCTAATTTTTTGATTTGAATAAGGCTCATAATATGCTTGGTCTGCCTTAAGCTGGCCATACACGACCGAGCCAAAGAGCCAAATGGACCGGCGCCGAGCCAAAATCCATCGTGTGTGGGGAAACTCAAGTGGCTCCGTTTGGCTCGGCCGATCCATTTGGATATTCAGACAGTCCAAAATCCACGAGCCCGAGCCATCGAGCCATGGCTCGGCTCTGCCGTGTGTGGGGACACAGAGAGCCAAAAATATCTGTTTGCTTACAAGATTTGCAATAGTGCCAACTTCACTTAAAAATAAAGCATACCTTTCTCACTCTCACTCATTAAATTGTAAATTACAATTTCTTGCAAAATGTACCACTTTTTCTCTTTCCTTTTTTTCGGTCAAAACAAAATATGGCGGTTCTTCATGTTTATGTTCATGTTCAAAAGGGTTTTTTTGTTTTATTTATTATTTGATTGCCATTTAAAAGGAAAATTTCATGATTTGCAAGGAAATTTTGGTCTCATGCCTTGCTTCTAAAGTTGTTTGTCTGTTTTTATTGTTGAGAGCAAACAGGCAAAAAAAATTATATTTTTACCGTCTCAGTTGGTTTTATTTTATTATTTATTTGTTTTAATTTACTATTGTGTAGACTCTCCTTGACACATGACACTTTGGTTGTGTTCAATGCATACCTTAATGTTCGCATTCAAGAATATTTTAAGGCTCTCATTGGCCAGCTGTGATGAAAAGTTTAGTTGACCTCTGTTTGTTGAACACGCTGATGAAAGGAAGCAAACTGTCAAAATTGGCTCTGGATCGGTCGTGTATGGCACCCAAATTCCGGGGCATGGACCCCGTCCAAATGGCTCCGTGCCAAATGGCTCTATCGTGTATGGCCAGCTTTAGGCATAAAAATAAAGAGACTTTTAAGATCACTAATTTTCTTTTTTGATATAGGCTTCGAGTTGCTTGTGACTTGAAGGCATAGGCTGAACAAATTTTTTGGAGTTTTCAGATTAGATTTGGTTGATTTCTTAAATATTGAGGAATTTCGAAATTCCATTTCTCTACCACTTGTTTTGTAAAACAATGTAAAGAGATCGGTATTATTATATTTCAGAAATTTAATTTTACTGAATGGAATAGCAGAGAAATTTAATTGGCCTGCTCTGGCAGAAAATGCTTTAAAGTCTATTGGGAGCATTTGGATTATTTTTAGTGTTACAAACCAAACCGGAATATTTTGTTTCCATATGTGTTGTATATGTATGTGTATATGATGATCAGTCTTACATTCTATGTGAACTTCATGCACGTTCGACAAAACAATTTTATGATTTTATTATAAATTTTTGGTCGTATGTGTTAAGCCTATGGACATGCGACAAAACAATACTAAAGAAAAAATTGCGGCAAAACACATGGAATTTTTGTCGTATATGCCAAAAAGTGGCGCTTACGACAACCCAAAACTGAGGGTATGCTTATTTTGTGGATATGCGACAAAATGCATACTAATTATCTCAGCAACGGTAAATGATAAGTCAATTCTGATTGCAGAAATAGAAAGAGGACCATCGAAAACATACTACTGCATACCCACTTTAAAAAAGTGCATTTTGGCGTTTACAACAAAACAATTCTCGGGCGACGATTTCTTATAATTTTTTGCAGTTTTTGCCCAAAGCCCCATTTTTTGGTAATAAATCATGACAAATTAAAGTCTCCTTGCAGTTGCACCTAGAATATACCAAGTCTTATAATAATAAGTCCAACCGTTCAGCTTGTAAGTCTAGAAGCATTTAAAAACAGCCAGAAAAACAAAACTGCGTAATGGCATATTTTATCAAAATCTTGAGTTCGAATATTTTTACGAGTGTGAAATTTGCCATGTAGTATCGAAAAAGAGGATTTCGGGCAAAAACTGTGTTTTTTGCTAAATTCTTCCTGCAAAAAAACGTTATATATTTTTTAAACCATCCATTCCGATAGAAAAATGAATTTTGAACAAAAACTTTTCATCATAATCATCATCGTGTTCTGTAATCCTGGCTGGGGCATAGGGTGTCTACTAAACGTCTCCATCCTTCAGGGTCTGCTGCAAGGTACTTTAGCTGTGGCCACGTCTTTCTCTGGGATTCAGCTTCCGATAAGACAGTTGATTTCCATGTTGTTCTTGATTTGATATTGGAGATTCTCAACGTGTTTTTTCATGAAATAAATAAAAGATATTATTTTGAATAACTTAAAAACACTTATTTTATGTATTTATTTACTTAATGGAAGCAATGCTTCCATCGTCAGTAAGTTTTATATAAATAATAATACAAATATAATTTTTGATTGATATTAAATACAAATAACTCAATACAAACAAAACAAACTACACAAACAAATTTATAGTGGATTTAGGATCTATTATAAAATTTTTTGAAAATTGGATCTTTTATTTGTCCATCGTCATTATTCATTAAATTATTTTTATTTTAACAATATAAAGAGATTCATATGCATGTAATTCAAAAGGATTATTAACATTTCGAATTAATTTCATATTTTGTAAGCTAAAATTATGGTTATTATACAGCATGTGTTGTGCTACACTCGACTTCTCAGGTTCATTGTATTTTACATGGGCAAAATGTTCTTTGAATCTTTTCACAATTGGTCTTCTTGTCTGTCCTAGATATTCTTTTCTACAATCACTGCATCCTATAGAGTATATTCCTGATTGTTGATTTTTTCAATTTTGTCCTTTGAGCCACTAATCAGATTTTTAAGTTTTATCTCACTACACTGGCTTATTTTTATATTTTGTCTACTAAAAATTGGTCTTAATTTTGATGTTATTTCTGGATAAAAATTAAAATTTGACAATTTCTTTTATTGATCTTGTTCATTTCTGATTAAATCTAAAATTGTATAATTTCTTAAGTTTTGTTTTCTTCCATGTCCAATCGTCATAATTACCATCTATTAACTGTTCTGTATATCCATTTTTCTTAGCTATTTCTTTGATCTTTCGTATTTCAATGTATTCTCTTTCTTTCGTCATCGGGATATTCAAAGCTCTAAAAATCATTGAATGGAAGGCTGATATTTTGTGTTCAAATGAATGAAAAGAGTCCGATGTTATACAGGGTGTCCCGTAATGAGTGGATAATACTGCAACTGGTGATAGCAGGCCTTATGACTGCTCAGAAAAAACTATAAAAAAATATTTTTCTTGTGGTCTCCTTGGTATAATTTATTTTCGAAAAATGTTAAAAAATTCAGGGTCTCATAACATACCTAATTACAAACGGCCACCCATAAAGTATTCTTATACTTTTTGTATTTTTATAATATTCTTGAATAACCGTTCTAAATGATGGGTAGTAAATTTTAACACCAGCTGATGTGTTATAATTTTTAAAAATTATTTTTGTATTCAAAAATAATTCAATCAAAGGGCACGGTAGTGCGCAGCCAAGTTCGCGGCACTACACCCTTTTTACAGGAACAAACTCAAGCGATTTTCAACCCCCCTCTAACTTCATTACCAATAAAGTCAGAAATTCGGAGTATTTGCTGAACTGATCAAACACAGGTGGCTCACCAAATTTAGGACTTCAAAAATCGCAAAAACCGTAACTGACTGACTCACTGACTGACTGACTCACTGACAGATCATCAAAATTATGGAGCACTTCCCGACATCGTAGAAACTTGAAATTTCGCACAATGGTAGGCCTTGTGGTACATACAAAGGAAAAAATAGAAAATCTGTAATTTTCTCTTCAGGGGGCGTGACATCCACCCACTTTCTTAAATATTCTATAAATTATATGGAGCCTTTCCGATTGTTGTAGAACAATGAAAATTGGAAAGTTGGTAGGGATTGAGGTACTTAGAAAGAAAAAAATTGAAAAATTGGAAGTTTCAGTTCAGGGGGCGTGGCATCCACCCACATTCTCAAAAATTCTTATTAATTATATGAAGCACTTCCGATTGTTGTAGAACGATGAAAATTGGTAGGTCGGTATGCCTTGAAGTACTTAGAAGAAACAAATCGAAAAATTGGGAGTTTCAGTTCAGGGGGCGTGGCATCGACCCACATTCTTAAAAATTCTTATAAAATATATGAAGCACTTCAGATTGTTGTAGAACGATGAAAATTGGTAGGTCGGTAGGACTTAAAGTACTTAGAAAGAAAAAATTGAAAAATTGGAATTCTGCATTCGAGGGCGTGGCATCCACCCACATTCTTAAAAATTCTTATAAATTATATGGAGCACTACCGATTGTTGTAGAACGATGAAAATTGGTAGGTCGGTAAGACTTGAAGTACTTAGAAAGGAAAAAAATCGAAAATTTGGAATTGTCCATTCAGGGGGGGGGGGGGGGTGCCATCCACCCACTTTATCAGAATTGCTATTATTTTATATGGAGCACTTTCGGTTGTCGTAGAATTATGAAACTTTGTAGAGCGGTAGGGCTTGATCTAAAAGTTTTAAGTTCATGAAGTTTAATATCAAATATCTTAAGTAGAGTAATATCGAAACAATTCCAAATCATGACAGAAATTTGGTAATTAATGATTACTGATTAAAATTTGGTGGGTTCACTGGTCAAGTTTTCATTCATTTTAAATTTGTGATTAAGTAAGTATTTAAGAGAAAACTTGCCAAGTAAATCCACCAAATTTTAATCAGTAATCATTAATTACCAAATTTCTGTCGTGATTTGGAATTGTTTCGATATTACTCTACTTAAGATATTTTATATTAAACTTCATGAACTTAAGACTTGGCATATATTTTAGATCTCATTACTTTTTTTGGCTGACTTTTTACGCACAGGTTTCTTGTACACATAAGAACTTGGCTCCTTTTTTAACATTTATGTTTTTGTTGTGATATTTTTTTCACCAAAGGTTGAAAAATAATAAAGGGGAAAAAATGTATGAGAACATAAATGGCAAATTTGATAAAAATTGGCCTGTTTAATGTACTTTCCAAAATGGTATAACATATCGCTCATTTAAAAGAATACCGTCATATCTCAAAATTTGCTGTTTTGAGATAAATGCGATTGAAAGTTTCGTTTTTGTGAAAAATATATGAAAAAACGACTGTAGTGCAACAAACAAAACGTTCGTATGGCAAATGGAGATGAGATATCGATGTAATTTGTTCACAAAAGTAAAGATAAAAAGATTAAGCATATAATTTTATACTCAGTTCAAAACTGTCAATTTTTGAGTTATGACGGTATTCTATTAAATGAGCGATATGTTTGTGTCTACAACCAAAACCAATAAAATTGGTATTTAATCTACTAAAGTAGTTTTTTAACATTTTATCAGATGAAATTAAGTTACTAAATTAAGTAAACACTACGACGACAAATGAATGACTCATATTGTTTTTAAATTTTTATTGCATTTAAAAATAACCGTTCTTAAATAAAGGCAGAAACATTTAACACTAGTTGCTGGATTTTTTTAAAATAATTTTTTTAATTAATTTTTTAATAAAAAAATGAAAAAATATTTATTTTCATCAAAGTTTGTAAGTTAATAAAAAAGACAAAAACTGAAAACTTTCGTGACAAGTAATGTTATGTTAAAAAAATCTCCTTTTAATGTACTTTCCCAAATGGTTAATCACAAGCTTCTATCTACAGCAATAACACATTAAATTGGCTTTTAATCTACTAGAGAAGATTTTTAACACTTTCTCAAATCAAAATTGACTTGTAATAAAATAGGCATTAAAATGCATAAAAAAGTATTATTTGCAAATATTGTCAATTCTCTGCCATAACATAATGTATAACGTTGTTATACTGGTTTCGTCAATTAAACGAATTTTTGAATTTGATTAAATTAATACTGATTAAGAATGTCACAGTATACGCCGCTGGAGTATGCAAATATGCATTTAATATATACGGGGAATGCAGAGGAGGCGGTAACTTGAATCGAACGTATCCCAACAGGTGGATACAGTGGCGTAGCTAGGATATTTGCCGCCCGGGGCAAAACAATAATTTGCCGCCCTTTCGGTCTAACAATACTTTATAAAAAAATTTGTGATAGGTACCTTCATATCATCGGTCTTTAAGTTGCAGACAAAATTTTGATTAAAATATTTTTTTATAAATGTAAGGAATTACATTATGCAAAATACAGATACATGCCACTTTGCCGCAATATCTGCTGAATGAATTTTTTTTTTGTTTCTGACCTACTAAGATTTAACTTTAAACCGACTGTATATAATATAGGCACATGAGACTTGAAATTTTTTTTAATGTTTCCTTTCGTTGGAGTTCATAATTTTTCATTAGGCGTGTCTCACCAAATAAAATCTCTAAGAGCTCAGAGATTTTTAAACTGGGACAAAAAATCTCACATGAGCACTGAGATTTTCTTCAGAAATTACAGAGACGAACATTTTTGGATTCATTTCTCAATGTTCTTTCTCAGCTAAAACTGTTCATTTGACAGCCAAATTGCAATTTCTCGTGATGTGCAAATACGAAATTGATACAAAAATACAAATCACTCTGAGGACGATTAAGTCAGCCGACTTTTAATTTAAATTTTTTGACATGTAATTTATATATATCTATAATTTGTTAAACTTAAGACATTGTATAACGTTAAACGTTAGGCCCCCTATGTGCCAACAAATGTTAATTTATCATAGTATCATGTTAGTTATAAGCCAGATTGTATATATTGTGTTCAATAAAAGAAATTGAATTGAATTGAATTGACAAAAATACAAAATAGAAGTTGAATGTTGATAAACAGGAAAAATAAATTGATCTTAGTATTTTTCTTTCATTTTATAAATTTTTGTGCTTTAACATTTAAATATTTAAAGCAAAGTTAAAATTTTGTTTCCATAATTTCAGTACGATTGAACAGGGAATCTTGTTCCACCGCTTCCGCTTTTTTACTTTTTGAGATACTTGGTGAAATACGCCTATTGTTTCATCAGTACTCGACAGCAAAACTGAGAAATTGAATAGTGTTCATATTTCTCAGATCTAATGCTAAGAGTACACGGCATATAAAATGCCGCATGACTGACGTCACCAAAAACTGCTACATATGTGCCGCATGCTTGGAACATGCGGAAGTGACTTCATGCGCAAACAAATGCTGAGTACACGACATGTAAAATCTGTCCCAAAAGCCGCATGTTTGCATGCGGCAACATTGGCTACATGTACTGTCGCCGCATGCACATGCGAAGGATAAATATGCCGAGTTTCACGTGAACAACATTCCACCCGGAAAAATTGAAATTTCGATTTTCGCCTATTGTGGGTTTCACCCGAAAAATGAAAATTCCTCTTTTTTTGAGTACTCATTTCGGGCAAAATGTATCTTAAATGAGATCTTAAACTATCACATATTTTTCGAAGACGAACCCAAGATAAACAAGGGGTTTGAGGTGAAGAGAAGTTTGGGCGAAACTCATAATAGCTTTAAAAATTCCGGGGAAATAAAAAACTTTCGGGTGAAACTTATAATAGGGCTGATTGTTCGTCCTCCATCTGTCAAGTCATCAATTTTCAAATTCCATTGAAGGATGGCTTCGATGTCAATGGATTAAAAAACACCTAAGAAATCTGAAAATGTTAAGATTTTTTACTGCTGTGATTTTAGGGCAAGTGGGTAACATTTGTATTGAAATATATATCTACTTTTTCCGCAAAATATAGTTCGTGACTTTTTCAGCTATACACTGGGTCACTAGGTGGCACGAAATAAACATTATTCCCGTCATCACCATCTGCCCTCTCCGAATCGTCAAACAATACTCAAAATGTTATTTATTCATAATTCACTGCATGGTGCACACAACATGAATGAATTAATAGAAATTAAAACAAAAAAAATCGATTAAAACAGTAAATAATATATAAAAATACAAAATACAGGCTCCGACCTATACCAGAATTTGTTCTACATGCAAAAACATGCGACAGCAGAAACTCGCGCTGGCGCATGTTTGGGACATGCCGCATATGCATGCGGCAATTGAAAAAATGTCGCATGTATTCACAATCTGCATGTGCCAAGCGAGTACACGACATGCGAAAATTCCACATGTTAACATGCAGCATTGTTGTCGCATATGTGCATGTCCATTACATGCGGCTGTCACAAACATGCGGATTACACGGCATACGGCAATTGGGACGCATATCTGACGTAATAATGACGTCACTGCGCATGCACATGTGGCATTTTACATGCCGTGTTCTCTTAGCATAATGATCATGAACCATGAGAGGGTCAAAGCCACGGCTAAGTCACTACTGAGTGTCTGACTACAGAGTTGTTACTTCACTGAAATTGCAGTAGGCTGTTGATCTAATGCATTTTTTCTCAAAATAAATCTGCTGCAAAATCTACATACTAAACTTAATTTTTTTCAAATTAACAAGAAAAAACAGAAATGTTTTATCCGAGGTACTCCCTCTTGCAAGTAACTGACAAAAAAGAGTATACTTGTCATGAAAAAGTGCTTCTCATTTAGCCGTTCGGACTCGGCAAAAAACTGAAGGTCCCCTCCATTCCTGCCAACAACACGCACACAGGAACGGTTGTGAGTTTTAAGTCACTAGGCCCTGGTTCTCCACGAGCTGTTGCGCCATTCAATTTATTTATTTATTTTTAAACGCGAAAAATTTTCTGAGAAAGGTCAACCCCTCTGAATTCTGAATTGAGGGAATTAACAGACACGTACTTATATGTAAAGCTACAAAAGAGAATGGTCATTACGAAAGCCATCATTTTGTTTCAAAATTTGAAAGAATTATTAATTTAAAAAAATAATATTTGTGTTTATTGCCTTCTTCTATAATGAACAATGGTCATGATTCTGCCACCCCTAGTGATTTGAACACAATGAAAAATTTTACGTTCCTATACCTACAAATGTTATAGAATTTTTAACTTAAAAAAATAATACTTTTTGTTTATTTCCAACTTATGTAATAAACAACGATGATGATTTTGCGAACCTCTTGATTTCAATTTAATAAAAATTGATTGAATAATTTATTAAACAAAAATTAAACTTTTGTTCATTTCCAAATTCTCATGAACAACGAGGATGATTTTGTCGCCCCTACAACTTTGAATACTATAAAAATTGTATGTATTTTCACTAAAAAAACTTTTGTAATTGGTTTGCAACATCCCATGAACAACGAAGATGATTTTCCCATTTGTCGCCCCCTTCGCCCCCCCCCCCCCCTAGCTACGCTACTGGGTGGATAGGCTGTCTGGGCCCAATTTTGAGGCCACCACGTTCGCCAGACCTAAATCCTTTGGACTTTTTCTACTGGGGGTGCCTGAAAGAAATGGTTTATACTAAACCAATTACATCCATTACGGAACTGCGTCGTGGTGTTCAAGACGCTGTGATGGAAATAAATTAGAAGATGCAGAGCCTGTATCACAGTGAATGGGGGACAGTTTGAACACTTGATATAAATTTATTTAAAAATACAAATAAATCATAATTTTTAATACTGTTGTTTTTATTTATCGCATTTCCCATACCTAAATCAAAACCTTTTTGAAAGTGCATACTATTATTTTAGTTAGTGAATTTAGCAGACATAATAGTGACACTGGTATATCTATTGACTTTTCCTTACAACTCAATTTTTGTTGTCATCAAACTTTGATGAAAATAAATATTTAATCATTTTTTTTATTAAAAAATTAATTAAAAAAATTATTTTAAAAAAATCCAGCAACGGTTTTTTTTAAATGCAATAAGAATTTAAAAAAACAATATGAGTCATTCATTCGTCGTCGTAGTGTTTACTTAATTTAGTAACTTAATTTCATCTGATAAAATGTTAAAAAACTACTTTAGTAGATTAAATGCCAATTTTATTGGTTATGGTTGTAGACACAAATATGTGTTATACCATTTTGGAAAGTACATTAAACAGGCCAATTTTTATCAAATTTGCCACTTATGTTCTCATACATTTTTTTCCCTTTATTATTTTTCAACCTTTGGTGAAAAAAAATATTGAATTATTTTTGAATACAAAAATAATTAAAAAAAATTATAACACACCAGCTGGTGTTAAAATTTACTACCCATCATTTAGAACGGTTATTCAAGAATATTATAAAAATACAAAAAGTATAAGAATACTTTATGGGTGGCCGTTTGTTATTAGGTATTTTATGAGACCCTGAATTTTTTAACATTTTTCGAAAATAAATTATACCATGGAGACCACAAGAAAAATATTTTTTTATAGTTTTTTCTGAGCAGTCATAAGGCCTGCTATCACCAGTTGCAGTATTATCCACTCATTACGGGACACCCTGTATATCTTAGAGTATTTGAAGGTTTCCGATAAATATCAAACTCGAAATTTTCACATTTGAGCCCATTTTTGGCAAATTTGCTTATGTCAAATTTAGAAACTAAAATGAAAAATGCAAGAAACTTTCCAAGAATTTGGTTCAGATACATAGATGATGTATGGGCCATAGTCAAAAAACAAGAACTTCGAAGTCTAATAAACTTACTAAATAAAACAGAATATCCAACAATCAAATTTACTTGCGAAGAAGAAATAAACGGAAGATTAAATTATTTAGATTTTACTATAATTAGAAAATGTGAAAATTAGTTTGATATTTATCGAAAACCTTCAAATACTCTAATATAGGTATATAACATCGGACTCTTTTCATTCATTTGAACACAAAATATCAGCCTTCCATTCAATGATTTTTAGAGCTTTGAATATCCCGAAGACGAAAGAAAGAGAATACATTAAAATACGAAGGATCAAAGAAATATTTTTAATTCAAGTTAAAAGTTCAAGTGAGCTCAACTCCATAATTGCGTTTCGCACAGGTACAATAGTCGGGCTCATCAGTTAGATAACTGTCGTACCCTTCTAAGATGCAATTTTATATCGATGTTTACCGACTAATATAAAAATCACAGCTTGGAGATACTGTGAATTTTGTGAATGGGCACGTTCCGCTGGTTATTCTCACTTATCCGGATAGCTTTGTGTTGTTGTAATCCCTTGTTAAAAAACAGCTGATAAAAGCTGACGCAACAACAACTCAAGTTATCTCAAAATGTTTGGGATAGCTAGATAGCATAGCGAATAAACATTGGAACGCGAGGATTTAATTTTAAAAACCATTTGTTTTTGTTTTGTTTTGTGTTTCACATCTGCCAGGCGTCCCGCGACGGCTCAATTTTTTTTTGTATTTAATATCAATCAAAAATTTAGTTTGTATTATTATTTATATAAAACTTACTGACGATAGAAGCATTGCTTCCGAAATGCATTTAAGTAAATAAATAAATAAAATAAGTGTTTTAAGTTATTCAAAATAATATCCTTTATTTATTTGTTGTTCTTGGTCTTCCAACCCCCCGTGCACCCTGAGGATTCCATTCAAAGGACTGTAATTTCATCGTTTGGTTTCCTTAGTGTGTGACCTCAGTGTCTTGACTTGTCCTGCACCACAATTCCTCATTTGATATTATTTGTGGCCTGCGAATCTTTAGGATGTGGTGAAGACAGCGATTCACAAAAGCCTGCAATTTCTTCGAAATGGTAGACGCGACTTTCCAGGTTTCACAAGCATATAACATCATGAATTCTTAGACCACTGGACTCTCCCTTCACTTGCAGTGTTTGGCACATCCCGTTCAGCCCACTGATGTTATTTTCCAGTAGACATAATGTCATCGGCATAGTCTAAATGACTGAGCCTTTCGAACGGTCTCCATTGAATGCCCTGTCGCTCAGCTGTACCAACACTGGCTGTCAATACGTCGCGTCGTTCATCGCCAGCAGGAAGAGAATTGGCGATAGAACATCCCCTTGTATTAAACCCTGTTGCACTACGAAGGAGTCGGATAGCTGCCCATTGTGTAAAACAAAACACCTTGCGTTGTTGTAGCACTCTTTTTGGCGGAATTGAGGTAAAGCGGTAATTGAAATTCCATCGACTGCTCGAGGACAATACGCAGGGGGTTGATATGGTCGATACACGATCGACCACTGTGGAGGCCAGCTTCATACCTCTTGAGTGTAGACTCGATTCTATCCTTTATTCGCTCGAGAAGGATGGTTGCCATTAGTTTTGGGAAAATGGACCATACGGTGGTCGTCGTAAACGTAGTAGTCTTAAACTGCGTAAATCTGTCAAATTTTCAATACAAATTGTGACAGACTTACGATGTTTAAAACTTTACTACGTTTACGACGGCTTTACACTGTTGTATGATTAGGTACCCTTAGAGCCATTTCACACATAGCCGGCAAACGGGTACCCGGTACCGGCTAACCGGTCGTTTGGTTAAGGATCTTATGGAAGCTTTCAAACATACCAGAACCGGTTCATTTGTTGAAAACCGGGTAACCGGCTGCCGGGCATGTGTGAAATGGGCCTTATTGTTTAATACACACAAATTCATTTGTCGTAATAAACTCAATTTCAATAAAAGTGCAGTTTGGCAACTGTGTGACTGTGTCTCTCACGGCCTTAATTTTCATTTTCTGACTTTTACTCTGGCCATGGTGGTATACATCTGTACCTTGGTTCTAAAAGGGCCAATGTGCAATTTGTAAATTTTTGGGAAATCAAAAATTTTGCTTTTCAATTTTTAAAAACGTTTATAACTTTTGAAAATTAAACTTTCTATAACCATCGGAATCTTATTAAGAAACAATTGGAGCACATTGGCCCTTATTATTGTCGTAGAACATGCTCCGCTGGGTCATAATGTGCACTTAAGTCAATATTGAACAAAATGGACTCTGGCCCTTTTAGAACCAAGGTTCAGTTATATACAAAGTTCTGCCTTATTCTTAATTTCCCATTTTAGAAAACTATCAATTGATCTTACTCGCTTTGAAACTACTTATCGTTTTTTCTTTTAAATGCCACAATCAATAATCAATAATAAGCCGCTGAGTTGATATCATAAACCCTGGATGCCCACCGTCTAAGAAATCTAATAAATGAGGCTGATAGTTATTTTTTAAGATTTTTATTTATTTGTTATGGAATGTTAGCTCTATTTTGTCAATTTTACAAATCAGCTTAAATTTCGTTACAAACTGTATTTAATTTTATATAAATAATATTTGCAATATCTTATTATTTGCTGGCAACGTCGAAAATAAATAGGAGTAATTTTCAAAGGATAGTAGGTACCCAGTTGATTTTTTTTTTATATTAACTCTAACATCTAACTAAAAGGCAACATTAAAATAAGAACTTATATTTCACCTATTTTTATACGGCACTAATGTACTATGGATCTATAAAAACTGATTGTTTACAGTTCCATCGAAGGGCCCCATTTCATCACCGAAATCTTGTAACTCGTCATCAATTTCTTCCAGCTCGTCTCCGTCATCCTTCGATTCGGGACAACGTCTGCAGCGACTATCGTTTATACCATAATTAATGCATGTTGCACCAACACATTCACAGCAGCCATCGTGGAACCAGCTATGAAGCAAAATGAAAAGATATTCAAAGTAATTAATTTATAAACAATAGAGCAATAAATCTTTTCACACTATCCTTATCCCGTGCACTTAAGTAGAATAGAAATTCCTTCTTTTGTATACAAATCTAAAAAGTACTGAATTGTTTTAAATCCTTCAGTCAGCCTTTTACTCTAGGGTCATATTTTAATATAATGTAGACAAATAATTCTTACCGATAGCTGCTGGCGCCAGTACTCTGACAACTTTGACGACATTTATTCCAGGAAATGCATGGAGACAGGTAGATGACACTACAGTTAACTGTAATCGTATGGTCTCGTTCTTTAAGTATCTCATCTGAATCTTGTTCGTTTGATTCTTATGGAGGGTCAAAAGGTTAGTTGATTAATATTAAAATTTAAGGATACAAAATGTATAACACACTTAAGTAGTACTTAACATCCTTTTCCAATTTAGGACCTGCTAGAACCGTATCAAAGTCAACCGGAAAGGTGACTATGTCCCATTCATGTCCTTCTGGCTGAGATGTTATCAGAACATTAAAAAGTTCAGGAACACCGTCAAATTCCTCCACATGAGACTTCTTAGACAAAGCGTTTCTGGTTTCGTTAGGTTTTGGACAAAGTTCTGTAAAAAAAGTAACGAAATGTTTTTAAAAAACAGCCATTATTAATAGAGAAGCATTTTTATGCAATAAATATTTTCTAGTGAGATCGAACAACTACTAAATACTTCTAGGGCACTCTTTAAAAAACGGTAACTTTTGATGTAAATATCCATTATCGGTGAAATGAACGGAAATATGACTCATTCAAAGTACCTTATCCCTATACAGCCTATTGAATACACCTTTTAAAAAGGAACAATTACGTGCAAAGGTTTTTATTATCGAATATGTTTGTTTGGCCCATAAGCATACTTCTAAGATCGAAAATGCTACTAAATTCACCCATGCATTTCTTAGAGAATGGTTACACTGGCCACTTTTCAATATTTTTGGTATAACTCGGAAACTAAGCCAGATTTGACAATTTTACACATAAAACTTTTTGTTCAAAACTAAATTTTATATCGAAATGGATAGTTTAAAAAATTTTATAAAAAAAATTAGGCAGGAAAAGTAAACAAAAACTAACATAAAAGAATCGAAAAATCAAAGATTTAAAAAAAAATTTCTAAATAGCGCATAATTTTTTTTCTTGAGAAAAGATACGCTCAAGACATACTTATACAAAGTAAAGTAGAGTTATTAGGATAATAACCTTATTTTTATGAAGTATAATTACATCTCAAAAAATTTTAAATTAAACATAAATTAATTATGGAAGTGCAGGGCACGCAGTATGGCCTGTAAAATTTATTTATTTTATTTTATTTCCCAAACCTCTCTAGTAGTATAAGGGTATTCATGCAACAGCGTAAACGTAGTAAAGTTGTAAACTTCGTAGATCTGTCAAATTTTCCATACAAACTGTGACAGAATTACGAAGTTTAAAAGTTAACAACGTATACGACGACTTTACGCTGTTGTAACGGGTGATTTTTTAGCTGGTTTGGTTTTGGCAACACTGGTTTTGACAGCTGACGTGTGTTTAATACCTTGTGTCACTGTCAAACAGCTTCAGTTTGGTTTGCAATTTAACCATGGATCGTCTTACAAATGAACAACGCTTGCAAATTATTGAATTTTACTATCAAAATTCGTGCTCGAGGATCCGCTTTTTTATCGAAAAATTGTGTTCAGCGATGAGGCTCATTTTTGGTTGAATGGGTACGTAAATAAGCATAACTGCCGCATTTGGAGTGAAGATCAGCCAGAAGCATTGCAACAGCTACCAATGCATCCCGAAAAAGCCACTGTTTGGTGCGGTTTATGGGCCGGTGGCATTATTGGGCCATATTTCTTCAAAGATGATGCGAATCGCAGCGTTACTGTCAATGGTGAACGCTACCGAGCGATGATAACAAACTTTTTTTTGCCCGAAATGGAAGTTCTTGACTTGCATGATATGTGGTTTCAACAAGACGGTGCCACATGCCACACAGCACGCGAAACAATGGCGCAATTGCGAGGCGAGTTTGGTGAACAGTTAATTTCACGTTTCGGGCCGGTCAATTGGCCGCCTAGATCGTGCGATTTGACACCATTAGATTATTTTTTGTGGGGGTATGTCAAGGCTAATGTCTATAGGGACAAGCCCGCTTCGATTGACGCACTGGAAGCCAACATCCATGCATTCATTCGTGAGATACCGGCCGATATGTGTGAAAGAGTATGCCAAAATTGGACTCAGCGGATGGGCTACCTGAGACGCAGCCGCGGTCAACATTTGCATGAAATTATCTTTAAACATTAAATTGCAAGGTTCAAACTATCGATTCAAATAAATATTTCATTCATTTTTTCGAATTTTGTGTTTTTTTTTTTTTAAAGTTCTAAACCTCTTAAAAAATCACCCGTTATGAATACCCTTAATATTTAATAGAAAAAAAGGAAGCTATTTTAAATAAATCGGTAAATTCTTCAATAAAGGTGTCGTCACACCAGGCAAGTTTTACTTGCCGCAAGTACTTGCAGCAAGTAAAATGATTGCTGCAAGTAAAACTTGCCTGGTGTGACGACCCGAAAAGTACTTGCAGCAAGTAATTGCTGCAAGTGATTTACTTGCGAGCAATTACTTGCGGCAAGTAAAACTTGCCTGGTGTGACGACCCAAAAAAGTCCTTGCAAGCAATTAATTGCTGCAAGTGATTTACTTGCTTGCAAGTACTTGCGCAAGCAATGCTTGCACGGTGTGACTAGTTCCTGCAAGCGCTTGCAAGCAAGTAAAACACTTGAAATCACTTGCCGCAAGTACTTGCCACTTGCAGGATCTGCGCAAGCAAGTTTTTTACTTGCTTGCAAACGAACGTATGTTTTTCGATCAAAATTCGTAAAAAATCGTCTCACTCTGCCCAGAAGTCTCTCATCAGTGTTGTAAAGTACGGACTTTCAGCTCGACTTTCAAAAGAGGTTCATACCAAAATGAATTATCATCGATCAGCCGAATTTTTTGGCTTCAAATGCTCCAACATAGAACAGGGTCTCGTAATGTTTTTGAATACATGTGTTTTGAAAATAGTAATATGAACGACTGGATCGTACGTAATTGCTCTTATAGTTCAACTTGCACGGAACTTCAGATCTTTTAAAAATATTTGAGTAATTAAAGAAAAATGGAAGGAAGCATGAAGCTCTTTCTATCAATTGTACAAACAACTCGCCAGATTTGAATAGAAATGGGTAGACCAATTAATGAGAAAGTCGAAATAAAAAAAAACGTATAAGGAAGGTACCGCTAATAACAGCTTTTAGTAAATTTTTTATCAGAAAGTTCAACTCATTTACAATCAAATCACTTGCTGCAATCAATCGCATGTTATTTTTACTAATAATAAAATACAAGAATCAATTGCCTCGATTTCAACAAATCTTCATGTTGAAAAACTATTTGCTCGTAAGAAATTCTTCTTCAAAATCTGGATTATCCATTTAGATCTATTTCTGAAGAAACAATAAACCAAACTGAACTGAAAATGGCAAAATCACACCCGTTTACACGTGCAAGTACTTTCAGAAACTAATTTCAGCAAGTAATTTCAGCAATTACTTGCAGCAAGTACTTTCAGCAATTAATTTCAGCAAGTAATTGCTTGCTCGGTGTGACGACCTGAAAAGTACTTGCAGCAAGTTTGTTTTGCAAGCAAGTAAAAAGTCGTTTCAGCAAGCAATTTACTTGCCTGGTGTGACTGCTCTCTGCAAGTACTTGCACGAATATTTCAAAATCAAAATTTTTGAAACAATTGCTGCAAGTACTTTACTTGCACGGTGTGACGGCACCTTAAAGCTAAATATTACTCTACGAAAAGTGGACCAAGGGATGCACATTTTTAGGAATAATGAGATACATATGAAATTACACAAATAGAGCGGCAAAAAAAAATCAATTTGAAATCAAACAACATTAAATTACAACATAAATGTTGCCTATTAGTCCAGTATATTTAGTCATAGCTCCTATGGGAATTTTACGAAACGTTGGGGAAGACATTTTTTCTATTAGGCCTTCTGCACACGACACGTCGCGTCATAGACGTGTACAAGATTCGTCATGCAGCGACGACTTCTCTACGCCCAATCTTCTGCACACGAAGCGTATCGTCATCGTCAAATAATATTTTTTGCAAAAATCTATTTGATTTTGCATTTCATGTCATTTGTATTAAAGATATCAATCTTTTTATTTATTAAATTCATCTGACCATTGCATTTTGCTTTTTCTTTCAAGTCTCTTCTGGCGTATTCTTGCCATGTATCATTATTTAAACACTCAGTCCCCTTTCACACGAAGAAACAAGTTGCTGGAAATTTTTTTGACGTTTTCTTTTAATCTCCTCAAAAATCTCTTGTACCTTTCATACGAGGAAACAAATCTCCAGGCAATTTTTGAAATTTCCATTGAAAGTCTATTGGTTGAACACACCTAAACCTAGATGTGAAAGGAAATGTCAAAAAATCTCCTCAAATCCTCGACCGGGGAGATTCTATTCGCCCCTCTTTCCTCCTGCCCTTCTCACCCAGGAACTAAAAGTTGCTGGCAACTCAGTTTCCTCGTGTGAAAGGGCACTCACTCTCCAGCAATAACACAAATTTTTCGATGAATCTGACATTTTAAACAAATTGTCCATGCACATAATGAAACATTTACGACCGGCGTCATCGAAGATACTGACACTGCTGTACGACAAGCGATTTGCTGCTTGTGTGCTGTGACGAATATGTGTTGCGTACGCCTCGTTTGCAGTTATTCATTGAAATCAATGTGCGCTGCACACAATCTGCACATAATCTGCATACAAGCGCAGTACGCGTCTATGACGAGACGCGTCGTGTGCAGATGGCCTTAGAGTACTTTATAGAAAGCTTAAATCCAAGTTTTCGACCATCAACCCTTTGCAGGGTTTCCGCCATCTTGGTTTACAGAATGAACTCGGTTTTGGCTATTTTCTGAACGGGGAGAGGTAGAAAGATGCTTTTTTTCTTATTCGATAGATTAAGCAATTACAAGAAAGTCGTAGGTGTAATACAAATTAGGAAAATTAAAGGAATGGAGATATGAACGTTTAAAAGTCAAAAACGGGAAAGTAGATGACTAAGAAATAATTTGCAGTAAATCAGAAAGGTAAGAAAAAATTATTTTATGCATGTGTGAGGAATGTTTGATTAATGTGTTAGTTTTTGGATCAAAATTTTTTCGAGATCAATTTTTTCAAGTACGTATTTGATTTTTCTATTTTTAACGGATGGGCTTAAAAATCGGAAATCATTAGAAATGATGTGGACTACATATATCAATCTTTATTTTTGATCAATCGATTCATCACATTTATATGATGAAGAGTAAAGTTCGAGTATGTACTAATTTGAGTTTTCAAATGAGTAGATGAGAACTTAAACTCGTCATATCCACTTTTATCAAAAATTGAGATTTTGATGCAGATTTGTGAAGATGGGCATATTGAATATTTCTTAAAGAAAATTTTACAGCCTTACCCCTCTAAATCCCTTTAATATTGATGTCAAACATCGTCATTGTTTCCAAACTCTCCATATCCACAGTGCAATTTGCATCAAAGCTTTCCATTCCATATCCATTGCATGCAGTAGGTTTGGTTTCAAAACTCTTCTTATCCATCATAAGCTATTGATTATGTTATATAAGAAGGAACAAAAACGTTCACGGGTTTTTATTGTAAACAATTTTGAATGGATCATTTAATATTGGAAAGTATTGGGGTGCTTTTATATTCGAGGGTCAATTGTGAGAGGGGGGAAGTGTGGGGAAACTGGCCATATCCAATTATTTGCAGAAAAACTCTTAATATAAAAATTTAATTGTTAAATATCTTTTAAACGGAACGGATAAAATCTTTTCTAACATCTTTCATTTAGCTTTAATTAGTTTTTTTTTTCCATTTGCAAAAAATGAAAATTTTGGATATGACGAGTTTTGGTTCTGAACTACTTACTCCAATATATAAATGTTATGATTATTTTTTTTTATTTATTATACTCGATCTGCAAGCTTTCACCGTCTTGAGTGAAAAGGTAAATTCTATTTTCGCAACAAACAACCAAGGCTTGCTATTGATTCAAAACAAGAAAATTGGGAAGGTAAGATTTTGCTTACAATATTTTAAGTGTAAGCTATGATTAGACGGTCAACGCAAATGGTCAACGCGTTGACTCTCTGACGTCAAAATGACGTAAAATTCCGTCCCAAACTTGTCTTGTCGTGTGATAGTCAACGCAGAATACTGTCCATGCGTTGACGGCTGCGTTGACACTCTCGTTGAAACGAATTTAAGGGTCAATGCGTTGATTATTTTCGTTGACCGTGTAACCACCCTGTCAACGCAGTTCGGACACTATGACAGAGACTACTCAACAATGCGTTGACTGTATCTTTACGTTGACACAGTGGCTTTTTCTGCCATGTCAACGTACCCAGCGTTCACAGTACACATATTAAAGGTAATATCATTAGAGTTTTGATTTTTGTTTCTTCTGCGCATATATCAAAATTTGTGTCAAATGTCAGTATTTTTTGTTGTTTTTACGTGTTTTTAAGTCATCACGCTCCCAGCCATTTTTAATTCTGACAATTTCAATTTTAATTTGTTGTTGTTTTTACGTGTTTTCTTCCTAACACTCACAGCCATTTTTTATTTTCGACTGACAACCTGCGCAGTGCAGTATAATACCTAATGGGGTTTTCCATTGGTAAATTCAGATTTCGATCTAAAAATTGATTTTTTTCGTTGCCAATGGAATGCGATTTCAAATTGATTTTAATTTGCCAATGTATTTGTGTAATTTCACGTGTATCTTATTACTCGTAACAATTTGCATCCCTAGGGCCACTTTTGGTAGAGTAATATTAGCTTCATTAATTAATTCAACAGCTTCCTTTTTTTATTAAAAATTATATTATTCGTATTTTGAGCACAATTTTTACAACCGAAATAAAAAAATCACATCAAAACCCACATAAGGAAAGTGACAGCTCAAAATTGTTTTGGTATTAGTGCAGGGAGGGGTAAATCTGCCGAAAAATTTAGATCTGCAAAATTGATTTTAAATCAAAAAATAAATCAATTTTTCCGCCCAATGGAAGGTTAAAATTGATTTGGATCTGTCAAAAAGCTGATTTTGACAGATCCAAATCAAAAATAAATTGATTTATTTTACCAATGGAAAACCCCATAAGATTTGTGTACTGTGCCCAGCGTTGACCTTCATCTCAATCTCAAAATTTTTGCATTTTTGGTTATTTTTAATAAATCGACAGTTGATGGCTTGACAGATGAGGGGGACTAACTATACTTTGAAGGCAAAAATATATTTCAATCCAAATGTCGAATTGCCCTAAAATCACTTTTTTCCGGAGCAGTACAAACATTTCTAAAATTACTGATTTCTTAGATGTTTTTTAATCCATCGACATCGTAGCCATCCTTCAATGGAACTTGACAGTTGATGGCTTGACAGATGGAAGACAAACTATATTTTGGCAGCAAAAGTATATTTTGATGCAAATGTCACACGATTGCCCTTAAATCAATTTTTCCGGAGCTGTAAATAAACTTAAAAAATTTCGGATTTTTAGAGGTTTTTTAGTTCATCAACATAGAAGCCATCTTTCAAAGGAATTTGACAGTTGATGGCTTGACAGATGAAACACGAGCTATATTTTAGCAGCAAAAGGCGTGTTTTTTTATCATCGGGATCTGGATCTAGATCTTCTTTTAACACGGGTTACAAAAACAATTTTAGAAAATTTCCCATTATTTTGTTTTTGTATAACGTGTAAAACTTTATCCAGATCCAGATCCCGATGATAATAAAACACGCCTAAACATATATTTCGATCCAAATGTCACCCAATTGACCTAAAACCTTTTTTCCGGAGCAGTTCTTTAATCCATCGACATCGTAGCCATACTTCAATGGAACTTGGCAGTTGATGGCTTGATAGATGAGGGATGGACTATATTTTGACGGAAAAAGTGTATTTCGATTTAAATGTCACCCAACTGCCCTAAAATCACCTTTTTCCTGAGCAGTAAAAAAACTTCAAATATTTCTGATTTCTTAGAGGTTTTTTAACTCATCCACATTGTGTTGTTCGAATAACACCGCAGTCAATAGGCGTGTTTTATTATCATCGGGATCTGTATCTGGATTAAGTTTTACACGTAATACAAAAACAAAATAATGGGAAATTTTCTAAAATTGTTTTTGTAACCCGTGCTAAAAGAAGATCCAGATCCAGATCCCGATGATAATAAAACAAGCCCAATGTCGTGTGATCGTCAACGTACAAAATGATTCAATTTTGCTCTTGTCAACTTTGCGACAACGTTCATGTTTGGATGTGGTCAAGTAGTGTAATCGTCAACGATTCACGTGTCAATACGTTGACACCGGAGGGTACCAATTGCGTTGACACAGATAACACGTCAACGCATTTTGGGACAACATTGATGAGTGCCGTCATTCGTGTGACCGTCAATGTTTCATGCGTTGACACAGTCTACAGTGTTTCTGATGACGTCAAGGAGTCAATGCGTTGACCATTTACGTTGACCGTCTAATCTAAGCTTAATGCTGCGTTTGGAAGCCATTCAGGTGCTACAGTAAGTATACAACTGTTTAGACTGAAAAATATTAAGATAAAACTGCAAGTTAACGATTCTTAAAGAACTTTAAGGAGAACATTTTTAGGTAGCACTGAACAAAAACTGAATAAAAAATATATGAGCTCCATTTTTTGCTTCTAATTGGTTACAGCTTCAAATACACATAACATGAAAAAATACCACATAACCAATTTGTAGAACTTATTCTTCTTGTCAGGAATGCATGTTTTTCTGATAAAATTAAAAATACGGATTTATTTTGTGAAAAAATAGTTCATCCTTTAATTGAAGATAGTGGCAAGGCTGTTATAGATTGAAGGTCGAAAATTTGGAATTCAAATTTCTGTATGGTACTTTAACGAAATCAAGAAAAAAATTGCTTCCTAAATCTTTTGCAAATAAAAAGTCTAAATTGACTGGACTCTATTGTTTTTACAAGATTTTAAGACCTTAATTTTGAAGATCCGACCAGTAAAACTCAAGTAAAGCATTTAAGTGGAACCATTTCACTTTTTCCCAAAACATTTTGAACAAATTCAATTAAAAGTTCAAATGAATCTTCTTTTCTTTTTACTTGCGATATACATTAGGTAGATACTGGCAAGTTATGCATTCGTAAAAAATTGAGCTCGAGATTTTGATCAGACAATTCTGTCTGTCTGCCTGTTCTGGTTCTGCTGCAACAATTTTCTCAAAACTTGGTACCTACATACACGGTGATATTTGGTGGTTTTGGCCCACACGTTTTATTTTTTTTTACCAAAAATAACGGTACCTGCCATATAATTTTACAGAATCGCATTTTTCTCAAAAACAGCTCCACAACTTTTCTTAAAAAAAATTCAACAAATTTTTCAATACGTTATGTCACGATCTTAAAACTTTTTTTTATGTATAGAAGATTCAAAAAATATAAATATTTTTTGTTACAAACATTTTTAAACAAAAATATTTTTTTAAATAAAATATTTCGAAAGTGACAAGATCGTTTTTTGAAACTCGATACTTAAGAGTTCTTTATTATTTTCTACAATATTTAAAGAACAAAATTTACTTTTATGCAAAACTGAGGGTACCTTCCATACAGAAGTTAAAAACCGTTAAGGAAAATATTTTTGTTCTCAAAAATGGCTCCTACGATTTTAATTAAACTTTTTTGTAGACCAAAATTAGTGTGATCCACTTCAAAAAAAATATAAAATTTGACACTAAGAAACTATTAGTAGTTCCTCTCATAGATTTTTTATTTTGAATTTTCTTATTCTCAGCTAAACGAATTAAATAATATATAAATAATAATAAATTTTCAAAAAAGAAATTTTTGAATTTTAAAGAAAAGTTTTGAAACTTTATTTTTTTGAAAATTCGATATCTAAGAAACGAGTTGACAATTTTTTTTTTTGAAATTTAATTTTTATATGCACATAAATAAATAATTCAGATTTGCATACCAAAATTATTCCTTAAAAATGGTTTAAAAAATCTTATATACAGAAAATATTAAAAAAAAAAAGCTCCAACGATTTTTAATTTTTTTTGTCATAGGTACAGTCATATTCAAAAAAGAATTAAAATTACGTTCTTTTTTTCACCTCAGACTATCAAAAGAGTTGTTTTAGCTAGTTTAAATATCGTATTCTGATGCTTTTGAACATTTTCTCTCATAATTTCCATGTCTTTATAGGTATACAATTTCTTAAACCCTCAGCCTCTTGAGACGAGTGTCACTCAGGGGCCTATTTCTGCGCTACTACATCAATTACATCAACTACATTTTACAGCTTCATCCTACAACTACACCAGTTACATTTGTATTTTATTAAACTTTTTTATCTTTTATTTCATAACTCCAGCTGTATGTTTGAATCAGACAAATATAAATGATGTAGTTAAAGGATTTTAATGTACGATGTAGTTGATGTAGCTCTGTTGTAGTAGCGCTGAAATAGGCCCCAGGTTTGATAATGTGTACCACGTTTAAGAGGAAGTACGTGTGACCCAGTCGTGCATTTTATTTTCTCTACTCTTCATATTCATTATCGTTTTAAACAAATTTACTCTAAATAACACGAAGAAGACCTCTTATTTTATCTAATGCTACATTTCCACCTGACGCTAATCTGAGATTTAATAAGATTTACCTCAAATCTCCTTCAAATCTCGGAGATTTACCATACAAATTTATTTCGTAAATCTTGAAGATTAGAATTTAATCTTGTTAAATCTTCCTAGGACAAATAGATTTACAAATCGAACTAACCTTTTCTTAAATGGTGCTGAACGATTCATTCGAGACTCGCATTCAGTTCTTCATTGTTTCACACGAATCAAACATTCTGTCTCATTCGCACTTCATAAGAAAAATTGGAACGCCATTTGCATTTTTGAAGGTGCTGTCAAATTTAATCTTTTTTAAATCCTTTTGTGCGGTGGAAACACCAAAAAGATTTTTTAAATCTAATCTGAGATAAACCTTTGGTGGAAACATAGCATAATGCATATCGTATTTTGGACAAAGAAAGGTAAAATAATTTCCTACAAAAAAAAAGAATGCAAAACAAATAAAATAATAATGCTATGTTTCCACCAAAGATTTATCTCAGATTAGATTTAATAAATCTTTTTGGTGTTACCACCGCACAAAAAGATTTAAAAAAGATTAAATTTGACAGCACCTTCAAAAATGCAAATGGCGTTCCAATTTTTCTTATGAAGTGCGAATGAGACAGAATGTTTGATTCGTGTGAAACAATGAAGAACTGAATGCGAGTCTCGAATGGATCGTTCAGCACCATTTAAGAAAAGGTTAGTTCGATTTGTAAAACTATTTGTCCAAGGAAGATTTAACAAGATTAATTTCTAATCTTCAAGATTTACGAAATAAATTTGTATGGTAAATCTCCGAGATTTGAAGGAGATTTGAGGTAAATCTTATTAAATCTCAGATTAGCGTCAGGTGGAAATGTAGCATAAGACGTGAACGATCGTCTTTATGAGAGCGGTTGATGACCATTTGGGTAGAGAGAGAGAATTTTTGTGAATGACCATGAAGATGTGGAAGAAGAAGCCGAAGGCAGGGTTGTCAGATTGGCCTATTTATCACATAAATTGGGCTATCTTTTTCCAAAAATTGCGACAAGAATTTGTCAAAAGTAGCCCAATTTTATATTACTTGTTATTATTTTTAAGAAAATTCCAGCAATATATTAAAATTCTTCCTGATTTTAAGGACTTGCCCCTAAAAATTATTCCAAAAACAAGAAGAACGTGGATTATATAAGAAATTTAATATTTTTATATAAGAATTGGCTAGTTTTTGGGCTACATTTAGGGCAGCGATTTTGGCCTACAAAGATTTTGAAATTGGGTTACACAAGTGCTCCTTGACCTGGCAACAATGGTCGAAGGTAGTGTGAGAATTATAAGAAGCGTTTTTTTATCACTCATTACCCATATGGTTCAGCTCGTGAAAAAAAAACGATGCGGGTTAGTGCAAACACAGTGCTGTATATCAGTCTCTTTTTTCTTATGTTTATTTATTTTTCATTTAAGGCCTGTCTCTTTTCCTCTATATTCCTAACACTGCTAACAAACTGTACCTGGGTTATTGAAATTAACCTCGATATAAACCTGGGTCCCATGTTGTTTTTGTAATACATGTTAAAGGATAACCTCGACCCAGACCCGGAGATAATAAAGCGCAGCTATTCATATCATAGCAAGAAGCTAGGTTATTTTGGGAATGTGTATTTGTATGTTTGTATTTTACGAAAGGAATAACACGACTGTTCTCGCCTGATTTAAAGTGACTATCTTCAAAATATCAATGTTGTCCCAGTCTAATAAGCTCATAACTTGCGTTCTAATGGTCAGATTTTCAAGAGGCCTTTAAATCACGGGAAAATAATAGGCTGCAATTATACGTGGCATTTGGCGAGTTAAAGTTATCCGTACGTAAACACACGTCACAGACTATTACACATTTGTTAATAAAAATTACAAGTTAACAGAAATGTACAAATGCTAGCACGTTGTTATCCGCCGTTTATTAATAAATGGATTCATGTTGTTGTAGTTCCTCGTGGCATGATGGTTAGTGCGTTGGACTGTCATGCCGAAGGTGTGGGTTCGATTCCCAGCCGTGCCACCTAAAAAAACAGAAATATTTTATCCGAGGTACTGCCTCTTGCGAGGAACTGACAAATCCTCCAAGAGTATACTTGTCATGAAAAAAGAGTTTCTCATTTAGCCGTTCGGACTCGGCAAATAACTGTAGGTTCCCTCCATTCCTGCCAACAACACGCACACATGAATCTTGGAGAGTTGTAAGTCGCTAGGCCTTGGTTCTCCACCAGCTGTTGCGCCACCCAATTTGTTTAACTTTTTTTTTATGTTTTTGTTTGACCCAGTCTATTAACAGGTTTTTATAAATACATATAGGCATAGGATCTTTAATTCTGGCAAATTCAAAAAGAACTTTGGAAATTCGACGAGCTTATATAAAATCATGTATTAATATTTTGAGATATCAAACATATCTTGTAGAAACTGACATAACCGTCTACGAAACTACATCTGAAATGGAAAACAACTGAGAATTTTTATTTCTACAGCTTAATGTAGAATGTGCAGATATGTACCTCCATGTTTTAAAAACAGTGAGATAAAGTTCTTAAATTTCGGGCGAATAATTTTTTGCTTCGACTTCCCTTTTCAAATTATTCACGCCACGCCACTGGTAGGTATAGATATACCTTATTGCTTTTGTGACGTGATTTTTGTACATATTTGCTGAAAAACAAATTGCACCGTTAACTAATTTAACTAAATTTGTTTGAAGGACAGACAACATTTATGAGGATCAATAGTAATTTATTAAAACGGCTCCCTGAAATTACGCCATAGGAAATTTCGCTAGAATGACCTTGAATCAATAGGTTTGTTCGATGTCAGCACTGGGGCGCACTGGGTCGCCCTGAACTCGCTCTAATGTGTTTTATGTGATACTTTTTTCACCCCAGTTTATTTGCACTGTGTTCGATGTGTGTTCGGGGCGAGCACTGAACTCGCTCTTACGCACCCCAGGTTTTTTCTCAGGGAATTCAGAGCTGCGAAATTGAAATCAGCTGTTTGTAAAAGTTGAATGTCAAAGGCATAGGATTAATTTTGGGAATTTTTATGACGGTATTATTAATAAATGTGAAATATTTTGTATACTATTTTATTACTTTTTATTAATGTATATATTAATAAATACAACGCTTAGGAAAATATATGGATATCTAGTGCTTGCATAAAGATTTTGAAGCTGCACAAAATAGTATCCAAGCACCTTAACATTTGTATCATACAAAAGTAACACTGAGGTGTTCGATGTGAAATCAAAACCCGGGCAGCCCCCCAGTTTTTTGACATTTAAATGACATTCTCCAGTGGGCCCTGGGGCAGGGAACAGCGAACAAACCTAATATGTACTTACTTTTTCCGTTATTTTTGGGTAGATTGATGAGAAAACATTGATTATGTAAGAGAGTACACAGTAACATTGTTTTTCAAATGTTTGAAATTTCTACTCCCCGTAACTTTCTTAACCTTGCTCCTACCAAAAATATAAATAGTGCAGGCTTTTTACACATTTATGAAAAAAAAATGTTAACAGCAGTTTAACGATTAAAAATGCTGAAGGGGGCTATAAGGAATGTAAAAAAAATCTATTTCCACAAGCGCGGAGTTGGAGGGGGGATTTGGGAGGTGAAAAAGAGGGGGGAAATTGTACTATTGCGTTTTCCGACTAAAGTTGACCCCAAAATGAAAATTGTTCAATAGAAATGTTGTAGATCACGCAAAAATCTACAACTTTTATTAAATTATTTTTTAACATAACCTCAAAATTTCCGAGATATTGGCGAAAAACCATATTTTTATTTCGTTTTTGTTTTTATATTTCATTTTCCCAAAAATAGTTCAATTTAAATGAAACTTTGTGAAAATATATCTTGTTGTGTCTTTAACCACAATTTTTTCAAGCAAAACCAAAAATCAGTTTTTGAGATATTCAATTTTGTTTGCAAAAAAATACTTTTTTTTCAAACGAAAAATGTACCTACTTCAGAAATTCATCGTAGGAAGTTCATTCAAGGAACATTTGTTTTGGTTTTAGATTAACTTTTATACTATAAAATAATCAATCATGGCAGTCTAACATACATAATTCAAGATATAACAATTTTATGCGGACCTTATCACGCTTTTTTTCAAATATTTCAAACAAAATAAAAATCAACAAAATAATGTATCCATAAAAAGCCGATAAGGTTTGCTTAAAAAGCTAATAGGTATCATGGGTTCTATTGATGGGATCATCAAGGTAAAAGTCTTCAGACTAAGGGAAAATGACAGAGCATGATGTCCAATTTTTTAAAGTGCATTGAAGAGTTATTGACCATAACATTTTAATAGGAAACCAAGCTGGTTTTGAACCCCCATCCCCACCATGTATTTGATATCAGAATACATGTACCTTTAAAACTTCATAGGTACTCAGATTCTGGTTATACATCAACTCCCAAGATTTGGTGTCGGCTCCTATACTATAATTTTTTTTTTGCTTTTCATTTAAAAGTGATGTACTGAAATGAGTATTTCTAGCAATATCGTTGCGGCATCGGCAAAACTTGTGTCTCGGGTCAAATAATAAAACACCGTTTTATGTATTCTTTTCCATAGAATTCAATGGTGTGATTAGTTTTTGCATTTTCCAAAAATTTGTAACAATTTATTAATCATTTAAAAAAAAAAAATTTGATGCAAAATGATTTTTTTGCTTTTTCGCATTTTTGTACGTGGTTACCACAGTACACATATTAAAGGTAATATCATTAGAGTTTTGATTTTTGTTTCTTCTGCGCATATATCAAAATTTGTGTCAAATGTCAGTATTTGTTGTTGTTTTTACGTGTATTTAAGTCCTCACACTCGCAGCCATTTTTATTTCTGACAATTTTAATTTTAATTTGTTGTTGTTTTTACGTGTGTTTTCTTCCTCACACTCACAGCCATTTTTTATTTTCGACTGACAACCTGCGCAGTATAATACCTTAGATTTGTGTACTGTGCGTGGTTACTATGTTATCATTATTTTATATAAAAGTAAATGTAAAAACACAACTAATGATTTCTGAACGAACTCTGTACGATGATTTTCTGAAGTACATTTTTCATTTGAAAAAAAGTATTTTTTTCAAACAAAATTGAATACCTCCAAAGCTGATCAATGGTTTTGCTTGAAAAAATTGTGGTTATTAAGGACACAACAAGATATACCTATTTTAAAAAAGTTTAATTTAAATTGAACTATTTTTACACTATTTTTACAAAATTCATGAAAAACATGTAAAGTAATGTTACCTATTTGCCGTTTAAACAACGGGTTATTTTCTGCCTTTCTTCCTTTTTCAATTTGAAAAAAAGTCAAAAAGTTAATTTTCAGGTGTTTTTTTCTATTTTTTGTTTAGAAAAAGAGCCCAAAAGCATATTTTGGAAAAAATAATCAAAAATTCCGGAATTTACACCAAATTTTTTAGGCTCCTTTTCCTAGGAATAAAGCCGTAATATTAGATGGAGAATCTTGGGCTTCTTTTCTATTTTTATTTTTTGGCGTTATTTCCTATGGCGTAACTTCAGGGAGCCAGGTATTTTTCATTTGTTATCCTAGTTTTGGGTACCCGAGTACCCGAAATGTCCAGTACGGAAAATTTAACAATACAATACACATATTTACTGCACAAAATGCGCTTTCTTTGGTCTAAACAAAGGGAATTTTATTTTTGTACCTTCTATAATCAGCTTTAATACTCCATTGCTGCCGGTCCTCGGGAACCTGAGACACATAGATACCCGGGTATACCTACGGGTACCCGAGATACACGTGTACCCGAAGACTCGGCACTTGGATACCTACCCGGGTAATACCAGGGTATTTTATAACCGGGTACCTGGATAATTGTGAAACCGGGTATTACCCGGGTGAAATCAAGAGCTCTACTATTTACCCTTTTGTTAACAAAAAGAAACAAAGGGTGGTGTTTTTCCATTCAATTCGGGCGCCATGTTGCCTTAATCCCTCCCTAGCTTTAATTATTCTGATACAAAAATATTACGCTACCTTGTACATAATTCAATATTTTATTGCAAATAGGTAGGTACCAAGTTTCATTCTTACCAACGCAGCTACAGCATTCTTCATAGTATTTTGTTCCTAGGCAACTAAGGCATTCCTTGTAGCACGAGCAATTTTTCGGTTCACATTTGCAGCTTTGAGTTAACATGCATTTAGACACAATCGACGCACAAACAACTTCATTGCATGATTCCACTTGACTTATTATCAATATACCAGCGTACACAACAAGCAAGCAGAGAGACACTATTTTGCGGAGTACCATGTTACTGTTTTGTTTACCAATTTTTTAATGATTTGAAAAAAAATTTGTATCAAAACAAAAACAAAATTATAGAACTAGCACTTTTTCTTTGTTATTAATGGATGATGCATTCAAATTTATCACGTTATAGGTACTTGCTCCAATGTCACTTCTCACACCACTAGATTAGGTAGGTTACCTACTTAAAATAATAATTAACTACGCTTTGTGATGGTAATAAATTCCGATGTCTGTTCGGTCGAGACAAACATCCATGAACAGATATTAAAATTAAATATTCAAAACATTCAATATTAACTGACACACGATTAAATACCAGCGTTTTGCGTTTGTATATTGCACAGCAACAACCGAATACTTTGTCAACAAGATCAAAATCGATCAATGTGATCACATCTTCGATTTAAAAGATACATTAAGCATGGATAACCGCAGCAGCCTCACTCTACAAAAATGCGGTGGATAGTAAAATACTTCTTTACTCTTCTGTTTCAGACAAATTTAACTAAACAAAACAAACGATCTCCTCACACTAGTGATCAGTTTTCAAAGAGGAGGAATGGGGAAACGGACGAAAAAGTTGTTTAGCTACTTAATTAAACAACAGAAAACCACCTGTCCTTCTTTTTCTGCCTTAGAGTATAATAGGCTAGAAGAATTTAAATAAAATGAAAGATATTATTATGGTGATCGCCAGTTGTTTCTCTTGCACACAAAACTTGTTTATATATACATACATAAATGCCAATACCTACTAATTTCATAGTCAGACTCAGGCATGCATGATAACACGATTCATAAATATTCTATTCACGATCAGAAGCAGAATGGTAGTCCCTCTCCCTTCCCTACTAGCTTGTTATATATGCTTAGGTAGAACTAATATGCAGAAAATGATAATTTTATTTGTTAATTTTTGCAATTTTTAATTTAATTAATTTTGTATATAAGCTATCAGAGAAATACCTATTATTAGAAAATAAGATTTTGTGCACTGCTGGATTATGCTTACTCTATTAGATGTGTACTTTTAAAGGAGTTTTAGCTACCGTTTATTCATAAAATTAAACACTTAAAATTAACTTAAAAATTTGTGTGATATTTATAAGTATAAGCTTTAATTATATAAAATTATAACATACATCTTCTTTCTTATATATAAAAATAAGTTGACTTATGTTCGGAGTCGATAAACTCGAGAATGGCTTTGTCGAATTTTTCAATTTTTTTTTATAAAGTTAGCTATCATATTGAGGATGGTCTTTTTTGAAATTTGGTTAAAAATAGGTAAAGGGAAAACCGCGAAATGCATTTTTGGTGCATTTTTTAAATTAATAAAAATTATATTGATAGAGTCTTCTGATAATGTCTAGGAAGATTTCTGTGAAGTTTGGCCACGATTCGGTATAGCGGTTTGCAATTTATCAACATAACAAATGTTTGTATTGTAATTATAGAAAATTATTTTCAGTTTGTCAATTTAATAACTCGAGAATGGATGGGTCGAATCTTTCAATTTATTTTTATAAAGTTAGGTATCCTATTGACGATGGTCTTTTTGTGAAGTTTGGTTAAAATTCGGTAAATGACAAACATTTTTAGTGCATTATTTTAAAATAACTAACAATTATTTTGGTAGGGTATTCTGAGAATGTCTATAACAATTATTTTAGTAGGGGATCTTCTGAGAATGTCTAAGAAAGTTTCTGTGAAGTTTGGTTAAAATTCGGTAAACATTACATTAGAAAAAATTCGGTAAAGCGGTTTGTCATTTATCAACATAACAAGTGTTTTTCATGTAATCATAGAAAATTATTTTCAATTTGTCAATTTAATTTAAACTGATTTAATTAAATTGAAATTAGATTGTAATCTACGGACATTAACTCGGTCGATTTTTTTTTTAATTTGGTATTCAGTACACCAGAATGGCCAAACAAGTATTTAAAAAAAAAGAAAAAATGTGAAGATAGAATTCAGGATATTGGTAAGATAAAAACATCATAATCTACACAGCGGCGTAGCTACCTAGGGGCAAACTGGGGCGGCGCCCCAGGGCCCCGAAGGTTTGGGGGCCCCAGAGTCTGGCAGAAACAATTTTTCGAAGTGGAAATAAAATATCATCTTATCTTTAAGAAAGTTTTGGCTCAGTATGTTTTGGATATTTAGGATCAGTTTCAAGACTTATGGATAAAGTCTCGGATAGCCTATCCCGAACTGCTATAAGTTTCCGTCCTAATATTTTGAATTTCACCTAAAATAGATCCGTCGCGGTTCATACTGAATTTAAATCTTTAAAATCAGTCACATTTTAAATTAAAACGACAAGGATTTTCAGTTTTGACAACAAAACTTTAATTTTCAGTATGTTTTTGAATTTTTATATTGTTCTCAAATGTCAGTCTCTAGTAAAGATTTTGACTTGTGCATAGACTTCAGAAGAATATGTTGCTATTTGGTGAGAAGTTCAATTAAAAATGGAATTATATCGCGATATCGTTCTTACAGATCTTTTAACGTGATCGATGCAAAACAAAAAAAAAAAATCCATAAGAACTGTTACATGCGGGATCATAAACGAACAATGTCTTTTTTGACTTTGCTTCTGGTACTCGTTAATACGGCCGAGATTGATTATTCTTGCAGATTATTGGGAAATGGTTTCACTCATTTTTCGGCAGAAAACATTTCATTTATATTCACCCCGATTACAAAATCCAATGAGTGAGCTGCGGAGGGAGTCAGACTCAATTCTGACATTTCGCTCATAATAAAAATGTCAGAATTGCGTCTGATTCCCTCTGCAGCTCATTCGTCGGATTCTGTAATCGGGGTGACTAATAGTCGGTGTTTCTTGTAGGCGTGAAGTTATTTTTTCTTCTAACACCAAATGCTTGCGTAATGTGGACTGTTTTTACGAAAGAGCAATTCCATATGAAAACGTCTATCGAAAAAACCAGCACACATCTCCGATTTTGCTCCAACTTTGAGAGATGCGTGTACCAAGGATGGAAATCCACCGGGAAAAGTCATAGGAAAGGGGATACCTTACCTGTTTTTTGTATCTGTAAGACTTATAGGAACAACAAAATCCAGTAATTTTTCATAAAAAAATAACGGTTTTAAAACTGCAATTGACCTATATTTTTGCTTCCTTAAGCCACCTATGCACGCACAACACATACAAACAACAAAACCAAATTTCCAGGATTTGAAGTTCAAGGTTAGTAGGTTAGTATATCCTGAAAGCTTCACGTTTTCATCTTCAGTCAAACACAAATGTATTGGTTTCTTCAGTCAAACACAAATGTATTGGTTCATTAACGACTTTTTGAAACATTGTACTTACATTTCTGTTCTTACCACCAATTTTTTGCTCTTATAAATAAACTGCATGCTAAGCTTTAAAAATGATATGCCCTCCGAACATATTATGCTGACAGTTTTTGTAAAAAAAATCCTATAACATTACATACCTAGCTATCTTCTAAACTTTCTCATTTTTTCTTGTTAATCAAAAACGAAACCAATTTCTGTAAAGGGGCCCCATTTTGTTTTCTGCCCCAGGGCCCTCACCCATCTAGCTACGCTTCTGAATCTACATACATATATTTTTTGATTATTCATTTTACACCAAGAGCCGACAGCAAATTTTGGGAGTGGATATATAACCAAAATCGAAGTATGAGGGATTATAGGTACATACATATATCGTGATATCGAATACGAAAGTCTGTCAGTTTTTTTTCAGCCTTTGGTGGGGGTTTAAAACCAGCTTGGTTGTTTATATGGTAGGGTCATTAACGCTTCAATTCACTTTTTAAAAATAGGAATTTATGCTCTGTCATTTTCCCTAAGTCTCAAGGTTTTAATCTTGGTGATCCGATAATGACTGAGCATCATGTCTTATTTTCTAAAAATGAATTGAGGTTATAACCCTGAAAATAAAAAAGGGGACCTAGGACTTTTTAGCCCCTCACCCCTCCCAAAGGCTGAAAACAAAACCTGCCAGACTTTGATATTCGATATCACGATATATGTACCTATAATCCCTCATACTACGATTTTGGTTATACATCCACTCCCAAAATTTGCTGTGAGCTCTTAGACTATTTTGTATGTTTTTTTTTTATATTGTTAAGATTTGGATTGTGAACTTTTACAAATTGACATGGATCAAGTTTACAAAATTATTGGTTTAAAGAGAAAGAGGTGTCGATGAAAATAAAAATGTTGATGTTGCTGGTTCTTTTGAAAAACCTTCATCAATTAAAGATGATACTGGTTCTTACGGCAAAAAAAGAAGTATAGGCGTCGAAAGTTCAAGTAAAGACTACCTATTAAAAAAATCAAAGTTTTGCAATCCACAACTGGGGCTTTAGTGATTAAACAGTGCATCGACAAAAAAATATGAGTCCAACTTTACCGTTTACAAAATTCAAATTTCAAAGTTAAAACGGTTTTTTAAACAGTGTGGCAGTACCAACTATATTGTCAAATGATCTCATATTCCCTTGTAATGGGATCGAAGGAGCTTATCTAGGGTGGGGTGAAAACCAAATTCGGCTAAAACGACTACCCTCGAAGTTGCATTCATATTTTTTTTCGGTGCACTGTTTAATCACTAAAACTGCAAGACTTTCATTTTTTGAATAGCCTTTACAGGATCTTTCGACGCTTATACTTCTTTTTTTGCTATCAATCACACATACAATCTGCTATGGGCTATTAGTCTATTAGTGATGAATGGAACGGTTTTCACATATTGCCACAAATACGATGACTTGAGACATGCGTTTAATTCATTCCCCGCTGATGGTTTCAGAATCACGGGACATTTTTGTTGGAGGTCGATCGCCAACTGTATCATCACGCAACCAAAGCGACGATTATTGTTGCACAAATCTTTCAATGTTCGATCGTGCTTCTAATGGTCGTTTGTTCGCAATCTTGCAATCATACCATGTGATTAATTTACAACACTTTTGCTATGCCTGATTGCTTCGAAATGTTGCAAACAGGATTTTCGTTGATATGCAGGTTCAGCGAAAGCAAGTGAGTGTTCAATAATGTGCTGTTCTTTCACATTTTAACAGTGTTACAGCAACTCCGTTAGATGCGAGGCTTAACGCTTCCATTTTGAGAATGCATTGCTGCTAATATCAATTATGTCAGGAATATTTTCCCAGTTCCGTCGGTCGCGTCAATGTTGAAAATGTTCATTTCACTTTTTCAGTTTTAAGTTAAAAATATTTTTTTTTTAGTTTTTTAAATATTACAATTATATATTTAAAAAATGTATTTCATTTAATTCATATGAAACTAAAATTTGTGTAACCGTGCGGAGCCGGGTGGGTCAATATACATATATGTATGTACATATACACAGATGAATATCTAAATATGTTTCACTTTTGTTTTGTTCATGGTATTGTTTTCAAAATTAAATATTTATTAACAACATTTTTTGAGTTTTAAGTTAACATTGTTTTTTCTCTCAGTTTTTATATATGTACTTCAAAAATTTATTTCATTTAAGTAATTAGTATGAAACTAAGATATTTCTAGCCGAGCGAAGCCGGGTGGGTCAGCTAGTAATGTATAATTTTGTGATTAATATAACACATAATTATTAATGTTTGAGTTTCCTTTCAGCAAAATGGGCTTCTTCCTTCTGTTTGATTAAAAAATAAAGGAAGCGGGGGTGTCTATAATTATTTTATAAATAAAAAGGCTACGAAGAAAGAAAATAATCTTTAATGTTTATCCTTTACTTTTTGGAAATCCACTTGTTTTTTCGGGCAGTTTACTTCTCGTTATTCCCACCCTTATTATTTAGTCCCTATCATAACGTGTTTAACTTTTTATTCCTAGGTGTACCATCTACAATTACAAAACACTTAAGTGATAAAAATAACAATTTGAAGTGACGAGCAAAAGTGGACAAATGTTTTCTTTTATTTGAAATATTTGGTGCGAATTTTAAGTAGAGATGAAATCATTTTATTTTTTATTTTGTGTATTAAATCAGATACGAGCAGGTTGAGCGTGAAATGCTTCGCCTAAAGATCAGTATCCTGGGCATAAGCGAAACTAAGTGGAGAGGAAGAGCTGAATACAGATCAGACGCTGGACAGACGAGAATGCTGTATTCCGGCGAAGATGAAAGAGAGGGTGGCCAAAGACTGCATGGTGTCGGAATTATGTTGAACGAAGAAGCGAGGCGTAGTTTGATCTCATGGGCGCCCATTTCTGCGAGATTAATGACAGCAAGGTTTCGTTCAAAAATTCGTAACGTCACAATTATTCAGTGCTACGCCCCCACAAATGAAGCGACCGAGGAAGACAAAACCGCGTTCTACACTCATCTTAACTCGGTTTACAGTAGTGTTCCGAGAGCCGACATCATAGTCGTTATGGGAGACCTTAATGCCCAGGTCGGTTCAGACAATTACGGACTGGAACGCGTGATGGGAAGAAATGGCGTGGGGTCACGGAATGAAAATGGTGACTTGCTTGTCGACTTTTGTAACGCGAATCGTCTTGTGATAGGTGGGACTGTATTTAAGCATAAGACGTGCAACAAAATTACCTGGATGCATCCGGATGGTCAAACCGAAAACCAAATTGATCATATCATGATTCAGCAGCGATGGAGGAAGTATAGGTTTGTTCGATGTGAGCACTGGGGCGCACTGGGTCACCCTGAACTCGCTCTAATGTGTTTTATGTGACACTTTTTTCACCCCAGTTTATTTGCACTGTGTTCGATGTGTGTTCGGGGCGAGCACTGAACTCGCTCTTACGCACCCCAGGTTTTTTCTCAGGGAAAGAAATCAGAGCTGCGAAATTGAAATCAGCTGTTTTTAAAAGTTGAATGTCGAAGGGAAAGGATTAACTTTGCGAATTTTTATGACGATATAAATAATAAATGTGAAATATTTTGTATACTATTTTGTTACTTTTTATTAATTTATATATTAATAAATACCATGCTAAAGAAAATATATGTATATCTAGTGCTTGCATAAAGATTTTGAAGCTTCACGAAATAGTATCCAAGCACCTCAACATTTTTATCATACAAAAGTAACACTGAGGTGTTCGATGTGAAATCAAAACCCGGGCAGCCCCCAGTTTTTTGACATTTGAATGACATTCCCCAGTGCGCCCTGGGGCAACGAACAGCGAACAAACCTTATGTGTGATGTCCGGAGTATAAGAAATGCCGATGTGGGAAGCGACCACCATTTGGTTCTGATGAGTCTCAAACTACGAACCGCTGCCGTACAAAAACCAGCGCAGGATGCAGCAAGGAACACAAAATTCATTACTAATGCTTTAAATGACCCCAACATAATGTCGAAACTATGTCACCCCCCTTAACGACAGAGCCTCGTCATTAAATGGAATCCAGAATTCAACAATTGATGAGATGTGGGGTGAAATTAAAAGTGTTTTTATGGAGGCTGGATCCGAAACTGTACCCAAGCGAACGAGACGTAGAGACTCTTGGATATCCCAAGACACCTGGGATAAGATCGAACTTCGCAAATCGTTGAAAATCCAAATAAATGCCGAAGCTGATGTTCAACGAAAGGCTGACTTGCGAAGAGAGTACCGCATTGCACATAAGATGGTCTACCGCTGTGTGAGACGTGACAAGAGGGTGAAGTTGGATGGACTCGCAGATAATGCGGAAAGTGCTGCCAGAAGAGGAGATATCCGGGAATTGTACCAAATAGCCAAAGATGTTATCGGGAAAAAAAGCAACACCAATCATCCTGTAATGGATGTGGATGGCACACTTTTGGTATCAATTGAGGATCAGCTTCGTAGATGGAAGGACCATTTTTGTGCCCTGCTAAATGAGGTTTCAGTTGAGCAGAGTGCTGAAGTGCCCCAACTAAACGAGATGCGCAGGTCCTATAGGGGTATTGACATCGAACCCCCGTCAGAATCGGAAATTCGTACATCAATAAACCTCCTCAAAAACAACAAGGCAGCTGGACTGGACGGAATACCAGCTGAATTCCTGAAAGCCGATCCCGTAGCAGCGGCTAGTATTTTACATCCGCTGATACAAAACATTTGGGAAAATGAAAGCTATCCCAGGGACTGTAAGGATGGTGTGATTGTTAAGTTGCCAAAGAAAGGTGACTTAAAGAATTGCAACAATTGGCGTGGTATCACCGTTTTGTCCGTTTTCCCAAAACTAATGGCAACAATCATACTCGAGCGAATAAAGGATAGAATCGAGTCTACACTCAAGAGGCATCAAGCTGGCTTCCGCAGTGGTCGATCGTGTGTCGACCATATCAACACCCTGCGCATCGTCCTCGAGCAGTCGATGGAATATCAATCACCGCTTTACCTCATGTTCGTGGATTTTGAAAAGGCCTTTGATCGAGTTAACCGAGAATGTATATGGAGATCGTTGCTTGGTAGAGGAATTCCACCAAAAATTGTTGCCATTATTAAAGAGTCCTACAACAACGCGAGGAGTTTTGTTTTGCACAATGGGCAGCTATCCGACTCCTTCGTAGTGCAACAGGGTGTGAGACAAGGGGATGTTCTATCACCAATTCTCTTCCTGCTGGCGATGGACGACGTATTGACGGCCAGTGTTGGTACAGCCGAGCGACAGGGCATTCAATGGAGACCGTTCGAAAGGCTCAGTCATTTAGACTATGCCGATGACATATGTCTACTGGCAAATAACATCAGTGGGCTGAACGGGATGTGCCAAACACTGCAAGTGAAGGGAGAGTCGAGTGGTCTAAGAATTAACAGCAAAAAGACAAAAATAATGCTCACAGGCCGCTCCACACAGCAGCGTATTATTTTACAGGAGACGCCAGTTGAAGTAGTGGAACAATTTAACTACCTTGGCAGTATTGTTTCTGCAAACGGTGGTACGGATCTGGACGTTAAAAGTAGAATAAATAAAGCTCGTGCTGCCTTCGGTACTCTGTCCCCAATTTGGAAATCCAGTCAAATCTCCTTACGCACTAAGTTGAGATTCTTCGAATCCAATGTCAAATCCGTGCTGTTATATGCTTGTGAAACCTGGAAAGTCACGTCTACCATTTCGAAGAAATTGCAGGCTTTTGTGAATCGCTGTCTTCGCCACATCCTAAAGATTCGCTGGCCACAAATAATATCAAATGAGGAATTGTGGCGCAGGACAAGTCAAGAGCGGCTGGACGTCGACATAAGAAAGCGTAAATGGCGTTGGATTGGTCACACACTGAGGAAACCAAACGATGAAATTGCAAAGCAGTCCTTTGAATGGAATCCTCAGGGTGCACGGCGGGTTGGAAGACCAAGAACAACATGGAAATCAACTGTCTTAGCGGAAGCAGAATCCCAGAGAAAGACGTGGCCACAGCTTAAGTACCTTGCAGCAGACCGTGAAGGATGGAGACGTTTTGTTGACGCCCTATGCCCCAGCCGGGGTTACAGGACACGATGATGATGATGTATTAAATCAAAAATTATTTTTTTAATTATTATAGTTCACAGAAAAAAAATGTTAAGTGAATTTTTGGACTTGACCAAAAGTGGTCCGTTTCGGGATAAAGTTTTTGTCTCACTATTTTTTCCACAAACCTTCGTTCTTAATCACTTGCAAGCACCGTGTAGGCATATACTCTCTTCCAAATTGTGAAGGAATTTGTCGGAAAATCGGGTTCTTCCAGCTTAATTAGACCCCTAAGCTCTTTAGCGTTGGACGGATGAATTGCATACAATCATAACTTTGCGTTTCGCACAGGTACAACAGTTGGGCTCATCAGTTGGATGCTATTGCACCCTTCTAATTTTCTTTATTTAGACTTAACTCTAAACTCCACTAAAACATAACAATATTATTTTTAATTTTCTTTTAATTCATACATACTGTCATAACCATCACTTCAAAATTAACTACAGATTCTCAATTGGATAGAGGTCAGGGCTTTGTGCTGGCATACCATTTCCTGAAACTCCTGATTTTCGAACCATTCCGAGTCAAATTTGGAAATTTTCTATTTCTAAGGTCGCATCAACTTTTTTTTTAAAGAAAACATTTGGCCACTTTTGCTCGCCACTGTAGGTACCTACAATTTTTTCAGTTTTTGAAAATTCAATTTTTCGAAAACCACAAAGTCGATATTCTAGATACCTACATATGTACTTTTTTCAAAAATGTTGGTGCCCTGATTACCATCCATCATGCCGAGCCGATTATGGAATTAGTAAGACTCTAGGTTACTCGCAGAGCAGTTTTTTCGAACAAAATAAGATTTTTCAATACACAAGCCGAAAACGGCTCCAATGATTCAGATGTAAAACAATTTAAAATAAAGCAGTTATTTTTCATAGAACCACTTTTTTTGCCTTGCTCACCAAAATAAATGCACTTAATTTTATTCGATACTTCACTTCGCACCGAGGATGTATAAACTAGGCTTAAGAAACAATTGGACTTTATCGATATCAAAACCATAATGTCAATCCGACCTACATCATAGTTATAAAAGAAACGTTTTTATTTTAAATTTATTTTTCTCTTTGTAACAGCATCAACATTTTTAAAAAGCAACTGTGTGAAAGATGATAAGACTTCCTAAAAAAAATCACTTATACACACTTAAATATTTTGTAATCGCATCCATTTATGTTGATTTCCCACTAAGATTTTTGAGCGAGTCTTCAAAATCGACAGGTTCAATCATACGTTTCGATTTTTCATGTAGTGGAGGTCCTATTAAGCTGACAACTTCATCATAATTGAGTGTTTCTTTTTCCAATAAGGCTTCTGCGAGCTAAAAATTAATAAACAGATTTTAAGGTTTTGATACTTTTAATTTAAACTAAGTATTTCCAAACCTTAATTAATTTATCTGTGTTCATTTTAAGAACTTTTTCTGTATTTTCGTATGCAGCTGTAACAAGTTTTCTTGCTTCTCTATCTATTAAACTATCTAAAGCTTTTGAAAAGGGCTTATCAGCTGTTGGACCTCCCTCATTTTCATCAGCATCAGTTACATACATGGGCCCAACCACGTCGTTCATGCCGAATTTCTTAATCTTAAAAAAATTAAAATAAGTTTGGGTTCCTTTATAAATAAAATTGTTTAGCTTTTACCTGAGCATAAGCAATTTTGGTAACCTTTTCCAAATCATTTTGTGCTCCAGTTGTTATGCGACTGAACATAAGGTTTTCGGCAGCACGCCCACCGAGGGCCATGCACATTTTGTCAAACAATTCTTCCTTTGTAAACAATTTTTGTTCACTTGGGGTATACTGGGCAAATCCAAGTGCTAGACTAGTTCTAGGTACAATTGTCACTTTGAGGAGCACATCCGAGTTCGGCAAAAGCCAGCCAACAAGCGCATGTCCTGATTCATGATAAGCTATTACTTTTCGCTCAACTTGAGATAAGGCATGTGATCGCTTTTCAGTTCCACCTAAACATAAAACCATATTATTAATTATTATCAGGATTAAAATGTTTGATTGGATTTAATTTACACACCAACAAGCCTTTCCACTGCATACTCGAGGTTTTTGGTTAATACCACTTTTTGTGAACTTCTAGCAGCATGCAGAGCTGCTTCGTTGCAAACGTTTGCAATGTCTGCTCCTGAAAAGCCTGGAGTCAATCTTGCAAGTCGTTCGGAGTATTTACTGGGATCGTTTTCCAACTGGATTCCTGATAGATGTTTTTCGAATATTTCCCGTCGTTCTTCTAGTGACGGCAAGTCAATCAATATATGCCGATCAAAACGCCCAGGTCTAAGAAGTGCCTTATCCAAAACATCACCTCTGTTTGTGCTGGCCAGCATAAGAACACCCTCCTTTGAAGATATTCCATCCATTTCGACTAACAGCTGGTTTAAAGTCTGTTCCGATTCTCCAGAACCTCCTCCACCTCCTCCTCCACCACCCGAACCAACACCCGATCTTGCTCTTCCGATGGCGTCTATTTCATCAATGTATATTATGCATGGAGCACGTTTATTGGCTTCCTGAAAAAGATCTCTTACTCTTGCTGCTCCAAGACCACCGATCATTTCAATAAACTCAGAGCCATTCATGCTCAAAAAAGGAACCTGAGCTTCTGTAGCAACAGCTTTGGCCAGCAGCGTTTTGCCACATCCTGGTGGTCCTAGGAGCAAAGCACCCTTGGGAACTTTAGCTCCTAATCTTTGATACTTTTCTGGCGACTTAAGATAGTCGACAAATTCTACAACTTCTTGTTTGGCTTCCTTGAGACCAGCTACGTCTTTGAAAAGAACACCACGTCCACCATCTAACGGATCAACTAGAGTGAATTTTGCTCGGCCCATCTGAGTCTGTGAATAGATAAAATTCACCATCAAACTTATATTACGTAAAATATCATAGCTGATTAACATTGCTTTTTCTTCTAGTTGCTATAAAAATAATGTTCATAAATCTTAGAATATTTTGACTACTAATATCGATTTTGGTAGTGTAGACCACACCTACAATTAACAGATGTTACTATTACAGGACACATTTTTGATATAAATAAGCTATAACTGATAGATCTATACCGTTATTCGCTCAAAATTTTTCCTCTAGAGCCAATTGAAAATCTAGTCACAAGTTTTAAAAAGTTTTGTAGGTCATATTACAGACACGCAGACAAGATACTTTTTCCTGAGAACGCTGCAACTTATTATCATATTTACCAAGACTACTAGCATTAATATATTTTTTTTGGTTTGGTTTCAAGCCAAAGATCTCTATCGGTCTACTTATTTTTGGAGTTATTAGTTTGTGGGATATATTTCGCTGAGAAAGTCAGAAGAGAATGTATATCCAGTTCCAAGATAAGTGAATTAAATTTACTTACAAATGAATCCATGCTTATAGGGCTTTTCATTCCCTTCATTCGAGATGCCAATGCCATGAAAAGGGCAAAGAATACTAAAAGCACCAATATTCTACCAGTAATATCACTTTGTCTGTCGTATGTTATAGAAACACCTGAAATAAAAACGGGTTGGTTGATTACAATATGCCAGGAATGCTTTTAATGTACAATGGAAGTACCTTCTCGTATCCCCAATCTTTTTTCGACATCTCGTAGTTTTATTTCGAATTTTGAAGCATCTGCTATTGCCATATGGAAAATTGTTGAAGCTACTTGCCGACCTTTGATAATGGCTCCATCATGAAGAATGATAGTGACCATTTCCATATCTGGACGAATAATGAGCTCTTTGACCTCGCCGGCAGCCAGCATGTGATGAACAAACTCATTCCAAGAAACATATCTGGTCGTAGTCTGTAAATTGAAAATTTAATAAATAATTGTTTGGCATTATGGAGCATTGCTAGAAGGTACCTCTGGTCTGTCTGGCCTTTTGAAAAAGAGCGATGCAAATGTCACAAACATGTAAACAGTGAAGACCCAAAGAAAAACTTTAGTCAGAACGGATTTCACTTTTTCATTTTCGTTGTCATCTTTTTTTCCTCCATTATTGCTGCTGCTGCCGTTCCCACTACTCGATGCCTTTTTGTCGGGATTTTCTTTGCCGGTGTCTCGAGGAACCTCACTTTTACGGGAAGAAAACAAGGTTGTATGAAAATTACGCACTTCGGCTGGTGTGAGATCGAAGGAACTGCATAAAACTCTAACTATCGAATTATATTCCGATTTGAAAAGTTTAAACTACAAATTAAATGATGTAACATTGAAAAAATGCAAGTAATTTTATGAAATACTTACTTGTTTTCGTGTGCAAGAAACACTAGTATGTTGCTTTTGTAAACGCGGTAGTGTTGAAACAGACTTATTGATTATTTTCGTTATGTTCTGTTGAATTCGGGAAAACTCCCTTATAGATCTGAACATTTTAACAATTCACTAAAGATTTTTAATTGAAAATTTTATTTAAAAAAACACTTCTTTTCATGATTTCACAAGTCCTAGTACGGCATAAACATATGGTAATGACAGCTGACAGGGATGTCCAAAGATAACATTACAAAAAAAAACTGTTAAGCTAGCAACACATGAGGTTAAGGTAAGACCTCACTATGACACATTTAGGGCGGTATTCACCGAGCACTCATAAACGGCTCTTAAGTTTATGAGGCTCATAACTCAAAAAAAACATCTGATCTCACCTTCGCACTCATTCCTCGCGTTCCAATGTTTATTCGCTATGCTATCTAGCTATCCCAAAAATTTTGAGATAAATTGAGTTGTTGTTGCGTCAGCTGCTATCAGCTGTTTTTTAACAAGGGATTACAACAACACAAAGCTATCCGGATAACTGAGAATAGCCAGCGGAACGTGCCCATTTAATTTCGAAAAAAGTCATGACTCTAAAGTCGTCGTGTAATAGGGCACTATTCACCAACCACTCATAGCTCTTTTTCGAAGTTCGAAAATGAGAACAACTCTCTCTTCCCCAGGTACCCCCAAACTGTGAAATCAAACTGTTTTCAAAAACGACCGCACTTTGTCGTTACTTCTTGGATCCTTGAAAAAATGAGTGTTGCATGCACATAAATATGATTTGATTTTAATTTCTTTCCACTTATTTTCTTAGTTTTGTCTCGGGGTGAAGCTCATAGCACGTTTTAGTTTGTTTCATATAGGGAAATGTTCTTACATTACTTTTTGGTTTCGCTAATTATTTCATTCGTACATTGTCTACTACGTTTGCGGATCCAAAATGGACTCGTTCGCTTGAAGGGGAGATAGACGTCAAACGTTGGTTTATATTAGCTATGTTAAATTAAGAAAAACTACATCAGGGGCCCAATTCCACAAGAGTGAGTTTTTTCTGTGTACACAGAAATTCGTGCACACATCGATTTTTGCGATTCGGCAAGAGTGAGTTTTAAGTTTTTGACAGATAACGCATGCACAATCAATCAAATTCATTTACATTTGTTTTGGGCGTGAATAGAATGTGTACACAGAAAATCAGTCACCCTTGCGGAATTGGGACCCAGAACAGTATAAATGTGTGAAAACTGTCAAAACTGTCAGATTCAAGCAAAAAGTTTTTCTGAGATAAATTTTAGCTTATTATTATCCCAGACAAACAAATCAACTGTTACTGGTACTTCGACATTTCTCACTCACTTTCTCGACCACAAAAGTAGGTACAGGAAATATTGTTCTTAACTGTTCTCGAAAACATCATGGTGATAGAATGAAGAACAGCTTGGGCAAGGTTTTTACTCATGGAGTACACAATCCTGTACTTTTCTATCTGGAACAGATTCATTATATACACCTTTTATTATCCTATTTTTTCAAATTTTCACCGCGTGAATTACAAAAAGAACTTAAAAAATTGAAACAAAAAATAAAATTCCTGAAGACAAAAGGATTTACAATATGTGTGCGTGCGAGACTCATTTTTGTAAGGATCCAAAAAGTACCGACAAAATGAGTCAGTGAATTTTCTTGAAGGGTTACTTTGAAGGTTTTCGAATTAGTTTTCGGAGAGAGCACTCATAACTTTATAAGTGGTCAGGACCACTCATAAGTCTTATGAGCGCTCATAAATATTCACTATTAATGCTTGGTGAATAGGCTTATGAGCCTCATAAGTTATGAGCCGTCGGTGAATACCGCCCTTAGACAAGTGATAAGTGCCCTATTACACGACGACTTTAGAGTCATGACTTTTTTCGAAATTAAATGAGTGCGAAGGTGAGATCAGATGTTTTTTCTCGCTCCTACTCATTAAATTTCGAAAAAAGTCATGACTCAAAAGTCGTCGTGTAATAGGGCACTAAGTAATTGCCAAATTTTCTGACAGAACACTGATCAGTTGAAACTCACAAATTTTCTTCGTAGTTTTAAGGCTCTCCCAAACCAACGTGAAATCATAGCGAATTGTTTAGCATTGTTTATCTTTCATATTGTAATATTTTCTCAGGTTCGTTAATAAAACTTATTTACTTTATTCAAAACCTCCACTTATTTATTTCACAAAATAAAACACTTTACTTTTCTTACTACAAACAAAACGATTTATTATTCACCACTGAAATTAATTCACAAACTTTACTTTTCACTTTTATTACAACCAACTTTATTCATTCACGATTAAAAACAAACTGTGTCGCTGCCGTTCAAACATGTGCCTTTTATACTTGTTTTCCAAACTCTCGAAATAAGGAGAACGTTCTGGTCTCTGCTTCCAGAGCTTTCCGTAGGGGAAATTTCCCAATAATTTCCCTTCCAAAAGCTTTTATTTGACAGCTGGTAAATCTGCTATAATCCGACAGATGGCGCTTCCTTCGTTTGAGAGTTGCTATAATTATAGCTAATAAGGGTATGTTTGCACTGCGACCGTAAGCTTTACTGTGTCCGTTTGTTTGCATTTCGGAGTCGTTTAGTTAAAATTTGGAAAGTCATTACACTGCCCCCCTCTTAGGATTGATCGTCCCGAGCAAATCCATCACTTCCTTCACCATTATAACGATGTAAACGGTCGATGTGAACTACTTTTATTTTGCCTCTTAATCCTCTCCGAATGCGGTAGACGCCATCGTTTACTCGAGTTACAACAGTATAAGGGCCTTCCCAATTTTGTTGAAGTTTCAGTGACATTCCCCTCCGACGCTGGGAATTATAAAACCAAACAAGGTCTCCCGCTTGGAATCCTGTCCTTGTTGCTTTTGTGTCGTATCGCTTTTTCATCCGACCACTTGATGGCTTCATATTTGCCCTTGTTCTTTCCTGAACGTCACTCAGCCTTTCTTCTTCATTTCCCTTATCACTCCGATTCATGGGGCCAGTCTGTTGAATTTGCACTATCCTTTCGTTGTTCTTCAATGCCTTCTGCTGAGTTTTGATTGTCAGGATACCGTCCATTGAAACCGTTGAGATGACATCTTTGGCATCATACCCCTTTGGTAGCTGGTACTTCCGTACAAACTGACGACTGATGTAGCCATGTTCATCTTCACGTTCATGATTACCTTCCACTACCACGCTGTTGCCAACAGTTTTGACCATTAACTCATTTGGCTTGAAATGGCTGACATCCATGCACACTTGAAATCCGTCCGTTCCAACTTTGTAGTTTTCTTTGGAATCACGCTTGTCACCCTTTTGACGGATAGGAGTTAACTGCAGCGGAGTCACTTTTGGGCGATATATATAGCTTCCCGAGTCATCCTTTGGGGCAGTCCTCATTTTCCTTTTACTCCAATCGTAAATGGGATCGGCTCTCAGTCGCTGGATGGAAACAACTTCCTTTTCTTTTTCATGCGTGTAATTATTGTAGTCTGGTTTCCATGGTCTTCTAGGTGGCAATCTGCATTGGCGTTGGAGATGTCCAGTCCTGTTGCAATTCCAACATGGAGGTTTTCTAGGTGGCAGTCTGCACTGGCGTTGAAGATGTCCGGTCTTGTTACAGTTCCAGCATCGAGCAGGTCCATCTCGCTGGTTTCTTTGGAACGCAGTTCTCTGGCAACAACACTCCTCAATTTCTAGTTCTCTTACCCGATGGACTCTTTGAGAAGCCTGTTCTGCTGCTTCCATAGTGAGGGCGAATGCTAGTGCTTCAGGAAGCGTGCGTTTGCCAGCAGTTCGAATTGCTCGCTGAAGGTTGATGTCAGATACAGCACGAACAAAGGCTTCTGTTGCGAATTGATTGATGATTTCATCTCCTGCAGCTGGATACGCCAGGTGCGCCAACCGTTCGATGTCTGCTTGGAGTTGTTGCAGAGTTTCTCCTCTTTTCTGGACTCTGGAATTGAGTTGGACGCGGAAGACTTCTTGCATATGGCCATCTCCAAAGCGTTTGTCAATGGCCTGAACGAGAGCACTGAAGTTGCCATTTTTATCTGCTGGTATGCTTTGTAACAGCTCAGCCGCCGGTCCTCTGAGGGCAAGAGTTAGAGCTATGCATTTGTCTTCCTCATCCCAGCCATTTGTTGCTGCGGCTGCCTCAAACTGCTTCTTGTAGATTGACCAAGAAGTTTGCCCATCGAAGGTTGGTGGATGCATCTCCTTTTTCTTTGGACAGTCGCCAGAACTTTCTCGAACCTTCATTTTCTTAACTTTATCTAATTCTTTTGTAATGGATTCGATTTTATCTTCCACACATTCGAACTTTGCTTCAACAGTCGAAAATTGTTTGACGACAGTCGAAAATTGTTTATCGACATTCGAAAATTGTTTATCGACACGCTCGTCAAGGGCAATAATTCTGTTGTCAAAGGCATCTAACTTTACCTTCCAGCAGATTTGTCTGTTCATGGAACTGTTGAAGAAGATTCTTTTCTTGTTTTTCTAGGAGATTCTTTTGCTCTAGGCTTTGCTGTTCGAAACGTTCCAGAAGGTTCTTTTGTTCTTGGCTTTGATGTTCTAGAAGATTCTTTTGTTCTTGGCTTTGATGTTCTAGAAGATTCTTTTGTTCTTCAAATTTCGCGAGCAGCTGAGACAGCATATTGGTCATGCCCGATGTACTTACTTGTTCTTGCTGTTCTTCCATTTCAATGTCGAATATAAACGTGTCCGGGTTTTTTTCCACATCTTCTCAAATCTTCTTGCAGATGAATTATAAGATCATTCTTTGTTCCAGCAGTAGGAAGATCTCGCTTATTCAGTTCTGCCTTAAGTTCCACTAAATTTAAATCATTCAAAGATTTACCCATTGTCTTTTTTTTTTCACTTTCCACACAATAAATCTACTGAGTGCACAGATAAAATAAGTTTTATCCCACTTCTGACACCAATGTAATATTTTCTCAGGTTCGTTAATAAAACTTATTAAGGGTATTCATGCAACAGGGTAAACTCGTCGTAATCGTTGTAAAGTTTTAAACTTCGTAAATCTGTCAAATTTTCCATACAAATTGTGACAGAATTACGAAGTTTTAAACTTTACAACGATTACGACAAGTTTACGCTGTTGCATGAATACCCATATTTACTTTATTCAAAACCTCCACTTATTTATTTCACAAAATAAAACACTTTACTTTTCTTACTACAAACAAAACGATTTATTAAGGCTCCCCCAAACCAAGGCGAAACATTCACCGACGACGCGAAATCATTGGTATATCTATCAAGCTGATATAATTTGCACCAAAAAATATTTAAGGAATCAGCAATGCTCCAATAAGGTATTTACTTCCCAGCAGAGGGGTAATAGGAGTGCTATAGAAACAAATAACACTTTAATGTCTGAAATGCGAAGCAATTTTGTTAGTTGGGTTCCTAGATGTTATTTGAGTTGCTGCTAGACAAAACTGGAGCTTACCTGCCCAACTAACAATTTTGCCCCTATAATCATCCAAAGAAGCTTCCCATAATCATCTCTTGCAATCATATAAGCATTATATAATAGTCCATAGAATTGAAAGGGCGCACTTTTTAAGCTCCTATTGGACCTAAATGGACTAAATTCAGTTGCCCCGAAAAACACTTACTGGACTCAATTTAGAGGTCTTATAGAAGAAGGTGGAAAAATTAAAAAAAAATATTTCACAATTGCTTTATATTTATTTATTTTTAATTATTTATGTTTTTATTTTATTTTATTAATTTGCTGATATTTTATTTGAAAGTTTTTATCAGAAATACAATCTTAGAATTTATTAGATATTATTTAAGCTATAAAAATTACAAGGTTCCCGTGAGATTCGAACCATGGTCCTCTCGCACTGAAAGTCCACCACGCTAACCGCTCGGCCATGGAAGAATATATTTACGATGAAAAAAAACGTACTCCCTTTCTCCACACTGCTGGTTTGTGTCTATACTCTTTAGTATACCAGAAGTGGTTTGTGTTTTTACTAGTACAGCAGAAATGGTTTGTGGCTGAACTTAGCAAGTAACAGAACTTACATAGAGATTGTATAATAATTTTACAGGATGACTATAGAACAAAAGCTCCGTTGTCATTTCATAAAAGCAATATAGAGAGATTAAAGAAACATTGGTATATCGCTTCTATAAACCTTATATAATTTGCACCAGAAAATATTTAAGGAAGCAGTAATGCTCCAGTAAGGTATTTATACTTCACGTCAGAGGGTAATAGGCGCGCTATAGAAACAAATAACACTATAATGTGTGAAATGTGAAGCAATTTTGTTAGTTGGGACTCCATACAATAAAGGTTCTCCCAAACCAACGCGAAATCATAGCGAATCATTCGCAAAGGCGTTTTTTTGAAAGATACACAATGCCACACAACAACAAAAAATCGCCTTAAAGGCTCTCCCAAACCAACGCGAAATCATAGCGAATCATTCGCCGAGTCAGTTTTTTGTTGTTGTTTGGCATTGTGTATCCTTCATATTTTGTGCTATTGTGAATGATTTCGCGTCGTCGACGAATGTTTCGCGTTCGTTTGGGGGAGCCTTAATCACAAGGATCAGGAGTAGTGAGAAGTTCCGGCTGCTCACAACATTTTGTTAGGACTTGATGTTTTTTTCCGGATCATTCATAGGGAATACACAAGCCTTGTTTTTAAGTGCATTTTTATCTTTGGTTTGAAAAAGTAGCATGTTAAATATAAAAAATAAGGAGTTATACCAAATTGTTGTTGTATTTAACATGCTACTTTTTTTTAAGCGAAGATAAGAATGCCCTAAAAAACAGGGCTTCTGTTAATTTTATAATTGTGAACAACTTGTAGTAGATCACAATTGTAAAAAAGTTCATGACATAACAACCTGGAACGCATCCGATTTTATCTAAACTGTCAAAGTATTTTTTAAGTTCGCGCCCAATTTTTTTTGGCGGAAGAATTGCATTAAAAATTTTCACTCCCAAGTTTTGATGAAAACAAATCGCATGTTTAATTAAACCGAGCTAATTTATTTTCAAAGTTTTCTTCATACTGTTTTTAACTTAAAATAAACTATTTTTTTAAAAGTTCAATAAATTCATTTTGGGCAAAATGTCCTTATCAAAATCCAAAATGGAAATAAAAACAAAGTTCCAGGATCTTTGTCGTGAACTAAACATGGATAAAGAAACTGAAGAAAGTGCATGGACTAATTATTATGATATGTCGCAAAAATTGTCCCTAGATGTAAGTTTTAAATAACAAATTTAACGTTCATAGTAATAATTCTTATTGCCTAGATGTTGTGTCTTATAACACAAATATGTTGAAATAAAGTGCAGGGGATGTTGCACTTGACTTTAATATGATTGTGGAACTGCACCTTGGAAAGAATAAGATTAATTATGTACTTTCACCAAGTTAGCGAATTGTTTGTGCTTAAATTACTAGCTCTTAGTCTCATCATATTTTTATGCTAGTTTGTCTTTAGATCCTTGATCCATTAATTTCCAATGTTATTAGCTATATATGTATGGTTCCACATCCATGGTGTCATTACTTGTCTAGATCCTTGAAAACTAAATTCATTTAAAAGGTTGTCTTATCCGAGTTTTCTGACTTAGGTACTTAATTAATTTTTCTTGGTGCCATTGTTCTTATACTCTTATCGAAGACGATGCGGACTGAATTAACGAATAATAAAACTCAAAAATGTTGGTTCCATCTATGAGATTTGTCGGTTTTGCCCTCTGAGAAAGACAACAATAGCATCTCAATTTCTAAACTTGCATGTCTACGAACAAAATAATAATTGATTTGATGTATTGCTGAAAGTTGCATCATCCCACGTAATGAATCTATTGCACTCAAGACCGTATCCAGGGGGGTATCAAGGGTGTTTGATCCCCCGAACATTTTGAGAAAGTCATAATGTAAATCATACTTTTCCTTAATAATAAAATAATAAATAATAATTTTCTAAAAATTTGACCCAAAAGAGACAAATATTATTAAAAAACAACAGTACCACTTACAATGGCATGGTATAGCTTTTTTTAAAGCCATGAATTCAGTCTCTAATATTTTTTTAAGTCATGTTTTTATTGTAAATAGTTTCTGAAAAAAATGAATTTTCAAACGTAAGAAATTATTATTTTTGTTTTCATTTTTAAATTTGAAAATTATTTTTTCAAAAACCTATATAGAGACTGGATTCATGGCTTTAAAAAAGCTATAATATGCCATTGTAAGTGGTCCCGTTGTTCCGTTGTTTTTTAATTATTTTGTTCTATTTTGGGTCGAATTTTTAGAAAATTACCCCTCCCGTCTGGGGGGGAGGGGGGAAATAGACCCCCCTCCGATACGACTTTTTTTTCGTCTGAATCTAATCTTTAAGTTCTTATTTTTTTTTTCGCGTGTTATAAGAATCACCCTAACTCCATTATTTGTACCTTGAAGTGAAAAAAGGGAGACCAGAGGGGTGAAATAAAATCTGAAAAAAAAGGGAAATTGTTGTTCAATGTTTTGAATCGAATGAGGACAAGACAATGTCCAATTTAAGGACCACCCTACTGAAGATGGATACAATAATTTGTTTACAGTACGGACATTTGTATTTTTTTTTTCACCACCAAGCTTTTTTTACTCAAAAGAATTGTATGCTTGGCTTAAATGGTAATGGCCTAGATTGCATTCAGTGCAAGAGGCCGAAAAAGCGCTTCAGTGCGAGTGCCATCAGTGATCCAATGAACGAGTAACAACTTAAAATTATGGTATTCTAGATTTCTCTAAATGTGGGCGGTAATTCCTAAGACTCCTATTAAACGATGATTCTTTCCGTCTGACACTTTTCGAATTTCCATGAGTGCGAAGGAGAAAAAATATCTGATTTCACCTTCGCACCCATTGAATTTTGAAAAGAGTCTGACGCAAACAATCATTACTCGAAAACTGGAGCTATTAGGCGCGTCTCACCAAATAAAATCTCTGAGCGCTCAGAGATTTTTTAAGTGGAACAAAAAATCTCACCTGAGCACTGAGATTTTTTCCGGAGATTACTGAGACGAAAATTTTTTGGATTCATTTCTCAATGTTCTATCTCAGCTAAAACAGCTGTTCATTTGACAGCCAAATTGAAATTTCTCGGTGATATGCAAATAGTAAATCGGTAAAAAAATAAAAAATATAGGTGAAATGTTAACAAAAATGAAAATATATTGAACTTACAATTATTTTTCATTCATTTTATAAAATTTTGTGCCTAAGCATTTAAATATTTTAAGCAATGTTGAAATTTTGTTTCCACAAATTCAGTTCGAAAATTATAACACATGTTTTTTTATACAATTCAACGGAGAATCTTGTCCCACCAAAGCATTCCGCCTCCGTTTACTTGACATTGAGGGCTCAGTGAGATTTCAGTTGGTGAGACGCGCCTATTGTTCGGCCCTTTGAAGAAGGTACCCAATACTTAATAACCTACATTAAATAAACAGCAAAAGTACATACATAATTATTATTTCTTTCGATTTCCGATAAAATCCTATCATGTTTTTCTTTTCCAATAGGAACACATTTTTACATCTTCAACTAGAAGCATTTTTATGAATTGGCAAAAGTTTTAGCCATCGTGATTTATTTAGATGCACTTGTTCCAGGCTTTTTTTCCTTTATTATAATTTTGTATATTTTTTTTATTTTTTTACTATATTTAGGGGGATCCATGTCAGTGGCTGTGTTGTGCATTGTATGCAGCTTGTCGAGAGTCATACAGACCAACCGTTGGTGGAACCAACGAAGTTGTTAAAGGAAACTGTGTTTCATTAACAAAACTTCTACGAAGTTGCAATGTCAGGTAAATTCCCTTAAAACACAATCACTCATATTGTTTAATTATAGCTTTTTTTATTTCTAGCATTTATGATTTTTTTACTAAAATGAAAAGTTGGTGCGAAATGGCAACACTTTCGAAAAATTTCATCAATCAAATAGAACGACTCGAACAAGGTTTTATAATAACCTTTAATCTGTTTGAGTGGTACAATAAGATTTTTGATCAAATTTTTATTGTTCCACCAAATGAAAAAAAGAACAAAAAAGCCAGGTAATAAATACTTTCGAAATGAAACGAACATATAAATAAAATACACAATTATTTATGTTTGTTAGGCCAGTCAAATGTTCGGCAAACAAGTTGTATGATCTCTGTTGGTGTTTATTTCTATGTGCAAAAAATGAAGACTTGAATTGTACAGTTGACCTGGTGTCATCATTTCATTTATTGTTGTGTTGCATAGATTTAATCTATGTTAACGCACTTGCTGAGAATCGCATAGAATTAATAAATCCAAATTTTGAAGGGGTACCAAAAAACTGGAACACACCTGAATTTAATCCATCGACTATCAACAAACATTGTATTATTGAAGCACTTTGTAAAATAACTAAAGGCCTTCACATTGAGGCACGATCAATGAAACTAAATTCTTGGAAAAAAATCATGACTGAGTTTATTGGAACAAAAGTAAGCAAATAGAACATAAAATAATTGAAAACCGAAGTCATATTTTTAAATTAAAAATTTTTGAAACAGACTTTACTTGGCAACAAGGATACATTCATGGAAATAATATCAAATAATAATTTTGAACCGAACCTTAAATCACTTAATAGTGCCTATGAACAGTATGTTTTGAGCGTAGGCGAATTTGATGAGAGAATTTTGCTTCATAACACAAACTATAGAAAACTAAGCAATAGCGGTGAGTTAACTTGATCTTGGTTTTTTCAATAAAAAAAAAAATAGTTTCCCTAAAGCCCGTATGACACTACATTTTTTCTTCATTGTATTTCTCATTTAATCTATCAAAGTTTCAGCAGAGCAAAAAAGGGATAAAAAGTGTTTTTAAGAAAGGGATAGCATTTCTCTAAATTAAATTTCACATTTACAATGTGTCCCAAAAGAAAATATACATCATATGTTAGTGTTCTCTAGGGTCCAGTGTATATCTACTTTTGTAACTGAGTGTACCTTGAAATAATTTTGTGATTTTCAAATTAAATTTGTCAGGTTCTGGCAGCTTTTCTTGATATTTCAGAATTAAAAATGAAAAATTATTTCAAGGTACACTCAGTTACAAAAGTAGATATACACTGGACCCTAGAGAACACTAAGATATGATGTATATTTTCTTTTGGGACACATTGTAAATGTGAAATTTAATTTAGAGAAATGCTATCCCTTTCTTAAAAACTCTTCTTATCCCTTTTTGGCTCTACTGACACTTTGATAGATTAAATGGGAAATACAATGAAGAAAAAATGTAGTGTCATACGGGCTTAAAGCCGATATGACACTACATTTTTCTCTCATTTTTAATGAACTACAAATGAAATAAAAGCAGAACGTACAATTTCTTATTCGAACGTCGATAGGTGTGAGTGGGTACGCACTATATCCATAAATGTAAAAATGTCGCAAAAAATGTAAGAAAAATGTGACTCAAATAATATTTGTCAGGTTCTGGCAGATTTTTCTTGACATTTCAGAATTTAAAATCAAAAATAATTTCAAAGTACACTCAATCACAAAAGAAAATATGCATTGACCCCTACAGAACACTAGTTTATGATGTATGTTCGCTTTTGGGACCCATTGTGAAAACTAATTTAGAGAAATACTAGGTCTGATCCTTTACTTTGGGTTTCTGTGATTTTTAGTCTTAACTTGTGTAAAAATTTTGTTTTGTATGAACTTTGACAGAACTTTGGACTAAAATGCGCAGAAATGCACAAAAAATCACAGAAATTCAAAGTAAATGAACAGACCTTCTATCTCTTTCTCAAAAACACTTTTTATCCCTTTTTTGCTATGCTAACACTTTAATTGTTTTAATGAGAAATAAAATGAATGAAAAATGTAGTGTCATACGGGCCTAAGCTTTTGACTACTACACTCTTTAATGATTTATTTTGAATATTTGTTTAAAGTACGGCAGTTTAAAAGTATGTATATAATATAATAACAATAACTAGTTAATCGAAAAATTAGCACTGTTCACTCACGAAGATACTGGAAAAAAAAAACAAACGAAACGTCGGGAAAATGTATGGATAGTAGGGTGGTCCTTATTTGTATGGAGGAAAAGAAAAACTATTTGTTTTTACTGAGCACCATTTTTTTTGTTCTTCTATATTAAAAACGTGTTCAAAAAAAATTGATGGTAATCAGAGTGTATTAACACGTACTGCAATGAGTTTGAAAGTTTGAAAATTAAGAAATTTTAAAAATATTCAAAAAATTATACAAACATTTTTAGAATTTTTATCAAAATTGTTTGAGCCGTTTTTAAGATAAATAAGCTTTTTCATAACGATTGTATAGCAAGTACCGTTATTTTAAGAGCTAAAAAAGTATTTAAATAGGCCCTAACTCTCACAGGAGCATCAACTTTAATCTCAATGCGGCACGTGTTAACGTGATTTGACAAAAAAAGAATAGGGTAGTGTTTTAAGATGTCAATGAACAAAAAAAAGGGTGCTCAAAACTTTTTAAAATAAGGGCCACCCTAATGGTTAGTCATTAAATGCTTTAAAAATAAATGATAAAAAACCCAGAAATTTAAACGATTCGTGATAAACTATTTTTTGTATTTACATAGGTACACTTAACTATTATTTTTTGAATTTTCAAATAATATCCATATCTGAAATAAGTATGTAAATAGTAATTATATATTCTGTCTTTCTTTCTCTTCCATGCAGAATCGACCAGTAGCCAACACGCATATATCAATCAGGTAATTAATTGTTTATTCAAAATGTATCTCCTTGTTAACTTATTACTTTTTAGTGTTTGTGTGCATTGTATGCATTTATGTCTAGGTTTATTAGAGTATAATTTTTAATTCAAGCAAGTGGCTCTATAAAGATTACTTTCTAAAACAAAATAATTTTTCATACTTCTAAATTATTAGTTTTCTGCAAAACTTTCTTCGAGTTTCAAATAAATTTAGTTCCGAGTCAATTTCCAATTCAAAATTTAATTGATTTATGTAAAGCAGTCCTTTCAGAACATCTTGGGTCAGTAATTTTTGCCATTTGAAATGTGTTCTGTTATTAGTAGCCCCACATGCTAGTTTTAATGAAACAAATTTCCCACTTCAGATCTACCGGGCGGAACGCTGCGCCTCGCCTGATATCATCATAAAATAACCCTACAATTTAAAAATGAAATGAGTCCCGAAAAACCCATGAAATAAATCTCCAATTTTAAAGAGGTTTTTCATATGAAAAAAAAACTTCTCATCCCCAAATGAGAGGAGTTATTTAATTTTTAGTCTGAGGTGTTATTTCATTAAGGATTTATTGTATGGAGCCCAGAATTCTTATTAGATGCTTACAGTCTAAGAGCTGGCTGCAAATATGTTGAGTTTTATTTTTCGGGCCGTTGAAATTAAAAATTGTAGACTTAAAGAAAATGACAGCATCATTTCCCATTTTTAATAAATGAATTTAAATGCTTGTGCCCCTAACACAATAGTCTGAAAACCGCTATTTTCAACCCCTTGTAAAAAAAAATCCTGCCAGACTTTGTCTTCGATGTCAATATGCATGCACCTACAGACCCTCATACACATTTTTTGGTTCAAACCAAAAATTTGCAGCCAGCTCTTAACTATTTGTCTAAAATTATGTTTGGTTTTTCAATCGAACCTTAAAATTTTTATTGAACTTTTAATTTAACATTAGCCGTCAACATTGGCCCAGCGTATTCAGAAGCTTAATGCACTTTTATTCGATCACGAATCGTTGGATTTGTATTTTTTTTTTTAAATCATTGTATGGCAATGTATGAACTTAAAATATGCGTATCTGTTTTTTGTGGTTTTTCAGAGTATACGTTCCATGGCACCAGAAACACCATTGACAAGGAGACATCATTTACCGAAAAAAGATAGCGTATCTGAACCAGTGGCAAGTGCAACTCAGAATGTTAGAAAACTACAAGACATTGCAGATCTTAAAGGACCATCTGATTATATAAAGTAAGTACATACACTGATTTAACATCCTTAATAAAAATCTAATTTATTTGTTGCTGTTTCTTAGACAAGCAGGTGAAAGCACAATGCAGATAATCAAATCGAAATTAGACTCAATGGAAGTTATATTCAAAGAAAAATTTCCCATAAAATCAGAGGCTGAAAAAAGATTTTCATTGGCAAAGTCTCTTTATTTTTATTTATCAGAAAAAATTGTGCGAGCGGAAGTTGCATCAAAACCAAATTTAGATCTCAAGGTAAAAAACTGCACTTTTGTTGAGTTTTTCCTTTATAAGTATTCGTTTTGTTTAAGATATTGCTGGAAACTGAAAGCTTAAACTCTGCTCTTATAACTTGTTGTGTTGAAATTGTGCTTGATGCATATAACTCACAGTTGAAATTCCCATGGGTCTTAAACTGCTTCGATTTAAAGCCATTTAATTTTATCAAAATCATTGAAATAGTCGTGAAGCGACAAGACATATTAACTCGAGCTTTAATTAAACACTTAAATTTAATTGAAGAAACTTGTCTCGAGTCATTGGCATGGGGAAGTGGTTCACCACTTTGGACTGTTTTGCAGCAAAGAAATGCACCGTTGCCTTCATGGGCAGACGTTGATGTCAATAAAATGGCTCACTGTAATCAAGAACGTAATTGTAAGTTCGTTAATTTGTACAAGTTTTTTTTTTTTAGTTTTTTAAAGCTTTTACTTATTTTATTCCAGTATTGCAATCTCCTATGAACTCAGCATATGACTGCTTTAATCCAGCGACAGCTTCGACATCAGAATCAGCTAGAAGAGACTTGTTTAATGCGGGAAAAGGTAAGCAATTGAGAAGTGTGCAGTATTGAAGACTGCGCTTTTTGTGTTTTACTATTACTATGAAAACACGGTACATTGTTTGTTGACATCAAATTAAAGCTGTAGCAAAGCTCTAATTCCATAGAGTACAAAAAAATATAATTTTATCCAATAGATCAAAAGATATATAGATGTATGTATACATAAAATGTTCTATTTTCTGATGAGGTGCTTTAATGGAAATAATATTTGGCTTAAAATCCTAAAAATGTCGCCAAGACGTCACAAAAGCCTGCAAATTCAGTGTTCTATAAAAGAAGCCAAATTTGAATTTTCCAATCCTTTTTGCTAATTCTGATGAAGTCTAGCACAACTACTCCTCAAACACATGCGACAATTTTGCTTAACTATCATACCCTTTAAGTCATAAATAACCGCCTTCCCTGAAAGAAGACGAACCGAATATCTTTTTCGAATTAAATTTGGGAATTGAGTATATCGAAGTTTAAAAAAAAATTAACAGGTTGCTCTTATGATGTAGCGAATTGGATGTTTTGGTGACTCAGCTTTTGTAGCGACTCGGCTTATGTAGCGACTTGACTGTGAAGCTAAATTTTGTTATAATAGATTTTACTAGCTTAATTAAATTATATCTGATAAATAATCATTTAAAGTTATAAAATACTGAAGGGAACAAAAATTTCGATTAATGGAGCCTGGTAATTGTGAGCAATATTTTCATGCACTTCACTTTTTGATCTTAACTTCAAGCTATTCGATAGAATAATCTCGTCAAATCAAAATGATTACTTTTATAATTTTGATTACTATCATGATTGATTTATATACACATGTTTATATTCGAATCAAATCTCGAAAACGGCCAATGAGCGAATAAGATTGGTTGAAGTCCTAAATTCGGGTTGTGGCTCTTCTTAGAACGACAACATCCATATGTAGTAAGCTAAAAAAGACCACAACCCAAAGCCGGCCACCCAAGTTCGTGTTGTTCACGAAAACAAAGTCGCTTTTCTGACGGCTTAAAATACTCTAAGGGGAGTAATGGAGTTGTGTGAACGGGACAGGAAATCCGAGGGAGAGTTAAAATCCTTTAAACCTGCCAATTGGTACTGTTGTCCAAGAAAATTCTTGATATTGGGGCCTGCCTGCATTTTCTGACGCATCGCTTTGTGATAGTTTTTGGAAATAATAATGATATTCTTTGGAAAAAAGTAAACATAACTAAACTAAACTGAACTTTGAATGTTGACATAAATAACCAAGTTTAATATTGTGGTTAATTCCTAGACTGGTTACTTAACTTAAACGCTACAATGTTTTGCTTGTATATTGTTTTAAGTCAGTAAATTATTAATATCATACCTAAAGGGTTAATATTTCCTCCAGCTTCAGAACCCAAACCTGTTGATCCTTCAAAACCAACATCTGCTGAATCCAGACGAGATGTTTCCCTATCCATATTTTTAAGAAAGGTAAGTTGTATTGAATTTAAGATGTAAACAAATTATTAACTCTTATAATTTGTAGTTTTACACACTTGCATGGATGCGAATGAAAGAGTTATGTAAAGAACTTGAAATGGGTGACGAAAGACATATGATCAAAGTGTGGACTTTGTTTGAGTATTCAATTACTCATAGAACTGAATTGATGCAAGATCGTCATCTTGACCAGTTACTTATGTGTGCAATATATATATACATAAAGGTATGCTCAGTTGGAATCAAAACTTAAATTAAGATGTTTTTTATAACATTTTAAATTTAGGTTCAAGAAATACAGAAAAAAACTTTTACGGATATTATGAGACTGTACAGAAAGCAACCACAAGCCGCCAGCAATATTTATCGTGAGGTTTTAATTGACCCTACCAAAAAAGATGGCGACGAAAGTAAGTTTTGATCTTCTTTTTTAATTCTAATTTTTGGATATTTTAATGTTTTGCTTTGATTTTTAGAAATTCCTCAATATGGTGATATTATTCTTTTTTATAATACTATTTATGTACAAAAAATGACGCCATACGCTCTGAATTTCAGCGATAAGAAAAAATCAGTAAGTTTTTATGGCATGATAATTAGTGTTTAACTAAGTTGTTTTAGTTTTAAGAGTTTTATACTCTACAAATGAAATTAATAATCATAACATTTAATATTTCTTTTACAGCAAAATGATCTCCTTCTCTCACCACATCCGACAGAAAAAATTAATCTTCCAAAGAGGCTTTCAAATCATCTTTATGTTCACCAGTTGGAGAAAAATGAAGTCCAATATTCTCCTAATCATATAACATATGAATTCCACAAAAGCCCAGCAAAAGTATATTAACTATTCTGTAATTTAGATTGAATTTATATTAATTAATTTCATTTATAAGGATTTAGACAAACTAAACGAAATCGTCCGAAGAGGTAAACGAAATCTAACATTTAATGATGAAGAACCAGTCGTAATAAAAAAATTGAAGTCAAATCTTCATTTCCAAGGAAAAATCCTTTGTATAAAAAATGACAGACAAGCCGAGCGACAAGAGTGAATAATCTCTTGAATACTTTTAAATAACATTGTATAATTATTTATAAATTAGTATTATATTAATATGTATTTAATTTAATTATTTTTTGCTGTTAATGTAGCCATAACAACAAAATTAAAATACTTGAACTATATAATGAAGTTGCCAGGAATGTACTAAAACAATTTATAATTTAAATCATGTAAATGTTTTAAATTTCTTAAACAACTCTACGAACAGAATTTTAATTTATGTTTAATTGCCTTGTTTTTTTATTTTTTTAGAAAAAGTAAGCTTTTTATAAAAATGCTTTGTATGTTTTCTTTAATCTCACTATATTTACAATTAAATCAAAAAGTTTAATAGATCATGAATAAGATAAGTTTTTATAGTACAGTATATGTATACATATATTATATACCTAATATAACATACGTTAAACATTTTTTTTTAATGTTATAGGAACAAATCTTTGTATTATTATATTAATTAATAAAGACTATTTAAAGAATTGCACCTAAATACATTGTTAACAATAATTCTAAACTACAAGTTGATAGCAGAGACAATAATACCATATGGCAAGTTATGCATTCGTCAAAAAAAAAATTGAACTCGAGATTTTGATTTGGACTTGTCATAACTTGATAGGGAAGAAGAAAAAAGTTGGTCTCACAATTCTGTCTGCCTGCCTGTTCTGCTACATGGATTGATTTTCTTCAATCTTGTTACACAGTGGTTTTTGGTGGTTTCCCCTCACGTTTTTATTTTTATTTAGAACCAAAAATAACGGTACTAAACATCTTCTTTTTTTTCTTTCATAATATCAATTTTTACATGTTCATACAATTTTTTTTTTAATTCTAAGCTTTTGAATATAGAGCAAGTACTTGCGACCCAGTCGTGCATTTATTTTCTGAAGTTTTTTTTTTAAATACGAATCCAAACCCAAAACTGCTCCATCATATAAGCTGTAGGCGTTTTGAGATATTTCTATCAGTATGTAAAAGAAAACAATGTTTTTTGCTGTTCTTGGTCATGATGTTAAAAAGTATTAAATTTTGTACGGCATGCATTTGATAGTATAAATTTTCCCCTTCAATACATATTTTGAGATATTGCAATATTTTAATTCTAGTCGGTGGAATCCTAAGTTAAAATTTATGAGTTTTGGAGAATAGTAACGTATATGGGAATTAAGAAGGGGCAGGCGAACCCAATAAGGTGTATTCTTGAAAGCAAACGAAAAAAGATTTAAAATCAATTTTGAAAGGAGTAGCTCAGTCACTTTTCTTTCTATTTTCTTGGATTTTGTACAACTTAAGCATAGGCGCCCGCAAGTGGGACACTTGTCAGGTAGGGGGCTGGCTCTGGAATAAACCACTACCACTTCTTTATCTTCTGTATTTTTACTTAGGAACATAAAAAAATACATGAATTTTTTAATTTGGAAACAAAAAATGTATAGGGTCAGAGGAGGTTACTCCTTTTATATTTGGTCTTCTAGCTAATTTTGCTTTCGTCTCAAATATATTGGGAACATACAATGATATTGGCTTCGGGACGATTATCTTCTACACTCTAGTTTATAGTTAATATAGGATTTGTTACCAGTGTTAGTCGCACCCAGCCTCTTTTTATATAATTGTTTACTTTCAGCTTATTTATGCTTTTACAAACACCCAATAACTTTTCTTTTTCATAATGAAAGAAAACGAAAATACAAGATGCATTAAAATATCATTTGAAAATAGGTATTTAAAAGGAATTTTAATTAACTTTGATGTACCTACACAAATGTATGCAAGTAAAATTTTTGGTAACATTATATTTTGGAACTCAAAATATTTTGAAAATCTCAAAAGAATTAGTTGCCCGTTGACAGAGATGATGTGCGCTACCTGTAAGAATACCGGTTTCAATATAATGTAGGTTCCATAATAAAACCGGTGCCTGCTCCCTCGGAAATTTCTTTCCATTCCAAAATCAGTGAGTTAAAATTGCTGAACCACGAGTTACATATTTGTACAACTAGCCCTTAAATAACTTGCTTAAACAAAAATAATTGGTTTCAGACTTAAGTATTAAGCCAATTTATATTTCAGAGATGTCAAAGGCAACCCTCCCGCCAAAACGCGTGACATAACATAGATCCCGCCCGTAGATCCTATAGATCAGAATCTCTGACATTAGCTTTTTAGTTTCATCATCATCATCAAGTCCTGTAACCCCGGTTGGGGCATAGGGCGCCAACAAATCGTTTCCATCCTTCTCGGTCTGCAGATAGATATTTTAACTGTGGCCACGTCTTTCTCTGGGAGTCTGCTTCTGCTAGAACTGTTGATTTCCATGTTGTTCTTGGTCTTCCAACCCGCCGTGCACCCTGAGGATTCCATTCAAATGACTGCTTTGCAATTTCATCGTTTGGTTTCCTCAGTGTGTGACCAATCCATTGCCATTTACGCTTTCTTATGTCAACGTCCAGCCGCTCCTGGCTTGTCCTGCGCCACAATTCCTCGTTTGATATAATTTGTGGCCAGCGAATTTTTAGAATATGGCGTAGACAACGGTTCACAAAAGCCTGCAATTTCTTTGAGATGGTAGTCGTGACTTTCCAGGTTTCGCAAGCATATAACAGCACGGATTTGACATTGGATTCGAAGAATCTCAACTTTGTGCGCAAGGAGATTTGACATGATTTCCAAATTTGGGAGAGAGAACCGAAGGCAGCGCGAGCTTTATTTATTCTACTTTGAACGTCCAGATCAGTACCACCATTTGCTGAAACAATACTTCCAAGGTAGTTAAATTGTTCCACCTCTTCAACTGGCGTCTCCTGTATTAAAATACGCTGATGTGTGGAGCGGCCTGTGAGCATTATTTTTGTCTTTTTGCTATTTATTTTCAGACCACTCGCCTCTCCTTTAACCTTCAGAGCTTGACACATCCCGTTCAGCCCGCTGATGTTATTTGCCAAGAGACATATATCATCGGCATAGTCTAAGTGGCTAAGCCTTTCAAACGGTCTCCATTGAATGCCCTGCCTCTCTGATGTTCCAACGCTGGCCGTCAAGACATCGTCAATCGCCAGTAGAAAGAGAATTGGCGATAGAACATCTCCCTGTCTCACACCCTGCCGCACTTCGAAAGAGTCGGATAGCTGCCCATTGTGTAAAACAAAGCATCTTGCGTTGTTATAGGACTCTCTTATAATGGCAACAATTTTTGGGGGAATTCCTCTACCAAGAAGTGATCTCCATATACATTCACGGTTGACTCGGTCAAAGGCCTTTTCAAAATCCACAAACATGAGGTAAAGCGGTGATTGAAACTCCGCAGACTGCTCAAGAACGATACGCAGAGTGTTGATATGGTCGACACAAGACCGCCCACTGCGGAAACCAGCTTGATGCCTCTTGAGTGTAGACTCGATTCTAACCTTTATCCGCTCCAGAATGATGGTTGCCATTAATTTTGGAAAAACGGACAAAACTGTAATACCTCGCCAATTGTTGCAATTCTTAAGATCACCTTTCTTTGGCAACTTAACAATTACACCATCCTTCCAGTCGCTGGGATAGATTTCATTTTCCCACACAGCTTGTATCAACGGGTGTAAAATACTAGCCGTTCTGACAGGGTCAGCTTTCAGGAACTCGGCTGGTATACCATCAAGTCCAGCTGCTTTGTTGTTTTTGAGAAGATTTATCGAAGATTGAATTTCCAGTACTGTAGGGGGCTCGATGTCAATACCCCTATATGATCTACGCATCTCGTTAAGCTGGGGCACTTCAGCACTCTGCTCGACCGAATCCTCATTAAGCAAGGCACAAAAGTGCTCCTTCCACCTGCGCAGCTGATCCTCGATTGATACCAAAAGTGTACCATCCACATCCATTACAGGATGATTGGTGTTGGTTTTCTTCCCGACAACTTCCTTGGATATTTGGTACAATTCCCTCATGTCTCCTCTTCTTGCAGCGTTTTCCGCATTTTCTGCGAGACCGTCTAACCTCACCCTCTTGTCACGTCTCACACAGCGATAGACCATCTTATGTGCTAAGCGATACTCTCTTCGCAATTCAGCCTTTCGTTGAGCATCTGCTTCGGCATTTATTTGCATCTTCAACGATTTGCGAAGCTCGATTTTATCCCAGGTGTCTTGGGATATCCAAGAGTCTCTAACTCTCGACTGCTTGGGTACAGTTTCGGATCCAGCATCCATAAAAACACTTTTTATATCACCCCACATCTCATCAATTGTTGAATGTTGTATTCCGTTTAATGACGAAGCTCTGTCGTTAAGGTTGGTGACATAGTTACGACATATGTTGGGATCACTTAAAGCATTTGTATTGAACTTCGAATTCCTTGCTGCACCCTGTGATTGACGTTGTACAGCTGCCGTTCGTAGCTTGAGACTCATGAGAACCAAATGATGGTCGCTTCCAATGTCGGCATTTCTTATGCTCCGAACATCGCACATTGACTTCCTCCATCGCTGCTGAATCATGATGTGGTCAATTTGGTTTTCAGTTTGACCATCCGGATGTACCCAGGTGATTTTGTTGCAAGTCTTATGTTTAAACACAGTTCCACCCAGTACAAGACGATTAGCGTTACAAAAATCGACCAGCAAATCGCCATTTTCATTTCGTGACCCCAAGCCATTTTTCCCCATGACGCGTTCCAGACCGTAGTTGTCTGATCCGACTTGGGCATTGAGATCTCCCATGACAATTATGATGTCGGCTCTTGGAACACCACTGTAAACTGAGTTAAGATGAGTGTAGAAAGCGGTTTTGTCTTCCTCGGTCGCTTCATTTGTGGGGGCGTAGCACTGAATTATTGTGACGTTGCGAATTTTTGAACGGAACCTTGCTGTCATTATTCTTGCAGAAATGGGCGCCCAGGATATAAGACTACGCCTTGCTTCTTCGTTCAACATAATTCCGACACCATGCAGCCTTTGGCCACCCTCTCTTTCATCCTCCCCGGAATACAGCATTCTCGTTTGCCCAGAGTCAGCTCTGTATTCGGCTCTTCCTCTCCACCTAGTTTCACTGATGCCCAGGATACTGATCTTAAGGTGAAGCATTTCACGCTCAACCTGCTCGTATCTACCTTCGCCGTACAAGGATCGAACGTTCCATGCTCCGATTTTCGTACGTATGCGGTAGCCAAAAGTATCATTTGCTCTTCTTAAAAGACTTCTTCTATTTGTTAACGATTCATTTATTGTTATGGCGTCTTGATTGACGCTGGTACACGAAAGATGCCGCACCCCCAAATCCGATGTGCGGTTTACAGCAGCCGAAGCTGCAGAAGGATTCTCCATAAAATGGTTACCTCTTGGGGACCCATTTCCAATTGTTGTCATATTTCATGTAATAGCATATATCCTTCCACCATGGTGTTTTCCGAGATACGATTAATAACATACATAAGCTCAGATTTGACAGGCACACCCGCCTTTTGTATGGTCAAACACATAACTGCTCGAGGCCGCCCACTATGGGAAAACAGACGCCTTTTGTAGCCGCCCAATATGGGTTACAGACGCTACCTGCTGCTGCCGTTGGCCTTTTAACAAACAAAAACGCTCCTCCGCCACCAGACTATCATGCCGTTGACCGCCACCTGCAGTTCATCCGTCTTAAGGGGGCTTTTAACCATCCCAAGGACAAGTTTGTGCCCTGACCAGCAAAGCTGGGTTGTCTGCTTATCCCGGCATCCATTCGGTCCCCCTGCACGTTAGCGTTACCCACCCTCCACCACGCGGAGGTGTGCATAGGGATTTTCCTATCATTGAGCCTAGGGCCATATGGCGTCCTAGCACTCTCAAGTACTTTTGGAGGGCTTTTTAGTTTACTTACTGTTTTCCATACAAATCGTACGGGAACTTTAGTATTCTTCTTTATTATTAAGCTTACGAATCAACAACCGTTATTTCTACTGTCAATAAAGTTGTTCGGAGCGTTTTATGATGGCCCTTTCGATTGGCAATCCGGAATACCGATTCGATACGTGTGAACGATTCTCATTTCGATTCTGAAATCAAATTCAGAACAATTTTCTCTTCTTTTCAGAACAAGAGCTGTCATTCTGTCCCCAACCGAAAAGGCCATTAGAAAAGAGAATGGGCAAAAATCTACGGGGATTGGTCCAAATTTCCACCACCAACGAGACCTATACAGTTGAATAGTAGGATTAATATGGAGTAGGTAATTTTTATTATGGCGACAAAGAAAAAAACAATGGGAGTTAAAAGTAACGGACAAAAATTGAGTACATGTAAACAGTATACCTACTGAGAAAAAAATCTTATTAGAATTTATTTCAATCGAGGTATTCTAATATCACAGTAGGTATTACATTATTAGATACAAAAACGAGTGAATTAGAAGGTTTAAACAAATACTCTTATTTCTTAAATTTTTGACTGTAACTTTTGACTCAAACTATTTTGTATTTAAAAAAAAATTAAAAATTACTATTCATATAGCAGGCTATCCAAATACATAGGTATCGTTTGTGGTGGATGTTTCAACCAATTTGCCCATTCACCTTTATTAAACTTAAAAACTCTTATTTTGTGTAACAACAAGTTATATAATAAAACACATTTATTATTTTAATTAGGTAAAGTTATAACTAGGGTATAAATGCAACCGCGTAAAGTCGTCATAAAAGTTGTAAAGTCGTTAACTGCGTAGGTACACATCTGTCTAATATTCCATACTGTTACAGGTTTACGAAATTTAAAACTTTACTACGTTTACGACGGCTTAAGGCTTTTGCATGAATACCCTTTATATACAAATTTCAAAAATTAACATAAGTAAGGATATTCATACGTCAACGGCATAAAGTCGTCCTAAATATAGTAAAGTTTTAAACTTCGTAAATCTGTTACAATTTGTATGGAAAATTGGACAGATTTATGCAGTTTACAACTTTACTACGTTTACGACGACCTTACGCTGTTGCATGAATACTCGCCATAGTAGTTTAGTTGTATCAGGATCAGTGCTGTTATTACACGTCAACTTTTCAGTCATGACTTTTCGAAATAAAATAATAGTGTGAAGGTGAGATGAAATTTTTTGTCTCGTTCACACTCATTTAATTAAAAAAATAGTCGTCGTGTAATATAAAAAACTACCATACAAAATTTTAAGATCTAAAGCCTGATTACATCATCATCATCATCAAGTCCTGTAACCCCGGTTGGGGCATAGGGCGTCAACAAAACGTCTCCATCCTTCACGGTCTGCTCAAGGTACTTTAGGTGTGGCCACGTCTTTGTGCCCTTTCACACGAGGAAACTGAGTTGCCAGCAACTTTTAGTTCCTGGGTGAGAAGGGCAGGAGGAAAGAGGGGCGAACAGAATCTCCCCGGTCGAGGATTTGAGGAGATTTTCTGACATTTCCTTTCACATCTAGGTTTAGGTGTGTTCAACCAATAGACTTTCAAAGGAAATTTCAAAAATTGCCTGGAGATTTGTTGCCTCGTATGAAAGGTACAAGAGATTTTTAAGGAGATTAAAAGAAAACGTCAAAAAAATCTCCAGCAACTTGTTTCTTCGTGTGAAAGGGGACTTTCTCTGGGATTCTGCTTCCGCTAAGACAGTTGATTTCCATATTGTTCTTGGTCTTCCAACCCGCCGTGCACCCTGAGGATTCCATTCAAAGGATTGCTTTGCAATTTCATCGTTTGGTTTCCTTAGTGTGTGACCAATCCAACGCCATTTACGCTTTCTTATGTCAACGTCCAGCCGCTCTTGACTTGTCCTGCGCCACAATTCTTCGTTTGATATAATTTGTGGCCAGCGAATTTTTAGAATATGGCGTAGACAACGGTTCACAAAAGCCTGCAATTTCTTTGAGATGGTAGTCGTGACTTTCCAGGTTTCGCAAGCATATAACTGCACGGATTTGACATTGGATTCGAAGAATCTCAACTTTGTGCGCAAGGAGATTTGACATGATTTCCAAATTTGGGAGAGAGAACCGAAGGCTGCGCGAGCTTTATTTATTCTACTTTGAACGTCCAGATCAGTATACCACCATTTGCTGAAACAATACTTCCAAGGTAGTTAAATTGTTCAGCCTGATTACACGATTCGTTTTTTGGTTGTTTCGTGTTTCGTTTTTTTAACACATTGGGGGTGTAGAAATGTAGGGGGAATGAAGTAACAAACGCACGTATGAAAGCTTAAAGATTTTTTCCGGTTGAACGTTGACGTTTATGATTTGACAAATGAGTAGAGATGGGGAATGTTTATAAAATTTAAATAATGAGATTACAAATTTATTTTCATAATTAAATAGGTATACATTTTAACAAGAAGTGATTTAATAAATAAACCTCTATTTTGTTGAACGTCAAAATCACGTATGGATTTTTTTCGTTGTATGTAATCATGAAGGTACGTACCTGTCAAAAAGAAGAAAAATGAAACGAACGAAAAAACGAATGGTGTGATCAGGGTCCTAATTGGACTTCAAAATCTGAAATAGAAAACCACAACAGACTGAATGCGGAACACAGCTAATATTCTGTTTCGAATTTCGAACATACGTACTTCGGTAGCAGTAGGCCTGTTCAAACAAATTTTTATTGAGAATCCTTGCGTTCGGCCATCTAACCGATAGACTATCACTGATCTCTATATATAACTGGATAGTGTATTCCATAGAAAGTATAACAGTTTTTTTGACTCCAATTGAAGATGACATTTGTTAGGCATTCTCACTTTTTGACGTCTGCTGAGCACAAAAAAAAAGTAATTTGAAGTGAGATTTTTATTTGTACAAAAACAGAATATTTTGTTTATTTTTTTTAAGTTCTGTCGGAATGTGAACGAAACTCCTGTGCAGCTCTTCAAATTCTCGAGAAGTGTGGTTTGCAGATGTCTAACGCGCCCCGGGGAGTAGTGGTCAGTTTGAGGAGGAACATACATTTCTTCGCCAGGAAAAAAATTTCGGCCGGGGTACAGGCCGACAAATGCCACCAACAATCTACGGAACTGGCTGGTGATTTACTGCCCAAGCGACAACTGCGTTGCTAAGAGCTTATTGGATCTTATGGAGATGAATGCTAACACCATGGGTATCAACGTCCAGTTTGCCCTGCAAAATGGCCGCATTGAGTCGTATGTAGGGTGTTTGCGAGAGAACATTCGCCAAGGAGCTCGGACTGTCGTTTGCCTGGGGGAGATGTCATCACCTGGGACCTTCGTAGGACATGGTTAGTCTATCTTATTTTTGTTCTAGATATCGTTAGATGCTAAGCAATGTTTTATTTCATTTTAGTGGACCAGCTGATATTAAACAAATCTTCGAATACGGAGGACGTACTGTGAGATTTTTGCCCAACAGTGAAGTTGTCTATGCCAGTATTGGTTGACCCGACATAACTCTAAAGGTATACATAGCTAAATCAACTGTTCCACTTATTGAATCGTCCCTTAAATTATATGGTGGAATGTCGATGTCAAGAATTAAATAAGTTTTTGCTGAGAAAATGTGTTTTTATTTAAGAGAATGTGGAGACTTCTAAGATCCCAGAAATATAAAAAAATGTTTTATTGTTAAGTTTTTCATTGATCTAATAATGTATTAATAAAATTCTATTCTGTAACATATCTAATTGTGGTTTTTTTTTTTTTAATTTTCTTGGCTTATGTTTTAGGGCTGCTGAATCCTTGATATTGATAGATAAACCAAGCTCCCATTTCCAAACTATTTGCTTTATTTGAATGATTGGAACGCATTTAAGTCTCTTTTTAAGTATTCTAACTAGAATCAAAAACCAATTTCAATTCGAAAAAGGATTTCAAAAAATTTGCATATAAAAGTAGTATCATTATTTTTCCACCTTCAAAAAACTCATTAAATGTGTTTTGTATGCAAATTTTTCGAAATATAAGTTTGAATTGAAAATGGTTTTAAAAACCATTTAAAGGACTTAAATTCAAACTCAGAAACGTTCCAATCATCCAAAAGGACCAAATATTTTGGAAATGAGAGCTTGGTCTATCCATCAATTTCAAGAAATTTCTAAAAATTCGTAGAAATTTCTTGATATTGGTAGAAAGACCAAGCTCCCATTTCCAAACTATTTGCTTTATTTGAATGATTGGAACGCATTTAAGTCTCTTTTTAAGTATTCTAACTAGAATCGAAAACCATTTTCAATTCGAAAAAGGATTTCAAAAAATTTGCATATAAAAGTAGTATCATCATTTTTCCACCTTCAAAAAACTCATGAAATGTGTTTTGTATGCAAATTTTTCGAAATATAAGTTTGAATTGAAAATGCTTCTAAAAACCATTTAAAGGACTTAAATTTAAACTCAGAAACGTTCCAGTCATCCAAAAGGACCAAATATTTTGGAAATGAGAGCTTGGTCTATCCATCAATTTCAAGAAATTTCTAAAAATTCGTTGAAATTTCTTGATATTGGTAGAAAGACCAAGCTCCCATTTCCAAGCTATTTGCTTTATTTGAATGATTGGAACGCATTTAAGTCTCTTTTTAAGTATTCTAACTAGAATCGAAAACCATTTTCAATTCGAAAAAGGATTTCAAAAAATTAGCATATAAAAGTAGTATCATCATTTTCCACCTTCAAAAAACTCATGAAATGTGTTTTGTATGCAAATTTTTCGAAATATAAGTTTGAATTGAAAATGGTTTTAAAAACCATTTAAAGGACTTAAATTTAAACTCAGAAACGTTCCAGTCATCCAAAAGGACCAAATATTTTGGAAATGAGAGCTTGGTCTATCCATCAATTTCAAGAAATTTCTAAAAATTCGTAGAAATTTCTTGATATTGGTAGAAAGACCAAGCTCCCATTTCCAAACTATTTGCTTTATTTGAATGATTGGAACGCATTTAAGGCTCTTTTTAAGTATTCTAACTATAATCGAAAACCATTTTCAATTCGAAAAAGGATTTCAAAAAATTTGCATATAAAAGTAGTATCATCATTTTTCCACCTTCAAAAAACTCATGAAATGTGTTTTGTATGCAAATTTTTCGAAATATAAGTTTAAATTGAAAATGGTTTTAAAAACCATTTAAAGGACTTAAATTCAAACTCAGAAACGTTCCAATCATCCAAAAGGACCAAATATTTTGGAAATGAGAGCTTGGTCTATCCATCAATTTCAAGAAATTTCTAAAAATTCGTAGAAATTTCTTGATATTGGTAGAAAGAAATTTGCATACAAAACACATTTCATGAGTTTTTTGAAGGTGGAAAAATGATGATACTACTTTTATATTCAAATTTTTTGAAATCCTTTTTCGAATTGAAAATGGTTTTCGATTCTAGTTAGAATACTTAAAAAGAGACTTAAATGCGTTCCAATCATTCAAATAAAGCAAATAGCTTGGAAATGGGAGCTTGGTCTTTCTACCAATATCAAGAAATTTCAACGAATTTTTAGAAATTTCTTGAAATTGATGGATAGACCAAGCTCTCATTTCCAAAATATTTGGTCCTTTTGGATGACTGGAACGTTTCTGAGTTTAAATTTAAGTCCTTTAAATGGTTTTTAGAACCATTTTCAATTCAAACTTATATTTCGAAAAATTTGCATACAAAACACATTTCATGAGTTTTTTGAAGGTGGAAAAATGATGATACTACTTTTATATGCAAATTTTTTGAAATCCTTTTTCGAATTGAAAATGGTTTTCGATTCTAGTTAGAATACTTAAAAAGAGACTTAAATGCGTTCCAATCATTCAAATAAAGCAAATAGTTTGGAAATGGGAGCTTGGTCTTTCTACCAATATCAAGAAATTTCTACGAATTTTTAGAAATTTCTTGAAATTGATGGATAGACCAAGCTCTCATTTCCAAAATATTTGGTCCTTTTGGATGATTGGAACGTTTCTGAGTTTGAATTTAAGTCCTTTAAATGGTTTTTAAAACCATTTTCAATTCAAACTTATATTTCGAAAAATTTGCATACAAAACACATTTAATGAGTTTTTTGAAGGTGGAAAAATAATGATACTACTTTTATATGCAAATTTTTTGAAATCCTTTTTCGAATTGAAATTGGTTTTTGATTCTAGTTAGAATACTTAAAAAGAGACTTAAATGCGTTCCAATCATTCAAATAAAGCAAATAGTTTGGAAATGGGAGCTTGGTTTATCTATCAATATCAAGGATTCAGCAGCCCTAAAACATAAGCCAAGAAAATTAAAAAAAAAAACCACAATTAGATATGTTACAGAATAGAATTTTATTAATACATTATTAGATCAATGAAAAACTTAACAATAAAACATTTTTTTATATTTCTGGGATCTTAGAAGTCTCCACATTCTCTTAAATAAAAACACATTTTCTCAGCAAAAACTTATTTAATTCTTGACATCGACATTCCACCATATAATTTAAGGGACGATTCAATAAGTGGAACAGTTGATTTAGCTATGTATACCTTTAGAGTTATGTCGGGTCAACCAATACTGGCATAGACAACTTCACTGTTGGGCAAAAATCTCACAGTACGTCCTCCGTATTCGAAGATTTGTTTAATATCAGCTGGTCCACTAAAATGAAATAAAACATTGCTTAGCATCTAACGATATCTAGAACAAAAATAAGATAGACTAACCATGTCCTACGAAGGTCCCAGGTGATGAAATCTCCCCCAGCCAATGCCGTCATAAACAAACGATTGTGTAACGACCAGTCAGCACCCATTAGAGGAACATTCGGTGACTCCAAGGACATTATGTCTTGTTGAGAGCGGACGTTGTACAAATGCATTATTCCTTTCTTTTCGGCCACCAACACCTTGCCAGGTTCGTCTGGATGTCTGGATGCCAGCGCACTGACATACCAGCCTAAGACAGGCAGAAGGTTGTAACAGTTTCAAAGCTGTGAGCTGAACTCCAAATCTTACACGAATGATCGTCTCTAACGGAGGCAAGGAACTCTTCGTCATGCTCCCAGGCCACATCGTTGACGTAATTCAATTCGTGTGTCCTTTAAGAATGAATTTGTAAAAAGCCATAAATTTGTTCGGAAAAGTTTACCACATGAGATGGATCAGTTTTAGTTCGCATTTTTAATAAAGTTTTAGAATTCTCTTGAATATTAATTTTAAACTCGGAAAAGTTAAACCTTTTTGTTTTTTCACTTTTTGACGTTTGAAGATGTCAGTTTTCACTTTTTATGTTATACTTTCATACAGTATAACAAAAAAAAATAGGCAACGTCACTTATAACAGTTCTTCAAATGGAGTCAACTTTTTTGTATGGATACGCTATCCAGTTATATATAGAGATCAGTGTAGACTATCCACAATCCAAACAATTTTCAGATACCTTGGGTTGTTTTTGCATCAGCTGACATCTGCTATTTTTTTTACAAGGGATTACAACAACACAAACAAATCCGGATCGCTAAAAGTATGCCGTACAAGCAAATACACGGAATTCATATGATATGGTCCCCTATTCTTTGCGTCTGACTCTTTTTTCGAATTTTTCTTTGAAAATCATCTTGTGAGGCACGTGCTATTACACTGTGATTCTAAACGCTTGGCGCAAAATTGATAGTTCTGCTTTATTGCGAAATTCACTGCTGCTAAAAAGAAAAGTAAAAAAGAATCGCAGAAACCTTGACCCACGGCTCATATAGGGCAACTAGTCTTCCATCTCTTCTTTTTTCTCATTCGCACTCATTATGTTAAGAAAAGATTCGGACACAAAGAATCATCGTGTAATTGTAGTCATGGCTATAATTATGGAGTATAATTTCATTCACTTTTCCTTTCGGGAGTGGGGTGCATTCAGCATGAAATTTTGTCCATAGTCCCCTATTACGCGATGATTCTTTGCGTCTGACGAAGGAGAAAAAAATTTGACCTCACCTTCGCACCCATTGAATTTTGAAGAGTCAGACGCAAAGAACCATCGTGTAATAGGTGACATAGTTATTTCAAAATGCTTTTGGTTTTATTAGTTAGTGTGCTTCCTACTTCCTATGCATTTGGCAGCTTATTGCAATCATGGTAATCGGAATAAAAAGAGGGAACATAAGCTTTTATAAAAATATTTATACATAATTATTCTCATTACTAATGGATTCAGAATTAATTAAAATACATTTTTGAAGAATAAAATCGTGGTTCCACTTCAGCTTTTATTCCTGGCAATCGCAACTGACAAAAAATGTCATTAAACAACAACAACATTAGCAACAACAACAACAACATGCAAGTATTGCTTCCGTACGTCTAGTCTACTGTGTCTCTATTTCATTTTCCTCGATTTTAATTTGTCGGTTTTAAATGGAAAAAGGCATCAGAAATCTGAACAGCCCTTACAGGGTGTTTGTTTATTTTCGAACATTGTGAACAGAGAATATGAATTACCAAGAAGCCAATCTTTCGTACGTTTCACCCCCCAAAACCCATTTGTTTACATTGTTGTATTTGTAATTTCACTTCGTGTCGATGAATAGATGTGAACTGCAACAACAATTTAACGCGGTGAGTTTCATTTGTTTTGACATTTCAATTTTTTTCCGGTGTCCTGATAAATGTTTTGCCTCGTTTTTTATTTATTTTTGTGTATTTAAAGAAAATGTTTTTCTTAGCTGAGGAATAATTTAGAAAAATATTTGCGCTGGATTGGCGAATTCGGGACCTAGAAACCAATTTTGATCTCATAGAAAAACTCTGTTCCTGTGGTTACGGTTTCGAGAAGACATCTGCAAAAATTGTCAAATTGATAATCTGATCATCTGCAATCCAGTACAGTATCAATGCGTCCATTCTCAACAATTGCTGAGCACACAATTGGCACCCACTCGTGAGTCATGTGTTGGCTTGTCGTGTTGTCAATGCATCCTTTGAATTCATGGAGTTCTTCCGTAATTCATTCATTTGTGGTTATTATCTCCGAAAATATGTCCGCAGTTTAGTAATTTAGCTGGTGAGTGAACCAATTTCTGCATAAGGTTGTTGTTTCATAGCAAAATTCTCTTAGGCCATTCATTCGAGGAATATTGCACCATAGTGATGCTGGACCAACTACCAGACAAAACTTCATTATTAAAAATCAAAAAATAATCTCCAAGTGATAGGGATTCTCAAAGGAATGCTTAAATTGCCGAAAGGTCATACGTGGATGCGTTTTGAATTAATTGTGCATTTTTTTACCAAACAATGCCTTCAGTTTGGTAAACCAGAAGGTCCTGTCTACGTTGATGAGCTAATAGAAAAGTACCATCCAGTCTCGTTTGTTTGTAGTGCGAGAAAGTTTTCAAAGATCGTTTCACACTAAGGAACATGCGAAAAAAAGGCCACAAGCGCATCAACCCAAACCACGAATATGATCGATTCTTTCTCATCAACTACCGTAACAAAAACTGAAACAGAAAAGAGTCTCGAGCCAAGTCGACGGAACGCAGTTCGTCATCGTCAGCAGCGACTACAAATAGAGATACATACCAGCAATCTTGATAATTCAATCCTATTCAATCTAATTCTCCCCAGAAGCACTAAGTACTAATTTACCATAAAAAAATAATCAAAAAAGAAGTTTTCATAATTTAAAATTTTCTCAGAAACTAAAAACTATGATCTGGTTTTCTGGCATTCACCCTAAGGCTAATAAAAAAATAAAATAATAAAAGACAATTAACTTCTTTATAACGTAAAATAAAAATAAGTTAACAAAATATTTCAATTTTGTTTAAATTAATTTTGAGTTCATAAAGAAGTTTTTCAAAAACTGTTACCTTGATTTGACCTTATTGTAAGTATTGGAAGTATTTCCGTTGTTTTTAAATAAATATTTTTCTATTTTAAGTTAATATTTTGGGAATTTATCCCCCCGCTCTTATATCGTCCCCTGATTGCAAGAACTAGGTAACTCAATTTTCAATTTTTACAATATCTCGCCAAAACCGGTATTATTTTGAACACTTTTCAAGACTTTTTGCCAAATTTTTTTTTGCTGTAGACAAATAAAGGATATTTGTAAAGTGTAGGAAGCATAAAAATTAAACTTTCTCACGTTATCAAATAGCTAGGTATCTATGAACGTTGCTATCTCCAAAATTTATAAAATTGAGTTACCTAGTTCTTGCAATCAGGGGACGATATGATTTTTTCTTGGGATATGTTCAATATATCGTCGTCGGTTCAAATGTAAAACTGCCTAACTAACATATTACACTTTTGAAGGAAATTTAATTGAAACATACTTTTTAAGGCTGAAAACTCGCGTTCCGAAAATTTTTAAGTAAAGTTCCCGGGCATACCTTTCAATGTACCTATAATAACCGTGCCAAATGAGACCTTGAACATTTTTGTCTGTACTTAGTGAGTTTTACCTTTGAACCGACGATATGTTTGTCAATTACTTGCAAACATCCTTTGTACCTACTTCTAACAATGTTTCACATATGCAAAAAAACACTGTATCAAACAAATTAAATAAGGATATTTTTAACACAACCAGCTTCCTTACACCCCAAATTGATCTGAGGACGTCACTGGAATGACAATGTATCAATATATACATACTTACTTTTTTCGTTATTTCTGCATAAATTGATCAAAAAACATTGATTATGCAAGACAATAACATAAAAAATGTTTTTCAAACGCTTGAAATTTCTACTCCCCGTATCTTTCTTAACCTTGCTCCTACCGGTAATATTAATAAAAAAATTCTGTAGGAAATGTAATATTCTTTCATTTTGTAGTGTACACTTTTCCGCAAATACGCTTAGTTTTAAAAATATTCACGAAACATTATAAAAGGTGACCTTTAACACACCCTCCTGCCTAAAGCAAAAAACCCCAAAACAGAGATTTGTTGGAAATTGTTTATACTTTCAATTGTATTTTGATGTAATTCACTAATAGTTAATGGTTTCCGAGGCATAAGTAAAAACTACAAAAAATTGTTTTTGTCCATGTTGCGTCACGAAATTTTAGTCGCAAACCGCAGATTCGGATTCAGCACTCGCGAAACATAAGGCAGGGAACAAATCAAAACTACCCCACAGTTTACATGGTAAAAATGCAATATGACTGGACTAATATAAGGTTTTATTTCAAAAAAATCAACCAAAACTATTAATTATTATTAATTAATTGAAAAGATATACATACATACAAAGGTGTAGAATGTAGATCACGATACTAAAAATCTAGAAATATAATCATAATTCTATTTTTATTTTTATTTTTTTTTTAAATAAGTATAAAACACATCAATAAAACAATAAGGGTATTCATGCAACAGCGTAAACTCATCGTAAACATCGTAAAGTTGTAAACTTCGTAAATCTGTCAAATTTTCCATACAAATTGTGACAGAATTACTAAGTTTAAAAGTTTACAACGTTTACGACGACTTTACGCTGTTGTATGAATACCCTTAATGTTTAACGAAGTTAAATGTTGTACTCGATTAAAAAGTCTTTTACGTACAAACTCAATAAGTACTTAAAGTGAAAAACTACTTTACTATTTTTAATATCACATAAATCTGATAAATTTTCTTGGTTCTGATGCTAGCGACTTACATATATCGGCAACATCTCTGCCAAAGACTCAACAATACTGCTATCATAGAAGCGTCCAGTTGGAAGGGCGTACGAAAATAATTGTCTCTACGTGATGGGTAGTATTCTTCGCAGCAGTGCAATTGGTCAAGCTCGCTGTTGAATGGACTCCACCAGTTTCGTAGCTCATTTTGACTCTGCCAAAGAGGAGCTATGGCTATAGAAAATGAATCTGGAAATTGTTTATTGGCACAGTATGACTTTAAAAGTCCCATATGTGTAATATATGTAAGTATGTAAACCCACCTCCTTGAAACCATTTATTATACACACAGTCACTGTAGTTGGTACCATTCCACCGCCAATGAACAGTATTATGTTTTTGGCTATTCTCATGTTTATCTGCTTATGAAGGATAGATTTCTTGTTCCGGAGGAAGATCGGAGTCATCAGGCTTTTTCGTAGATCGTAGTTCATCATGAGTTCAATACATAGTAGGGTGAGAAGAGTAGCTGAGAAGGCTAAAGTTATATTCATAAACACTAGGTGGGCGGTTTTTTCCTTCATTTGTATATTTAAATCCGAGTCCAGACTGTTTAGCTGGACTTCGATGGATTGTCCGTAGGGAGAGTTCATTGCGTCAGGAATTGAGCTGTTGGATTCAAAATCCGTAAGTCTTCCGCCTGGAAGCACCCCTCTTTGAGTCATCCGAGTTATTGTGGTCGGTTAACTTATACATTGTTGTACCAAAAATAATAAGGGGTAAACAAACAATGACTATGTGGATTCATGCACGATGTTACTTACTTGTTCCGTTGAGGTGGATATGGAGGTGCTCCTTTGTGAACTGGTGTTTCAAGTATTCTTTTAAAAGATATGTAAAAATGTGAGTCCCCGCCTGGGTACGTTTTACGTTCGGATCTCTCAAAATAGCTCAAATGAAAACGACGAGTATTTAAGACAAAACAATCACGAAAATAATACACAATCCAAAAACACTTAAGCAAAACAACGAAAACAAAATTTAACTTTTTCGCTGCTTAGTCTCTGCTGTTGTGTGAACTTATCGTGTCAAAAGTCAAAAATACCAAGTAGTAATGAACAACAATAAATTACACGTTTTAAAAAAAATAGATCAGCAAGAAATCAAGAATAATAAAATTATTTATGCGAATCTTGATATGATATTCCAAATTCTATTTAAAGATGTGACAACAAAAACGTTTTAGAATTCACCTCGGAGTTATGATATCAGGGATGTGTTTGAAATATTGTTCCTAGAGGTCTAGTCGCACTTTTTTAATATTTCTGTTGTTTTCGTATTCTGCACTCACTTTATTATTATGTTAAAAAAACACGGCTGTTGGTCATCAAAAGTTTTAATATGCAGTACATTTATGCTATTATTATTAATAACAAATTGAATGATACTCTTAGGGACAATTTTACTAATTGGCGACTAATACTACGTTTTCATTAGAGCTGAAATGAGGTAATTTCGCAAATCACAGAAAAAGTGTTTTCATTTGTAATTTGGTAGTTTCGTTTGACAGCTCATTTCATTTTTGAATTTCAACTGGCTGTTAATCGCTTTTTGTTGTTGTTTTCTTTTGTCTCCTTCCATTGCGCTTTGACATTTTCATACAAAACCAATTCAGAGCTCTTCAAACTGTGGCTAATTGGGTGTGTTCGTTAGGTTTTGACTTAATTTCCAACCTAATTTCGTGCAAATTTGGTTGAAATTATCTCATTTCGAAATGTGAATTTGTATGGGAAATGAGATGATTTCGTATCGCATTTGGAAATTTTCAACGAAATTACCTCATTTGGCCTAATGAAAACGCAGTATAATCGTATTGAGTTGAAACCAAAAGCATTTTACAGCTTTATATTTTTTGTTTCAAGATTTGTTTGCAAATAAATTTTTTGCAGTACCGTTATTGCAAAAATGAGACGAGACAAAAAAATATTTTTTAAACCTTTTACAAGGTCTTCATTTCTATGGATAAATTTGTTTGAGTCAATAAAAAATAATGATCAAATACCTTGTTTATGCTTCAATTCAGTTTTTTTTTGTTGTCATACAATTTTAATTGCAATATCTCACAAAATGTTGACGTTATACAAAATTCAAAGACAGTTTTGGAAATTTGAGAACGCATTTTACAAGATTTTTTAAGATTTTGTAGAAATTATTTTTTACTGATCACCGTTAGTTTAAAAAAAAAGTACTGAAAACCGACTTTTTGTGGTCTTTTCGTAAATCTTTTTTTTCTTTGCAAATATTGATTGCATGGCTTGTGATGGTATGCAAATTTGTAGACTTTTAAAATATCAATATTCTTGTACATTTTTAAATTGATTCATCGAACCGTTTTTCCTCACCAAAATTTCAAAGTCTTGCAAACCAGGTAAAGGAAAAAATTGTGTTGTTCCTAAACAAAATGTGTAGTCGTCGTCAAAATGACAAGAAAACCATAATTGCAGTAGATTTTTTTTACAGTTTTGCATTAGTAGATAAGATACTTTTTTGACTTGAAATGAAATAAAAAGTACATTAAAAAAACACACAAAGATACAGCTCTTCAAAAAATACTAAAAAAATTGAAAAAAATTGTTCCTTTAATTTCGTTGACTAGTGTAATTTATTTTATTTTTATTTTCTTTGAAGAATAACACTGTTTTCAATTCTTATTGCATTATTTTAATTGCAGTTATATTTGTTATTTGACATTTCACTTTCTTTCGTTTTTTTTCTGCACAGTGCTGATAACATTTAAGTGTAGTACGCAGATCGAACTAAAATTTCGCTCCCATACAAAATTCTCCCCAAAATTTAGCCAAGCTAAAATTTAGCCAAGCATTTTAGCCGAGAGGTACGCAGCTCCAGCTAAAAATCAAATTTTTGTTTCTTACTGTACAGCTCTTATCTGTCAAAATTTAGCTCGTGAAATAATTGTTCGGCACATAAATTCTCGAGCTTAATTGTGACAGGTTCTTTTATTTGTTAGATTTATGTGAATTTTACTTTGTGAAATCGAAATTGAGAACGAGAAATATTCAAGGATAATCGCATGTCAAAATCTAGCTTGGATATTAGCTGGTGTTTGGAGAGAAATGTGGGAGTGAAATTTTAGCTCGATCTGCGTACTACACTTTATGAAACAAATTTGTCATCTGGTGTTCAAAATTAAAACTAATTGTTGGATATTGAAATAGATCCAGATTAAAAGCAAGATCCCAAATAGTGTTTGTATTACTTGTAAAAGTTAATCCAGATCCCGATAAAAGATAATAAAACACAGCAAATATAGCGATATGAGTATTATCTAACTTTAACATCAGAGTTGCTTGCCTAAGAGCTGCAGTTTGTTCCGATTGGGTTTAATCTGTAATAAGTTCTTAACAGGCTCTGGTTAAATGGAGTTAATCAACCAATATTTGCTGATTAGTGATTTCTATAATTAAAAACGCAAACACATTCACATTCGTGGATTTACTAGTCATAATAATCATTGATTAAAGATGAAACTATGAATAAACTGGCCCTGAGCCTTAACTAAAGTGATATTTTATTAGATCAAGACTGCCTTTTAATAGCTGTGAATGGAAATATACTTTATTTAGTGCCAGTTATACAACGTGGCTCACAATCTGATCCTTGGTTTAGCATTCATCCATTTACGTGAATCTGCTGAGTTTAAATTATGGTTTAAGTTTCAAGCATGTTACAATTTAACCAATTATGTACAAGTTTGAGCCATCGTTGGTCCTCAGTTGAACCGCTGAAATCAGTAAGCTAAAACTGGTGAACCACTTGAACCACGTTTTTGCACGCTGGAACCAACGTTAAACCCCGGTCCAATTTTAGCTCCCCCGTTGAAATTGGTGGGTTAAAATTTTGTCTTTTTATTCTTTTTTCATTTCACATATTATTGCCAGGCAACTTCAGTTATAAAGTGTGTGTATAGAAATAGAAATAGTTGACTGCAAATGCAGTCAAATGCTGTTTAAATCCCCTGTTTTTGATAATATGGAATCTTAGTTCACTATGCTTTGTCATGTGCACTCTCATATTCTACCCTTTAATTGAAAAAATCGATAAAGAAGCCATTCAAAACAATGGGGAACCCCATTTTGCACCAATTTGCCTCGACGATGGAAACAATAATTGCCGCTCATCTTCTAGGCAATATTGCCATCGCCATTGACAATGCGTTTCTATTTGCATTATTCATTGGGCAAATAAACACCAGAATGGTTTACAAGGAACATTTCAATAAATATAGAAACACTAAATGCGTTTTCCAAATAAATAAATATACACACTAATAAGGTCCGGTCAGCACTTCATAATTCATTTTTCACTTTTTATACTTTTTGAACAAGTCCATGAGATTTTGAAAATAACTGATGATTTTCAAAAATAACCGACATATTCGTGGTGGATTTAGCCCAACTGTCTATGTGTGCGAATAAATGAGTGGTGGATTTAGCCCAGCTGTCGATGTGTGCAAAAACCTAGTGGTGGATTTAGCCCAACTGTCTATGTGTGCGTGTTTCAGTTTGTAGGCAAAGCCGGATGACAGCCGAGGATTGGCTTCTTGGTAATTCATATTCTCTGATTGTGAATCAGGAATATGTGTGTGCGTCGCTGTCGCTCAACTCTCTCTCTCATATGACGTTTGACGTTTGAAATAGAGTTTGTTTATTAAATTGAATTTATTCTGAGTGGTTGTTCTGGCTGGTTAATAAGTGGTTGTTTTATTATTTAAACAATCTGAATCTGACTTTGAAATCAGTTCAGTCGACTCGTTTCAGTCCGCATTCTGCAAATTTACTTTTATTTCAGTGTATTTGCTTCGCGGGAAAAGTTTATTATTTTGTTAATTTATTTTATTCTTTCGAGCAGTGTAAATGTTTTTTTGTAAAATTATGTTACTCGCATGGTCGCATCTCTCCATAACTTCATCACAATTATCTAAATGATAAGAAATAATAAAATAATACAGGTTCTTTTGTCTTCCATTATCTCGTTAAGTTGAAAACAAAAAAAATTTAAAGTTATTATAAAAAAGAATCATCAATCGATCTACTTCGACGTTTAAGAAAAATCCAAATGTATGCCTGAACCTGAACACACAGCTAGGGAAAGCTAATTTTGTAATAACAATGACGAAAAAATAGATTGTAATAAGTAAGGGTATATATTTCTTTCTACATCTGTATACTTATGTAATATTAAACACTTGATTTTAAATAAATAAAAGTTTTAAGTGAACATCTTAAATGCCAACGTAATATACATCCACCTTATAAACTGGGCTTCCAAGAGAACGTGCGTGCGTGTTTTAATAATTAATAATAATTATTCGAGTTACAGATTTTAATTTTCTGTCGCATATTTAAGTTGATTTTTATGTACGAATAAGCGTGAAGTGGAATTTTATTACATTTTATCATGTCAATGTTGTTGAACTTGTTATAATCAAGTTCCACCATACTGCCGTAGAAAGCATCTCCTGCAGCATCGGTAATTGAAACGAGGTTTGTATTGAATATTGATGTTTAAATTGAAAGGTTCTTAACCAATTTATACCTGTATGTTTGAAAAACGTATGGTTAAAAGACTACAACTATTGATGGTTATGGTTTAATCATTTAGGGCCATATTATTCACTCGTTTAGTCCAGATTAAGACTTAAATCTAGATTTACGGCCATATTATTTCACTCTGAATTTGAATACAAATTTTATATTTATTACAAGAAAACATTCAATCCAATGGATTTAAAATATTGGAATTTAGTAGGTAGGTACATACGGATTTAACGATTGAATAATATGGAATTGGCTTAAATGAATACCTAGTACCACAGAATAGGTATAAAGTTACCAAGAACTCGCATCTCATACAAATTTTGACGGGTTCCAATGTTGGAACCCGTCAAAAGTATCCTCCTTTTTACTATCTTTATAATACGAATATTGAATATTATGGTATGCCGGCCGTGGTCGTGGTGTTTGCCAAGATTGTATGAGAAAGAGCTTTTCTCTTAATTATTTTTTGTTTCGTTCTTTTTATTATTACATATTTCGAAAAGAGCTTTCGGAATCGGATTTTATTTTAAGATCCAGATAATACTTCTTTTTAACTTTATATTCTTTGCTAGTACATATAGAATTGGTCTAAAATTTCCTTAAATCTGTTTAAGTTTTAAGTTTTAAGTCTGAAAAAGTACCTACCTAATGAACAATATAACCATAAATGTATTTAGTATCCGAAATCTAATCCGTCCTTCTAACCCTTATTCCACTGTTATAAGCCAGAAAATTTAGTCCAAAGTTCTATCAAAGTTCATAGCTTGCTAAAATGGGCTGTTTTGGGTAGTTGATGAACAGAGGAAAAAATTGGGGTTCAGCACTTCTTCGATTATTAATTGCGAAATATTGTTGTTGTTGAAATACAAAACTCCAAAGGCAGATTCTATGCCTCAAAATTATGAAATCTAACCTCCAAAAAACTGGAGAAATATCAAGTCACGTCTCACGTGGTCTCTTAAATCAGCAAAAAAGTTGTGATGAAGATTGTGACGTTCACGAGCTGAACACAATATTTGCGGCTTCCTCCTCCTACACAAATGATGATACCGATTAAGTTTTTAATAAGAATGCTGATATTTTGACAGGTTTTAGTTTCAGGAGAGTTGATGAAATACAAGTGTCTAAAGTGAAAACTGCAATTAAACAGGAAGCTATTGGCCAAGACAAAATGAACCTTAAATTATTAAAATTAAGTCTTCATTTTATATCACCTTTCATTACTCATATTTTCCACATTATTTTTAACAGTTCCTGTTTCCCTAAACTTTAAAAAGCTTCTTAAATCTTTCCAGTTCTTAAAAAGTGTCAAGTACAACAATTTCTATTCTGCCGTTTCTTTCGAAGACGTTTGAAAAGTTAGCTTAGCAGCTGCTTACACTACCCTGTTGAATAATAATTTACCCTCGGTTCTTAGAAGTTGTGAAACTCATGTACGCTGAAGACATTCAAATTTATTTGAGCTACCATTGTGGAATGGTTAAAGATATAAATGCTCGAATTGATAAAGTTTTATTGGTATAATAGGTCTTGAAAAAATCATCTGACGTGTGTACTCGGAAGATGCATTATGCTACCCTACGGATAATACACTTGTCAGGTGGTTGTCTTCCAATTGCAAGCAAATGACGTTTGCCAAAACCATTTGTCTTTTCCGCTTTGTTCTATGGTAGCCTGATTTTCTGTTGTTTGGTTTGTGTGAGTAAAAGGAAATTTTAAGTTGCAGTTAACAACACCGTCCGATTTATAGGTATATATCCTCCAAAGGTAAAAGTCACTAAGTGCAGAAAAATATGTTCAAAAAATGAGAATGAAATGCTTTTTTTTAATCCAAAAAGGTCTCATTCTGCACGGTTTTTTAAAGACATTGAATGGTATGCCCGGGAACTTTATTTAAAAATTAGCTAAACGTGGCTTTTCAGCTTCAAACCTATGTTTAAATTAATTTTCTTCCATAGTATAATTTGTTAGTTAGTGATTTTTACCTTTGAACCGACGATATTTATGGCTTGCGTCGTTTTGACCTTGTTTCTATGTATACAATAAAACACAAATCTAGATTTTTAGTGTTGATTTTTCTCTTTAAACTCATTATAACATAAAATACACGTTTAACCTTTTCAATCCTTTCATTCTTTCTCGAGAAATCGTTGCATAATTGTTCTTGAACTTGTACTGTTTTCCAAAGTCATAAATTTCGTAAAAATATTTTTAATGTTACCTTTTGAGGTTAAATTCGAATTTAGGGCATCAAAATCCTTCGATATTTAAGTATGAAAAAATGTCTTGAGTAATGTAATTGTCATCTGCTTTATCTGTTTCAGTTTCTTTTCAACAGTATTTGTAGCAACGCAAGAGACTCTTCATGACATTGACCACAAACTAAAAAATAATGCAACAGCCTTGCTTTCGAACAAACACATTTAAGCCCACTAAATTTCCTCAAATTGCATAAGGGTTAGTTGTCACAAATAGCATTTGCAGCTTTATTGTTTGTAGTCAGTGAACTTGAAGTTGAACTTCTTCATCAACAGGTATTTCTTTATCAGCATCAATCACGGTGCAAAAACTCTTAACAACAATTTATTGGTAAATAAATCAACAAAAGTCTGTTAGTTTATATGCTATCGCAGAATTTTAGGAATGAAAAATCAGTAGGTAACATTTTGCTTATTTAAATAAAATGCACGACTGGATCGCACGTACTTGCTCTTATGTTCAAGTTGTGTGGGGCTTAAGAACTTTAAAAAATATTCAAGTAATTATAGAAAAAGTATAAAAGGCATTTAAATCGTTCTTTTAATTGTATAAATAGCCTGATAAATAACTTAGAGCTCAAAAAAAAGTATGCCATTTGATTACTTGAAAAAATATGAATATATGCAAACAAAAAATTTAAAATCGTTGGAGCCGTTTTCTTAAAAATTAATTTTTTATATATAAAATTTTTGTGACATTTTTCAAAAAAAAATTTGGTATGCCAATTTTGAGTATATATTAATATACATTTAAAACTGAAATTTCAAAACAATTCATCAACCCGTTTTTGAAATAATTAATTTTCAAAAATAAATTTTGAGTATTTTTTTAAAAATCCAAAATTTATTTTTTCAAAAATTTTGGAATGCAGTATTATCTCTATACTAACAAAGCTTTTGTGCAAAAAATTTCATTGAAATCGAATACGTAGTTAATGAAAAAATCAAAAATCAAAATAACCGTTATATGGCAGGTACCGTTAATAAATGTTTTTGGTGATTTTTTTTCTTACTAAAAGGTAAATCATATCTACAATCATACACTGATTTTTTTTTATCAAAATCGTTGGAGCCGTTTTTGAGATAAATAAGCTTTTCCTTAACGGTTGTATGGCAAGTACCGTTATTTTTTGAGCTAAAAAAAAAATTTCCCCTCTGGAGAGTTACAAAAAAACCTTAAGTTCAAAATTTGAAGAAAATCGCTTCAGTGGTTTAGGCTGTAGGTTGAGGTACAGACAGACAGACAGACAGACAGACAGACAGAATTTTGCCAGCCACTTTTTTCTTCGTGTTCTCTATCATCGTAATGTCATCTTTGATTGTTATCTCGAAATTATTTTTTTGCACGAATCCAAAACTTGCCCTATAGTACCTATGTATATCGCAAGTAAAAATAAGCATGTGAACCCAATTTTGTTTCCTCAGTATCAGTTGCAGCAAAATAAAATATCAATAGACAAATATTGGTATATTATTTATAATTTAATATTATTTTATTATTTATAAAAAAATTAATTTTAAACTTTTCCGCCACTATTTTTCTAACTTAATTTGATTTTTCAAAACTTTAATTTAATTAAAAAAAACAGGCCAATATCCGAATTTAGTAATAATGCGATTTTACAAAAAAGTATCACAAAAACTTCCATTTCCATGTTATGTTGTCTTGTTGAGTTCATTTTCGTTTGAAAATTTTTGAGTGAATACCAAAAAGACTATAATCGAATATTTTCGTTCCATACAAAATAATTTCCCATTTTACCTTTGAGTTTATACCTATTACATAGGGACAAGCGCTATTCAAATTATTTTTGACTATTTGAGAAAAAAGTTATTTTTGGAAATTTTACTTCGGTTGGATATAATGAAAAAATGTAGTAGGCCTCAAAATTAAAAAAAAAAAACATGAAATGAATTTGGACACATTCCAAAATTCTGTACAAAACATTAGGGAAATCCGTTTGATTTTGTACATAAAATCTTACATTCTCATTTTGATTTGTCTAGCATAAAAATATATTCCATCGAAATGTCTTTGCCAAGTTCAATTTTGTTTGGTGTAAATTGTGTGCTTTTTAGCATCCAAGCTGTATTATAGGAACTTTAGATCGATCAATGGATTGGAAAAATAAATCGAAAAGTAAAACGACGACTGCGATATTATGTAGGTATTTAAATGAAAACAAACAATATTCCGTTGAAAAAACGTTAACGCTTAAAACTGTAAGAATGTGAATGTACATAAATGATTAAAAGAGGAAAACGGCTTATGTAAATTAAAAGCACGTGGCAAATAATGCTTTTGTAGGTGGTTGGTGCATTTTCTAACAATCATATTATACTTGGTTAGGTCTTGGTCAAGGATGAATTTGTTGAGTGAGTTGACAATGTTTTTTCTTTGTATTTACATTGTGTTATTTATTTATTTTGAACACAGGAAATACATGAGTAGTAGGTACGTACATACGCATACAATATGAATAGATACATATTCGAAAATAAAATTTAATTTGCATACATATATTGATTGACATTTAATTTTTATATTGACGATAAATGGTCACGTTTCTGAGAAAAATAGTCATGTTTCAAATTGGTTGGACAAGAGAAGAAACCTTAATAATATGTTTTCGATCATTTTTTGAAAATTAAAGTGCATAATCATGTAAATTCAATATGTTTCAGCTGTTTAGAATGTTCCGAAGTTATGAAAACTTTGATCAAAACGTTTACGATAAAGTCCTTAATTCTCAATTCTGTCACTGTTACCTCTAATAAAGGCCTGTGGATTTTGTTTTTGCAAAAGTAAACAACAATTATTAAATTAAATTAAAATTAAAATCGAAGAAAACGTTTTTCAACAAAAGTTCCTATAGTAGTAACTTTATGTAGTTAAAATAATAATAAGGAGATCAAATAGATATGAGAGCGAATAAATAATAACCAATTCATTTTTAAATATCAAATAATGCGGTTTACGTCTCTATATTTACTTAAATTGCAGCTTCGGACTATACATACCTTAATGGCACTTACAGTCCAGAGTGGAACACGGACTCAACTTTCAGGCCCCTTAAGCCAGCTCGGTTCTTAGCTCGCTACCTCTAGCTACGCTCTCCAAGTTGGTTCAGGTCGTTCCCGATTAGTGGGCAGGTGGGGTCTACATACTACTACTATTGCGTTATCAATTAAGCGTAGATTGGAAGACTGTATTTTAAGCTTTTTGATCAGGTCGACCTTGTAAAGTTCAGCCGGAAGGTTCCGCACCAAAAGTCTTGTACGTTTGGTTACCGGCTAAACTTGTCAAATGGACGCTCAATTTCGGACATTTAAAATGCCTTGAAATCAAGATTTTCAGGATCTACAAATATTATCCGAATTGTACTTACTCTGTCAGCTTTAATTGGTTAAATGTAAAACAAAATGTATGTATGTATTGTATATGTATCAATCGTAGAATCGATTAGCAAAATTGAAAAATAAAAAAAATAACAAAAACAAAAGGTAGAAAATAAAGAGAACGAAGATTTATATAATTGAAAAAGACAAGCTGCTTAAAATAAAGAACCTGGTGTTTATGGTCAATTTTATAATCTTTTCACATAAAAACTTGACCAGGTCTTGGTCAAGGTCGAACTTGTTTATTAATAGGTAGCCAGTTTTTTGTTTGAGTTCAAGTTGTGTTTTTTTTTTCAATTTCTTTTAAACACAGACATTCTTTGATAAGGTAAACCTACGGAAAATGAAGCAATAAGAAACTTTTGTATGCGATTCAATGTTTTTTGTTGTCTTAGTAAAAGATTAGATGAAGCTGCATTAATAAATTGATAATAATTAATTTTTATAATATACGCGTAATTAATAGGCTAGGCTAGACTGATACTATTAATACGATTAATACAGTACTAGGGTTAACAAACTAAGATCGTTCTTATACATACATACACAACGTAACGGATCTTATTCGTTTTATAGCTGTTTGAATAGCATTTTATTCTGCAAAAAATTCTTTCTCTGGTGTATATGAGGAATATTTTTCATCCTTAATCGACTTTAAATACTAAGGGTATTCATGCAACAGCGTAAATTGTGACAGAAGTACGAAGTTTTAAACTTCACAACGTTTACGACGACTTTACGCTGTTGCATGAATACCCATACTATTTTATTTTAAATTCAATGATGATAAGTCACATTTTTGGAAAGTAGATATGTTTTAGAGCTTAGAATTTTAACTTCGATGACTTTTGATGCATAAATGTAAAAATTCGAGACAAAAGTATCATTTTGGCCAAAAAATGGGTTACACATGAGTTAAGAATAGATTTGCAATCTCAAAATAGGGGTTTCTAAGGCTGTTAAGAAAAAGACTACAGTTCTTTTGTGAATTGAGCTTTTTATATCTGCCACTGGGTTAGGCGGCTAATAACCTTTCAACACTTTTTACAACATTAAACTTTAAAAATATAACAAAATAAATAATTAAAATCAATAGTGGCGTAGTTTTGATTTGTGCCTCATGTTTTCGGGGGTGCTGAATCCCAATCAGAGAATTGCGACTAAAATTTCGTGACGCAACATGGAAAAAATGCAAAAAATAATGCAAAAATGCATTTTTTATTGTGGCTCGAAAACTATCAATTTCGTGAGTTACATCAAAGTACAATTGTTGAAAGTATAAAACATTTCCAACAAATCTCTGTTTAATGTTTTTTCTGCGACAAAACAAATTATTTAGCAAAAATTCAAATTTTGTCACGCAAAGTAGTAAATTAGTGTTTTCGAGTGGATTTTCGGAAACAGTAAAAATAGGTACGTCAATATTCAACTAGTGCTTGAGTCAAAATGGGATCGCGCAGAAAAAAAAACTTAAAAAGAGATTTGTTGGAAATTGTTTATACTTTCAATTTAGCCTATTGAATAGACCTTTTAAAAAGGAACAATTACGTGCAAGGGTTTTTATTATTGAATATGTTTGTTTGGCTCATAAGCATGCTTAAAACCGAAAATGCTACTAAATTCACCCATGCGCTTCTGAGAGAATGGTCACACTGGCCACTTTTCAGTATTTTTGGTTTAACTCGAAAACTAAGCCGAATTTGACAATTTTACATTTAATACTTTTTGTTCAAAATTAAATTTTCTATCGAAATGGATAGTTTGGAAAATTTCTTAAAAAAATTTAAGCAGGAAAAGTAAACAAAAACCAACATAAAAAAAAATCAAAAATCAAAGGTTTTTAAATTTTTTTTTAAATTGCGCATAATTTTTTTCGGAGCAAAGATACGCTCAAGACATGCATAACCAAAGTAAACTTGAGTCTTACGGCTTTAATATGACATGTTAAAAAGCCATATTATTAGAAAATTGACAGAGATATAGTCATTCAAACTTTACCATTTCTTATCATTTTTCGCAGTTTTTGCCCGAAAGCCTATTTTTTGGTTCTTTATGACAAATTTAACGTTCCTTGCACCTAGTACCAAATCTTATGTAAATCGGACCAGCCGTTCGGTCTGTAGGTCTGAAAGCATTTAAAAACAGCCGAAAAAACGAAATTGCGAACTTACATCGTTTTTGTAAATTTTTTATTGTTCTAATGTCATATTATAACAAAAGTTTGATTTCGAACATTTTTAAGAGTGTGAAATTTGCCATATTGTACCAAAAAAGGGACTTTTGGGCCAAAACTGCGAAAAATTATAAGAAATGATAAGGTTTGAATGGGAATAACTCTCTTAATTTTGAACAAATATTAATTTTTGAACATGCTATATTAAGGCCATCAGTCTCTACTTTATTTTGTCGCTGCGTGTCTTGGCCCTATCTTTGCTTCAAATAATGTTATGCACAATTTATTAAAAAATTTAGATATCCTTGAATTTTTGATTTTTTTTAGGTTGGTTTTTGTTAACTTTTCCTGCCTAAATTTTTTCATAAAATTTTTTGAACTATCCATTTCAATAGAAAATTTAATTTTGAACAAAAAGTATTAAATGTAAAATTGTCAAATTCGGCTTAGTTTTCAAGTTACACCAAAAATATTGAAAAGTGGCCAGTGTGACCATTCTATCAGAAACGCATGGGTGAATTTAGTAGCATATTCGGTTTTAAGCTTTCTTATGGGCCAAACAAACATATTCAATAAGAAAAACCCTTGCACGTAATTGTTCCTTTATACCCCTCATTTTCCGGTCTATTCAATAGGCTAACTGTACTTTGATGTAATTCACGAATAATTGATAGTTTTCGAGTCATAAGTAAAAAACTAAAAAAAAAAAAATGCGTGTTTGCATCATTTTTGCGATATTTTTCATGTTGTGCGTCGAAATTTTAGTCGCAAACCTCAGATTCGGATTCAGCACCTCCGAAAGCATAAAGTAGGGAACAAATCAAAATAGTCCCACAATTTACATGGTAAAAACACAATATGACTGGACTAATTAAATAGACAAACTCATTACAATGGTCACACTATTAAAAAAAAATGATATTTTTAAATTATATCTAAAAAATCTTTGAAGTAGGTAGTGAATGTTTTTTACAATAACTCACTAAACACAATTTATATTTTAATGGTTTAGGGTTAAAAAGTCGTGCAAGTGTTTTTATGTGTACCCATTCTTTCTGTTTTAATTTTACTTAATCTCTTCTATTTGTTTTTCGTAGTAGCTTGACGAGCGACGTTGTAACTATTAAATCATGCTCCTCGATTAATAATGTTAATTCTTGCATTTTGTATGCAAAAATTGTAACAAATATTATTTTTTCATAATGGAAATTCTGTCTCCCTTACTCCAGGTTCGAATAAATTAAACAAATTAAAACCGAGTAGGAATGTGATTTAATTATGCAGTGCGTTCTATTTTCAAATAGAAACTCATTTTTGTTTTGTCTAGTATATATGCACGTACATAGTACATATCCAAAAATAGTACAGACAAATAACAGGATTTGAAATCAGTTTGTATGTAATATGTTGGACTTTGCATTTTATTTTGATTACAGGTTAAAAGTATACAAAAATAAAATGCACAACTGAGAGTTGCCTTTGGATGTACTTGCTCCTATATTATTCAAGTGGGTTAGATAAAAAAAAAATGTTTGCTATTACATACATAAATGTTACCTACTAAAGAAAAATATTTGTATATTATTATAATTTGACACATTCTTAAGGAAACAATTTCGAACGTCAATTTTAGGGTTTGGCTACGAAATCTCGCAAATCAAAATTTCGCATTCGAAATCTCGCATAACGAAATCTCGCATAACGAAATCTCGCAATTACAAAATCTCGCTTTTCACAATCATGCAATTACAAAATCCCGCTTTTCATAATCTCGCATACTAAAACAGTACATTTTTTTGTATTAAAATCTCGCAAATTAAAATCTCGCGTGAAATGCCACTATAGAAAAATACGATTCCATCACGTTAACACCATTGTATATAAATTCTATAGTATTCTCATGGAGAAAAAAAGCTCGTGGCCATCTATGCGTCCAAATGTAATACTAATTTTTGTTAAGGGATCTCGGTAAGGCGATCACAGCGAACCTATCGACCAAATGTCTACCTATAAAATCGTGTTTCATGAGAATACTATAGATTGGATATACAATGTTAACACTTTCTAAATGTCATTTTTTGTTGCTTGTAACACAATCGCACTTAAGAGATCCCACATCAGCGTTAAAATTCTTCTCCCCTCTCCTCTTTTAAATAAATTAAATAAATTTGGTGACGCGACAGCTCTTGGACCACCAAGGCCTAGTGACTTACAACTCTCAACCATTCCTGTGTGCCTGTTGGCAAGAGTGGAGGGGACCTACAATTTTTGCAGAGACCGAACGGCTTGATGAGAAGCACTTATTCATGACAACAGATACTCTTGTAGTCAAGAAAATCTATGGCTTGACCCCGGACAAATTGTAACAAGAGAAAATTTTGTGCGAATAGACTCAGACTACTGGTACTTAAGACATATCCAAAATCAGCCAAAATTAGCCCATGGGAATATTGGTATTTAGCCGTTTCCAATATCGCAGATGACAAAATGTATTCCATTATAAAGCAGACTTGTAATACATCTATTTCTAATGATTTTTCATGCTGATTCGAACTTTGATTTCAGTTTTTACCAAAAATGAATCTTCAAACAACCGTTTTTTTTATATGTACAAAACTTACATATTCATTTCTTCGCTGTGCTGAAATACTGTAGATATTTTTAAACAATCTTGTTACTTTGAATTTTGCTAGTAGGTATATGTTGTTTCAGAAATAAATTAATTTAAATTTCGTGCACCCTTGGTTTCAAGTTTGAATCCTTCTTAAGAAAGTGAATTTTATTAAAAAACCAAATATACATATATCTATGTTATTCTAAAGTATAATAAATAACCCCATAGTTTTCTGCTCATTAACGAATTGGGAAAAAGATACGAAAAGTTGATTTTAGTCCATCCCGAGTGGCAGGATTATGTTAAATAATATGAATAAAAATTATTAAATAAGGAAAACAATCAGTAAGTTTATCTCATATCCTTACTTATGAGTAAATAGAGTTTTTTTTATCATTTCATCAACTTTGTTTTTCCTTGTTTTTATGAGTACCAGGTTGGTTCAATTATTTGTTTATATCTTGAAAAATAAAGGTCCTAGGACCATTTGGGTTTTTGTGTTTGACTAAAAATTGACAAAAGCATTGAATATTAAAGTCAAAAATAGTAGGTACTTAATAACATAAAATTTGTAAAAACAATCAGTTTGAACGATTTATTTTTTATTATGTTTTCAAAATTTTGAGTTTGAAGGTTAATTTTTCAAAAACTATTCACGTAAAAAACTTAATTTTAAAAAAACATTAAAAGATGGATTTCTGGCCTTACAAAAACTTATAGCATAATATTGAACGTAATGCCATTGGGTTTTAATATGGTTTTTAAGATTTAGGTAAAATTTTTTTATCAATAAGTTGGTTTAGGTCTTTGTTTATATCTTGAAAAATAAAAGTCCCAGAACCATTTGGTCTTATGTGTTTGACTGTAAACTGACTAAACCATTGAAAACCACATAAAAAAAAAATCAGTTTGGACAATTTGTTTTTACTTATGTTTTCAAAATTTTGAGTTTAAAAGTTAATCTTTCAAAAACTATTCTCTTAAAAAACTTTATTTAAAAATAGAATTAAGGAATGTATTTCTGGCTTTACAAAAACCTATAGCATGATATTATAAGTGTTGCCATTGTTTTTTAATATATTTGTTTGTGTAGGTATATAAAGTTATCAGGACACTTTTGGAAATTCAGGTTAAAAACTATCACAACAAAAACATAAATGTTAAAAAAGGAGCCAAGTTCTTATGTGTACAAGAAACCTGTGCCTAAAAAGTCAGCCAAAAAAAGTAATGAGATCTAAAATAGGTATATGCCAAGTTTTAAGTTCATGAAATTTAATATCAAATATCTTAAGTAGAGTAATATCGAAACAATTCCAAATCATGACAGAAATTTGGTAATTAATGATTACTGATTAAAATTTGGTGGGTTCACTGGTCAAGTTTTCATACATTTTAAATTTGTGATTAAGTATTTAAGAGAAAACTTGCCAAGTAAATCCACCAAATTTTAATCAGTAATCATTAATTACCAAATTTCTGTCATGTTTTGGAATTGTTTCGATATTACTCTACTTAAGATATTTGATATTAAACTTCATGAACTTAAAACTTGGCATATATTTTAGATCTCATTACTTTTTTTGGCTGACTTTTTAGGCACAAGTTTCTTGTACACATAAGAACTTTGCTCCTTTTTTAACATTTATGTTTTTGTTGTGATTTCACTCCTTTTTGCAAAGATTTATTTTGCCAGGTGAAAGTCAAGCCCTACCGCTGTACAAAGTTTCATAATTCTACGACAACCGAAAGTGCTTCATACAAATAATAGCAATTCTGATAAAGTGGGTGGATGGCACCCCCCCTGAATGGACAATTCCAAATTTTCGATTTTTTCCTTTCAAGGTACTTCAAGTCCTACCGACCTTCCAATTTAAATTTTGTATAAGAATGTTTAAGAATGTGGGTGGATGCCACGCCCCCTGAATGCAAAATTCCAATTTTTCAATTTTTTCTTTCTAAGCACTTTAAGTCCTACCGACCTACCATTTTTCATCGTTCTACAACAATCGGAAGTGCTTCATATAGTTTATAAGAATTTTTAAGAATGTGGGTGGATGCCACGCCCCCTGAAGTGAAACTTCCCATTTTTCAATTTTTTTTTTCTAAGTACTTCAAGGCCTACCGACCTACCAATTTTCATCGTTCTACAACAATCGGAAGTGCTCCATATAATTTATAAGAATTTTTAAGAATGTGGGTGGATACCACGCCCCCTGAATGCAAAATTCCAATTTTTCAATTTTTTCTTTCTAAGTACTTTAAGTCCTACCGACCTACCAATTTTCATCGTTCTAAAACAATCGGAAGTGCTTCATATAGTTTATAAGAATTTTGAAGAATGTGGGTGGATGCCACGCCCCCCGTATAGAAAATTCCAAGTTTTAAATTTTTTTCTTTCTAAGTACCTCAAACCCTACCAACTTACCAATTTTCATTGTTCTATAACAATCGGAAAGGCTCCATATAATTTATAGAATATTTAAAAAAGTGGGTGGATGCCACGCCCCCTGAATACAAAATTGCAGATTTTCGATTTTTTCCTTTGTATGTACCACAAGGCCTACCGTTGTGCGAAATTTCAAGTTTCTACGATGTCGGGAAGTGCTCCATAATTTTGATGATCTGTCAGTGAGTCAGTCAGTCAGTGAGTCAGTGAGTCAGTGAGTTACGGTTTTTGCGATTTTTGAGGTCCTATATCTTGGGAATTACTAATGCTAAAGAGTTGAAATTTGGTGAGCCACCTGTGTTTGATCAGTTCAGCAAATACTCCGAATTTGAAATTTCTGACTTTATTGGTACTGAAGTTAGAGGGGGGTTGAAAATCGCCTGAGTTTGTTCCTGTAAAAAGGGTGTAGTGCCGCGAACTTGGCTGGGCACTACTGTGCCCTTTGATCTTATCATTAGTTGCTACTTAACTGCGAATGAGTTACGCAAAAATGGTTCTCCCGCTTACTTCATATGAACCTAGCAGGACAACTTTCTCAAAAAGGCAGAAAAACGATCCGAAAAAAGTTGGTTTTTGAGAACTAATTAATTGCGAACTAGTTACGCAGAAAAAAATGAATTTTTTGTTCGTTTGTGAAAAATATGTGAATTTCGTACTTCCCCGGCTGGAAAAACAATCTAGTTTTTGGCGAGGGGCTAGAAAGTTTTGCATAGATACTAGCAAGTGCCCAGCAAGAGAAACTCTAGAAATTCTCTAGGGCCTCGCCAGTGAAGTACCATTTTTCCTCGAGACACAATAAAAAAAAAAAAAAAATTTTCTGTACTGGGATTCGATCCTGCGATCTTCTGATTGCCAGTCCTATACCTTAACTACTGAGCTATTTCGCAATACAGTTGTGCAATGTTGAAAATGAAAAAGTATATACTTTAATTTGTCTTACCATTGTATGATGGGTATAAAATATTTGTTTTTGTCATATTTGGGGTATTTGTGATGGGATAACAAGACCTATCCAACAAGTTTTTACTAGCGAGGGCCTCGCGAGTATTTGACAAGTTTGCCTTGTCTAGATTATCCCTACCGAAGCCTTTCCGGTGCCTCGATTAAACTTGACAAAAACTTGCCATTTTTCCAGGCGGGTCACGTGAACTTAGCAGGACAACTTTCCCAAAAATGAAGATTAATGATTTGAAAAAAAAAAATGGTTTTTGAGAACTACCTAATTAATTGCGAATTAGTTACGCAAACAAAAATTTTATTGCATTTTTGGTTTGCGAAAAAATGGGTGTCCTGCTAACTTCATATGAAGTTATAAGAAAAAATGCGATTATTTTTTTTTGCGTAACTATAATTCGCAATTAATTAGTTCTCAATAACCAACTTTTTTTCAGATCAATTATCTTCATTTTTGAGAAAGTTGTCCTGCTAAGTTCATATGAAGTTAGCAGGACATCCATTTTTTCGCAAACCAAAAATACAATAAATTTTTTTTTGCGTAACAAATTCGCAATTTAGTGGCAACTAATGATAGGATACTTTTTAACCTGAATTTCCAAAAGTATCCTGCTAACTTTATATAATGTACATTGTTTTTACTTGCGATTATAGGTACTATAAGGCAAGTTTTGGATTCGTGCAAAAAAATTTTTTGAGATAACAATCAAACATGATATTACGATGATAGAGAACACCAAAAAAGTGGGTGGCACAATTCTGTCTGTCTGTCTGTCTGTTCGTCTACAGCCTAAACGGCTCGATCCATTTTCTTCAAACTTGGTACATAGCGGTTTTTGGTGATTCTGCCGACACATTTTTGTTTATTTTTTTTTAGAACCAAAAATAACGGTACCTGCCATACATTTTTTTTGGCAAATTTACATAATCGTATTTTTCTCAAAAACGGCTCGACAACTTTTCTTAAAAAAAATTAATAAATTTATTTTAGTAAAGGCTTTCTTTGGGTGGAAAACTATTTTTCAAAAATGGTTATTAGTGGTACCTCCCAAGGAACCATTTTTTTTATTTTTGATTTTCTTCAAAATGGTATGACCGATTTCAATTATTTTTTTATACAGAAGCTTCCAAAAAATATAAATAGTTTTGTGTACCAACATTTTTGAAAAAATATTTTTTGGATTTTTAAAAAATACTTCAAATTTTTTTTTGGAAAATCAAATATTACGAAAACGGCATCATAGATTTTTTTGAAACTCGATATTTAAGACTTTTTTAGTACTCTCTTAAATATTTTTAGAAAAAATTTTACATTTATGAAAAAATAACGGTACCTTCCATACAAAAGTGAAAAAACCGCAAAGGAAAATATTTTTTTGCTTGAAAACGACTCCTACGATTTTGATTAAACTTTTTTCATATACTAAAATTAGTACGATCTACCATCAAAAATTATAAAATTTTACACATAGCAACTATTAGTAGTACCTGTCATAGAACGTATTTTTTTATTTTGAGTTTTCTCGTTATCAGCTTATCGGATTTAAATGAATTTTTTATTTACAAATTTCAGATAAGATTAAATAATATTGCATATCAAAATTTTCAAAAAAAAGTTTTTGGATTTTTAAAAAAAGTTTCAAACTTTTTTTTTGAAAATTCGATATCTCAAAAACGGGTAGACAATTTTTTTTCAAATTTTGTTTTTATATACACATAAATATATAGTTTAAACCTCATCATCATCATCGTGTCCTGTAACCCCGGCTGGGGCATAGGGCGTCAACAAAACGTCTCCATCCTTCACGGTCTGCTGCAAGGTACTTAAGCTGTGGCCACGTCTTTCTCTGGGATTCTGCTTCCGCTAAGACAGTTGATTTCCATGTTGTTCTTGGTCTTCCAACCCGCCGTTCACCCTGAGGATTCCATTCAAAGGACTGCTTTGCAATTTCATCGTTTGGTTTCCTCAGTGTGTGACCAATCCACCGCCATTTACGCTTTCTTATTTCGACGTCCAGCCGCTCTTGACTTGTCCTGCGCCACAATTCCTCATTTGATATTATTTGTGGCCAGCGAATCTTTAGGATGTGGCGAAGACAGCGATTTACAAAAGCCTGCAATTTCTTCGAAATGGTAGACGTGACTTTCCAGGTTTCACAAGCATATAACAGCACGGATTTGACATTGGATTCGAAGAATCTCAACTTAGTGCGTAAGGAGATTTGACTGGATTTCCAAATTGGGGACAGAGTACCGAAGGCAGCACGAGCTTTATTTATTCTACTTTTAACGTCCAGATCCGTACCACCGTTTGCAGAAACAATACTGCCAAGGTAGTTAAATTGTTCCACTACTTCAACTGGCGTCTCCTGTAAAATAATACGCTGCTGTGTGGAGCGGCCTGTGAGCATTATTTTTGTCTTTTTGCTGTTAATTCTTAGACCACTCGTCTCTCCCTTCACTTGCAGTGTTTGGCACATCCCGTTCAGCCCACTGATGTTATTTGCCAGTAGACATATGTCATCGGCATAGTCTAAATGACTGATCCTTTCGAACGGTCTCCATTGAATGCCCTGTCGCTCAGCTGTACCAACACTGGCCGTCAATACGTCGTCCATCGCCAGCAGGAAGAGAATTGGCGATAGACCATCCCCTTGTCTCACACCCTGTTGCACTACGAAGGAGTCGGATAGCTGCCCATTGTGCAAAACAAAACAGCTCGCGTTGTTGTAGGACTCTTTAATAATGGCAACAATTTTTGGTGGAATTCCTCTACCAAGCAACGATCTCCATATACATTCTCGGTTAACTCGATCAAAGGCCTTTTCAAAATCCACGAACATGAGGTAAAGCGGTGATTGATATTCCATCGACTGCTCGAGGACGATACGCAGGGTGTTGATATGGTCGACACACGATCGACCACTGCGGAAGCCAGCTTGATGCCTCTTGAGTGTAGACTCGATTCTATCCTTTATTCGCTCGAGTATGATTGTTGCCATTAGTTTTGGGAAAACGGACAAAACGGTGATACCACGCCAATTGTTGCAATTCTTTAAGTCACCTTTCTTTGGCAACTTAACAATCACACCATCCTTCCAGTCCCTGGGATAGCTTTCGTTTTCCCAAATGTTTTGTATCAGCGGATGTAAAATACTAGCCGCTGCTACGGGATCGGCTTTCAGGAATTCAGCTGGTATTCCGTCCAGTCCAGCTGCCTTGTTGTTTTTGAGGAGATTTATTGATGTACGAATTTCCGATTCTGACGGGGATTCGATGTCAATACCCCTATAGGACCTGCGCATCTCGTTTAGTTGGGGCACTTCAGCACTCTGCTCAACTGAATCCTCATTTAGCAGGGCACAAAAATGGTCCTTCCATCTACGAAGCTGATCCTCAATTGATACCAAAAGTGTGCCATCCACATCCATTACAGGATGATTGGTGTTGCTTTTTTTCCCGATAACATCTTTGGCTAGTTGGTACAATTCCCGGATATCTCCTCTTCTGGCAGCGCTTTCCGCATTATCTGCGAGACCATCCAACTTCACCCTCTTGTCACGTCTCACACAGCGGTAGACCATCTTATGTGCAATGCGGTACTCTCTTCGCAAGTCAGCCTTTCGTTGAACATCAGCTTCGGCATTTATTTGGATTTTCAACGATTTGCGAAGTTCGATCTTATCCCAGGTGTCTTGGGATATCCAAGAGTCTCTACGTCTCGTTCGCTTGGGTACAGTTTCGGATCCAGCCTCCATAAAAACACTTTTAATTTCACCCCACATCTCATCAATTGTTGAATTCTGGATTCCATTTAATGACGAGGCTCTGTCGTTAAGGGTGGTGACATAGTTTCGACATATGTTGGGGTCATTTAAAGCATTAGTAATGAATTTTGTGCTCCTTGCTGCATCCTGCGCTGGTTTTTGTACGGCAGCGGTTCGTAGTTTGAGACTCATCACAACCAAATGGTGGTCGCTTCCCACATCGGCATTTCTTATACTCCGGACATCACACATAGACTTCCTCCATCGCTGCTGAATCATGATATGATCAATTTGGTTTTCGGTTTGACCATCCGGATGCACCCAGGTAATTTTGTTCCACGTCTTATGCTTAAATACAGTCCCACCTATCACAAGACAATTCGCGTTACAAAAGTCGACAAGCAAGTCACCATTTTCATTCCGTGACCCCACGCCATTTCTTCCCATCACGCTTTCCAGTCCGTAATTGTCTGAACCGACTTGGGCATTAAGGTCTCCCATAACGACTATGATGTCGGCTCTCGGAACACTACTGTAAACCGAGTTAAGATGAGTGTAGAACGCGGTTTTGTCTTCCTCGGTCGCTTCATTTGTAGGGGCGTAGCACTGAATAATTGTGACGTTACGAATTTTTGAACGAAACCTTGCTGTCATTAATCTCGCAGAGATGGGCGCCCATGAGATCAAACTACGCCTCGCTTCTTCGTTCAACATAATTCCGACACCATGCAGTCTTTGGCCACCCTCTCTTTCATCTTCGCCGGAATACAGCATTCTCGTCTGTCCAGTGTCCGATCTGTATTCAGCTCTTCCTCTCCACTTAGTTTCGCTTATGCCCAGGATACTGATCTTTAGGCGAAGCATTTCACGCTCAACCTGCTCGTATCTACCATCGCTGTACAAGGATCGAACGTTCCATGCTCCGATTTTCGTACGTATGCGGTAGCCAAAAGTAACATTTGCGCTTCTTGAAAGACTTCTTCTATTTGTCAACGATTCATTTATTATTATGGCGTCTTGATTGACGCTCGTACATGAAGGATGCCGCACCCCCAAATCCGATGTGCGGTTTACTGCAGCCGAAGCTACAGAAGGATTTTCTATAAAAAGATTACCTCTTGGGGACTCATTTCCATTTGTTGTCATAATTCATGTATTTGCATATATCCTTCCACCATGGTGTTTTCCGAGATATGATTAATAACATACATAAGCTCAGATTTGACAGGCACACCCGCCTTTTGTATGGTCAAACACATAACTGCTCGAGGCCGCCCACTATGGGAAAACAGATGCCTTTTGTAGCCGCCCAATATGGGTTACAGACGCTACCTGCTGCTGCCGTTGGCCTTTTACCAAAAAAAGTTCCTCCGCCACCAGACTATCGTGCCGTTGACCGCCACCTGCAGTTCATCCGCCTTAAGGGGGCTTTTAACCATCCCGAGGACAAGTTTGTGCCCTGACCAGCATAGCTGGGTTGTCTGCTTATCCCGGCATCCATTCGGTCCCCCTGCACGTTAGCGTTACCCGCCCTCTACCACGCGGAGGTGTGCATAGGGATTTTCCTATCATTGAGCCTAGGGCCATATGGCGTCCTAGCACTCTCAAGTACTTTAGAGTTTAAACCTGCATACCAAAATTTGTTCTTAAAAATGTTTTAAGAATTTTATATATAAAAAATTAATTTAAAAGAAAACCGCTCCAACGATTTTAAAATTTTTTTTCCCATACAATCATATTCCATCATGAATTAAGATGGCATACTTTTTTATCACCTCAAACTGTCAAAAGAGTTGTTTTAGCTAATTTAAATGTCGTATTTCATGCTTCTCTACATTTATCTCTCATAATTTCCATGTTTGTACCTATATACAATTTTCTTAAACTCGTAGTGTCTTGAACATAAGAGCAAGTACGTGCGACCCAGTCATGCATTTTATTTTTCTAGCTTAAGCTCAAACGGGGGCAGTAAGACCCCCCTTTAAAATTACTTTTTTTTTCGGTATAACCTACATTCTCTCATCATTAATTGTATCGAATGCAAAACACCCTGCACATGCATAAATGCATTCAAATTTAAGCCATTTCCCGGTGGTGGACTGTGGCTAATTTTGGATACATGTTTTGGCATGTGTCATTGAACCTAACTGCAAATGAATTTCTTTTGTAACAATTTGTCCAGGGTTAGCCCTAGATTTACCTGACTATTGGAAGATTTGTCAGTTTCTCGCAAGAAGCAGTACCTTCCTCGGAAATAAACATTATTTGTTTTTTGGTGGTAGCGGCTGGCAATCGAACCCAGAGCTTGGGCCTGACAGTCCAACGCACTAACCATTATACCACAAGGTACTACCTCCTCTTTTAAAATGAATACTAAAAAAAAAACATTTACATATATTATAAAACTAATCTCATACTTTTAAACATTTTTTTTCATATACATACATATGTAGGTAAGTTTAAGATTATAGGTAAACTTCTTAAAGTTCTTAGCCTCTTGAACATTAAAGCAAGTACCATACCACATATTTGTGCATTTTTTTTTTAAATAAAATATTTTAATTTCTATTGTTCGTAAGAAAACTTAAAATTTTGAATATTTATTGCCATTATCTAAATCTTTATAGTTAGTGCCTAAAAAGAAACGGTATTGCAAACTGGTAGTAGCAGCTGGCGCTGTAGCTTCTGAGTTGCGCTGTCATCTATTCAATAGAACTTAAGTTTATGTTCTTCCTACATTCCTTTAATTCAATCTAAGTGAGGGTTATTTTCTTTTACAAAAACATATCTGACTCTTAATAATAAATTTAAGTATTATAAAATTTAAGGGCAGATTATGGCTTTGTAAAAATAAATCGATATTTCGAAAAAGCATCGAAACTGAAATTTCTTACACACATATATATGTACCTAATTGTATGTACCTATGTATGCATATTGCATATGCTAAATTAATTGAAATAATTTTTAAACCATTTCTTCGGCTTAGAGTGAAAAGTGGCTAGCTCCACATTTTTTTTATCATACCACTTCAAAAATTCTCAAAAAATACAAAAATCTTTCAATTCTTTTCAATTTCACTGAATTTAGCAAAAACGAGCGTAGAATGTAATTTTGGTTCTATTCAAATAATGCGAACACTTTTTTTTTAAAATAATTTTTTGTAAGAAATGCAAAATAGGAGTTAGCTGCTTTTCACTGTAAGCCGACGATTTATAACTATACATCAATAAATAAGGGTTATTTTTATAAACTCAAAAACTTCTAAAATTGAAAAATGTAAGACCGAGAAACCAAAAAAAAAAAATATACCTATATAGTCCAGTAAATAGAGAGTTTTTACCCTACAAAAGGTCGGGTAGTTCTAAATTTTTGATATGTTATATGGTATGGTTAGTAGATGAAAATTACAAAATTCCACAACCACGCCCCCTCCGCCCCCTTCAAAATCCTGGAAAAACTACAAAAAATTGGCACTTTTTTCAGTTTTTTGCTTATAACTTCTTTCCGGTATATTTTTACGGAAAAAAGTATATGCAAACTTTGTATACAATAAAATTTCCTACAAATATGACCTGAAAAGTATTTTTGTACAACTACTAAAATCAGCGCTATGGAGCTCCCAAAAAAGGCTAAAATTTCGTATTTTGTAAGATTTTCAGTTTATTCCCTCTTTACAGCACAATAACTCCTTAACCGTTAAGCTTAGGACAAAATTTGTTATAATCAATCTTGTAGATAATTTAATTGGCTACCAATTTAATGCAACTACAGTCGACGTCCTCTAAGTCGAACTCCCCCTAACAAGAATTTTTTCACCATGTTTGTTGTATACTCCTGTCAAATTTCCAAACTTATTTATTTTTCTCTGAATCGAATTTTTGCAAAACTCTCTCTAACTCGAAGATTTCGACTTAGAGAGAGTCGACTGTATTTTCATTTTGTGACCAATTTAATCTGAAATACCTTGAGTTTTGAGAAAGTGTTTTTTATTCAAACGTTTCTACGAACTCACTTTCTTTTCTGTCTGTTTTATACTGTACTGTAGTGTACTGAAATCCCGTAGAAATTTTATTACCAATTTTTCTAACCGCCTTAATCGATTGAAGTATACATAGGAGAATCAGAAAACTTAGATAGACATTACGATATTCTGAACCCGGTGTTTAAGTCGCTATTTTTTGGAGGTAGTGCCCAAAATTCCATTAAAAACTAAAGCCCATACATAGGTAGGTACTGGTTTTGGTGAAATTTATAGACATGATAATTGACGAGATGAAAAACCACCCATTGCCGCTCCCACTTTTTTAAAACATAATATTTTCGGAAAAAATTGTAAAAATTCGGGTGTTGTTCAGATGACCCATGAAGGGCCGAAGCCACAAGTGTTCTGGTGATGGTTTACCCTCTGATCCAGAGGTTTGATCGTCCTTATTGCCTTCAACTTGGGATTCAGAAACTCAAAAGGCTGGAGCATTGTTTCCCATTCGCACAATCTAGTTTAGCCAAGTCGACGTATTTTGATTTTTTGGACTACATTGTCTTTGAACAGCTCATTGAGCTCACGTTTGTGCCTTCTCCTCCAAAAATCCGTCAAATTATACGAGTATTACTTGCGAAAGAGCCCAGTATCAGTTTTCATTACTGATTTTCATCTTACCGAGAGTAGGAGTGTCTTGAGCGTAAGAAGAGTGTTGAACCTTTTTTGACAAGCACAGATTAAAATCAGTGGTTTCCAAAAGCATTTTTTCTTCTCGACTTGAAGTTCATTGGTCATTTTCAGAATTTTTGATCTTTTACCGGCATTCGTTTTAATGTCCTTCATCATAACTACCTACAATTTTGATTCCAATGAGTACGATGGAAGACAAGACTTGCTCCGTATACAAACAACGTGGACAAAATTTGCATAAATTTACCAATTGTATAAGGTTAGGTTAGGTAAGGTAGAGCTGGATGTCAGTGATCAATACTGACACTTAGACCAAAGTTGGCCCGTTGTGATACCACATGAATCTTGAAAAATCTTCCACACTCGTGAAACCATTTAGAGCTCCTGACGAAGCGTGCAAGACTGTAAATGTCTTTGCTTGCCAGATCACTAGGATCATTATAGTAGTAACCTCCTAAGTGGAGCGTACGTCTGTGTGAAAGAGCAGGGCAATTACAGAGAAGGTGAGGAATCGATTCTTTCTCCTCCTCGTCCATACAGCTAGTACGCCAAGCCGTGTTGCGTGCCTACCTTTTAAACAGTGCCCCGTTATGACACCTACAATAGAGCTTATGTGCACTCTGCTTAGAGATTTTAAACACTTGGAGCACTTTAAGGCAAGTCTTGACCGAATTTGTTTTGTCGCCAAACAAGTAGTGATGTTGTCCCACCCAATGTTTGTTCTCTTTTTGCTTCAGCAAAAGTTAACACGTAGCGATGGGCATACCAATATTTAGCTTTTCAGGTAAAATGGGTAATAATGTTCCACTTCTAGCGAGCTCATCAGCTTTAGATTTACCTGGAATGTCACTATGACCCGGCACCCAACAGAGGTGAATATTAAACTGTTGCGCCATCTCAAAGATAATATATACATATATATATATAGCGATAAAAGAAGTACTATCTTGGCACAAAGAAAACGTGATATCAACCTTCTCTGATAGCCAAGCTGCTATAAGATCCCTGGAATCTGTCTCTTCAAACTCTAACCAAAGATAGTATAACATATATATATATATATATGCAGCAAGTGAAGTGCAGCAAGTGAAGTGCAGCAAGTGAAGTGCAGCAAGTGAAGTGCAGCAAGTGAAGTGCAGCAAGCGAAGTGCAGCAAGCGAAGTGCAGCAAGTGAAGTGCAGCAAGTGAAGTGCAGCAAGTGAAGTGCAGCAAGTGAAGTGCAGCAAGTGAAGTGCAGCAAGTGAAGTGCAGCAAGTGAAGTGCAGCAAGTGAAGTGCAGCAAGTGAAGTGCAGCAAGTGAAGTGCAGCAAGTGAAGTGCAGCAAGTGAAGTGCAGCAAGTGAAGTGCAGCAAGTGAAGTGCAGCAAGCGAAGTGCAGCAAGCGAAGTGCAGCAAGTGAAGTGCAGCAAGTGAAGTGCAGCAAGTGAAGTGCAGCAAGTGAAGTGCAGCAAGTGAAGTGCAGCAAGTGAAGTGCAGCAAGTGAAGTGCAGCAAGTGAAGTGCAGCAAGTGAAGTGCAGCAAGTGAAGTGCAGCAAGTGAAGTGCAGCAAGTGAAGTGCAGCAAGTGAAGTGCAGCAAGTGAAGTGCAGCAAGTGAAGTGCAGCAAGTGAAGTGCAGCAAGCGAAGTGCAGCAAGCAAAGTGCAGCAAGCGAAGTGCAGCAAGTGAAGTGCAGCAAGTGAAGCATTCACTTCACTTGCTGCACTTCACTTGCTGCACTTCACTTGCTGCACTTCACTTGCTGCACTTCACTTGCTGCACTTCGCTTGCTGCACTTCGCTTGCTGCACTTCACTTGCTGCACTTCACTTGCTGCACTTCACTTGCTGCACTTCACTTGCTGCACTTCACTTGCTGCATATATATATATATATATGTTATACTATCTTTGGTTAGAGTTTGAAGAGACAGATTCCAGGGATCTTATAGCAGCTTGGCTATCAGAGAAGGTTGATATCACGTTTTCTTTGTGCCAAGATAGTACTTCTTTTATCGCTATATATATATATATATTATCTTTGAGATGGCGCAACAGTTTAATATTCACCTCTGTTGGGTGCCGGGTCATAGTGACATTCCAGGTAAATCTAAAGCTGATGAGCTCGCTAGAAGTGGAACATTATTACCCATTTTACCTGAAAAGCTAAATATTGGTATGCCCATCGCTACGTGTTAACTTTTGCTGAAGCAAAAAGAGAACAAACATTGGGTGGGACAACATCACTACTTGTTTGGCGACAAAACAAATTCGGTCAAGACTTGCCTTAAAGTGCTCCAAGTGTTTAAAATCTCTAAGCAGAGTGCACATAAGCTCTATTGTAGGTGTCATAACGGGGCACTGTTTAAAAGGTAGGCACGCAACACGGCTTGGCGTACTAGCTGTATGGACGAGGAGGAGAAAGAATCGATTCCTCACCTTCTCTGTAATTGCCCTGCTCTTTCACACAGACGTAGGCTCCACTTAGGAGGTTACTACTATTATGATCCTAGTGATCTGGCAAGCAAAGACATTTACAGTCTTGCACGCTTCGTCAGGAGCTCTAAATGGTTTCACGAGTGTGGAAGATTTTTCAAGATTCATGTGGTATCACAACGGGCCAACTTTGGTCTAAGTGTCAGTATTGATCACTGACATCCAGCTCTACCTTACCTAACCTAACCTTATACAATTGGTAAATTTATGCAAATTTTGTCCACGTTGTTTGTATACGGAGCAAGTCTTGTCTTCCATCGTACTCATTGGAATCAAAATTGTAGGTAGTTATGATGAAGGACATTAAAACGAATGCCGGTAAAAGATCAAAAATTCTGAAAATGACCAATGAACTTCAAGTCGAGAAGAAAAAATGCTTTTGGAAACCACTGATTTTAATCTGTGTTTGTCAAAAAAGGTTCAACACTCTTCTTACGCTCAAGACACTCCTACTCTCGGTAAGATGAAAATCAGTAATGAAAACTGATACTGGGCTCTTTCGCAAGTAATACTCGTATAATTTGACGGATTTTTGGAGGAGAAGGCACAAACGTGAGCTCAATGAGCTGTTCAAAGACAATGTAGTCCAAAAAATCAAAATACGTCGACTTGGCTAAACTAGATTGTGCGAATGGGAAACAATGCTCCAGCCTTTTGAGTTTCTGAATCCCAAGTTGAAGGCAATAAGGACGATCAAACCTCTGGATCAGAGGGTAAACCATCACCAGAACACTTGTGGCTTCGGCCCTTCATGGGTCATCTGAACAACACCCGAATTTTTACAATTTTTTCCGAAAATATTATGTTTTAAAAAAGTGGGAGCGGCAATGGGTGGTTTTTCATCTCGTCAATTATCATGTCTATAAATTTCACCAAAACCAGTACCTACCTATGTATGGGCTTTAGTTTTTAATGGAATTTTGGGCACTACCTCCAAAAAATAGCGACTTAAACACCGGGTTCAGAATATCGTAATGTCTATCTAAGTTTTCTGATTCTCCTATGTATACTTCAATCGATTAAGGTGGTTAGAAAAATTGGTAATAAAATTTCTACGGGATTTCAGTACACTACAGTACAGTATAAAACAGACAGAAAAGAAAGTGAGTTCGTAGAAACGTTTGAATAAAAAACACTTTCTCAAAACTCAAGGTATTTCAGATTAAATTGGTCACAAAATGAAAATACAGTCGACTCTCTCTAAGTCGAAATCTTCGAGTTAGAGAGAGTTTTGCAAAAATTCGATTCAGAGAAAAATAAATAAGTTTGGAAATTTGACAGGAGTATACAACAAACATGGTGAAAAAATTCTTGTTAGGGGGAGTTCGACTTAGAGGACGTCGACTGTAGTTGCATTAAATTGGTAGCCAATTAAATTATCTACAAGATTGATTATAACAAATTTTGTCCTAAGCTTAACGGTTAAGGAGTTATTGTGCTGTAAAGAGGGAATAAACTGAAAATCTTACAAAATACGAAATTTTAGCCTTTTTTTTGGGAGCTCCATAGCGCTGATTGTAGTAGTTGTACAAAAATACTTTCCAGGTCATATTTGTAGGAAATTTTATTGCCTACAAAGTTTGCATATACTTTTTTCCGTAAAAATATACCGGAAAGAAGTTATAGGCAAAAAACTGAGAAAAGTGCCGATTTTTTGTAGTTTTTCCAGGATTTTGAAGGGGGCGGAGGGGGCGTGGTTGTGGAATTTTGTAATTTTCATCTACTAACCATACCATATAACATATCAAAAATTTAGAACTACCCGACCTTTTGTAGGGTAACCCCCCTATTTTTACCTCTATTTACTGGACTAATATTTGTATAAAGATAGTTGATTTAAAACAGAAATGTTATATCAACTAATTTGACAATGTTGATTTGATATATTTTGGATACAAAAATGCAATGAATATCCCAAGTAAGATTTCTCATTTTGAAAAAAAAATATTTTAGCCATGAAAAAGAGACATCACATCCTTCTAAATGGTGTTTTTTTTAGACGTGTGGTTTTCAATCTGGCAATACTTTTTTTCGGAGTTGGTCTTTTTGACACTTGGTTTATTCTCAGTTTGGTTTGCCATTTCATAATGAATAGACTTACTCTTGAACAACGTTTTCAATTCGTGCAAATTTTTTACCAAAATAATGGTTCGGCTCGCGCATCCTGTGCTGCGTCCAATATTCGGTCGACATACCTAATCGCCCAGCAGAGTCGGTAATTCGAGCAACCATGGATCGGTTTGTGCCCTTTCACACGAGGAGACTGAGTTGCCAGCAACTTTTAGTTCCATGGTGAGAAGGGCAGGACTTCTCACCATGGAAGGGTGAAAAAACTCTCTTCGGTCGAGGATTTGAAGAGATTTTTTTGACATTTCCTTTCACATCTAGGTTTAGGTGTGTTCAACCAAAAGTTCTGAAAATTGCCTGAAAATTTGTTTCCTCGTATGAAAGGTACAAGAGATTTTTAAGGAGATTAAAAGAAAACGTCAAAAAAATCTCCAGCAACTTGTTTCTTCGTGTGAAAGTGGACTTTCACACCACGTTTACTCTAGTGGATAGTGCGCATTCATCAGAGACGCCCGTACAATATGCACCGAAGATGGTGTTGCTGCTGTGGAGCAGAGTATCGAAGAAGACCCGAATGAGTTCATCCGCCATCGTATCGAAAATTGGTGGTCGAAAATTGGGCTTCTCGGCTGGAATTTATTAGAGCCAGCCGCAGCCCGAAATCATTTTTAAAACATAATGGCAAACCCTTATCTTTATAATAAAGTTAAATTCTTGGCCATAACATTAAATTATATGCGTTTTATTTCTTCTTGAAAACCACACGTCTTAAAAAAAATACCCTTGATTTTGAATTTGTACACCCGTATTAAAAAACGCAAATAAAACATGAATTATTTTTTGTGAGGTGAAATCTTATCAATTAAGCAAAACTCAAGAGCAATAAGCTTAAAATACTCCTGCCTTTTTTTGCCAAAAACTACATTTAAAACAGACGCTTGTGACTTGTGACACACATGCTTTTTACATACAAGCTGAAATGAGATAGTGTGTGTGTTCTTATTTAAGCAGAGTACGCTGCTGATGCGAAAAGAAAGAAGCTTGTCAAAGTAAATTGCCTTCAGCCTGTATATTTGTATTTGAAAATAGTTTCTCGAAGTCCATGGCCATATTAGCAATCAAACATTGGAGCAAGTACAGTCGACCAAAACATGCTCATTACTCATAAGAATGTAGGCGGGCGGTAGTCGTATAATGAATTAAATTCAATAAAAGCTCCCGACTGCTTTGCAATGTTAATCTCTTTGGTCTACTTATTTAAGTTAGCACTCGCATTTTATATTTATATTATATTTGACACAGCGGTGTGTCCATTTGTAAGCTTACATACATATTTCAGCCTTAATAGTTGTATAATACTCTCGTTGAGATTTATTCGAATGTACATAAATCCAATAAAAACGTGATGATCAGATTCACGTGTTTTCTTTCATTTTAAATTCGAGTAAATTATTGATGATCTATGTATATGAATCTCAATTGACGTATGAAAATGGCTTTTATTGAGAGTTTAAAAGCTGACAACATTAATTAATTAATGAACATTCATGTGACCTTAGAACTAGTATACATTTTTAGGTCTGGTCGATATAAGGGCTCTTAATTTTACCCGGGTAATACCCGGTTTCAGAACTATCCACGTAGAAAATACTCGGGAATTACCCGGGTACCCGAGTTCCCGGGATCGACTTTCGCTTATCTCGGGTACCCGAGTACCCGGGTAGCCATGTGTCTCGAGTACCCGATGACCGCCAGAAATGGTTATTAGACCTGTTTATGTGCATTCAAAATATGATTCGAGGATAGTACAAAAAATAAAATTACCCTTAAGATCAAAGAAAGTGCATTTGTGCAATAATAATATAATGTACTGTTAAATTTTCCCGTACCCTGTTACCCAAGTAGTTGAAGATACCCGGGTACTTGGGTATTACGGGTACCCGGGTACTCGGATATTTCAGATACCCGGGTATTTCGAGTACACAGGTACTCGGGTATTTAGGGTATTTAAGTATTCGGGTACCCGGGTAGGTCTTCGGGTATCCGGCTTTCATAAGTTCTAGTCGATAACAAGAAAGCAAACTCAAAAATGTTCAAAATCTCGAGTTATCAATTTATTATTAAAACCCATTAAAAGGTGATTTCGCGCACATACCATTTTGCAATTGATTTTAATAATTTTCTTAACTGTATTAGGTCTTAGAACTCGCTTTTTATTTTAAATTTATGTCTACTGGGTTAGATCAGTTCTTTATTGTATATTATTGCAATACAAAGTTTAGATATTTAAGAATTTAGAATGGTGTCTTGGATGGCTTTTGATGCCTTAAATTTTAAATAGGAGAGGCAAAAGTATCGATTTCGCCAAAAATTCGTTACAACACTCTTGCACTCATCATCAATTCTTGGTTATATTGAACTCAATGCAATTCATTTTCGCTGTACAAGGGATTTCTCCTGACAAATTTGTTTTCATAGATATGATGTGGAAAATATAACGAGATATTTTATTGCTTGGTTTTAAACACTGGGATATGCCTTCGCTTATCTTACACCAAAATTCTTCGAGATTGACTCCGAACATTCTTTGCAGCTGCGATTATTTTGAAGTTCGATAAGTTCTTTTAGAAATTAATCTTGAATTTTAATCACTTTTGCAATGACATAGTTTCGCATCATGATAGAAAATATCATGATAGAAAGCTTTCACAATATAAAACTATTATGAAATAAAACTATCAAGATAGAAAACTGTCATTATAGAAAAAAGTCGTGCGATAAAACTATCATGATAGAAAACTATCGTGATAGAAAACTATCATCGTAGAAAACTATCGTGATAGAAAACTATCATCATAGAAAACTATCATAACAAAAAACTATCCTCACAGAAAATCATCATGATAGACAACTATCATCATAAAAAAAAAACTTGCATGATAGAAGACACGGGGTAAAAGGGTAGACACGGTGCATTCAAGAGGACACAAGCGTCCACAAGCTTTTTTTCAAAGCAAACCTCTGTCTATCAACTCACTCTCACCTCCAAGTGGTGAACATCGGGTGCCTAGTACCTTTAACTGAAGATGAGGTTCCAATCCCTGTGGACGGTTTTAGGGGGCAGCAAACGAGAGAGGGGGGGGGGGAGGAGTGTTCCCACTAAGGCACTTCTCCTTCATCCAGGCGGCAGCGGAACAATTCTCAAGATGGAATCAACGGTGGCGTCTACAGTTCCAGTTAGGCTGAACTACTTAGTGAACACCTTATACGGGCTACTACGACATATTCGGAGCTCAGGCCTATAAGGAGCGGTTAATCCGGCTCCCCGCCCTTGGAGTTATATTGTAAGGGTCTGGTCCTCCAGGTTGGGGGTCGTGCCGTCGGGTAGACTTCCCGGCCACGTAAAGCTATCTTAGTTGCGAAGCACCAACAAGCCTCGGATACGGACGGATTTACTGTTGACGAACCAAGCAAACGAAATAAGGACAACGAACTTCGGATCTGCACGTGGAATGTTCTGTCTCTCTATAGACCACGTGCAGCCGAACATTTAGCGGAGGCCCTAGACTGCTACAAAGCAGACATCACAGCCATCCAAGAAGTGCGATGGGATGGGCCGGGCAAAAGAAAACTGAAAGACTGCGATATCTACTACGGTGACTGTTACCGACCACAAGGGCAGCGTCTCTTTGGATGTGGATTCGTCGTTAGAGGCAGACTTAGGCAAGAAGTCTTGAGTTTCAACTATGTGAACGAGCGCCTCACGACAATTCGCATCAAGGCTAAATTCGCCAATATCAGCCTGATATGCGCGCATGCCCCCACAGAGGAGAAAGATGACGACACCAAGGACGAGTTCTACGAGCTCCTGGACAAGACATATGAGCAATGCCCTAGCTATGACATTAAAATTGTCTTGGGTGATTTTAATGCCAAACTGGGAAGAGAAGACGTCTTTGGTGGCACAATCGCAAGATACAGCCTGCACGACACCACCTCCGATAACGGACTCAGGCTAATCGACTTTGCTGCGGGGCGAAACGTTGTGGTAGCTAGTACGCAGTTCCCGCATCTCGATATACATAAGGGGACATGGCGAATTCCTGGTCAATCAACCGCTAACCAAATTGACCACATTGCGATCGACGCAAGGCACTCCTCCAGTATCAAGGATGTCCGAACGTTCCGAGGAGCCAACGTTGACTCGGACCACTACCTCGTTGTAGCAAAGGTAATGCCTACGCCAGGAAGCCATCAGAGATGCCGCCTCTGACGTGCTGGGCTTTGCACGACCACCACAGCGAAACCCCTGGTTCGACGAAGAATGCCGGCAAGTACATGCAGCCAAACAACAGGCATACAAAGCGGCGCTGCATAGAAGGACCAGAGCTGCTCGCGAGCTCTACGAGCAGAAGAGGAGAGAGGAACACAAGCTTCTTAGAAGGAAGAAGAAAGAGCATGAGAAGCGCGCGATCGAGGAGTTAGAGAGATGCCACTGCAGGAATGAAGTTCGGAAGTTTTACCAAAAAGTAAAAAGAACCTCCCAAGGTTACAAGGCCCGAACCGAAACCTGCAAAGACGATCAGGGGAACATCGTGGTGGAATCGCAGTCGGTGCTGAGGATATGGAAAAATCATTTCTGCAAATTGTATAACGGCGATGACGAACCGAATTCCGCTAACATGCAAATTGCACCATTCAACTTGGATGACGTAGGCCAACAATTCCGCCCACCCGATCTTGACGAAGTGAGGATAGCCATATCTAAACTTAAGTCCAATAAAGCTGCTGGAGCTGATGGCCTTGCGGCTGAACTATTCAAAGCGGTTGGCGATGAATTGGTTAGGAGTATGCACCAGCTCCATCAAGGTCGGCAAAGACCTCACCGACACCTTTGATGTCAAAAAAGGTTTTAGGCAAGGCGACACGCTGTCATGCGACTTCTTCAACATCGTTCTTGAAAGAACCCAGCAAACATTTCCCTTCAGAAATGATTTATTAATAATTCACAGAAGTGAAAGAAACCCTCATTTATGAACTCATTTATAAACCGGTTTGGATCAAATTTACTGGGTAGCATTACCTCGAATTCGAATCGTTTTTATGTTTCATTAATAATAGAGTAATTCTTCACCTTAGTGAATGTAAATAGGACGCTTATATATTCATTTCACTGAACAATTCATGAATCTTTTTTGAATCATTTAAATGAGACAGATTTGATTCATTCATATGAATATAAATTGGGGTTTCCTCATTCAGTTTTGTGAATATAAATTGAATTATATTTAATTCATCATAATGATTCTTTAATAATCGGAATGTATACCGTAGAACTGAATGTAAATATAATTTCAGTGTGGTTATACAATATGCTATTTAAAATGGTAAAATTATCTGCATAAACAGTTTGATTTCCCTAGATTTATCAAATGAAACTTATGATAAATTTCGCTAAAGTATAATGGAATATTCGCGGCTATTCTGATATTCGGTCGAATTAATTCCGTACGGAATGAAAATGGAAATCAAAAAGATACTCCAATTGAAAAAGTTAAAACAAAAGTTAATTTATTCAATTTATCTTTTTTATTTTTTTTTCACTGCCACAAAGAATATAGTTCCGTCCGTACAATAACAAATAATACGCAAAATTTAATGAAAGTGACAAATTTCCTCTTTACATAACTTTTGTTTCAGTTTTGGCACGACTAGGTCCCGTTATGGTTTTTCAAACAAAATGAAAGGGACATTCAGTTTATGTGAATAAAAATGGACGCACCCAAGATATACCTCTTTTGAGGATCGCTTGTGCGCGTTCACTTTTATTCACATTATGTGAAGGAAAAAAGAATCTCGATATTTTTTTATTTAAAAAAAAAATCAACACAAGTCCCCTTCCCCGCGTATGAGGTAAAAGTGATGGAATATTTGAGTATATTCACATTTGATTCACAGAAGTGAGTGTTTCTCGAATATATGTTCTTCATTTTCACTGAATGTTCTATGAACGTTCACAAAAATGTTTGCTGGGAATAGTGCAAAACTCTCACGTCAACACTAGAGGCACAATCTTTCAAAAGTCCGTCCAATTACTCGCTTTGCTGACGACATTGACATAATCGGACGAACAAAGCGGGATGTCAGTGGTGCTTTTGTGAGTATTGAGAAGGAAGCCAAGAAGATGGGTTTAACGGTGAACGAAAGCAAAACGAAGTATATGCTGTCAACAAGAAAGGACACCCAACACCGACGTCTAGGACAGAACGTCACTTTAGACAGCTATAATTTTGAGGTGGTCAGAGACTTTGTCTACCTAGGATCCGCTATAAACTCAGCGAATGATACCAGTGCTGAGATCAAACGAAGAATTACTCTTGCCAATCGCTGTTTCTTCGGGCTAAGAAGGCAATTGAGAAGCAAAGCCCTATCTCGAGCAACTAAACTGTCCCTGTATAAGACGCTTATCATCCCGGTCCTGATGTATGGTGCAGAGGCATGGACACTGCTAACGGTGGATGAGAACGCGTTAGGCTGTTTCGAGAGGAAAACTCTCCGGGTGATTTTTGGTCCCGTCTGCATAGATGGGGAATGGAGGAGAAGATACAACCACGAACTGTATGGGCTGTACAGCGACACCGACCTAGCCACAAAAGTGAAAAGCCAACGACTTAGATGGCTGGGTCACCTAGAGCGAATGGACACCAATGCTCCGGCCCGGAAAGTCTTTGAATCCAACCCCGTGGGACAACGCAGTAGAGTTGGACAGCGTAAAAGGTGGCGCACGCAAGTGGAAGAGGGCCTCAACCAACTTGGCGTGCGAAACTGGAGACAGCTAGCTAGAAACCGAGCCGGCTGGAAGAAGCTTGTTGGTTGAGGCCCTGGTCCACCCCGGACTGTAGTGCCACCTTAAGTAAGTAAGTATGACAGAAGACTTTCATTAAAGAAAACTATTATCACACAATACAATTTTTTTAGAAAACTATGATGCGACTAAAATATCATAATTGAAAACTATCATGCGACACCTATCAAGATAGAAAACTATCATTACAGAAAACTAACACCACAGAAAACTATCATGATAGAAAACAATCACATAACAAAACTACCATGTGACAAAAATATCATGATATACAACTATCATGATAAGAAACTATCAATATAGAAAACTATCATCACAGAAAACCATCACGATATAAAACTATCAGGACATAAAACTATCATCACAGAAGACTATCACCAAAGAAAACTCTCATAATAAAAAACTATCAAAATAGAAAAATATCACCATAGACAACTACCATCATAGAAAACTATCATTATAGAAAACTATCTAACTATAAGTTTTCCGTAGGGGAAATCTAGTTGAGGTAAATTTAAAGGCTTAAAAGAAATTGTATAAAATACGTCAAGTAAAGCGATCAGGGAAAACACTTCCGTATTGTAAGGTTAAGTACTTAGATTTTAATAGCAAGTACATATATTTTATTTTTATAACTTTTGTCTAGCACCTGGCAAATTTACTATCAGTATTTCTCAAAATTAAGAGGTGCTCATACTTACATAATATAACTGGGTACTTGAATGAAATGCTTGAAACTAGTGTTATCATGTCTAATCAATTATCATATAGAAGTCATAGGTGTCATTTAGATTATAGCTTTCAATAATTATGATTTTTATGGGATCATAATATGTACTCTTATATTACGCGATTGTGATAGATAGTTTTTAATCGTTGATATAGTGGTAGCCTACATATTTTAAATACTTAATTCCCTTTAACGTTTCAATAATATTTTCAAATCTATTACTCGTATAAACGTTAGTAAAAAAGACTAACAATCTTTGACTTTTATATTCGCTTTAAAACCGTTATATAAGCACTCCATAGTGTTTTCATATTATTAGAGTTTATATTATTGCTGTACCGAAATGATTAAGGCTGTACGCCAAAAAATCATGAGGTGAGATTAAACAGTTTTATATTCAATTAATTTCAATGACACTACAACCGTTTATTTGGGAAGAATAAACTGAAGAATAGAATAAAAAAAAAAAAAAAAAAAAATTTACCGAAACATTCCCATAAATGAATGAATGAATAATATTAGGGTTTATTGCACTGCGATTTTAAGATCTTTTGTCTCCCTATTTAAACCTGGGATGAGATTACTCATCCTAGCTGTCAAGATTGTCATCAAAACAAGCCGATAGCCTAATGATAATTTTATTTTCGTAAAACCAAAAGGGCAGTTGATTCGATTCAAGAGCAGTAGATTCGTTTGACGAAAAAACAAAAACGTGCAGTAGATGTACTGGAATTGTGGCAAAGTGGCAACGCTGTTTTAACATAAAAATGACTTTTTATACAAAAAGTGGTGCAGTCAGTGCGTTTCTTAATTTTTTTCAATTTTCTCCAGCTTTTGGAGAATTGGTATTTTATACCAAACACACCTAAATTTTGTCGTCCAGGGTTTCAATCAAACAGATGTTTGTACCTCGGCTTGGTTGTCTAAGGTCGGTGGCCGTCCATTAGCTGATTTGGGTGACTATTATGACTGAAAACAGAGTATGCAATGATTGCCTAGATATAGAAAGCGCTTTTAATAACGTCGACACATCTGTACTGGTATCTCTGAATGTTGATGGGTCGCTTCGTGAACTGATTAATCAAATGCTTACAAGCAGGATTATCAATTCAAAAATGAGTGGGTTCTCAGCAAGAAGATCTGTCAGTTGAGAACCACCGAAAGGCGGTGTTCTTTCACTCCTTCTTTGGAACTTGGTAGTTGATGAGCCGCTGAATTGCTTAGAAGCGGAGAACTACAGAGTGAATGCTTATGCAGATGACGTGGCTATAGCAGTATCAGGAAAGCATCCCAACAATTTAAGAGATCTTCTACAAAACGCTCTAAGCAAGCTAACACGATGGGCAGATCGGTGCAGTGGATCAATAATGAGATTGGTCACTCCGCTATTCTGAATTCATTTGGATCACTTCCAAGTTACACTGACTACACAATCTCAATATTGAATTTCGATAAAAACTTTGAAGTAACCATACCTTCCAGATCCACCTGGGAGGATGGGGATTTCTTAGAAAATCAATTAATTCACTTCTACACCCACGGGTCGAAGGCCGAAGATGGGGTTGGTGACGGTGCGTACTTTGATAGACTAAATTTAAGTTTCTCATTCCGTCTTCCTAATCACTGTAGCGTATTCCAGGCGGAACTTCTAGCGATAAAAGAAGTACTATCTTGGCTCAAAGAAAACCCGATATCTACCTCGGATAGTCGCATCTTTTCTGATAGTCAAGCTGCTATTAAATCCCTAGACTCTGTCTCTAAAAACTCTAGAACAGCACTTAACTGTCGAGCATTTGGAGATGGCGCAACAGTTTAGTATTCACATTTTTTGGGTGCCGTGCCATAGTCACATTTTAGGTAATTGTAAAGCTGATGAACTCGCTAGAAGTGGATCATTTCTACCCATTTTAAAATATTGGTATACCCATCGCTACGTCTTAACTTTTGCTGAAGCAAGAAGCTTTGGAGAGAACAAACATTAGGTGGACAACATCACTACTTGCTTGGCGACAAAACAGGTATGGCCAAACCTTGACTTAAAGCGCTTCAAGTGCTTAATATCTCTAACAGACTGCACGTCAGCTCTATTGCAGGTGTTATAACGGGACACTATATAATAGGCAAGCACGCAACCCGGCTGTGACGTACTTTCAAACGATTTTTTTCAGAAGCTGTATTGACTACTCCTGTGTAAATGGAAGAAACGATTCCTCACCTTCTCTGTACTTGCCCTGCTCTTTCCCACAGACGTAGGCTCCACTTAAGAGATTACTTCTATATAACGATCCTAGTGATCTGGCAAACACACACATTGTCTCGCACGCTTTGCCAGGAGCTCTAAGTGGTTTTACGAGTAAGGAAGATTTTCAAGATTCATGTGGTATCACAACAGGCCAACATTGGTCTAAGTGTGTCAGTATTAATTACTGACAGCCACTTCTACCTAACCTAACCTAACCGATGACCGAAAACAAAAAGTAAGTATAGGTATCTGTCAAAAATAATCCTTTTCGCATTGTGTAGATTCCTCTAGTGTTTTTCTATCGATTCCTATCGAAGTGTAGTCCAGTCCAGTTTTTTTCTACTTCTTCATCATCTTAACAGTATATGATTTGTTTAAAATCTATAAATTTGTTTTTACATAAAGCTTATAGGCACTTGTGCTATATATGTGGATCAAGTAAAAATGATATTAATTTATTTATTTCACAATTATCTAAATGTGTACAATAACTTGCAACCTTCAATTGAGTCAAAATTCAACTGAATGCCATGTACATAAAGGTGGTCGTTGAATAAAGTTTACATTAAATGAGTCTAAATCAACGACGACCACCCTAATTAATAATGTTCATATGCACATACTACATACATAGGTATTTATATTCAAACTTTACAACAACTGTAAGATTACATTGCTTTTATTCCACGTCACATTTTAAGCAAAAGCTTTAATAATTTATCTATTCTAGACTATAAGTGTTCTTCTTATCAGAGTAATTGTACCCTTTGCCTTTGCTATGCTTTCCGGCAATAAAGTTGACCCCTAGCAACTGTGCAATATTAAATGAAAGGCAATTACAGCAATAACTAGGTACCTATCATTTAATCAGGAAAAATGCTCAGCAAGTTTTTTTTAATAATAAATTGCACTTGGAAACACCGATTTATGAATAGTGCTACCTATATTTTCTATATAAATTGACACGTCCATTATGCAAAACATTTGTATTAGCATCTTCCACATCACCCCTGGCACAAAGAAATAGCCATGTTCTTGATATTGTAAAACTTATGAGAACAAAAATAAATATTATTCATTTCATCGTATTGAGTTTCCTTCTTTTTAAATTGACAGTGCTGATTGCTTGATGGTTGGAATTAAATTATTGCTATGCCAACGATAATACAATCTGGATCATTTAGTTTGGTACGGATACGTTTAGTTAAAAAATTACCTAAACTCCCTGGCGCAAAATTGTAAGCTTTTGATATTTGACTCTTTTGTAACTCAGGCGATTCGAGTCTATAGACTAAGAGCCCACAGCAGATTTTGGGTGTGACTGATAGCAAAAAAGAAGTTTAGGCGTTGAAAGCTTCATTAAAGGCTATTCAAAAAATCAAGGTCTTGCAGTCCACAACTGGGGCCTTTGTGATTAAACAGTGCATCAAAAAAAATATGAATGCAACTTCGAGGGTAATCGTGTTAACCGAAATCGGTTTTCACTCCTCCCTAGATAAGCTCAGCGGATCCCATATCACGGAATCTGAGATCAGTTGAGTGTTTAATTCGCCCTGCCAGACTGTTTAAAAAACCGTTTTTCACTTAGAATTTTAAATTTTTTAAACGGTCCGATAGAGAAAACTATATACTCAAAGGGTCTCAGACTCCGTGATATGTGATCAGAGGAGCTTATCTAGGGAGGAGTGAAAACCAATTTCGGCTAACACGATTACCTTCGAAGTTGCATTCATATTTTTGTTTCAATGCACTGTTTAATCGCAAAGGCCATAGTTGTGGACTGCAAGACCTTGATTTTTTGAATAGCCTTGGGGCCTCTGTGCCACTCACGCAACTCCGTTGACCCACTAAGGGTATGTATGTTCAGTCGGCGGTAAGGTGTCAATTGTCATTGTTAACAGTTTTCTTTTGCCAGTCAGGCACTGTTGTCATCAGCTTGTAAAGTGTAGATAAAATGAGACTGTAATTGCTATAACAGTCGAACTTTTGTAAAATAAAAGTGAGACGATGATAAGACGTGAACAATGACAAAAACCACGTGTAAATGTCACGGAGTGACTATAGCGATACTGTTGCGAGAAATCCACGATGCAGTTAGCTGTGTAAATGAAACATAAAACCACGTTTGGAATTTTTAGCCACGGTTTTAGCTTATTGTAACCTATTTGAATAGAAATTTTGAAAAAAAAGAGTTTTGGCGAGACTATACCGAGACCAAAGCGAGATGATGGAAGAACATTCTAAATGACAAAAAACACGTGTAAGGTGAACATTATTCATGTTCTTCGTCACGATCGGCAGTCTGTAACCGACCACCGCAGAGATCACATCGTTTAACTAAAGCTTAATAAAGTCTAAATACATAGAAGTTTTGTCGGTCTTTTCTTTTATTATATTTTCGCTTTATCACACGTGTTAATATCACGGCGAGACCAAAGCGAGACCATAGCGAGAAAACCACGACACAGATAGCCATCTAATCGGACACGGCGAGACAAAAGCGAGACTAACACCATGACACATAAAACCATGTTTGGAATTTTTAACCACGTTTTTAGCTTATTATGACCTTTTATGAAAAAAACAAAATTGAAAAAAAAACTTTGGTGAGACTATAGCGAGACCAAAGCGAGATGATGGAAAATCATTCTAATTGCCAAAAACCACGTGTAAATGTCATGGCGAGACCAAACCGAGACCATAGCGGGAAAACCATGTCACAGATATCCGTGTAAACGGGTACGGCGAGATAAAAGCAAGATTAACACAATGACCACAATGGCACTGAAAGCCACGTTTAGACGGTGTCTGCGGCGTCGTTATCGTAATACCTCTTCTTTTATAAATGTTGATGACGATTTAAATCTACTGAGTTTCTGAAATATTTCAAACAACACAGATTTTATATCTGTTTTTTCTTAGAGAGAAAGTACCATTTTTGATTTTTTTTTCCATCAATTTTAGATAACAGTTATTCTGGAAGTTAAATGAAAAATCTTACCAAAAGACCTAAAAAAATAATAATTCTTTAAAAATAAATCTCAGAGCGAGACCAAAATGAAATTTGACGAATTAAATATCTCTCAGTGAGAAACCAATTGAAAATAAAGGTTAACTGTTATTTGCGATCTCTGCCATTAACCATTAAAACTGTACAGGTAGAATTAAAGCGATAACCTCATTTATGATTTAAATTAACAACAATTTTTTTTTTAAATTGGAGAAAAGGAGACAATTCCGCAAAAATATCAAATTACTTAAAACTGGTCACTTCTTGCTGTTATTAATAATCTAAGGAAACACAAAATACCGATTAAAATAATTTTGTATGAGTATGTCTAACCAAGCGATCCGCAATGTGGTGAAATAATTTTGCTTGTATGTTATGTATATCTAAAAATTTCTACTGAAATTACCAGGGTAAAACAAAAATGTATTATTATTAGACTTAATGAATATTATTAAATTAAGCTTTAAAGCTAAAAGCCACATAAAAAAGAGGCTCATCTTCCAATAAAAATATAAAATGGGCTTGAATTCCTGATACGTAAACGTAAATAACATGTCATAAATAAATAAATACGCTTAATGTATTTGGAAAAACTTAGCTTCGTAAAATGCATTTATACATATTAGGGTGCTGCTTATTTTTGAAAAAATTTTGTTTGCTTTAAATGCTTAAAATGCTTAATACAAATATAGTAAAAAAAAAAAAAAAAATTTTGAATCGTATCTTTGTTGAGATTGAAATTTTGTTGGCATAGTTTTTATGATGATTATATTATAGACCTGTTCAGGAAAATGAGATCTCAGAGCCCTCAGCTGATTTTGCTCCGTCGAAAAGTGGGCAAGAAAATCCAATTTTTTTTCCTCAGTAATTTGACAGTAGATAAACTGAGAAATTTTGCTGAGGAATCCTGTTCACGAGACTGAGGTAGCTGACGGCTCTAACGGCTTTTGACAGAATAAAATCGAACAAAAATAAAATGCACAACTGGATCGCACGTATACTTGCTATTATGTTCAAGTTGCTTGGAATTTGAGAACTTTAAAAATATCCAAGTAACTATAGAAAAAAAAATTAGAAAAAAGCAATTAAATCGTTATTTTAATTGTAAAATCGCTTAGAGCTCAAAAACAAGTATGCCATTTGGTTTCTTGAGGAAATATAAATATGTATGTATAGTAGGGTGGTCCTTATATCGTGTTTTTTTGAAAATCCAACTTGGATAGGCATCAAATGACTCTAAATAGAGAGCAAACATTTTCCTAATTTTTTCAGATTATTATTTCACTTCCCTGGTTTCACTTTTTCCCCTTCAAGGAACAAATAATGGAGTTAGGGTGATTCTTATAATACGCGAAAAAAATCAGAACTTATAGATTAGATTGAGAGGAAAATAAAAATCTTATCGGAGAGGGGGTCTATTTCCCCCCGTTCAGGCGGGAGGGGTCATTTTCTAAAAAAATTACCCAAAATAGAAAAAATTATTTAAAAGCAACGGGACCGTTTGCAATAGCATGCTATAGCTTTTTTTAAAGCCATGAATCCAGTCTCTAATATGTTTCTTAAATCAAGTTTTTATTATAAATAGTTTCTAAAAAAAAAAATAATTTTCAAACGTACAACATTACTATTTTTGTTTTTATTTTTAAGTTTGAAAATTATTTTTTCAAAAACTATTTACAATAAAAACTTGATTTAAAAAACATATTAGAGACTGGATTCATGAATTTAAAAAAAGCTATAGCATGCCATTGTAAGTGGTCCCGTTGTTTTTTAATAATTTTCTTCTATTTCGGGTAAAATTTTTAGAAATTTACCCCTCCCGCCTGAATGCAGGGAAATAGACCCCCCTCCGATACAATTTTTTTTTCGTCTTAATCTTATCTATAAGTTCTGATTTTTTTTTCGCGTGTTATAAGAATCACCTTAAATCCATTATTTGTACCTTGAAGTGAAAAAAGGGTGAAATAAAAATCTGAAAAAAATAGGGAAGTTATTTTTCAATGTTTTGGATCGAATGAAGGCTATCCAAGACAGTGTCCAATTTAAGAACCACCCTAATGTATAGTGTATATGCAAAACTAAAATAAAAATTGTTTTTTTTATAAAAGTTTTGTAACATTTTTTAAAAAAATGTTCGATATGCCAATTTTCAGTATACATATATTAATATACACATTTAAAACTGAAATTTCAAAATAATTCATCAACCCATTTTTGAAATATTATAAACAAAATTTGAATCTGTTTTTTAAAAATCCAAAATTTATTTTTTCCATAATTTTGATATGCAATATTATTAACATTCTAAAAAACTTTTGTCCGAAAATGTTGTTTGAAGTCGGTTGAGAAAATAAAACAAAACCGTTATATGGCAGGTACCGTTAATACCAGTTTTTGGTAAATTTTTTTTACCAATAAGTACACCATATCTTCCAAATAATACACTGATTTTTTTATCAGAATCGTTGGAGCCGTTTTTGAGATAAATAAACTTTTCCTTAACGGTTGTATGGCAAGTGCCGTTATTTTTGGAGCTAAAAATTTCAATTTCCCCTCTAAGGAACTACCAGAAAACATAACTCCAAGATTTGACGAAAATCTCTACAGTGGATTAGGCTGTAGGTCAACAGTCGGACGATGAAGAAGCAGACAGAATTGTGCCACCCACTTTTTTGGGGTTCTCTATCATCGTTATGTCATGTTTGATTATTATCTCGAATTTTTTTTCGTATGAATTCAAACCTTGCCCTTTAAACATAGTTTACAGTTCCCAGTAGAAAAAAAAAATACAAATTTTCAAAACGATTTTCCACCTATTCTGTGCACCAAATTGAATAATAGCCTATTGAATAGACCTTTTAAAAAGGAACAATTACGTGCAAGGTTTTTATTATTGAATATGTTTGTTTGGCCCATAAGCATGCTTAAAACCGAAAATGCTACTAAATTCACCCATGCATTTCTGAGAGAATGGTCACACTGGCCACTTTTCAGTATTTTTGGTATAACTCGAAAACTAAGCCGAATTTGACAATTTTACACATACTACTTTTTGTTCAAAACTAAATTTTCTATCGAAATGGATAGTTTGGAAAATTTCTTAAAAAAATTTAAGTGGCAAAAGTAAACAAAAACTAACATAAAAAAAATCGAAAAATCAAAGATTTTAAATTTTTTTTCTAAATTGCGCATAACTTTTTTAGGAGCAAATATACGCTCAAGACATGCATAATCAAAGTAAATTGGAGTCTTCCGGCTTTAATTGACATGTTAAAAACGCCATATTATTTGAAAATTGACAGAGATATATTCATTCAAACTTTACCATTTCTTATCATTTTTCACAGTTTTTGCCCGAAAGCCTATTTTTTGGTACTTTATGACAAATTTAACGTTTCTAGCAACTAGTACCAAATATTATGTTAATCGGACCAGCCGTTCGGTCTGTAGGTCTGAAAGCATTAAAAAACAGCCGAAAAACGAAATTGCGAACTTACATCCTTTTTATAAATTCTCTATAGTTCTAATATAATATTATATCGAAATTTGTATTTCGAACATTTTAACGAAAGTAAAATTTGCCATATTGTACCGAAAAAGGGACTTTCGGGCCAAAACTGCGATCAATTATAAGAAATGATAAGGTTTGAACGGAAATATCTCTGTCAATTTTGAACAAATATTAATTTTTGAACATGCCATATTAAGGCCTTAAGTCTCTACTTTATTTTTTCTCTGCATGTATTGACCCTATCTTTGCTTCAAAAAAAGTTATGCACAATTTATAAAAAAATTTAGATATCCTTGATTTTTTGATTTTTTTTAGGTTGGTTTTTGTTAACTTTTCCTGCTTAAATTTTTTCGTAAAATTTTTTGAAATATCTATTCCAATAGAAAATTTGATTTTGAACAAAAAGTATTATATGTAAAATTATCAAATTCGGCTTAGTTTTCAAGTTATACCAGAAATACTGGAAAGTGGCCAGTGTGACCATTCTCTCAGAAACGCATGGGTGAATTTAGTAGCATTTTCGGTTTTAAGCATGCTTATGGGCCAAACGATCATATTCAATAATAAAAACCCTTGCACGTAATTGTTCCTTTATACCCCTCATTTTCCGGTCTATTCAATAGGCTATAATATTCAAAGCGAAAAACGTTTGCCTTGGCCTAAGCCACTCATTAAGTCATTAATTTATCCTTAATTAAGAAATTATAGACCTAAAAATGGAAAATATTATTATAATGCCTTGAGGTGAATAATTTTTTTTTTTTTTGAAGTGTAAACCGACCATCAGAAAAAAAATATTTTATTCACCACACTTTTTTTTCGGATGCAATACAATTGTCGGTCCATAGTTTTCCATGACATTCTATGACAGATATGTTTTTTTTGCATGAAACTGTAAACCAATCATGAAATACCTCAATTATTTTTGACATGCGAGAATATTTGCATAGGTTTTTTTTGCGCACGGGAACTGTAAACTATGCTATAGGTCCTATATCGCAAGTAAACATTTTTGAAAATTTTTTCGCACGTCAAGAATAATTGTGGTGAAATAGAAATTTTTTTGTTTGCATGATTGCTTAACAGTTTCATGTAAAAAAAAAACATTGCTATCATGGACAAAAAGTGTGGTGAATAATAATTTTTTTTGGAATTTATTTATTTATTATTTTCCATTTTTAGGCCTTTAGTTTATTTATTAAAGCTTGCTATACAGTTCCCGAAATAAAACTATATGTATTTCTTATGGGAGCGCTTTTTGCGAAAAAGACATATTTTGACGTTTAAATTTTTTTTTTATCGAACTGTGAACCCAAAGTAAACAAATTTTATATTCACCACGATTTGTTTTTGTACAAAACAATGTCACTGACATTCTTTTTCCGAAAAAAAATTGCGTTTGGCATTTGTTTGGTTTTTCATAAATCAGTCTCATTGAGTTTTTTTTGGAAACTGTAAACTGACGACGAAAAAAAAAAATTTACACCACGGACATTTTTTTTCTGTCGAAAATATTTTTTTCTAACCTTGAAGCTTTAGGAACTAATGCACGGAAGAGGTGAAAAATTGTTTTGAAAATTTCAATTATTTTTCTTTTGAGTGGGAGCTATTAACTATACTTATAGCCTAGCTTACAGTTCCCGTGCGTAAAAAAAATCTATGCAATTATTTAGCATGTCAAAAATAATTGAGGTGAAATGCAAAATTTATTGTTTGCTTGATTGGTTTACAGTTTAATGCAAAATGAAAACCATTGCTGTCATGGAATTTCATGTAAAACAATGGACCAGCAATAAAATATTTTTTTTTGATGGTTGGCTTACACTTCCAAAAAAATATATATATTCACCTCAAGGCATTATTTGCATGCAAATGGTTTTGTATCCAAAAATAATAGTTTTCCATTTTTAGTTCTAGTGTTTATTAATTAAGGGTAAATAAATGACACAATAGGTGGCTTAGGCCAAGACAAACGTTTTTCACCTTGAATATTATTCAATTTGATGCATAGAATAGGTGAAAAATCGTTTTGAAAATTTTGATTTTTTTTCGCATGAGAACTTTAAACTGCTTATAGCAAATTTTTTATTTTTGCACATTTAAAATTATTCTGTAGGACTCTTTGCTGTAATGGTAAGTGCGATGGAATATCACATCTTAGTTCTGGGTTCAAATCTAGCCTATTCCTTCTTGCCTCTTTTGAGAAAGTAAGTGAAAAATGCTTCAAGAGTATCTCTTGTCCTGAAAAAGTGCCTGACTCTTAGCTGTTCGAATTCAGTAGAAAATTGTAGGTTGCTTCCAGTCCTATTAACTAACAACACGCACACAAGAATGGTTGAGATTTCTAGTCACTAGGCCTTAGATTTTCACGAACTTTCCTTTCTGTAGTATTTAATATTTTTTTAAGCACATCTTAGTTTTTATTCCATACCAAATTTTAAATATTTTTAACATATTTTTCTTTCCTTTCTTTGCAGAAAAAAAAATGGTAGCTCAATCTTTCAATGCCCTCCCTAAAATGCTGTGAAAGTAGGCATTTATTCTTTGTTTTGGTTTTTATTTTCATACCAAAGCACATTTAGCAGAGCATAGATAGAGAAATGGAAAATTTCATGCAACAAATACAAAACAAATATTCATTCATTGATAATTTTTTGAAAAACTTTTGGAAATCTTGGATTAAATCAAATCTTTCGATAAAACTTGAGCTAAAAAATATAAAATGGAAGAACAGCAGGGCAAAACCAGGATGCGCTTATGTACCTACAGAAGTAAGTCTTATAAAAGCTTGACACGCAAAATTTCTTAACAAAGTTCTTAAATCACTTTAATTTCATTAGTCGAGAACCTTTAATAAAATATGGCTTAATAATAACGAAAACATCGTTTTGTTCAAAATAAGTTTCCTTGAACCTCAACTAGTGAGTTAATCCACAGTATAAAATTTTTTTTTTTGCAGGTGGAACAAATTGCGAATTGTATAACGCATGGAGTTTGGGTTGTACCATCTATAATGGCTGCAATGAAGTTAGTTGAGAGATCAAAGACTTCTGGACAAATGTTAGTTGCGTGGGTTTATGGAACAGCTCTGAGCCTTTTATTTTGTATATCTACTTTCTTCCACTGCTCTTTTTACTGTGATCAAAAAAGGTATCATCAAATAATGTACATTTTTAAATATCGGTATAAAAACAATAAATTTTGTTTATTTAATAGAGGACTCAAAAATGTTTTACATCGCTGTGATCGAGCTATGATCTATGTATTTATTGCCGGATCATACTTCCCTTGGCTTCAACTTGAGAATCCAACACATTCTATTGTCTTGGCATCCTTAGAATGGATAATTTGGATAATGGCTGCTCTTGGTATAACTTACCAGCAGGTAATTAACTTTTTTATATGATAAAGTAGATAGAGAAAATTATTAAAGCTTTAATTCTTTTAGATATTCCATGAGCGGTATAAATGTTTAGAAACTTGCTTCTACATTTTAATAGGTTTGGGACCTGCTATCGTCTTAATCATTACAGGTCATGATTTTAATGGCATGACAGAGCTTAAACTTGGTGGCTTCTTTTATATAGTTGGAATAATCTTTTTTAAGTCTGATGGAATTATACCAATGGCACATGCCATTTGGCATTTGTTTGTTGTTCTTGCAGCAGGCTTCCATTACTATGCTATTTTAAAGCATCTATTTCCCACCGGTATAAGTGAAACTAATGTGTTTTAAACATATATAATGTAAAATTTGAATTTTTGTAGATGTATATATATATATAAAATTATATAAAAATAAGGCTAAAACCAATAGTAAGACAGTGATTTGAACCAAATAGATACCTAGTCAGTGATGCCCCAATATATATTTATATATTTGATAGTAATAGATTTTTTGCAAGGAGAAGTCAAGTGTACACGAAGAAGTAGTACCTTCTGCTACACTTCTGTTTATTTCGATTAAAGACAAAAATTATATTCTTACATAAAATATGTAATTCAGGTAGAAATTATATTTTCACAAAAATAAAAAAATAACAATAGATGAACAAAATCCACAGTTATATGGAATGCTCTTAGTAAATAAAACTTTTGTTTTTCAAAAATTCATACAGAAAAGGACATTTATGTGTGTACCTCCTCAATAAATAAAATGCAATATTGTTCGTACCGTAGAAATAATTTAGTTTTATAAAAAGACTTGTATTATATCCTTTAAAATTATTCAGACTGAGTATTTAAATAAATACAACAAAGCCAAAAAAAATATTAGTACCTACTCGTATTTACAAAATTTAAACATTTTAATTTTATAAATTTTAAATACATACATACTAACATAAAAAATAGCTATAATAAATATTATTTCCATTTCCGGACCTTTGATATTGGTGTAGAATGCATCTAGGTGTTTCAACAAAAATGTCTCAAAGCGATATTATAAAGAAAAATTCTTATTATTTTTTTTTAATAGAACAAAGAAAACGAATATTTAATATTAAATTTAATGTTGTTTTTATTATTAGTAATTAATTTCCATTCGTTTACATTTTTTTAACGTGCATTGCAATACTTTTAAGAATTAGGTACTACAAAAGTATTCTAAAGGATACCTTCTGTAGAAAAATAAAAGCCCACTTGTATTTCAGTAATTATTTTATTTGAATTAGGATTTCAATTTTTCGAACTTATACTCTTTTAATAAAAGTTTCAAGTGCCAAAATTGCAATCGTTAATTTCAATTCAATAATTGTAAATATATAACTTTAATAAATCAAATTTTTCGTACTCATTGTTTGATTTATTTAATATCAAACATTTTGTATGATTTATCCCAGTTTAAAATAATATCGATTGCCCAAGTTTAATTCGAAGTTTTTAGCATTTGAATTTAGCTGTATTTTTTTAAAAATGAAATCGTACAAAATTGATTAACAAAAAAAAATGAAATAAAAAAATGGTTATTCAAGTGTAACGTAAGTACCAAACAATACTTAGCCACCCATTACCAAATTACTCATTATTGAAAATATACTTATATATTTCCTTAAAAACTTATAACTTCTGTAAGATCTTTGCTTAAAAAAAAAAAACATATATTTCACTCTCACCACTGCCTTTGAAAATATTTTATTCATTTAATTTTTTCGTCATGCTATACGCTCTAAGAAAACTCAAAATCCCTAACGAGCTACGAGGGCAATCTCAAAAGTACCCGACCTGACGTATAGATAGTGGTTGTAGTTGAAAAAAAAATTAGTATGTTTGGACATAACCACCATAAAAAGCTTTAGTTCAGAACTTCATGGCAGCACGTTGTTGATTGTTTGTTTCGCAGCTATTTAAAGTGAACGCTATCAGTAGATTTGTAAACATGAATAAAAATACTCATCGTTATGTGATAGAATATTTGCATTTGAAAGAGTTAAGTCCTTATCCACCAGATTTAGCGCTTTCGGATTATTTTCTTTTTCTAAATTTAATAATACGGCCAAGTGGTAAGAGATTCGCCAACAATGAAGAGCCTGCATTTGATCGATATAAACAGGGTATCGGAGCGATTGCACATCGATGGAAAAATGTATTGGTCCAAAAAAGGATTATGTAGAGAAATAAAGTTTCATTTTGTGAAAATTTAGTGTTTTCCTTGTTAGGTCGAGTACTTTTGGGACCGCCCTCGTGCGTCCATATTTAATTAAAATGTTCCCTTCAACGTTTCATTATCGGCATCAGGACGGTAGGGACAGTTTATCTCCCCTATCCCACCGAAAAAATTTGAGTATTTTGTATAAGCTATTTTTAGAATTTTTAAAACTAAAAAGAATTTGTGGTCGTGGGTACTAATTTGTCTTCTTCCAATGCAAGGGCATCACTGTCACAAATATAGTTCTTAAGCCTATATTAAGATATTACCTATATATTTTCAAAATATATAGAAATAAATATTACCAAAAAAACAAAATGATAAAACGAAAAGCTAAAAGAGGTTAAGTTGGTAATCTTATAGTTTTGTATTTAAAATTTAAAACAAAAATTTAAACCAACTTTAATATAAGATTCTTCTACAAAATTAATTCGAAATACAATAAAATTCAAAAGAAAAAGAAAATATTTTTTATTTACATAATTTATTTTATACTATACATAAGTATACGAGGGGCTCTAAATCTCTTTACTTAATTTTATTTCTTCAAAATTTTTTCAATATCCCTTACAATTCCGTCGTACACGTACAAAAATGAAACAAGTCGAGATAACTCCACTTAATTATAATTGCTAGAGTACACCCAACTTACGAAGATAAAAAATGCTTTCACAGTAATTTGATTCTGCGAATGGCGTGAACAATACATAAATACATGCCTCCTGAAAAGTTTATGATTTGCCTGGGTATTCGTGACCGTAATCGATCCGTCGCCTTTTCAAGAATAAGCCTTATGTACATAATATGTCAAGCTTGGTTACCGGGGAGGCACCGAGAGATATTTTAACGCAAATTTGTTTTTTTTTTCCTAGAAAATTCAATTAATCAACAGAACTAGTTAACCCATAATGATAATTCTGAATCAGTGTTGAAGTCCAAGAAAATTTAAGATTGTATTGTAATATTTTGACAGGGCCCGTATCAAAGAAACGAAAATCTTTTCCATACAAACCATAACTTTTTGAATTGTTTTTGACGGTGAATGAGGTCATTTGGTCATTTAAAATGCCTTTACACTTACTTGATGGCCTTATTAAAGTTAGCAATATGTTAATAAAATAAAATGTAACCTTCTTTTCCTGCAATCCAGATAACTCGCAATATTTTTGTCAAAAAAAAAATGATTTCCCTCAATTTATTTTAGTTAGTTGAGCATTTTAATATTAATATATAGTATGTCTATAATAGCACTTGGTATTTTCCCAGAGAAATCAATTTGACTCAAATTTACGAAAATTCCAGTGAGGCCCCAGCTCCATACGTACATATCCTGCAAGTTTCTTAGTTGAACTCTTTCTAACTTGTCATTAGTTTAAGTTTATCAAGATTTTTTCTCTTTGTTTTTGTAAGTTTTGTAATTCAAACATGAAACAAATATAACGGCAAGTGTTTTATTAAGGAAAACATTATTTAAATATTTGACATTTTTTTAGTTTATAAAATATGAATATAGTTGTTATCTCTTGTTATAGTTATAATAATGTTTACATAAGTATAGTTTGATTTTCAAAATATAATGCATATTTTTTTTTATATAATAAAGTTGAAAATTACAAAAGCAATAAATAATGAGTTAAAAGCATTGATATTTTAAATACATATATATATATATATAATAATAATATATATTATAAATTTAATTAAAGTTTTTCATATTAAACTCAGTCTACTATTAGTTTTTCTAAGTTGTGCTCGCCATGGTATGATATTATCATTTTCAGCTTCTCCATCTTGATATTTTTTTGGTTCGTCTGAAGCATCAGAAACCCTATCGTTACATTTAACATTTAAGTTAATATCTTGATACTCTGATTCATTTTCTTTGTTTTCTTTGTAACAGTTTTGATTATTGTCCATTGGTAAGGTTTTTTGGTCGTAACTGGACTCTGTACAATATGATGACATGCTTATATTATCTATTGAGACCGATTTATTTTTCATTTTCCAAGTATCTGATACTCTATTGCCTTCTTCTATTCGTGGTGTATATATTGTGGCCCTGATGAATGAAGACAAATTTAAATAGTATCAATATAGTAGCTATTCAAAAAACAAAATACAAGTTGATTAACTTACTTAAGTTTATTTTCAGCTTCTTCACGCCTAGCCAATAGGTCTCGCTTCCATTGTGGAATTTGAGACAATCGACGGTTTTCTGCTTCTCGGGCCATTCTCTCTTCGAATTCTTTTTTAGCTCGATCAGCGGCTTTTTTTGCAAGCATTTGCCTTTTCCAATCAGGTATTACATTTCCGGCTTGATCCTTTTCAGGAATCTGTAATTGAATCTTTGAAATTATATGAAAGCTCCGCAAAGCTTTGGATACCAAATATGACTAGTTCTCACCTGGTCAACGAAATTATTTGCGTTGAATTGTCGAGAAATCTCCGAATAATGCTCTTGATCATGTTTGTCAGCCATTCTTGCCTTTTCGTTTTTCATTTTCTTAATGCCCGAAATATCTTTGGACATTTTGAGCTCTGCAATTAGATCAGTTTTGAGGAATGTTTCATTAGTTGATGAAAGGCATTGCATGCTGAAGCTTCGGGTAGGAGCTTGAAAAGATTTTTGCATGATTTTGGTTTCTGTCCTTCGAAGCTGAAATTTAAGAATTGATTTTACATTATTTATTAGTGTCTTTGGTAGATGGTCGAAAGATTTTTTAAATGATTTATTAATTACCTGTACACTATTTAAATCCTGAATTGATATTGCTGATAGTGGCTGATGTTGTTTACGCGTAACTGTGTCCTGGTGTGTTTGCAGAGCTTGGGATTGCTTGAGTGTTAGGTTGTTACTTCCTGCGTTAAGAAGTGCTGGCATAGGAGGTGGTGGTGGTGGCTTTGGAGGTTCAATACCACTTGAATGGTGATGAGAGATTTGTATTTGCATGTAGTCCTCAGTATCAGTTGACCTTAATCAAAATTAATAATTATTTTATTGGAAACGTTCAATAATGTTACTTTTTAAGATGTACGCGTGAACTGATATTTGTCTTGATTTTTATTTGTACTTGCTAGAGTAACGATTCAAAAAATGATATTAGACCCCAAAAGTAGGATTGATTACTTGTTTATTTTTATGTTTTTATAACATTACAGAATATTAATGTTTCATTTTAAATATGAAGAATATTTTTATGTAAATACATTATGTAGGTAGATTATGGCTATCTTTTGAACTTTGTTGGAAATAGTCCCGCAATCCCTGCTGTGGGAAAACCGGAAACACCCATTGAAAAATACAAATGCAAGTATTTCGTAATTATAGGTGTCGCTACCAACCTTATTATAAAGTCTTTTTTTTTTTAATTCGAACTTATAAACGATTATGACTTTAATTATAAAATTAAATTCATAAACTTAATGAAAATGTACATATGTTGTGTGTAGAAGCTGATTATAAAATATCTAAATGAGTGTGATTGAACTACTCAAATTTAATTATTCGAAACATAGTTAACATCTGCTCACACACGTAATAAGAAGACATTTAGCCCACAATTTTAATAAGAATCATAAAAAACCTTTACTATACACAAAATTGACTTGGAAGAACAATGAAACGAACTTAAATTTAAATAGAATTCGTTTTTGGTACGATTTCTGTTCACATTTCTATTTCAAGTCTTCATATTAATTGTTTTAAGTCTTAAGACAAAGGTAAATGTACTTATGTGAGTTTATTTATTGTTTTCTTACAGCGGCATACACACATACTATCGTCTAGCATTAATTTTATCAAATAGAATATTTTATTTTTCCACCACTTTTTGTCAATAACAATAATAGTACTTACCTTGCAGAAGATGTATGAAAAGATCCCTTGTCGCTGATACTCTTCAAATATTCCGAAGGCTTTATCAAATGCGTAATACCATCTTGTGAGTTGTTTGGGAAGCTGGGTGGCACAAATGGTAATACCAATTGCTTATTAACAAGATTTGGTCCTCCAGGTCTTCCACCAACACAACTGCGCTCGTATCCTGAGGAGGAATAATTACACTGTTGGTCGTTGTAATCACTCTCTGAACAATTGTAGCTCTGTGATATTATCCCGATTCCAGAACTATTGTGATGGCCGTGATGTTGTTGCTGATACGAAGCTTCAAATGTAGCTGAAGATGATGATTGCACGGTTGATGTTCCATTGAGAAGCTTGGCTTTCTTGTTCGCTGGAATTGAACGAATTTATGTATAAACTCATATGTGTGCACGTTTGAGATACTTAAATACTTTTAACAAAAAAACAAAAAAGTTACTATGCCACACGGCATAAAACATACAATTTGTTATTATACAGACGTTAAGTTGTCTTAAGAAAATGCATTCAACGGGGTAAGGGAAGCTGTTAGCTAATTAAAAATGTGTGTGCGATGTAGAAATGCATTACGGTTTTTTATTTGAAAGAAATGATGGGAGGAGGTGTATCTACCGACAAACGGCGAAACTAAAACTGAACTAATTGGTTTTTGATGTTCATAATAACATGCGGATATTTATATGCCTTACTATATAAATTAGACTAGGCCTACATACATAAATTTTGCGTTCATTAGGCTTTCACTGTAGATAGGGAAAAAAGGGATAGATGAATATTTGTTAACAACTCTGATACGTAATCTAAATTTACTTTCAAACCGTGGTTTAATGAGACGTGCGTCGCACTGTAGTGCCGATGAAAAAAGTATGGAAATCCAATATTTATACATATTTGGTGCGAGTATTTAAAAGAGCTTGAAAAACTGCGTTTTTTGGGTAAATTTTATTCTAAAACTATCAAAGGGAAATCAATTCTATATTTTCATTAGACAAATATGGTAAGGTTTATAGGGTATATTTGATGGAGAAAAACTAGACCAAGGCCCCAATTCCGCAAGAGTGAGTCTTGTCTGTGAATGTTCACAGAAAATCGTGTGCGTTTAAAGTTTTTGACAGATAACGTCAGTCAAACTTATGCAAACTTGTTTTGGGCGAGAATAGAGTGTGTACACGGAAATTCATCACGTTTGCGAATTTGAGCCCCAGAACAACATTAGTGTGTGAAAACTGTCAAAGCAAGAATGAACAGAAAAGTGCACCTTTTGTGAAATTTCAAACTCGAATATGTTTATAGTTTTCAAACTATCAGTTAAAACATCCCTGAATATATATAATGGAAAATAGTAAACTTTTAGTTTATTTCTAAAAGCATTTCAATAATTGTTTCACTGTTTCAGTAGGCAAAATTTAGACGAGGAAAACATGTCAAATACTGTCTAGACCTTTGCCTTTATATATGGGGCATTCCGTGCCAAATCACCGATTTTTTACCCGACCCTCTTCGATTTCGCTCGTGTTTTGATATGTTGTGGTATGTATTGAAATTGAAAACAACTTGCACACCAACTTTCATCATCATATTCCAAACTGGTAGTGAGTAATCGATTTTTTAAATATTTGAGAAAGTTTCTTCCAATTAATAATTGACAAGTTATTAATATCTACATATATCTTAAAAAGTAGGGTATCATTTTTTTTGTCTCTATACCTATGTAGTTTCAGAAAATATATATTTTATTCAAAGTAATTATAACCCAGTTATCAACTTTTGAAAATTGAAATCGCCAATTTCAAAAAGTGCGACGATTTTTTTTTTTTTATTTCAAAAAGTCTACTCTTTACTACGCAACTTTTAAGCCCAAAATCAATTTGTGACCACAATATTTTCTATTTTTTTTTTCAATTTTTGATTTTTTTGTTTGTTCTTTTGTTTTATCTATAATTTCACTTTTTTGAATACGGTAATTCGTCAATAATATTTCAGGGCATGATTCTTTGATATATTCTTAGAAAAAAATTGTATGGGGGAAAACTCTATCTCCTGCCTCAGGGGGGGAGGGTCAATTTCTTCAAATATAAAAAAAAAACACTAAAAATCAACGAAAGCACATACAATAATGTGCTATACTTTTTTTGAAAGCTAATACTCCACTCTTTTATTTGTTTTTGAAAATCAAGTTGTTTTTGAGAAATTTAATTTCAAAGTCAAAATTTATGAAAAAATTGGATTTTTTTTTTAAATTGATATTTTTCAATATTGCATTATTGAGTGCTATTTTTATGTTGAATAATCAATGCCGTTATTAATTTTTAAACAAATATCGAAAACCAAATGTAAAAATCTTTTTTATTTTTTGAGATATTAGAAACCAAAAGCATTTAAAGTCAATTTTTCAGAAGTTGCCCCCCACTGCCACAGAGAAGGAGAGATCGAGTTTTCCCCCCATACGATTTTTTTCTTAGAATATATCGAAGAATCATGTCCTAAAATATTATTGATGAATTACCGTATTCAAAAAAGTGAAATTAAACATAAAACAAAAGAAAAAAATTCAAAAATTGAAACAAAATAGAAAATATTGTGGATTGATTTTGGGCTTAAAAGTTGCGTGACAAAGAGTAGAATTTTTAATTTTTTTTTTTAATTTAAATCGAAGGGGTCGCACTTTTTGAAAATGGCGATTTAAATTTTCAAACTTTAATAACTGGGTTATAATTACTTCGAACTTTTTTTAAATTTTTTTTCCTGAAATTACATACAGAGACAAAAGAAATGGTACCCTACTTTTTAAGATATCGATATAATTTACTTCTCTATTATTAATTGAAAGAAATTTTCTCAAAAATTTAAAAAATCGATTACTTTGTTTGGAATATAAAAATGAACGTTGGTATGCAAGTTGTTTTCAATACACACCAAAACATATCAAAAAATTAGCAAAATCGAAGAGGGTCGGGTCAAAAACTCGGTGATTTGGCATGGAAATGGAATGTCCCATATACAATATACAATGTTTTCAAGGCGGTTGATTATGATTATGATTATGGTTATGATTATGATTATGATTACGATTATGATTATGATTATGATTATGATTATGATTATGATTATGATTATGATTATGATTATGATTATGATTATGATTATGATTATGATTATGATTATGATTATGATTATGATTATGATTATGATTATGATTATGATTATGATTATGATTATGATTATGATTATGATTATGATTATGATTATGATTATGATTATGATTATGATTATGATTATGATTATGGTTATGTGATACTGATCTTAACGTTATCAGTCAGTTTGTGTGTCTTTGCCTCTGTGCGGCTGTGGGTCAATCGGTACACAGAGTTTGATTCTAAATGGATGGATGGATTTGGTTTAAATGAAACTTGGCATAAAGCATTTGTATTCTTTTTCTGGAGGTGAAATTTAGATTTTCGTTTTTGTTTATCTGAAAGAAGTAATTTCCATATACTCGTAATACAAAAATTTCTATTTTTGGTTTAAAATTTCATTAAACTTCCATTTCCGTTTATTCCGTTCAATACCTTCTACAAAAAATTGTATTTTACTGAAATTTTGTAAGCTCTTGAACAAAATTAGGATAAGTAAAAACAAAAAAAAATCTTGGATCATTATTTTTAAATATTATTGAAGTATTTACTTGTGATTTTAATATGTGCATATAAACCATGTACATATTCTTCTATGATTACAGGAAAAAATATGAAACAAATCTAGAATTTACGATTGTTGAGGAATATGGCTACATCGCTGGTGAATCACCAGAAAATTTTGCTTAAGATTCATTAACGTAAAAAAGTACGTATTCGCCCGAGTGTACATCTATTTCGGATAGTCCTTGTTTGTTTGATAAACTTGTGTTTATAAACATTATATAGCATCTCAATAAAATATTTGCATACATTAGTCAAACTAGAAAAAAACTTTCAATAGCAACAAAACTTTATCACTCCGATCTTTAGGTATTGAAGACTTTGAGAAACAATAATATGCCATTTCCAGCATGTTACAAATTATTATGATATTGAACCTAGTTCTTTTAAGATTCTTCTATAGCTTCTTTACATTCTATAGCTTAAGGAAAACTTCATATGTTTCCAACACTACTTTCGTAGTGGGCGGGTTAACTGCTAAGAAAAATGTAACCAATTTTTGATTTAGTTATTTTTATGAGGTTACAGTTTTTTTAGTCTCTCTCTCTCTCTTGTGAGTGAATTTGAAAAATTCATGATAGTAAAAAGTAATATGGACCAAAGCGCACTGTTAGTAAAACTAGGTATTCACATTTTGTATTTATGCTTGAATGGCAAACTTAACTGGAATGAAATCAGCTGTCACTGAAAAAACAAAATTTCGATTCGAAAAACAACCACATTGCTTAATAACAAAAGTTTTGATCTCCGTGAAAGAGCACCTTAAGGCGCCAGTCATAGCTTATAGCTGTCATTGAAACTCATCATTGAAAATTTTAATGATTTATTTTGAGTCGTTTAGGAAGTAAAATCATTTATTGGTGAAGAATTATATATAAAAAAAATAAAATATTTACCGGTCTTAGGGATATTTTTGAGGTTTTCAATTTTTTTTTTTATTTTTTTTTACACAACTCACATAATACAGAGGATTTTTTTCAAGAGGAGGGGGGGGGCGAAATAATCATCCAGAGAGGGGTTAATCATGAACTTGAACAGCATATAAAGATAAGGCATAGCTACCTAGCTAGAGGATGGCAAGGGGGATATTTTCCGCCTGGCTCTGGAAAATACCATGCTACAAACATATATTAAGTTTTTAATATGGACTTTTGAAAAAAAGTACTTGTGTGGAATCGCCTATGCTGCCCCCCTCCACCCCTTTAAACATCCAGTGCATTATGTGAGTTATGTATGAATAATTCCATATGACTTAAAAAAAAAAGTCATAATTTAAAAATGATCTAAAAATGCTTCCTCGTAAAGGTTTGATCAACCTTCTTTATATAATAAATGCCGCCCTTAGGTTAGAATATGTTCCGAGCCAATGGAAAGTTGCGGAAGTAATAATGGTTTTGAAACCTGGCAAACCATCTCATGAAAAGAAGTCTTACAGACCGATTTCGCTTCTTCCTGTAATATCAAAAGTTTTTGAAAGAATACTACTCCTTCGCCTGCAGCCGATAATAGAAGAAAAACAATTAATACCTAAACATCAGTTCGGATTTAGAAGAAAGCATTCGACCATTGATCAAGTGCATAGGATAACCGACGTAATTGAGAGAGCTCTTGAAGAAAAGAAAATCTGTTCGACGGTCTTTTTGGATGTGTCGCAAGCGTTTGACAAGGTGTGGCACGAAGGCCTCAAATTCAAATTAAGACAAGTTCTGCCTGAAGGACTTTATAAAATTCTAAACGAATATCTAGAAAACAAACTTTTTCGTGTAAGACACGGAAATGAATATTCTAATTTCAAAGAAATAGTGGCTAGGGTACCACAAGGTAGTGTTTTAGGTCCAATTCTGTACCTTCTATTTACACGTGATATACCTCAAACAGAAGACACTATCGTAGCAACGTTTGCTGATGATACTGCAATACTAACAGTAGGCAAAACGATTAACGAAGCTACGATTAAAATTACAAAATGCTCTCAATAATGTTAATGAGTGGACAAAAACATGGCGAATAGCGCTCAATGAACAAAAGTCAGTCCACGTGGACTTTACGTATAAAAAAATAAATAGATTGCCCGTCTTTCTTTATACCGGTCCTGTACCATTTGCGAATGAGGCAAAATATCTGGGAATGACTCTAGAATTAAAATAGAAGCCGCACGTAAAAAAGAAATGCGAAGAATTACAAAGTAAATTAAGAGATATGAACTGGCTACTCGGTAAATATTCTTGTAGGTTTTTACTTAACCAATTTTTTGTAATACTTTCAGAACCCCACCCCTCCCCCCCCCCCCCCCCCCCGAAACTATTTGTTTGATATTCATATATTTTTACAAAGCGAAATACGGATTTTGACTTTTACTGATAAAATTTGCCTGGGTTTTTTAACATATTTTTCGTTAATACATTATCTTAACCGATTTTGTTATAATTTAGCAAATCGGTATTTCTGAAAAACCAAAATAATTTTGCATTTTAAAATTTTACAAATCATATTGTTTTATTCACAAAAATTAAAGAAAAAATCCATACTTTTAGTAACTCTGGACTTTATCACACTTTCTCTAGAGTCTGTATCCTACATGTTAAATTTTGAATCACCTTTTAGCGTTTAACCCCCAGATTAAGTGCGATCATATTTGTGTATAACTACAACACGTGAGCTATGCCCAGTTTCCATTTTATTTAATTATTATGTCTTGCGGTTAATATCAATGGGGTAATTTTTTAAAATTTGAACCAGTTTTCTATTTGTCTCAAAAAGTGAAGTGTTGAAATTCGAGCATTGTGCTCTACTGTTTAGTCTAGGTACGCTGGAGATGCGAAACCTAAATTGCCTGTAGTCTCCAGCAAGACAACAAAATGCTAACGAAAATGCAGCGAAAAATATTCATGGAGAGTTCACGAATTGCAAAAAAAAATAAATAAAAAAAAAAACCGAAAACTTTGTTGTAATTAAAGAAAATATTTAAAAAAAAATAAAAAAACTCAAATATGTATTTTTTTATACGCAATAAATGGTCCGTGCAATTTATTAATCTGCTTAAATTATAAATTCTGTTCATCATACAGTGTAGGTATACTGCGAAATGAAAAAAAAGAACGCAAATTTTCGTTTCGCATAGGTTTTTTTAAAGTCAAAATTATTCCATTTTTAAATATTTTTTTAAAATCAAGTTGTAGCTATAGTTTGTGAAAACTTTATTTTAAAACTCAAAATTAAAAAAAAACAAACAACGACAGACTTTTTGCAAACGATTTGAATATTATACTTTGACTCTCTTGAGGACTTTATTTGTCCTGATAAAATCTCGATACACACATATTTCTTTTTATTAACCTACCGTAACAAAAGAGTTTTCATTTGATTGCCCATTTATTCATTTATAGAAGTTGCTTATAGGTACACTTAGCCAAAAATTCAACTTTAAAAAGTGTATTTTCCAACCACTGCGACCTGATAGATCTTGTCCGACCAGTTTGTAATTGTTGGGGTTAACAAAGCTATCGGTTGGCATCCTCTTTTTGCGTGGCCGCGATGAGATTGGTAGTCTAACGGTCGACTTCCGGACTTAAAGTATTTGAAAGAATTTGGTTGAATCAATTTTTGTTCAAAGCACAAATTTTTTCTTTGAAATATTCTCCACAAAACTGTTATTTGCAGCAAGCAAAATGATTGCAAAATGATGACATTTTTGAAACAATTGCTGTTGCTGCAAGTACTTTACTTGCACGATGTGACGACACCTTAACTTTTAGTAATTTTGGTGATTTTTTTACTTACAAAAATGAACTTGCAACTTCTAAGCTTAGTATGCACACTAGCAACTTGCTTGAAACTAGCAATGAAATTTGCGTTCTTGATTTTTAGCCAGTTGTAGTTGGAAAAATGTGTGGTGCTAACTCAATCTTTGAATTTTGGCCTTTACGCCCTTTTTTCTTAGGACGGCAGTATACGTGTCTTTGGTTTTAAGAAAATCATGTCAATTTCACTTATTTCTTATAGAAACATTTTTTTTAGGAACTGCGAGCACCTCAGATGGAAAAATTATTTTTTTCTAAATTTCCCCGATCAATATATTTTTGGGAACTAATTTAAGATAGTTTTGACATAATGACAAAACGTCAGACTTTCAAGCTGAAAAATCTTTGTCACTTATTTTTCTCCGACCAAAAAGAATAGAATTAAATATTTTTTTTTTTAAAGTGGCTAAATGATCTGAAATTCTGGGAAGAGAGGATACTGCAATTTGATATTTTCAACTTAAAGGTAGAGGAAGTTAGAGTATTGTGATATACATGTTTGTATTTTTGACTTAACAGAAAAAGTAGTAACACGAATGCCCCCAAATTTGGTAGATTTTAACACTAACATATAAGCTACAATGTTTACGGTTTTTGTCGGATTCTAACAATAACTTACAAAGATTTTGATACAATAATGATAAGACCTCGAAATCATCACTTTTGAAAAGTAGTGGGTAATGTGGTACACCTTGCTGTCTAATGTGGTATACTATACCAAGTGGTCCTCCCAATGTCTTGAAGGCAAATTTAATTATTCATCATAGTACAAGTGGGTCTCTGCATATCTTTCGGGTCCCATTTTCTAATTTCACCTTTTTTGGCAATTCAAAAAAACATCATTGAAAAATCACAAAAGTCAATTGTCTAAGGTACAAACTTTAAGGTTGGGTAATGTGATATACTATACCCCATTAGGAACACTATACCACATTAGCCCACTGCTAGTATACCACATTAGTCGAAACTCTATATTTTTACAAAATAAATAAAATCAAATCAAATTTAAAATAAATACTTTTAAGCAAAACGAACAATTAAGTAACGTTAATGATTAATATATTCTTCCGATGCATTGACAAATTGGCTTGTAGCGCAATTTTTCAAAGCGTACAAGCACTTTTTGTTCCACCCAAAAAAAAACTCAGCTGCACACAGTTACGGATTTCAACAATTTGAGCGAATTAATGGACGATTTACGATTTGTTTAAATACGCATTACTACTTTTATTATAATCACCGTCTGCTGAATCAAGAACCGCTGTAGAAGCATGCTTCGTTTTTGAAATAACTGCCTATAATACACTACCCGCATATACCACATTACCCCAACTTACTCTACCAAAATATTCAGAAAATCATTTTTTGAAATTGATTATTTTTGTAATTTTCAGTGTTCTTAAACCCTAAAAAATTTACAACCATCAGGTTTACAGTATTTAGTTACCTTATTATGCGAAAATCTGTTCAAAATAAACTTTAAGTGCAATAGACTTTTAGTCTGTTGTCGGTATTGCGAATTTCTGTTCTAATATTTTTCTATATGACTATTAGCCCAGTCAAATTAGTCAAAAAAAGGGCATCAAATCGCATTTTTCGATGGACAAAATTTTTTTTATGGAATCTGTTTGGCTACGTCTCCTGATCATAAAAACGAGTTTTTGGGATTTTTGAGGTTAGGGAAGACCCGCCATCTTGAAAAAGAGGTTGGTTTTGTTTTTATGCAATAACTCGCTTGCATTTTATTTTACAACAAAACGTCCTACTACAATCTTGTAGAAGATAAAATTACCTATAAAATAAGCTATCAACGACCTCTGTAGATGGTTTCATTTTTGAGATATAACGGACCAATGTTCCCCTATGGGTTGTGTTTTGGTGGTGGTATGACTTTTCTTGAGTTTTCTAGGTAACCGTTGATTTTTTTGGATGATGCTCTTAGAATCATTTTCAGTTCTTGTATCGACCTATAAAATAAGCCGTCGATCGATATCATCGGCCACGAATTGTGCGCGTTATCCAATTCATAGGTGCACACTTTATGAGTAAGGAGAAAAACATAAATATATTTTTTTCGAAAATGTTTATCTGGTGAATCGTACAAAAAAAACTATTACTAAAAATGATGTCCATAGTAATGATAACAATTTAACATACATGGTACGTGGAGTTGGATCCGCATCACACAGAAGGTTGTAAAGCAGCCGGGAAACTTAAGACACCTACATTTTTTTGTTGTTGAAAACTGAGTTATCTTTTCTCGATCCAAATGTAAACCGAAGGTATTGCATGCATATTGCATCCTGAGACATAAACTGCAAGACACAGGTTATACAGTTTTTCAGGATAAAGGTGTACTGATTTGCATATTGTCACTTACAGCCATTAAGCAGTCTTCTCTGCATGAAACTGTTACAATCGATTCCGAGGACATTGATATTATTGTTTTGTTGACTGAACATGGAAAACATCATGCGAATGTTTTTCTTCGGAAACCCAAAAAATCACACGCACCAGAGAAATGGTTTTCGACAAAAAGTATAAAATGTGACATAATTGTATGTATCAGACAGCATTTTATTTTTACACGCTATATCGGGATGTGACACAACGTCAGCAACGTTCTTCGCTGGGAAAATGTAATTCGTTACCAGAATGGAAAAAAATGCTGGCAACCTGAAGTGGAAATTTTAAACGAAAAGTTGCTGACCCAGAAGAACTTATTGTGGCAGGGGAAAAATTCTTCATGGCGCTCTATGGTGGAGGAAAGACAACTTCACTTGACGAACTTCGTTATAAAAAATTTACGAAGTCCGTGGCAAAAACGAAAAACAATTTATGTTTACTTCCCCCAGAAAAGATGCACTACGACAGCATATATTTCGGACGTATCACCAGGTACAAACGTGGCTAGGAAACGACCAGGATCCGGAAAAGTGGGGTTGGAAAAAAATACAAAAATGTATATTCCTTTGATGACCACCAAGGGACCAGCTCCTCCCAAAAGAACGAAGGTTATTTCTTGTTCCTGCGCATCAAAATGTGGAGCGGCTTGTGGATGTTGCAAAGCGGATTTAAAATGTTCCGCCGCGCCGTCTGTGCACACTGCAGCGGTGAAACTTGCAGCAACATCCCCAAATGTATTACAATTGCTGAAGGTTATTGCGAAGATGAAAGTACCCTGCTCTTGCAGATTCATAACGATGAAATGACTCCAAACGAAACGATTTTTGAAGCTGATGTATGCGATGATAAAATGCTACTAGGACCTTCAAAAATCTCAAAATATTCCCCTTAATATTATTTGTCTCCCCTTCAAATACTTTCACAGAGAAAACTTAATGTAAAATACACTTTACCTCTTTTTTTATCATTTTTTCAAATTATTCTGTTAATAAAAACCAATCAATAAACTTGAAATTCAATTAAGTTTTTCTTCGTAGTACCTAGGAAACCGCATGCAATACCTTTTACATTTGGATTGAAAAAAGATAACTCAGTTTTCAACAACAAGAAATGTAGGTGTCTTAAGTTTCCCGGCTGCCTTACAACCTTCTGTGTGATGCGGATGCAACTCCACGTACCATGTATGTTAAATTGTTATCATTACTGTGGACAACATTTTAAGTAATAGTTTTTTTGTACGATTCGCCAGATAAACATTTTCGAAAAAAAATATATTTATGTTTTTCTCCTTACTCATAAAATGTGTTCCTATGAATTGGATAACTCGCACAATTCGTGGCCGATGATATCGATGGACGGCTCATTTTATAGGTCGATACAAGAACTAAAAATGATTGCAAGAGCATCATCCAAAAAAATCAACGGTTACCTAGAAAACTCAAGAAAAGTCATACCACCCCCAAAACACAACCCATAGGGGAACATTGGTCCGTTATATCTCAAAAATGAAACCACCTACAGAGGTCGTTGATAACTTATTTTATAGGTAATTTTATCTTCTACAAGATTGTAGTAGGACGTTTTGTTGTAAAATAAAATGCAAGCGAGTTATTGCATAAAAACAAAACCAATCTCTTTTTCAAGCTGGTGGGTCTTCCCTAACCTCAAAAATCCCAAAAATTAGTTTTTATGATCAAGAGACGTAGCCAAACAGATTCCATAAAAAAAAATTTTGTCCATCGAAAAATGCGATTTGATTTCCTAATTTGACTGGGCTATATCATGTATTATTGTATTTGATAGAAATTTCAATTCTTTTCAGAATTTCTGATCGACTTTTGTCTATTTGAATTTTTTTAGATAAAATTTCTTTTTTAAAATGTTTGAAATTGAAAATTACTTTTCAAATTAATTTTCCTATAGTAAATTTGTTTAAAAAAATATTAAAAAATTAACTTCTAATTTAAAATTAAATTTAAAAAATCTGTTTTCCATTTTCAATATTTCTTTTATTGGAAAACTATCCTTTTTCTTACACGAATTTTTTTCTTTTCTCGATCCAACCTACACGCTTTTGTCTTTGTATGCATCTTATACAAATCACCCTGTTTTTTTAAGTAAATAAGAGTTTCAATTTAAACAGGTAGGTACTATATATCATTGAAGTTTGCAATAAATAGGTATCAGGACCAAAATCCGTAGATACATATATTTAAAGGAATGTTTAGGTTTTTTTCTCTTAGTTCATGCATTTAAGTTTTAAATTTAAGTTAGGGTTACAAAACATTAATTAAAATATTATACAAAAGAAAAGTTTGAACTTCTTATAGATGGCTCACTTACTTAGAAATTTACCCACAAGCCCTAAATTTATCATAATGACATGCTTAGTGACAGTTATTGATTAGGTTTTAAATTAATATTTGTATTATTTTGATTAGATAGGTATAATTGTTTTTAAAAAATTGTTAATCAAAGGCACTATTTCACTAGTTTCGAAAAGAAATCACTTCATTATAAAACTCATTTGAAGTTTTTGTACACAGTTTTTTTTTTTTGGTTTAAGTCAATCATAATATACGCAACTGGGATTCATGCACATCCAAAAACTTTGCTCTCGAAAAAATACCTCGAAACTTAAAACAGGATAATATTGCCTCATCACGAATTTTCCATTTAAATGTCATTTTAATTTTTCCTTGTCCTGTTTCGCGATTTCCTTCGAGCTTAAATCAGTATAATTCCCCAGTTATTATTTTTTGAACTTCACAATCCACACAAAATTAATCATTGTGATTGATTTCATCCAAACTATCTCGATAACGTTCGATCTGTTAAATCTGAAATGTGCAACTGAGCAAATAATTTCTGATAACTGTTTGCAAAATTTTCTAACGCAATTGAAAGTTTTTGCTGTCGTATAATGAACTATAATCATTGCATGGCATGATGGAAGTTTGTCTCATGTATATAGAAAGTTACCAAGCAAGATCCAGATCGATCGCATTAAGGAGCCTTTGTTCAGGGCCTATTCGAACCTCTGCTGCGCCTGGATTCAAAACCTCTTAAATATTTTTTTGTAAATTTAAAATAAGATGATGCCATTTAAGTTGGCATCTTTTATAGATTCCCTAAAACTGAAAGAGTAGACTTTTGCATGGTAGTTTTTCATTCAAAACTGACAGTCAGAAAATTTATTCATGGATGATTGATTTATCAGCAAAGAAGGTGTGTATATTTGTTGAAAATTAGAATAATATGCAACAATAAAGTATTGGTTGACAAAAATGTATCAACAAAGTTTATAACTGAACTCTCATTAACGGAACGAATACATCATTGTTGTGTTATATTAAAGATGACACAAATAAAAAAATAAATAATTAATCTTTAACCAAGAAGAATGCAAACAACAAAACCGCACACGAAAAATAATCCCTTTATTCTAAATAACTATGTTGGCCTTTGTATAAGCAATACTTTGCAAACAGATATTGACGGCCCTGATTGAATGGAATTCTCATCGGGTTTCACATATCAAAAACACTGAACTCGTATTCTGCCAGCCTATCAGCCTATCCTCCTTTTGGTTAAAAGCCACTTTGCCCCACCAAATACTGCATTGCAAGAGATTGTTTATCTTTTTTTTTGTTTTCTTAAGATTTTCCTGAATTTATCACCAAATGTAGCGTCAATTGAGGCTATTGATTGTTGCTCGTAAAGAGGATTTCATAATAAACACTAGTATAACTACAATATTTATACCAACAAAACATTGAGGTCTTTGACATTGAACATATTGATATTGTAGTGAAATATCAGTTCAAGTCAAGAGTTTAGGTTTGTCTTTGGATACTTTCATTTGTTTAGATGTCGCAGAAAATATGTTTGGTAACTTTCTATTATTTTGTCCGAACACAATATTAGAAAAAGTTGCATTGCAAAGGAGTTAAGTTGACCTAGTACTTATGTATACATACCTGGTGATTAAATGGCATTGTAGATTTAATTTGATTCAGAATAATTATATTTTCATATTTATAAAAAATAATAAAAAAAAAAAAATAATAATAAAAAAAAGAATACTACAGAATTATTACTTTACAATTAATTGTGTCTTTAGTAAAAGATTAAGCAATCCTCGGAGATTATAATACATATATAATTTGGCATGCTATTTCAGCATAAAGTGGTTTACTTTAAATTAGACTCAAAATTAATTTTCTTTTAATTTAAATTCCTGTCTTAACTCGAGAAAATACAAAATCAGAGGGCGCTTATAATATGCAATCATTTTGTTGGAAAGATTTCTGATCACAATATTTCAAATATTTGGCAATACAAATTCCTTCTTTGATTCTCGTGTACAAAATTTCCCAACACACTTTAATCAGTTGAGTGAAACCTTACGGTAAATTGGTGGAAGATTTGGTCAGCTCCCAAAAATACGTACAGTAAGTGTATTGACATTTTTAGACCTTTGCTGCTTAAAATCACAATCATCATCATCGTGAATGAAATGAGAAATAAAAAATAAAAATTGTTTTAAAATTTATTTAAAATAATCTTTAAATTTATTTATAAAAAAACTTTAAATAAACACAACATATAATATTTTAAACTAGTTGTATTTTCTACTAATTTAGCCCGAAGATGGACAAGTCGTCTTAAATGCGTCGCTAATTTTAATAATTTATTAAAATATTATATGTTGTGTTTATTTAAAGTTTTTTTTTATAAATAAATTTAAAGATTATTTTAAATTAATTTTAAAACTATTTTTAGTTTTTATTTCTCATTTCATTCATATCCACACAACATGGAGACAACACCACAAAGAAATATCATCATCGTGTCCTGTAACCCCGGCTGGGGCATAGGGCATCAACAAAACGTCTCCATCCTTCACGGTCTGCCGCAAGGTACTTTAACTGTGGCCTCGTCTTTCTCTGGGACTCTGCTTCTGCTCAGACAGTTGATTTCCATGTTGTCCTTGGTCTTGCAACCCGCCGTGCACCCTGAGGACTGCTTTGCAATCTCATCGTTTGGTTTCCTTAGTGTGTGACCAATCCATCGCCATTTACGCTTTCTTATGTCGACGTCCAGCCGCTCTCGACTTGTCTTGCGCCACAATTCCTCGTTTGATATTATTTGTGGCCAGTGAATCTTTGGGATGTGGCGAAGGCAGCGACTCACAAAAGCCTGCAATTGCCTCGCAATATGGTTGACGTGACTTTCCAGGTTTCACAAGCATATATATAGCAGCACGGATTTGACATTGGATTAGAAGAATTTTAAATTAGTGCGTAAGGAGATTGAGCTGGATTTCCAAACTGGCGTCAGAGTACCGAAGGCAGCACAAGCTTTATTAATTCTACTTTAAACGTCCAGATCCGTACCACCGTTTGCAGAAACAATACTGCCAAGGTAGTTAAACTGTTCGACTTCTTCCACTGGCTTCTCCTGTAGAATAATACGCTGCTGTGTGGAGCGGTCTGTGAGCATTATTTTCGTCTTTTTTTACTATTTATTCTTAGACCACTCGACTCTCCCTTCACTTGCAGTGTTTGCATTGGCACATCCCGTTCAGCCCACTGATGTTATTTCCCAGTAGACATTTATGTCATCGGCATAGTCTTAATCACTGAGCCTATCGAACGGTCTCCATCAAATTCCCTGTCGCTCAGATGTACCAACACTGGCCGTCAAAACGTCATCAATAGCTAGCATGAAGAGAATTTTGTGAAACAAAACACTGCGTTATTGGAGGACTCTTTATAATGGTAACTAATTTTGGGGGAATTCCTCTACTAAGCAGTGATCTCCATATATATTCTCGGTAAGATTAAAATACCAAAGTACAAACGTTTTGATGTTAATAACGTTTCTCTGTGGGGCATATAGCAGTAATGCCAAAGCATACATGTACATTAGGGTGGTCGTTAAATTAGATCATCCCGGATGGGTCCAAATCGACTTTAAATGAAGAAACAAAAATTCCCTATTTTTTTCAGATTTTATTTTCATCCCCAATAGTCACTGTAGGGGTAAATTAAATTTCCCCTTTTTTTTGCATATACTAGAAAATTCGCGTAAGTTCTACCAACAAAAATTCAGAGCATGCCTAGAGTGGGGAAATATCCCCCCGCTTGGACGGGAGGGGCAATTTAATAAAATATTTGCGTTAAATAGAAAAAAATAATAATTAACAAACAACGGCAACACTTGTAAATGTAGTTTTGGAAATTTGAGAAAGTGTTTTACAAGATTTTTTTAAGGTTTTGTAAAAATTATTTTTTTACCGTTCACCATTAGTTTAAAAAAAGTACTAAAAAACTACTGTTTGTGGTCTTTTTGTAAATCTTTTTTTTTCTTTGCAAATTTGTGTTGCATGGCTTGCGTTGGTATGCAGATTTGTAGACTTTTAATTTTTAAAGCATTAATATTCCTGTAAATTTTCAAATTGATTCATCGAATCGTTTTTCCTCACCAAAATTTCAAAGTCTTAAGGCGCGTCTACATTATGTCGAATTGTGTAGATCAACATCGTCGATCAACAGTGTTGAGTAAGTGTAGTCGTGTTGATCGACAAAGCCAATCAACATTTGTTGACCCGAACGCAACCCGATTCAAATGGATAGCAATCGACAAAGCTGTTCAACACATTTCATTTTATTAAACACATTTGTAGGGTTTTAAATTCATGAACATAATTTATTGGTTTTGTGGGTTATTAATCACATTTTTACTAGATGAAAAATGCAATATTTGTTGTGAATAAGTATATTATGTTAATAATATCGTTTTAACTTTATTGTTCACAGGAAAAAATAAAAAAAGTTGGGTACCACCAGGACTCGAACCCAGAACCCTTCGGTTGTATCCTGACGCATCGATCAGAAAATTCCAAACCACACAAATATTTGCTACGAAAGTTTTTCACGTACACACTAGCATGTTGATCGACAATGTTAACCAACAATGTTGTTCGGCATAGTGTGGACCGTCCTTTACAAACCAGACTCTTTCGAAGTGCGGCAGGGTGTGAGACAGGGAGATGTTCTATCGCCGATTTTCTTTATACTGGCGATAGACGATGTTTTGACTGCCAGCGTTGGAACAGTGGAGAGACAGGGCATTCAATGGAGACCGTTTGAAAGGCTTAGTCACTTAGACTATGCCGATGATATATATATGTCTTTTGGCAAATAACATCAGCGGGCTTAACGGGATGTGTCAAGCACTGAAGTTGAAAGGAGAGTCGAGTGGTCTAAAAATAAATAGCCAAAAGGCGAAAATAATGCTCACAGGCCGCTCCACACATCAGCGTATTTTTATACAGGAGACTCCAGTTGAAGAGGTTGAACAATTTAACTAGCTTGGATTGCTTCAGCAAATGGTGGTTCTGATCTGGACGTTCAAAGCAGAATAAAAAAAGCTCGCGCAGCCTTTGGTTCTCTATCCCAAATATGGAGATCCAGTCAAAATTTCCTTACGCACTAAGTTGAGATTCTTCGAATCCAATGTCAAATCTGTTCTGTGACATATATGCTTGCGAAGCCTGGAAAGTCACGACTAACATCTCGAAGAAATTGCAGGCTTTTGTGAACAGTTGTCTACGCCATATTCTAAAATTTCTTTGGTCACAAATTATATCTAACGAAGAATTGTGGCGCAGGATAAGTTAAGAGTGGCTGGACGTTGACATAAGAACGCGTACATGGCAATGGATTGGTCACACACTGAGGAAACCAAACGATGAAATTGCATAGCAGTCGTTTGAATGAAATTCCCATGGTGCACGCCGGGTTGGAAGACCAATAAACAACATGAAAATCAACAGTTCTAGCAAAAGCAGACTCCCAGAGAAAGACGTGGTCACAGTTAAAATATCTAGCTGCAGACCGTGAAGGATGGAAACGATTTGTTGTCGGGGTTACAGGACTTGATGATGATGACAAACCAGGTAAAGTAAAAATAGTGTTGTTCCTAAACAATGTGTAGTCGTCATCAAAATGACAAGAAAAAAGATTTTTTTCATAGTCTTGCGCACTTGTAAGATACTTCTTTGACTTGAAATGAAATAAAAAGTACATTCTTCAAAAAAAAACAAGTTTTTTTGTTTGAAAGATTTTTGAAATAAAATTTTTTTTGTTAAATGTACTTTTTATTTCATTTCAAGTCAAAAAAGATATACTGGAATTGTGGTTTTCTTGTCATTTTGATGACGACTAGGCATTGTTTAGGAACAACACAATAATTTGTTCCTTTACCTGGTTTGTAAGACTTTGAAATTTTTGTGAAGAAAAATGATTTGATCAATAAACTTGAAAATTTACAGAAATATTGATGCTTTAAAAGTCTACAAATCTGCATACCAACGCAAGCCATGCAACCAAAATTTGCAAAGAAAAAAAAAGATTTACGAAAAGACCACAAAAAGTAGTTTTTTAGTACTTTTTTTTTAAACTAATGGTGAACGGTAAAAAAAAAATTCTACAAAACCTTCAAAAATCTTGTAAAACACTTTCTCAAATTTCCAAAACTGTATTTAAATTTTTTATAACGTCATTATTTGCTGAGATATTGGTAATCAAAGCTAAAAGTTTCTTTTTTCATTCAAAGTCAGATAAACCATGCAAACAAAAATTGTACGACAGCAAAAAAAATTGAATTGAAGCTGAATTAACAAGGTATCTGACCCTTACATTTGATTGGCTCAAAAAAAGCTATCCATAGAAATGAGAACCTTCAAAAAAAAGAAAATAGTTTTGTCTCACGTCATTTCTTTTTGCAAAAAAATCTGGAAATAAAAGACATTGAGCTGTAGAATGCTTTTTGTTTCAACTCAATCCGACCACTCGTCACAAAGATACAGCTCTTCAAAAAACATAAACAAAAATTGAAAACAAAATTGTTCCTTTAATTTCGTTGACTAGTATATTTAAGTGTTCATTCAACCTTCAGTGAAAATGAAGAATATTATATTCGAAAAAATTCTCTTCAATGAATCAAATCTGAATATTCTCATAAAGTCAATCCCTTTTATAGCCTTTTATAGCTTTTATAGGAAAATGAGGGGTATAAAGGAAAAATTACGTGCAAGGGTTTTTATTATTGAATATGTTTGTTTGGCCCATAAGCCTGCTTAAAACCGAAAATGCTACTAAATTCACCCATGCGTTTCTTAGAAAATAGTCACACTGGCCACTTTTCAGTATTTTTGGTATAACTCGGAAACTAAGCCGAATTTGACAATTTTACATTTAATACTTTTTGTTCAAAATTAAATTTTCTATCGAAATGGATAGTTTAGAAAATTGCTTAAAAAAATTTAAGCAGGAAAAGTAAACAAAAACCAACATAAAAAAAATCAAAAAATCAAAGATTTTTAAACTTTTTTCTAAATTGCGCATAACTTTTTTCGGAGCAAAGATACGCTCAAGACATGCATGGGATTTGTGCGGAATGAAAGTGAATGTGAACAAATAATCCCCAAAAGATGTATATCTTGGGTGTTTGCATTTGTATTCATACAAAGTAACGCCCATATTATTCACTCGATTAATCCAGATTAAAACTCAAATCCAGATTTAAAGTATTTTAAATCCAAACATTAAATCCAATCCTAATATGGGATACTCGTTTAATCCAAACTTAAATCTAATTTTTTAAATCCAATATCGATTAATCCAATTGGATTTAAACCGTACCTCCGGAGGTCAGTTTAAGTACTTAAATCCAGATTGAAACGCAGTTTCATATAATTCACTTTTTCTTGACATTTCAAGTTTCTGATTGTTTGTGCGCTCGCAGAATCTTACCAACATAATGAAATAAATTAATTAAAGTAAAAAGTTTCACGGGAGAAATTTGATATTTTGCTAATTTAACATTTGGATTAAACGATCTTAATCTGGATTTAAATACATTTTACATCTGGATTAAGGGCATTTTAAATCCATTGGATTTAAGGCATATTCAGAGTGAATAATATGGACATGGATTTAAATTATTGGATTTAATAAATCCGGATTTAGTTGTTGGATTAAAAACTTCCTTAAATCCAATTTAAATCCAGAGTGAATAATATGGCGGTAAATGTCCTTTTCATTTTGGGCATGAGCCTACCTACACCAACAATTATTTATCACTCATCACTTTTCAAGGTGAAGTTGAGTTGAGGTTGCGTTGAGTTTGAGTTCGAGTCAAGTTTGAGAAAAGTTCGAGACGAGTTCGAGTCGACTTCGAGTTTGAGTCGAGTAGTTTAGCATTTGAAAAATAATGTTACTGTCTTACAAAATCAATGTTTTTTGATCAATTTACCCAAATATAACGGAAAAGTATGTTAATATTTATTTATGGTCATTCTAGTGATGTCATGAGAGCAAGTTTGGGTTTGATTGAAGAAGGTGGTTGTGTTTAAAATATCCTTATTTTATTTTTCGATACAGTGTTTATTTTCATATTAGAAACACTGTTTCTTCCAAGGTAAGAAGTACACAGGATACTTCCAAGTTATTGGCTAATTCTTAATGAAATAATTTTAAGAAATTTCCTATGAATAAAATTATATACTTAATAATACTAACAATACTGTGCTATACCATTATTAAAAGCTCAAAACGTTTTTTTTTTTTTTTCTGTATTATATGTATAGTAGATCAAGTTAACAATTTTGGAAAAAATCGTTTGAACTAAAAAAAAAAAAATAGAACAAACAAAAATTGTTAAGTGATTATCTAATAATTAAATTTGTTTGCGTTATAAAGTAGTAAATTGTCATTCATAATTCAATGTTGCTATAAGCTTTAAGTTGAATGCTGAAAACCATGAAGTTCTAGGGTTTCCACTTTTTGAGAAAGTTGAAAATTATTTGTTGTTAATAATCATTTTTGTTGGGTAATTAATAGGTACTAAGTGCTTTTGGAAAAAATTGAATAACACATTTTCGTATAGCATTTTATTTGTATATAATAATTGTTTCGTTTAGTTGAATATATTAGTTACTCAACAAAAATTATTTTTAACAAAAAGTAGTTTTCTTAATCTTCAATTTTCTCAAAAAGTGGAATCCTAGAACCGCCTGGTTTTCAGCATTCAACTAAAAGCTAATAATAAAATTAAATAATGAATGACAATTTACTACTTTATAACGTAAACAAAAATCACTCAACAAAATTTTTGATTTTTTTTATTAGTTTTTGAGTTTTCAAACGATTTTTCAAAAATTGTTAGCTTGATCTACTATATTATAAAAAAAAAAAATCGTTTTGAGCTTTTAATACAGGTAAAGCACAGTATTGGAACTATTTCTGTTGTTTTTAAATAACTATTTATCTATTTTACGTCAATGTTTTGGGAACTTATCCCTCACGTATAAAAAATCCCTCCTATATAATTTTATTCTTAGGAAATATCCTAAAATTATTTCATAAGGTGCCATTTATAGCTATCATTGAAACTCATCATTGAAAACTTTAATGATTGATTTTGAGAGCTTTAGAAAGCAAAATCATTTATTATTTTGATGGACGATTAAAGCTCAAGACTTAATTAAAATTTCTAGTCAAAAAAAATCCAAATAGGCCCTTTCCATAAAACTTGCTTTTAATTTTTCAATGATCATTGGTAAGGTAGTTCAATCATTGAAATAAGAAAACTCTTTTTATGTGGAAAGTTGGGCCTATTTTAATAATTTGTTTGGATAGAAATATTAATTAAGTTTTAAGCTTTAATCGTCCCTCAAAATAATAAATGATTTTGCTGTCTAAACGTCTTAGAATCAATCATTAATGCTTTCAATGATGAGTTTCAATGATAGCTATAACTGGCGACTAAGGAATTAGCCAATAACTTGAAAGCATCCTGTGTACTTCTTACCTTTGAAGAAACAGTGTTTCTGATATGAAAATAAAAACTGTATCGACAAAATTAATATGGATTTATTGCATTTATTTTGTAATATTGAATTTTCGTTGACTGGACTTTTTTGTGTTACCAATAACCAGCCACCAGCTAAAAATAAAATAAACAAGATTTATCACCTCATAGCTTTAACTCACCTGATATTGTTGACATTGTGCGATTATGATTTCCTCGTACAAGCTCCGAAGGTCTTAAGCTTGGCTCTTCTACAACTTCAAGCCCTGAATCTGAATCAAATGTTTCTTGTGGGGAATTATTGGCGTTTTTGCTGTTACTAGTTCCACAACTATCTGCATATAAATTGTTTTTGTTCAAAGGAGCACGTAAGGGAGGTGGCAAGGGAGGAGGTGGTGGTCCATTAGCTAAAAAGAATACAGAGATTGGATAATCAGGTATTAGGTATTATTTATGTAGGTAATATAATTATATAGAGAGGACAAGTGGGAGACCTGACACAGAAAGTGAAAGTCACCAAACACATATAATAATAATTTACTGTCCCTGGATGGATTAACTTGGAGAAAAGTGAAATAATTGAGAATGGCCTTATTTTTTAAACATTTGTGTTTTCAAATATAAGTGGAAAACATTTTACTATCAATTTTTAGGTTATAGGGTTGAGATTCGGAGGACTACCTTGTTATACAAGTGGTCATACGAAAACATGTGATGTAAAGGAAATATTTTTTGTTTGACTTTTTAATATTTTGAATGACTGTTTTAATAGAATTTTGAAAAAGGATTTATTGTTTAATCTACCTTTGAAGAGTTATGTTTTTAGCGTTCCATGTTAATATATATTCCGATGTATGCACTTTGTATGTTGAATAAATTACTAAATTCCTCTACTAACTATTTTTTTTCTATTTTTCTCCACTAGCTTTTTTTAAAATAACATTTGGCCAGTTTTTCAAAAACTAGTTAGCATCTTATGAGTGTCAAATTAGTATAGCAACTTTCACGAATCGAAAAAAGTTCCACCTCCAAAAGGGGTACAAGCTGCTAATACAGAATAGTGTATGGCTTAATAATTTGCCGTTAAATAGTCTTCAATGAGTTTTGACAAATTCTAATTTGTTTGAAAAGTTATGAACTTTTTTGTTATTATTCCCAATTGGACTATACTTAAGAAGGCTAGTAATTTTATTTATTTATTATTTACGGTGTTTTAAAAATTGATAAAACATTTATTCTCTAGGCTGCAACATTTTCTGTACAAATCGGTACAAAAATAACTTACAGGTTATTTGATGACAGTGGTCCAAATTATTCGACTGAAAAGTGAAAAACTATTAGTGGCAACAGCTGATATAGTTTTAACTAGCTATCTTCAAAACCCAAACATCAATTATTCTCCTCAAAAACAGCAGGGCAGCTGGACTTGACAGAATGCCAGCTGAATTCCGAAAGCCGATCCCGTAATAATGGCTAGTATTTTACATCCGTTGATACAAATCATTTGGGAAAATGAAAGCTATCCCAAGGACAAGAAGGATATTGTGATTGTTAAGCTGCCAAAGAAAGGTGACCTTGAGAATTGAAACAATTGGTGTAGTATCACCGTTTTGTCCGTTTTACCAAAACTAATGGCAACCATCATTATCGACTGAATAAAGGATAGAATCGAGTCTACACTCAAAAGGCATCAAGCTGGCTTCCACAGTGGTCGATCGTGTGTCGATCATACCAACACCCTGCGTATCGCCCTCGAGCAGTCGATGGAATTTCAATCACAGCTTTACCTCATGTTCATGGATTTTGAGAAGGCCTTCGATCGAGTTAACCGAGAATGTTTATGGAGATCGTTGCTTGGTAGAGGTATTCCGCCAAAATTTGTAGCCATTATTAGAGAGTCTTACAACAACGCAAGTCTTTTACACAATGGGCAGCTATCCGACTCCTTCAGTGCAACAGGGTGTGAGACAAGGGGATGTTCTATCGCGAATTCTCTTCCTGCTGGCGATGGACTACCGACGTATTGACGGCTAGTGTTGGTACAGCTGAGTGACAGTACATTCAATGGAGACCGTTCGAAAGGATCAGTCATTTAGACTATGCTGATGACATATGTCTACTGGCAAATAACATCAGTGGGCTGAACAGGATGTGCCAAACACTGTAATAGTCCAAGAGCCAGTGGTCGGCAGACTTACGGTATTTCAGTACGATTCATATTAAGTGGAGGTTTTGTCCTAGACCTCCTGAGCATGAAATGGGCATTCCTAATCCAAAGTCATAGTACCTCTGGGAACAGTGGGGTCAAAAAAGTCGAAAAAATCGACCTCGAAAACGTGATAGCAGTACGTCTGCCTCTTTGATATGTTAGACTACATAGTTTTTGCTATTCAAAAATAGTAAAGGCAGACATAGGGCCTAGTACCTCTAGGAGTAACGGAATTTTTAAAAATGGTCTGGAAAAATTCGTAAAAAAAAATAAGCTTTTTTTCTTAGGTACAAAAAAGCACTTTTTCTTAAAGAAATACGTTCAAGTCTTTTATATTTTAATACTTATAGTCCATTTAACTAAAAAAATAGTTTTCAGACACCTGCTGTAGTACCTGGATTTTTAACGGAATTTCGAAATACAAATATTAGGGAAAAATCTCCATACATATTTCACTGCTTCTTTTCAAATACAACAAAATGCTATATTTTTTTTTTAACAAAAGAGAGTATCAGTATTAACATGTCAGAGAGGCAGAGATATTGATTAAGTTAAAACATTTTGTTTTTGCCATTGAAATACAGCAGAACTTGTATGGAGTTTTCCAAAGGCCTGTTTTTTTAAATTCCGTTATAAATGTAAGTACTGTACCAGGTGTCTGCTATAATTTTTTTTCTAACAAAAGAGAGTATTAGTATTACTATATCAGTGAGGCAGACATATTGCTTTAATTAAATTTTTATTTTGCTTTTGAAATACAGCGGAGTTTGTACGGAGTTTTCCAAAGCTTTTTTTTTTAAATTCCGTTATAAATACAGGTACTGCACCAGGGACCTGTTATTATTTTTGTCTAATAAAAGAGAGTATACAAATTAATATATCAGAGAGGCAGACGTATTGCTTTAGTTAAAATATTTTTTGCTTGCTGTTGAAATACATCGGAATTCTTATGGAATTTTTCAAAACTTAGTTTTTAAAATTCCGTTACAGATTTGAGTAATGCACCAAGTATCTGCTTATATTTTTTTTAATAGATAAAACTATAAAAATTATTATATCAAAGAGACAAACATATTCCTTCAGTAAAAACTTTTTTTCTTTTAAGTTTCTTAATACAGCAGAATTTTTATAGAGATTTTTAAGGCTTTTTTTCAAAATGAATCCCAGAGACAGACGTAGCCACAGCTAAATAAAATACCTTGCAGCAGACCGTGAAGGATGAAAACGTTTTGTTGACGCCCTATGTCCCAGCTGGGGTTACATGACACGATGATGAAGAAATAAATCTTATTTTGTTAAAATAGAATTTGAATTTATTATTTAGCGAATTTTACTGTAAGATTTGAATTTGCGAGATTTAAATTTTTGAGATTTCGGTTGATATGTATTTGTATCATTGCAATGGGAAAAAACCAGGATTACCTATACTTATTTTGTATTGCGAAGTTTCATTATTTAAGATTTTAGTATGTGGAATTTTGCGGATATCCCACAAATGAGGTGCCAATAATTTTGCGGTACTTTGACAAACTTTAACAATTCATTCAAAATGTTTTATGGCCGACCAATTTACAAAATTAACTTTTTGGACCAATTACTGACCAAGTTTTTGCAAATATCCCACATACATATGAGGTCCATCTACCTATATTTAATGCCTAGCACCCACTAGGCAACTAGTTGTGATCAACTTTTAGTTGCTCCCAGCAGGGCCTGAACCAGCTTTTTCGCCGCCCTGGGCAAAAATAATATTAGCCGCCCTTTGTAATGACACCTTATAAGCCATATGTCACTGCAGAGATGGAGGGATTTTTAAACGTATTAAAAAAAATAGGTTTATCATTTCGACCGGTTTGAATGCAATGTGGTTGGAATTGTGTGATATTCACATCAATATGTTAGTTTACTAGGGCTTCTAAACGAGTATATCAAATTTTATGAGTGTATGTTATGTTTACATACATACAGCATTTTAATCATTTATTTTACTGACCTAAAAAATTTATCAAAATCGGTTCAGTTAAGAAGATAAAGACTTAAATGCCTTAAAGTCGGTTTATATTTATGTATCTTTTCTAACAATAATTGTTGCCTTCTGTTTAAATGGAAATACCATTCGGTATATTTTGAGAAATAAGATCGAAACCGGGAAAAAACTGTCCCGACAGTTGATTTTATGCCTGAAATCCGGGATATCTCGGATAAATCGGAACGTCTGGCAACGCTAATGTTATGCTTCGTACCAAAATTATAACAAAGTATACAAACAATTTAAGCTTATGACAGTTCAAGTAGAAAACGAAACATTGTTAAAAGTGCAAACACAACACAATGTTGTAGTGTATTGACATTGAAGTTTTATCACATTCGTTCAAAGTTAGTTTTTTAATGTTGGTCTTTAATAATTCGGCTTTAAGTATGCTTTTTTTTAGTTTTTGCCTCATATCTCATTGACTGTTATGGAAAAAAAAGTCTTACAAAGTTGTAGAACGATGTTATGGAAAAAAAAGTCTTACAAAGTTGTAGAACGATGTAATTTCCCATAATTTTTTATTAATATTTTTATTCTACGAAGTATGGTTCAAAAGTTATTGTTCTCTTAATTCGGCATTTTCACGCCAGAGAACTGGTGAACATTTTGCTCAAAGTGCTTTATACCGCTCCAAATTTTGTGGACGTACTGTTTGCATTAGTACAAACTCCATGGAAAACACCTGGAAGTGATACTGTGACCCCTTGACCACTATAATGCACTCTCAAAATGCAAAAAAAGAAATTAGCGAAGTTAATGTGTTTTATATCGCTCCAAAGTGTGAGACTTTGGTTGCACTGATGCAAACAGTACGTCCACAAAATTTAGAGCGGTATAAAGCATAATTTAAGGTGCTTTAACTCTGACAATAAAGACATTCAAAAAAATGTTGTATACAGGAATAAAGGTAATTAAATTTCTTATAAAAAAGGTATTGACATATTTTTTGTACGATGAGCCGTTGTCGAGATACTGACTAAAACGCGTTTTGAAAATGGCGGCTGACGCACAACACTTACAAAGTCTCCATTTTTGTCTTATACTCAGAAACGACCCATCTATCAATTCCAATCAAAAACTTTGATCCTTATAATTTTGCATTATGGAAAATCTTTTTTGCCTCTGCCGACTGGCCTATACTACAGACTTTTAAAGTGCAGGAGCGTTAGTTTGATTGGTCACTTCATTAGCACAGAAATCTATATCGTATGTATGCCAGTGCACAGTTAAACGATCAATAATACATTTTAAGATTCCTTTCAAATTTCAAAGTCTTCCATAGTTGTGTGTGGGAATGCACTTCAATCCAACCAAACTATCGGCCGAATAAAAGTTTGTAATCAGTAGCGTAGCTAGATGGGCGAGGGCCCTGGGGCATAAAATAAAATGGGGCCCCTTAACAGAAATTGGTTTCTTTTTTGATGAACATAAAAATGAGAAATTTAAGAAGATAGGTATGTAATGTCGTAGTGCCTCGTGGCATAATGGATAGTGCGTAGGACTGTCATGCCAAAGGTCTGGGTTCGATTCTCAGCCGTGCCACCTAAAAACAGAAATGTTTTATCCGAGGTACTGCTTCATGTGAGGAACTAATAAATCCTCCAAGAGTATATTTGTCATGAAAAAGTGCTCCTCATTTAGCCGTTTGGTCTTGGAAAAACACTGTATGTCCTCTCCATTCCGGTGACGTGAAATAACGCCAAACGAAATATAGCCAAATTTTGAATTTGGCCTTATTTCCATGTCAAAAACGAAATAACGCCAATTTGGTTTTATTTCTTATGCCCGATGGAAATAACACCAAAAAAATAATTGAAATAAAACCAAATCTATCTCAACCAGTTTTTCGGCCTTATTGCAATGCGAAAATAGAATTAAGGCCAAATATTTCTTGAGAATCGTTATTTCATTAAATACAGGTTCTTTAAATGCAAAAGAAACTTTTCATTCACCCAACCTCGCACCCACTCCAAATCCAAATGGGTGCGAGGTTGGTTGTATGCAAAGTTTCTTTTGCATTTAAATTATCTGGAAACTTTGAATTTATCCTACCATTAAACTTCTTTTCATTAGCCTCCTCATGTCAGGAAAAAAATTTCAGTTTGGGCAGAGTTAGATATTTGAAAATATGAAATAAGTTGAAAACTAAATAAAGCCAAATTGGTATTTCGGTTTCATAAATGAAATAAAATCAAATTTAAAATTTGGTCTTATTTCGTTTTTGAAAACGTAATAAGACCAAATTTTTGAATTTCGGCTTTATTTCGTTTGGCGTTATTTCATGTCACCTCCATTCCTGCCAACAACACGCACACAGGAATGCTTGAGAGTTGTAAGTCCTTAGGCCCTGGTTCTCCACGAGCTGTTGCGCCACCCAATTTATTTATTTATTTATGCAATGTTATAGGAATTTTTTACAAAAACTGTCAGCATAATGTCTTTTAGACATATAGTTTTTAAAGCTTAGCATGTAGTTTGTTTACAATAGCAAATAATATGCACGACTGGATCGCACGTACTTGCTCTTATGTTCAAGTTGTGTGGGACTTAAACATTTTTAAAAAATATTTAAGTAATTATAGAAAAAAGTATAAAAAGCAGCCTGATAAATAACTTACAGCTCATAAAAGGTATGCCATTTGATAACTAGAAAAAATATGAATACATACACTCCTCGTCAACTGAATACGCACAAACATTTTTTAATATACTTTATCCATTTTTTCCAAACAGTGATGGTTATTATGCCATCTGTTGATGCTAACTATTCCCTTAAGATGTTAAGCAGATAATTCCGAAAGAATTATCCAAAAACAACCGTGAGTTTTTCTTCAACCACTTGCAAAGTGTTTTATATGCAAAGTAGGAGTTTTTTTTTTAGTCAACTGAATAGGTACAACGCCATTTTCTTCGTTGTTTATAAGTTTTTTGGAGTGCTTGACAGTTTAAATTAACGATTTTAGTGTTTTCAGTGAAATTTAATTCTTGATTTCAAATTTTAAGAAAAATGGGTAGATCTACGTGTCTTAACAGTGTTGAAAAAGCTAAAATCGATTTACTTAGAGACCAAGGCCTAACTGGACGTGCAATAGCTGATAAAGTTGGCCGAAGTTGTAATGTAGTTTATTCTTACTTGAAAAATAAAGATGCATACGGCAAAAACATGAAGGGAGGTAAGAAAACAGCAACAACAGCAGCTGAGAGACGAAGAATTTTAAGATATGCATCAAATTCTTCTGATTCTGTGGCAAAAATAAAACAAAAAGTCGGCGTAAACGCAAGTTGCTCAACAGTATTAAGAGTAATCAACAACTCAAGCCATCTTAAACGAATGAAACTTATGAAAAAACCACCACTTGACGAGAGACGGAAAATGTTGCGATTAGATTTTTCAAGACTTCACATGAGTTGGAAAAAAGAATGGTATCACGTGGTTTTTTCAGATGAAAAAAAGTTTAATTTCGATGGCCCTGATGGGTTCAACTTCTATTTTCACGACTTAAGAAAAGAAAAAAGATTTTTAAAGCGCCATCATAGTCGTGAAGGAGGTGTCATGATATGGTGAGCAGTCAGTTATTATGGAACAGTTGAGCTCGAGGTTGTAACATCAAGAATGACAGCAGCTGGGTATAAAGTAATTTTGGAAAGAAATTTTCCTAAATTTTCTAACATCTTTGGACCCATAAACTGGACCTACCAACATGATAATGCGCGCATAATAAAAACATGGATAGAGGAGCAACAAGTGCAGTTGCTTCAATGGCCGCCGTTTTCACCTGATCTAAACATCATAGAAAATGTCTGGGGATGGTTAGTACGCAAAGTTTATGAGGGTGGTCGTCAGTTCGAAGACAAAGAAACCTTAATTTCTGCAATCAAATTAGCGTGGAGTGAAATTTCGTTAAATTACATTAAAAGGCTATACGATTCCATGCCGGATCGAATTTACGAAGTAATTAAAAATAAAGGTGGAAGTACCCACTACTAAACTTAAACAAAAACTTGTTTCATTCCATTCCAATACCAATTTTAATTTTTGTACCTATTCAGTTGACTCAAAAAAAAACTTCTACTTTGCATAAGTTACACTTTGGAAGTGGTTGAAGGAAAAACTCACGGTTGTTTTTGGATAAAACTTTGAAATTCTGTTATTTATATGTTACGAAAATTTTTACCATCAACAGATGGCATAATAACCATCGCTGTTTGGAAAAAATGGATAAAATATATTCAAAAATGTTTGTGCGTATTCAGTTGACGAGGAGTGTACATGCAAACAAAAATTTAAATCATTGGAACCGTTTTCTTAAAACTTAATTTCAAAAAAACTTTTGGTATGCCAATTTTGAGTATAAATTAATATGCATTTAAAAATGAAATTTCAAAATAATTCATCAACCCATTTTTGAAATATTGAATTTTCAAAAAAAAAATTGAATCATTTTTTAAAAATCAAAAATTTATTTTATCCCAAAATTTGATATCCAGTATTATTTATATTCTAACAAAGCTTTTGTGGAAATTTTTTTATTGAAATCGGATGAGCGGTTAATGATTTTGTAATCGGGTTGAATATAAATGAAATGTTTTCTGCCCGAAAAAAGGGTAAAACCCTTTCCAAATAATCTGCTAGAATAATCAATCTCGGCCGTATGACAGAGTACCAGAAGCAAAGTCAAAACCAGCCAGGAGTCAGTTTTTACGGATTTTTTTGTTTTGCATCGCGTGGAAAGATCTGTAAAAATGATATCACGAAATACTCCCATTTCTTCTCAGCAACTGGCAACATATACTTCTGAAATTTGTGTCAAGTCAAAATGTTTACTAGAGGCTGCCATTTGAGAACAATACTAGGCGTGTTCAGGAAAATGAGATCTCCGACGGCTCAGTGTCAAAAACTGAGCAAGCCAATTCAGTATTTTCTTTCCTAAGTTATTTGACAGCAAAATTTCTGAGGAATCCTGTTCACGAGACTGAGATTGCTGACGGCTCTGAAATCTCATTTTCCTGAACTCGCCTATTAAAAGCAAACACAGACACAGTTTTTGCTATCAGAAATGAAAATCCTTGTCGTTTTAATTTGAAATGTGACTGATTTTAAAGATTTAAATTCAGTATGAACCGCAACGGATCGATTTTAAGTGTAATTTAAAATATTAGTACGGAAGCTCATAGCAGTTAGGCATCTTCTAGATAAAAGCTTTAACAGCCACTTGGACCGGCAGATAGGCTATCCAAGATTTTATCTGTTTCTATAGGATATTATTGTCCGAGATATTTTAAGCTAAAAGTTGAAATTTATCTGGGAAAAAAGTTCCGGATAGGCTATCCGATATTTTACCCATAAATCTTGAAACTGACCCATTATATTCAAAACAAACTGAGCCAAAACTTTCTTAAAGATAAAAAGAACTTTTATTTTCACTTTGAAAAATTTTTTCTGTCAGTCCCTGGGGCCCCTAAACCTTCAGGGCCCTGGGGCACCGCCCCAGTTTGCCCCTAGGTAGCTACGCCACTGTTTGTAATGCGTGCCGTCTTTTATTGAATTGATTCGTTGGCATAAACTTAGTTTCATTCGTAGCCTAAATCTACCACCATACTAAATTTTATCTAAATAAATGGAGACATTCACGAGAAAGTCAAAGGTTGAAATATCATTCTCTTGCAGAACCACGCAGTTTTTATTTAGATGATTGTTAGATTGGATAAAAGCTTTTTTTTAACGCTTGTCCCGTTCCGTAATTTGATACGCAGAAGACTAGATATGGGTGAACAAGTTAGATAAGTGTAAGGCAGAATAATATTATATAAACTTATATTAATGTTTACCAATTGCGTTATTTTGAATAGGTGGTGCCGACGAAACACGTTTCAAAATTCTGTTTGTATTAATCGTATTATTAAGCGTATCGAGATTATTCCTAATCACTGTGGAATTCCTATTTGCCTGTTTGGTGCGTTCGGCCACATCCTCTGGGGGACAAACACTCTCGTACGTATCACTCTTCAGACCACTATTGATTTGGTTCTTCAAATTCACATTCTTTGTCGTGTATGCCTCTTTGCGCGGAGAATCGTATTTGCTATGAAGGCCGTTGATTGACTGTGACTTGTAGCGATTTATCAGAGCCATATCACGTTTGTTGTTCAAATCCTGTGTGGAGAGCAAATAATGAAATACATAAGATACAGAATACAAGCCATAGTCGCAGCACAACTATTAGATGCATTTGGGTCAAATTGGAACTTACGTGTTTGGTATATTGTATGGCAACATCTGTACTCCTTGAGGAGCTGGCACTTGCCGAACGACTATGCGATCCGCTATCTCTCGACCGAGATCTACCGATGTTGTACTTCTTCTTAATAGCATTTCTCGCGTCTTCACGCACCAAATATATATCTTCGTAGTCGTGGTTGGTATTATTATTATTGTTGTTGTTATTGTTATTGTTGTTGTTATTATTTTTGCTTTGATTACTGCTGATGGTGCTATTGTTATTATTGTGAATGTTTCGATTTAAATTGTGGTTCATGCGAATGTTGTTCTTTGGTGAGTCTAAACTGGATTGAATTGAGACAGATTCATCCGAACCACTTCCGGCCCCACTGCTGCTAGAGTGGACATCTGCCTGGATGATCATTGCTTTGTTGGAAGAATGATCCTTGTGTATTGCTGTTGCTGTTTTACTGACACTACTACAATCGGAGTCAAACAAGTCTTTGACACGATTATAAATGATTTCTTGGGGATCATGCAAGAAGAAAGATTCACCGGATATACTGCCATTAGGCGAGGGAGGTGTTAGGGAACCATTTCGCATTGGATTCACATAGAGACCATCGTTTGGCACAATCGGTCCAGCATAGATTTTCTCAGAAGATGATCTTGACTGTGAGTAGATGCCTTCGTTGCTTTGACGCACAGATGGTGGATGCAAATAGAATGGTTCAACGTCAGAGCTGCCAGTTGAGGATTTCGATTTGATTGTATAGTTGCGACTGTTTTGTTTGCTGCCATTGCCGTGTTTGCCATACGATTTTTGACGCGTGATGTTGTTACTCTTTTCGCGCGTATTGTAGTCAACGGATGTTCCGTGTTGGACTAAAATATTTAAACACTGGCAAAAAAAAAAGAAATAATTTGACATGTTGGTTTACTGTAATCGGTTGATAGTAATTAAAAGAAACGAACCTCAACTTGTTGATTTTCAGCTGCATCGTTTATTGGACTTTTACCATATTTATCAAGTGATAGTTTTGCACCGTGATTGAGAAGCCATCTGACAGTTGTAAGATGACCTCGAGAGGCAGCAAAATGAAGTGGGGTAGCACCATCACCATCTCTCAAATTAGGGTCAACACCTTGTTCTTCCACCTGAAATTATATTTTTTTTTAATTAAATAATTATAAATTCTTAACAAATGTCTACTGTTTTTCTATCAATCAAATACTAATGATAATGAATTTCGGTCAGAGAAAACAATGGACCAATGAAACCAACCAGGAGTTGGAGTAAGATTATCTTTTATTGACTTTCCGACGTCTTTTCTAGATGTTTAAAAGAAGAAGGCAATTGTTATGAATGTTGGAAGGTGGTTTCGACCATTTTAGTTAAAATGGTTAAATACCAATGCTATACATATATTTACGTTGGACAGATGCGATGTCATCAATATACCTTGTAATTTAGTGACCATTTTAAACTCTAACCCCCATATTAATAAACGGCGGATAACAACGTGCTAGCGTTTATACATCTGTTAACTAGTAATTCTTATTAACAAATGCGTAATAGTCTGTGACGTGTGTTAACGTACGGATAACTTTAACTAGCCAGATTCCACGTATAATGAACGGATAACTTCTTAACACATACACGCACGCGTATGATAGCACCGTTTACTACTACCAGTATACACTTCGTAAGGCAGTGCATGCATGTTACAAATTTATTAGAAAATCACCATAATTTGATGATGTGGTGAATTTGGTGAAGTGATAAATACTGGAAAGATATCATATCTTTTTTAATAAGAAAAGTTATCAAGCGGACTAGTTGTCTATCCGTGTGCCAGTTTACACGTGTGTTAGGGAGCGGATACCAGGTTTTTATTAATACTGCTGTAAGTGAATGACGAATAAAAGTATTATACAACGAAGATCAGTGACTAGATAGGCTATACCTTTTAAAAAGGAACAATTCAGTGAAGGGTTTTTATTATTGAATATGTTTGCTTGGCCCGTAAGCATGCTGAAAACCGAAAATGCTACTAAATTCATTCTTGCATTTTTGACAGAATGGTTACACTGGCCACTTTTCAATATTTTTGGTATAACTCGGAAACTAAGTCGTATTTTACAATTAAATCTTTTTGTTCAAAATTAAATTTTCTATCGAAATGGAAACGCATGGGTGAAATTAGTGCATAGAAGAACCAGATTTGCTGGCAAGCTCTCCGAGCAGAAGAGGAGTGAGGAACACAAGCTTCTAAGAAGGAAAAAGAAAGAGCGTGAGAAGCGCGCGATCGAATGTCATTGCAGGAATCAAGTTCGGAAGTTTTACCGAAAACTAAAAAGAACATTCTAGGGTTACAAGGCCCGAACCAAAGCCTGAAGGAATAATCACGGGAACATCTTAGTAGAATCGTAGTTGGTATTGAGGATATGGACAAATTATTTTTGCAAATTGTGTAACGGCGATGACGAACTGAAATCAGCTGCCATGTAGATTGCACCATTCAACCTGGATGACGTAGGCCAACCATTCCGCACACCCGATCTCGACAAAGTGAAGATAGCTACTATATCTTAACTTAAGTCCAATAAAGCTGTTGGAGCTGATGGCCTTGCGGCCCGAAATTCAAAGCTGCTGGCGGTAAATTGGTTAGGAGTATGCTCCAGCTCATCTGCAAAATGTGGCCGGAGGAAAACATGCACGATGAATGGAACATCAGCATTGTTTGCCTGAACCTTGAAGAACTCTGGACTGTACCAACTACAGAGGCGGCATAAGTCTCCTTAACATTATGTGACCTTTTCTGTCGTACTTTGTGAACACCTGAAGCCATTCGTCAACAACCTGATAGGTCCATATCAATGTGGCTTGAGGCCAGGGAAGTCCGATATCGACCATATATTCGCACTACGGCAGATCTTGAAAAAAACCCAGGAGTATCAAATCGATACCCACCATTTCATCGATTTCAAGGCCGCGTATGATAGCATCTACAGGGATGAGCTTTATAGAATATAGAGCAATGCCCAGTTTTTGCATCCCTCCCAAACTCGTTCGTTTGTGCGAGATGACGATGGAGAATGCACGCTGCTCCATCAAGGTCGGCAAAGACCTCACCGACCCCTTTGATGGCAAAAAAGGCTTAAGACATGGCGACGCGCTGTCATGCGACTTCTTCAACATCACTCTTGAAAGAATAGTGCAAAACTTTACATCAACACTAGAGGCACAGTCTTTGAAAAGTCCGTCCAATTACTCGCTTAAGCCGACGATATTGTTATAATCGGACGATTATAACAATGTTATGTCAGTCGTGCTTTCGTGAGTATTCAGGAGGAATCCAAGAAGATGGATTTAACATTGAATGAAAGCAAGACCAAATTTTATGCTGTCAACAAGAAAGTACACCCAAGTTGGGAAGGGAAGAACGTCACTTTAAACAGCTATAATTTCGAGGTGGTCAGTGACTTTGTCTACCTAGGCTATTAACTCAGCGAACGATACCAGTGCTGAGATCAAACGAAAAATTACTCTTGCCAATCACTGTGTTTCTTTGGGCTAAGAAGGCAATTTAGAAGCAAAGCCATATAAAGCAGCAACTAAAGTGTCCCTGTATAGACGCTTATCATCTCGGTCGTGATGTATGGTGCAGAGGCATGGACACTATTAACGGTGGATGAGAACGCGTTAGGCTGTTTTAAGAGGAAAATTCCCCGGTTGATTTTTGATTATGAGGAATAGAGAAGAAGTAGAAGATGCCATAACGAACTGTTAGGGCTATACAGCGACACTGACCTAGCTGCAAAAGCGGAAAGCCAACGACTGACATGGCTGGGTCACCTAGAGCGAATGGACATCAATACTCCGGCCCGGAAAGTCTTTGAATTCAGTCCCGTGGGATGGCGCAGTAGAGGAGGACAGCGTAATAGGTAGCGCTCGGAAGTGGAAGAGGACCTCAACTAACTTGGCGTAAGAAACTGAAGACAGCTAGATAGATTCCGAGCCGGCTAAAAAAAGCTTGTTGGTTGAGGCCCTGGTCCACCCCGGACTGTATCGCCACCTTAAATAAGTAAGTAACTAAGCAAGTATGAACAATTTTGAGGGGGAGGGGTGAAAGTAGTACATTAATCAACTTTTTGTTAATTTATCTTTTTGTTAATTTTGCAATAATGAATTCTTGGAAACTAAAAAATATTGTTAAAGAATTATATTTTATAAATAGAAGGTAAAAGAATCAATAAAGTTACTCTTCGTTAGTCAACCAAACCAAACAGTGTTTTTTTTACATCGAGTTGTTACAACTTCGATAACTGGCGCCCGAGCAGCTTATTAGTGCGTAACATAAGAACCGCATTAAGTATATCGCGTTACATAAGAACCGCGTACCCGGCAGAAAAATAAAAAATTTAAAACACAAAAGCTTAACAAAGCCGAGCAGATTTCTAAGTGCGTTACATAAGAACCGCATTAAGTACATCGCGTAACATAAGAACCGCGTACCCGGCAGAAAAATAAAAGCTTAACACAGCCGAACAATTTGCACCGCGTTACATAAGAATCGCGTAAAGTGAAAGTTCGACGTAAAGCACTAAAAAGAATTAAAAACTCTAAATTAAGTGCGTAAAAACTAAACACAGCCGAACAGTAGCACTGCGTTACATAGGAACCGCGTGAAGTGAAAGTTCGAATTAATATAAGCACTACAAAGAATTAAAAACTCTCAACCAAGTGCGTAAAATAAAAACCGAGCAAAGTGAAAGTACGTTGTAACATAAGAACCACGTACTCAATAAACGGATTTTAAATTTCAAGACCTAGTGCGTAAAACATAAGAACCGCACAATAAAGTGTAGTGTAGTGCGTAAAGCACAGTGTACCTATACAAAAAACTTTGTTGCATTCAAACCGTGGGCAGTCAAGAAACCGTTCCCTAGTAGCAGAAACGCAAAGAGGATACCAACGGAACCCCAACGATGCAGAAAATTTTGCTGTAAGAACAACACAATTAATGAATAAAATTTAAAATAAATTATCATAACTATTAAATATAAATTTTGATAGGAAAAATTATTAAATACCTTTATTTTTATATAATTATTATTATTATTATACTATTATATTTATACAATTGAATAGTAATACCTTCCAAAAAAAAGTTAATCTTATAAAAACCTTAATCATATAGAATACTGTAAAAACAAAAAAATTCCAAAAATCCTAACCAATTTAATACAAAAAATCCAATCCTACCCATTTTATATCGTTCCTCTCCAAAATGCCTATCACACTGGAAGAATTATCTGAGCAAATAAAACAGCTGGTTGGTGCTGTAAATCAGAACATTGAACAAATTAAACTGGTGAACAATCGTGTACACCAGCTCGAGAGTAGGATTACACCTCCTCAAAATCCTTCCAATACTACCACTTCACCAACCCCCAAAACTGAACAGGATCTTTTAGATATAAGAAAATTACCTGACTGCGTAAGAGACCTTCAAATTTTTGATGGCAATGCAGTACAGTACGTTTCATGGATCCACAATGCAGAGTCCATACTAAACGATTACCAAATCGTCAAGAATAAACCTATCTACAGGGCAATATTACAACATATTAGGCAAAAAGTAAGAGGCCCGGCCGATGCCGCCCTCATATCTTATAACATATTTGACGAAGATTGGCAGACAATTAAAAAATGTCTGTCACTGCATTACGCAGACAAACGTGATTCTAGAACTTTAGAACACGAACTAAATAGAATGACCCAAGCGAATAAAACCATCGACGAATTTTATGCACGGGTCAACCATCAATTGTCCCTTCTTATAAACAAAATCAAAACGGAAGATTATTCTCAGGAGACCATAACGGCCCTGACAGAGAATTATAGGAACAGAGCTTTAGACATTTTCGTCCGAGGTCTCAATGGTGACGTATCAAAAATGCTCATGATTCAGAAACCTCAAACCCTTCCAGAGGCTTATACCTCTTGTCTAGAATTTCAAAACCTTAACTTTAGAAACTTTTCAATACATAAGAAAAATTTCAACAGCAATATTACTGCTCCAATAAACCAAATGAATAACAACCAGCATTATGCAAAACCAATATGGAATAGCTCACCCCCTCCTAGACCAACATGGAACAGCTCACCCCCTCCTAGACCAACTAATCCAAAACCCCCACAGCCTATGGACGTGGACAAATTTATTCAAAGTCGTCAAATCAATTATATGAACCGACCTGAAAATAATATAAGTTAAAAAAGATTTAATGGATCTGATAATCTTCCGAGGAAACAACAACGTCTCTTTGCAACAAACGTTAACACAGATCAAGATACCATAGAAGAAGACGAAGAGGATCCATTGAACGAGGAATATTTCAAAGCATACCAGGAAACATGGGATGACGATGGCAACAATGACGATTTAGCAGAGCTAAATTTTACAACGGAAGCCTCTATAGCGTACCATACCTAGAGTATGTTACTAGAGATGGTGAAGTCTTAAAATTCTTGATAGATACTGGAGCTAACAAGAACTATGTATCTGAAAGAATTGCTTACAATTATAAACCAGTCACTTCTCCATTCAAAATACAGTCCGCTACCGGACAACTACAAATAAATCGTAAAATTAGTGCCCAATTTTTTAAACCTATCGGCAATAGTACCTCCTTTGATTTTTTTGTCCTTCTAGGACTCAAATCATTTGACGGGATTATTGGTGATGATACCCTCAAACAATTAGAGGCTGTAATAGACAGAAAAAACAATATGCTTATTTTAGCCCCAAACATTAAAATTAATCTCAAAGAAAAACAATCAAAAGAAGTTAATAATATCCAAAGTGATATAAACCCTGAAAATTATATTCAAATTTCAAAACCTTTTATGCAAATATGAAAAACTTTTCGGACCAATCTCAGACAGTGATAGGTACAATAGATACCAGCGTTCGTGCCGAAATACGAACTACTTCATCCGAACCTATATACACAAAATCATACCCTTACCCCGCTAACCTAAGAGCAGAAGTCGAAGCTCAAATCAGCAAAATGCTTTCTGATGGTGTTATAAGACCATCTAAAAGTCCTTTCAATTCTCCACTTTGGATTTTTCCAAAGAAACCCAACTCTGCAGGCGAAAGGCAATATAGACTTGTTATTGACTTCAAACGACTGAATGCAATAACAATTGGAGATGCTTATCCGATTCCGGACATAACAAATACTCTCGCAAGTTTAGGGGAAAGTAAATACTTCACGACCCTTGATCTTACGTCTGGCTTTCACCAGATTAAGATGAAAGAAAGCGACATAGCAAAGACTGCATTTTCAACGGCAAATGGCAAATATGAGTTTACTCGTCTGCCATTCGGGTTAAAAAACGCACCTACTATATTCCAACGCATGATTAACGACGTGCTTAAACCTCTTATAGGCAAAATATGCTATGTCTATATAGACGATATAATCGTCTTCGGCAAAAGTATATCTGATCATTTGAACAATCTTGAGCAAGTTTTATCGGATCTTGATAAGGCAAATCTAAGAGTGAACTTAGAGAAATCAAAGTTCCTAAAAACTTAAGTTAATTTCTTGGGTTATATAATCAATCAAGAAGGAATTCGGGCAGATCCTGAAAAAATAGCGGCAATCCAAAAGATTCCACCCCCAAAAAATCTTAAAGAACTAAAGAGCTTTTTAGGTCTCGCGTCCTACTATAGAAAGTTTATTAAAGATTTTGCTAAATTAGCAAAACCATTAACCAATCTAACAAGAGGCGAAAATGCCCAAATTAAAGCAAATCAGTCGAAAAAAGTCGAAATCCATCTTGACGATCAAGCGTTAAACGCATTTAATTGCCTCAAGGACATGCTTATATCTTCGGATATTCTTATATTCCCCAATTTTGAGAAACCTTTCATTCTTACAACCGATGCCTCCAACTACGCCATCGGAGCCGTCCTCTCGCAAGGCGAAATCGGGAAAGAAAGACTCATTACATTTATATCTAGATCTCTAAACGAGACAGAAGAGGGGTACTCAACTATTGAAAAGGAGATGCTAGCGATAATATGGTCCCTCGATAAATTAAGAACATATCTTTACGGAGCCAAAAACATAAAAATCTTTACTGACCATCAGCCACTAACATTCGCGCTGAGTAATCGCAATACTAACGCAAAACTAAAAAGATGGAAGGCAAGAATAGAAGAGTATGGCGGTATTCTTATCTATAAGCCTGGACTTTAGAATGTCGTCGCAGACGCACTGTCGCGACTCCCCGTGCTTAATATTAATATACATTCATCCTCTGGAACTCAACACAGTGCTGAGGAAGATAGCAGTGATCTTATACCGCACTGCGAAGCACCTATTAACGTTTTTAGAAACCAACTTATCTTTTCTGAAGGTAATGAAATGACATGCTACGAAGAACCTCACCCAAAATATCAAAGACATTATATCAAGCTGCACTCTTACGACGAAGAAACTCTTACAAAATTCTTAAAGGAAAAATTAAATCCTAATATACTTAATGGTATCAAAATTCCAGAAAAATTCATTCCACTTTTACAAGAAATTTATAAAGCCTCATTTAGCCAATATAAAATAAGAATTACACAAAGAATAGTCACAGATATAAATAAGGAAGAAAATAAATTTAACATAATACAAGAAGAACATAAACGAGCTCATAGAAATTATATCGAAAATAAAAACTAAATTCTTGAAAAATATTACTTCCCTCAAATGACTAAATTAATTAAAAATTTCGTTAATTCCTGTAACGTTTGTCGCTCGAACAAATACGATCGTCACCCCCCTAAGCCTCATCTTCAGCCTACCCCTATTCCATCGTATCCAACCGAAATTCTACACATGGACATCATAGAATTTAAAAAAGAAAAATTCATAACCTGTGTAGATAAATTCTCCAAATTTACTAAATTCTTCCATATCAAAAACAAATCCGCTTTACACATCCAGAATAGGATAATAAAATTGATTCATTTCTTCACTGCTCCTAAGATCTTAGTAACAGACAATGAAAGCAGTTTTATAAGTCCAATAGTTTTAAATTATATTGAAGGTCTTGGCATTAACGTTTACCTAGCCCCTCCACAAAAAAGCGAAGTTAACGGAACAATAGAAAGAGTGCACTCAACTATTATTGAAATAATAAGATGTCTTCAGCAAGAATTTCCAGACTTAACTGTTAAGGAAATTGTTAACATTGCTACAGATAGATACAATAACTCAATCCATTCGGTAACCAAGAGAAAACCTGCCGATATTTTTTCGGACGGTCACAAAGAATTAATTACCAGAACCTACTTGATTTTAAAAATATAGTAAATACTGATCTTAAATACGAAATCATTCGTAACAAAAAAACCAACTTAACAGGCATTACAAAAAAAGGTCACCACCAGAAAATTATAAACATGGTGAAACTGTCTTTAAAAGTGACAAACAAATAAAAAGTAAAGATAAACCAGTTTACCATAAAGAAACTGTAGGATTAGATAATAAAGTAACAATAACAACAACCAACGGAAAACGAATTCATAAATCGCACCTTAAAAACTTACCTTCTAATACAGATTAAATTTCATCCTCTGTGTGGGAGCAATCGTTAATATCTACGAATACCAAAGTCCACTCGTTGCGATTAAACAAGGAAACGGAAAAATGATCACCGGGAATTACAAAATCATTCACCTAATAATTAATCTCACTATGTTCGAAGAAATCATAAGCAAAATCAATACGCACATCAACCGCTATATACCCAGAAACAGCCCTTACCTACCGCAACTGGAACTACAAAAAACAAAAATAGAAAATCTATTAGAACAACTCCAAGATAAGACCCAGAACAGAGAAAAACGGTCAATCAACTGGATAGGATCCGCTTGGAAGTGGCTGGCAGGTAACCCTGATGCGACGGATTGGGACAAAATTGTCACCGAAAATAACAAGCTCTCCACCAACAATAATAGACAATATCACATAAACAAATATTTAACTAAAGTAACGGACACCTTAATTGACAACTACAACAAAATAATTGAAGGAATTAATGCTAATATCACCGAAAAATATGAGCAAATTATTTTTAACAAGCTTAGCCTTTTAAAAGACGAAATAGGAGAAATAGTTCTAGCAGGGCAACTTGCAAAAAGAGGTATTGTTAACTCAAATTTATTAAGCAAAATTGAAATTTCTGATATCCTTTCCAAAGTAGAATCACTTCCATTTAGAAACGAGCTTCAAGCCATTGAATTCGCTGAACCAATGATGCTTGTAAAAAAATCTGTTCTACTCTACGTCATTTGTTTACCCCAAACTGAGGATACGACATTTAACAATATTATCGTTAAATCAACAATTAAAAATAATAAGAGAATTCATTTAAGTTTTTCAAATTTATTCATTTCACAACATCTCCAGTTTGGTATAATAGGGAAATGTTTAGAAATCGAGGAAACTATTCTTTGTAAAAGATCACAACTTCAAAAGCTCACCAAAGACGATTGTGTACTGAAACTATTAAATGGCGAAAAAGTTAAGTGTGTCTTTAATTATGAAAATAGGCCAATAATAGAACTCATCAATGAAAGCACTTTATTCCTTACAAATTATGTCGGTAACATAACATACGGCAGACATTTCCGTAACCTGAACGGTTCATTCCTTATACATTTTTTCAACGAATCTATCGAAATCGATAACTTAAAGTATAGCAACTGGGAGAGTAAAACATATCATATACTACCTCCCTTACTCCAAAATAACCTCACCGAAGGGGAAATAAAACTTGACCTACAATACCTACACAAACTCCATCTGGACAACGTAGAAAAACTTTCCTTTATTTCTTCAAACAGTAAACTATTCCTAGGTTCTAACCTAACTATTCTGCTCATAGGGGCAACAATCAATTTGATTCTGTTCATCTTTTTGAAACAACAGTCAAAAAACAAGAACAAAATTCAACTTTCCTCATTTGAACCTTTAAAATTAAACATCCCCGTAGTTGATCCAAACTCCCATATTAATTCACTAGAACAAATTTCTCTCAAAATCTAATCTACGAGACGCAGATACTTAAGAAAGGGGGAGTTAACACGATACATTTCCATTCACATTCCCATTCACATTCCCATTTACATTCCTACCCAATTTCCGTTGCTAACAATGCAGACACCTACTTTTGTCAAATCAGCATTATCAAAAATATTATATTTGTTATTTGTTATGAAAATCATATTTTATTTGTTAATTTTGCAATTTCTTAGAAATTAAAACATTTACATTAATCAACTTTTTGTTAATTTATCTTTTTGTTAATTTTGCAATAATGAATTCTTGGAAACTAAAAAATATTGTTAAAGAATTATATTTTATAAATAGAAGGTAAAAGAATCAATAAAGTTACTCTTCGTTAGTCAACCAAACCAAACTGTGTTTTCTCTATCTAACTTTAACCACCCCTTAGCATTTTTTCCGACAATTCCGGGTTTTGTGTTTTCAACCGCTGAGATATAACCAATGTCGTTGAGGGTTCTTCATGTAGTTCATCGGCTAACGGGCTTATTTATTGCCAAAGAAGCATGATTTGGTGTTAAACACTTAATCCTTTTCATTTCTAATAACCTGCGAGGGCCGTCCGCATCCGTCAAAAATTGTTTGCGGCCTTTGACTTGTGCTTTAGGAACAATAGCTCGCCTTTTCTGGACTTTTATGACCACCGATTGGCTTATTTTAAGCTTTTTTGCTATAAGTTGCGTCGGGAAGGCACTCTTTGTCATGACTACAATACTGTCATCAATCTGTCGTGATAGTTTTCTCATCATTTTAAAGAGCAATGAAATTTTTATAATTATTAATTTCATTTATTAAAAAATGCTGGGGAAAGTTCTAACCATACGTAATTAAATATATCTCAAACTACAAAAGATAAAGGAAGTCATAAGCAAACCAAAAACTTGCAAACCTAACAGCAAATGTCGATATTTTTGCTGATTAACGCTTGGTGCAAAATTGAGTACATGCGATTTATTTTTGTTTTATTTGTTTTTTTCTTAGAACTTGCTCCTTTCCGATATGTATTATATATCGTTTTGTTGAGAATTGAACATAAAATACAGAGCAAACAAAATTTTTGAATTTGCTTTATTATTTCTGTTCTTATGCATCAATAAGTGCGCGAGTTACAAACATGTACTCATTTGTACTCCCTACTGTATATTGGTTCCCTATTGAACAGTATACCCAAGTATACACTCTAATTTTTTTTTAAATGGGTCATTTCATAACATGTTCGGGAAGCAGATACAATTTTTTCGAATAGGAATGGTTTTGAGCATTTAAGGTTGTAAACCATCCTTAGACCTTATGAAGTGGGGAGAATCTAGATCTCTACAAAATACACTTGCAATAAAATATGAGTTAAGCTAGAGTACGAGTATAAATATATGTCAAACATATCTCTTCAGTTAATCCCCCAAATTCGTCAAGGTGTTACCGGTTACCTCAACAAAAATTAAGCTAGGCTTGTGGAATTGTGCCAAATTGGTATACAACAAGACATCCAATACAAATTATACAAAAATTCAGAGCTACACCACTTTTCCTACATAAGCTTTAACTCTGAGCTGTTACCGGACTTAATCGACTTTCAACATAAAAATATATTCACAAATGTAAAAATCATGCTTAAAAACACACAATAGAACAATAGATATTATTTCCGAACTTCTTTTTTATCACAAGGTCATGTTTGATTGAATATGCGAGTGTGATTATTTAATTGATCTTAAATCATTATGTTAAAAAACGATACGACTATGTTATGACAGTTATAAGAGATAATTTCTTTGTAAACAATTTATAAATGACAATCATTATAATTGTCAAACTTTATTTGTTTGTGATGTTGTTACTCTTGAATGGTTGAATTGCATTGCAGATGTACACAGTAGATGCAGCATCATACACAAAAGATATAAAAAGAAAGTTGAGCTTGTCTTGTTGATTTTCTTTTTTTTTCTTCTGCTTTAGAAAGGTGAATTTCAACTCTTTGCTTTTAATTTTTTTTTGTTTTCTATATGCTTTGATCTGCTGTTATAGTTACTTTGTAATATCATGTGCAATTGGCAAGGGGAAATCGCTTCACAAAAGCAAACACTTTTTTTTTGCAAACACCTTTCCGGACGATTGATGAATTTTCTTTTGTCAATTTTATACCATAAATTTAATTTATAAATTGTATGTTTATATCATTGTTACGTGTTTTTAAAATAAGATCAAGCATTGACATAATGAGAGACAGATATTGTTTTACTAAAAAAATAAAAAAATGTAGGAATGTGAAGTGAGTAATTTATGTGCGCTTAGCAGAGCACCGTCATATTCGATTCCTAGAAAAAATATTGTACCGCTATAGGCTCAGCTTGTTCAGTATTTTTGTAAATTTCATACATAGTTTAAAATAAATTTTCTGTAGTGTAGAGTTAGGTTCCAGATTCTTAGAACCTCATATGTTACGTCTGTGATGTAAAAAGGGCAACTTTCACGTAGGCAAATGGGACCTTGACAGGAATTTGCTATTTTTTTTGCATTTTTTATGTTTTTTTTTTTTAAATTTTTTTCTTGCGTTTCTATTCCCGATTTGGCATATCACCAAATAAGGTTGCAATTGACCTGCTAACTTCACTGTGAAGTTGAAGTTAGCTTTTGGGAGTTTCCAAAATCTTGATGAGTGTCCGTTCAGCGTCCGCTCGGCATCCGCTCGGCGTCCGCTCGGCGTCCGCTCGGCGTCCGATCAGCATCCGCTCAGCGTCCACTTGGCATCCTCTTGGCGTCCGCTAGGCATCCGCTCGGCATCCACTCGGCGTCCGCTCAGCATCCGATCAGCGTCCACTCGGCATCCTCTCGGCGTCCGCTCAGCATCCACTCAGCGTCTACTAGGCATCCTCTTGGCGTCCACTCAGCGTCCGCTAGGTATCCGCTCGGCGTGCGTTCAGTGTCCGCTCAGCGTCCGCTTGGATTCCGCATCCGCTCAGTGTCTGCTCGGCGTCCGCTCAGCGTCTGCTAGGCGTCCGCTCAGCGTCCGCTCGGCATCCTCTCGGCACCCGCTGTGCATCCGCTCGGCGTCCGCTTAGCATCCGCTAGGCATCCGCTCAGCGTCCGCTCGGCATCCGCTTGGCGTCCACTCAGCATTCGCTCAGCGTCCGCTAGGCATCCGCTCAGCGTCCACTCAGCATCCGCTCGGCATCCACTCAGCGTCCGCACAGCGTCCGCTCGGTGTCCGCTCATTGTCCGCTCAGCGTCCGCTCAGCGTCCACTCGGCGTCCACTCAGCATCTGCTCAGCATCCGCTTGGCGTCCGCTCAGCGTCCGATAGGCATCCGCTCAGCCTCCGCTCAGCGTCCGCTCAGAATCCACTCGGCGTCTGCTCAGCGTCCGCTAGGCATCCGCTCTGCATCTGCTCGGCGTCCGCTCGGCATCCGCCCAGCATCTGATCGGAGTTCACTCAACGTCCACTCGGCATCCGCTAAGCAACCGCTCAGCGTCCGCTCGGCATCCGCTCAGCATCCGCTCGGCATCCGCTCAGCATCCGCTCGGCATCTGCTTAGCGTCTGCCTGGCAGCCGCTTAGCGTCCGCTCGTTATCCGCTCAGCGTCTACTCAGCGTCCGCTTGGCATCTGCTCGGCGTCCGCTTGGCATCCGCTTGGCGTCCACTTAGCGTCCGCTCAGCATGAGCTCGGCGTACTCTCGGCTCGACGTCTGCTCAGCGGCGTGTGACTTAAGTGGTTTTTGAAATGATCGATTCAAGTAATGTAAATATTTCATTTCCTATTGGTCCACATTTCACTTTTCTGTTCGAGCATGAAGCGAATGACACGTTTAAGACGTGATTGAAGTCTTAAACACGACAATGTGTATATCGTAAAGTGTTACAAGTAGTTACCTAGTGAGTTCTCAACTTATTTGAGCTCAGTAAATCATTAGGGCATATTAAAGGTTAGTACACATCAAATTTTGGATAGATATAATGCTTTACTTCTAAACTTAGTAGTGTGATTTCGAACCCTACTCGAGACATAATTCCTTTCTATTTATCTCCTAGTTTCAACTACATGCCCCCCATGGAAATTCATGAGATAATAATGAACACCTTGTCCTTACTCCCCTGGGTCAGTAAAAATGCTGTCATATGCTTCTATTATTTCTTACTATAGTGCCGTGAAATTAAGGTTCCATTTAAAAGACCTTATGCTACAGACTACTTTAAGCTATTAAAGCAAAAACTGTTATTTGAAACCCTTTGGTATACTACCTATGTATGTATAATGTATATATGCATGTATACTTATCCAGTAGGCCTTGTCCCTACAATTGAAGGACTTTTAAAGTTAGCACATGAACAAAACAACATTATGAAAATTCGTTCATGGGACAATGCACAGCACATATCAACGACACTTTTTTTCAGCTCTACCATCGTCTCAATATTGTTTGATTAAAGCTTCGTATCGTATGTTATATGGGAAGATACATAAATACAAAGCTCGCATACGTAACGAAACAAACATGCAAAAGTGTTGACAAACAAGTCATTAATTTGTTAACTATATGTCGTTTGTCAATAATAAACAAATAGGTTTAGTTGCAGTTTTTTTTTTTTATAAATTTTTTAACTTACCATCCATTTGAGACAATCCAAACAACCCATTTGGGAAGCGGCATGAATCGGTGCCATTCCATCCCGAGCACGTACATATAGAGATCCGCCAGCTTCAAGCACCAAAAATTTTAATACCTCTAAGTGTCCTTCTTGCGCAGCTAAGTAAACTGGCGTGACATCGTTATCCATTTGTGTATTAGCACTGCAATAAGTAAATTTTAATGCAACTGTTAGTGGATTGCATATAAAAGTTTAACTGATATTTATACAGAAAAAAAACAGTGACACAAATTGTGAAATTATCTTTTTTGGAATTAAGCTAAAGCAAGATGTATAAATGTTGGCTGATTGATTTAAACAGAGGATAACTCATAGTTCAGCGAAGAAAAAAATTAATATATTTTAAATTGAATCCAGGTTTTGGTATTGAGTTACACATTTTAACTCTTATTGGTGACATTTAAAAAAAAGAAGTTTTGTATGACAGGTTAACTTTTACATTATACATATTCCTTAAGATTTTTTGCTGAATAGAGTTTATGAAGCTTTTGTTATAAATGTTTGTAAGTTAATAATTCAGCAAATCAGATTTTCATTGTAACAATTCTTTATTTTAATTATTTTATGTGTTTTTATGTTATTCCCGTTCAACTCCAAAAGATTGTAAAATACATAAAAGGTTTGATATTCTTTCTTCCTTATTTTTACTTTATTCAAAACAATAATATAACAACAGTATAGCTTTTCCAATAGAATCTCTCGAAAAAGTGATTAGAAGAATAATTGTTTTCGACAAGCATGAGAAAAGGTTGTGACTTGCGAGAAGCTTGAATTTGTCGCACCACCCCTGGCCAATAACTTACTTACTTACTTACTTATCCGGCTCCCGATCCATGAAGGGTCTCTGCCTGAGATATTGCGGTCTTCCATCGGTTGCGGTCCCTCGCACGCTCCCTCCAGTCGTCGAGACCAAGCGCTCTTGCGTCTGTGACCGCCTGGTCCCTATAGCGGAGGTTCGGTCTTCCTGGTCGTCTCGAACCTGGGGGCTGGGATTCGAAGATTTTCTTGGCTGGAGCGTTGTTGTCCATTCGCTCGATGTGGCCGAGCCAGTGTAGTCGACGTGTTTTGGCTCTTTGGACTACATCCACATCTTGGTACAGCTCGTACAGTTCACGATTGAATCTTCTCCTCCAATCGCCCTCTTCGCATATAGGACCAAATATCCGCCGTAGAATTTGTCTCTCGAAAGTGCCCAGGATCAATTCCCCTTTTTTAATTATCGTCCAGCACTCGGCGCCGTAGAGTAGAACTGGTAAAATTAGAGTTTTGTATAGCGTGCACTTTGTCTTTCGAGAAAGGAGTTTTGAACCCATTTGTTTGGCCAAACCGAAGTAGCAGCGGTTCGCTAGGGTAATTCTTCGTCGGATTTCCACTGAGGTGTCGTTCGTGGGATTGATGTTTGTTCCGAGGTAGGTGAACTCCTTGACTACCTCGAAATTACTGCTACCAACAGTGACGTTTTGTCCTAGGCGATGGACAGATGAGGCTTTGTTTGTTGATAGCATATACTTTGTTTTGTCCTCATTCACTTCAAGACCAACGCGTTTCGCCTGTTCATCAATAGCTGTGAATGCTTCAAGTACAGCTCTGTTGGAACGGCCGATGATGTCGATGTCGTCCGCATAACCAAGCAGTTGAGAAGACCTGTTAAAGATAGTGCCTTCCATGTTAACACCGCTCTTGCGCACTATCTGCTCCAGGACTAGGTTGAAGAAATCACATGATAGCGCATCTCCTTGTCTGAACCCTGTACACGTCTGGAATAACTCGGATGAGCTGTTACCCATTTGCACGTTGCACCGCGTATTTTGTAACGTCATGTGGCATAGCTGGATCAGTTTTTTCGGGATCCCGAGTTCCGACATCGCCAATAGAAGCTCTTGGCGACTTATGCTATCATATGCGGCTTTGAAGTCGATGAATAGGTGGTGGGTCTCGACTTGAAATTCGTTGGTCTTTTCCAGGATTTGCCTCAATGTGAAGACTTGGTCTATCGTTGATCTGCCTGGCCTGAAGCCACACTGGTACGTGCCGATCATAGTGTTGCAGAAAGGTTTTAGACGCTCACATAGTACGTTGGATAGGATCTTGTAGGCAACATTAAGCAGGGATATGCCTCTGTAGTTCTTGCAGGACATAGGATCGCCTTTTTTGTAGATTGGGCATATGGAGCTATTTGACCAGTCGTCGGGCATATTTTCCTCCTCCCAAACTTGGTTGATGAGCTGGTGCATGCACCCTACCAGAACATCTCCTCCATACTTGAAGAGTTCCGCTGGTAGGCCATCCGAGCCGGCGGATTTGTTGTTCTTAAGCTTGTGGATGGCTTTCTTAACCTCTTCAGTACTGGGTGCTGGGACTGGATCTTCATTGACTGGTCTAATGCTTCTTTGTTCCTCTATTGCCTCCTCTACATAATGCCCATTAAGCAGCTGCTGGAAATACTGCTTAACCACGTCTACAATTCCCTGTGCTTCGGTGACTAGGCTCCCTTCGCTGTTTCGAAGAGCTTGCGTGCCAGTCCTATAACCAGATGCCAGTTGCTTGGCTGTTTTGTAGAACCGGCAGGTGTTGGTGGCGGTGCTGGACTCTTTGAGATACTTGAGCTGAGAGGCTGCGGATGCTCTTTTCTTTCTACGCAGGGTTTTTTTTCTCTTTCCTTCTCTTTTCACGGTACTCCTCTCTTGCTGCTCTTGTTTTCCGTTGCAGCATTTGCATTCGTGCATTTTCCGTCTCCTGCTTCAATACCGCGCATTCATCATCATACCACGGGTTCTTTTTTCTGGGTGGTTGATAGCCTATGGTGGTCTCGGCTGTCTCCTTAATAATGTCGCGATACTGGTTCCACTGGTTGTTGACGCTTGTGGCTGGGTGTACGGCAGAGAGTTTCCCGGTCAATTGCTCACTGTAGTCTCTGGCTTTCTCAGATGTGCTAAGGCATGCGATGTTGAACTTCTTTCTTTGGGCGGTCTTCGTTTTCTTTTCGTTGGACAGTCGGGCTCTGAACTTTGTCACAACAAGAAAGTGGTCAGAGTCCACGTTTGCACCTCGGAAAGTTCGCACGTCCAAGATGTTCGATGCGTACCTTGCGCCAATTAGCACGTGGTCGATTTGGTTGGCCGTTCGACCATCTGGAGATCGCCAGGTTGCTGTGTGTATCCTTCGCCTGGGGAACCTAGTGCTACTTATCACCGTATTACGAGCTGCAGCAAAGTCGATTAGTCGGAAGCCGTTGTCTGTTGTCGTTTCGTGGAGGCTGTGCTTTCCAACTAATCCGCCAAAGATGTTTTCCTTTCCGACTTTAGCATTGAAGTCTCAGAGCACGACTTTGACATCGTACTCCGGACAGGCTCCGTAGGCTCCGTCCAGGAGGTCGTAAAACTCCTTCTTGTTAGACTCCTCAGCTTCATCGGTAGGGGCGTGTGCACATATTAGGCTGATGTTTTGGAAGGAAGCTTTGATGCGGATCACAGCCAGGCGATCGCTTATCGGCTTAAAATCGATGACTTTCGATCTGAGTCGATTTCCCACGACGAATTCTCATCGTAGCATGTGCAGTCTTTGGTGACAGCTGTAATAAATGTCGCAATCTTTTCTTTTCGTTATACCTGATCCTATCCATCGTATCTCCTGGATCGCGGTAATGTCTGCCTTGTACCGCGAGAGGACAGATTCAAGTTTTTGAGTAGCACCTGGTGTGTAGACTGTCCTTACATTCCAGGTGCATACTCGTAGATCATAGTCCAATAACTTAAAAATTAATAAAAATAAAACTAAACAACGGCAATTTAGGCCTTTAGATTTTTGCCCGCATAAGTAAACTCAAATCTCAAAAAGCTTAATTTTCCCGAATTTAATAACTTTACGGGCTAAAAATGAAATATTAATTCTTTTGTAAGGAGTCTGCAGAATGCAAAAAAATGCATTCTGCACTAAAAATAAAATGCTAATGAAAACTCCAAAAATTATTGCATAAGAAAAAATGTTAAGCAATGTGAACATTTTTTGCATTAAAAGATAAATGTTGATGACATATGCATAAAAATGTTTTGCCTTAAAAAATATGTAAATGCAAAAATTGTTTGCGTTAAGAAAAATGTTAATACAAAAATTAAATGCAACTCAAAAATAGTTTACATTACAAAAAAAAGTATTAGCGCAATATTAAATTCGAAACATTAAGTTAACCCAAAACTCAGTTTCCCGAGTAACGTGTTCCCGATAAAGAACTCGGTTTAGGTAAGCACAGCAAAAAAACAATAGTTTCATCTCTTAAGTAAACCTTTACACTACCGAGTTCTAGTGAGAATTACTTACTGCTGACGATATTAAGCATTTTCAATAGATATTTTTGTTTAGCTTATTTTAACGTTTTTGAAAAATTGTATTTTGGAAAAAAAACTTTGGCGAGACTATAGCGAGACTAAAGCGAGATGGCGACAAAACCACGTGTACAAATCCGCAGTGAGATGAACACAATTAATACCACACTGAAAACCACGTTTGGAAGACCAGCAAGATGACGCAGAGACAGTGAGTCGACGCCAACAGTCGTCGTCATCGTCCCCACAAAATCAAGTTCCATCTTTTCAGTATACATTGATGCTCGAGCTCGAGGTCTTAAATCTATCGAGTTTTAATTTGGGCAAACGTGATTCCGGAAACTGAATTTCGGGCAAACGTAGTGTTCCAATTTTCATATTACGTTAACATTTTGTTTTAATGCAACAAATTTTATGTTTTCATTAACATTAGCAACCAACTTGCTTCATTCAAATGTATCCTTTAACCCAGTGTTTCCCAACGTGAGGCCCACGCCTCACAGGAGGGCAGTTCGAATTTGAAGTGCGGCAATTTTGCGTTCTGACAACTGTTTCAAAATTAATTGAATGCGAAAGAGAAAAATATCACTTTTGTAATCATTTAATTTCGAAAAGAGTCCAGACTCGATCTTGGCTTGTTAAAAATTTTTCTTGAGGCAAATTGTGAACGTTTTGTCCAACTATTGTGTAAAGAAAAAACGGAAGACCATCATGAGGGATTGAAGTAAGATGGCTCTCGAGACTCTTGAAAAAATTTGTGGAACTTTTTGATTCCCTTAAGTGACAAACTGGAAATGAAAATCTGTTAACGGTAAGAAATTTTTGAGTTCATTAGTCGATATCTTCAAAAAAATAGATACAATTATCAAGCAACTTAAAGGAAAAACAAACTCGCTTGTTGTGACCGTTATTGATATTAAGCAACAAACACATATGAAACAAATTTTGACAGGTTTTGTTAGCTACAAAAATGTGAAGTGACTGATACCGCTAATGCCCCAGTTATCATTGAAACTCATCATTGAAAGTTTTGGTGATTAGAAAACGAAATTATTTTCATATTTTGATGGAGAATTGAAGCTCAAGACTTAATTAATATTTCTAGCAAAAAAAAAATTCAAATCCCATGCCCAACCTTCCACATAACAAGACCTGATCATTGGTAAAGTAGTTTAATCTTTTAAATAATAAAACTCATTTTATGTGAAAGACTGCGCCAAAATGATTTTTTTTTGACTAGAAATAATAATGAAGACAGAAGCTTTATTTTGGTACAAAATGAATCATTGAAATTTATAATAATGAGTTGCAATGAAAGCTATAACTGGTGTCTAAAGATATAATTGTTGATCATCTGGAAAATTTATAGCCGGATTTGAAAGAACGATTTTCTGTTTTTGAAGATTCCTTCCTAATTTTTGATTTATTCAGTTTTTTGTGAATGTAAAAATTCTATAAATTTTGGAAAAGTTTTGATGGGGCATGGCACAAAAAAGGGTGGGAGACACTGCTTTAACCTATTCATATTTTTCGTTAAGTTTCCAAATAAAATTTGAAAGATTGACTTCATTTTAAATTTGATTGATTTTATGGTAAAGTTATTTTTTACCATGCTTTTTATTTCAAGTTCATATCATTTGAAAGACTATTTGATTACTTATTCCACTATTAGGTAATCGTTCTTAAAACTAAATTTCAATCAAATCTGTCTCGCCAATTGAAAGTAATTGAAGAACAAACATCGAAACAAACGTATAGTATAAGTATACCCACTTTCATATTTATAATACAAGTACAAAGTATTTGCTAAGTTTATAGCTCTGAACAGACTATCAACGTTAAATTCAAACAGGATTCCGTGACTTAAATTACGAAAACTCTCTATTTCTTTTCTCTTAATTTGATTCACTGCAAAATAAAATAATTGAATTACGAACAAAATTCTACTTCTTGATAGCAAAAGTGAGGAGTTTTTTTTTCGAGAATTGAGCTTATATAGGGTCATTCATTCAGAGATTTCATTTGGTCAGCTAAAAAAAATGAGACAAAATTTTTCTCCGTCAAAAAGTGAACAATCGAATCCAAATTTTGTTCCTATAGTAGACAGCAAAATTGAAACATGTTCGTGAGATTAAGACAATTAATATAGAAAATTGTTTGTTTTGGTTTTAAGGTAAGTTTTTTGAATTTTATAATGCTAAGTAATTTTACAGTGGATTATTCAAACATTCGTGGGTTAAGAAAGAACTTTTGTGCTGCGTATGTCCATTCTGTAATAAACAGACCAGCTGTATTGGCTCTGAGTGAAACCCAGATAGGTGATAATACTGATTATTCGGAATTTAATCTACATGGGTATAACTTAGTGCCTTTATTCTTTTCTCACCACGGCCTTGCAGTATATGTAAGAAATGATGTTGCTTACCAACTTCAACCACAATATGGTGCGTGTACTAACACAAACTTTAACTTCATGTGGTTAAAATTCACGGTGGACAAGCACATTATTCACACATGCTTTATTTATCGAAGTCCAAACCTGGACAGAAACTCAACTTCTAACGAATTTGATGATCTGTCCGACTCCATCCAAAGAATTGTTTCCCATTATCCTCACACTGAAATCGTCATTGCGGGCAATTACACAATTCTAGTTGGCTTCGCTATTCTGGCCAGACAACACCCGAAGGAAGGTATGTCGAGATCTTTGCTGAGTTAAACCACCTAACTCAGCTTGTTGACGAGCCAACTCGGATCCCTGACGTTGCAGGTCAATCCGCCAACACCCTAGACTTGTTCCTTACCTCTGACCCTGATAAATACACTATCAGTGTATTATCGCCTCTAGGCACATCAGACCATTGTGTCATATCTGCAAATTTCTCGTGCCAAAAAACCTCAGTTAAAGAGAAAACCCCTAAGAGAACCGTTTGGCAATACGAGAAAGCCAACTGGGACGGTCTTAACAATTTCTTCAGGAACTTTAACTGGTCACTATGCGTCCTCGATAGTGACGTAGACTCCAGCGCAGATATGATTACAAATTTAATTCTTTACGGGATGAGAAATTTTATTCCGAATAGGATAAAATCTATCAAACCGAAAGAAAACTCATGGTTTGATTTGAGCCGTAAAGAGGTTATCAAGGTCAGAGAAGTAAGTTTCCGTTGTTATAAGGCCAACCCCACTGAGGAAAACCGGAATAAGTTCAAACAAGCTAGAAAGACCTGCAATGGCCATATCCAAAGAACCAAATTTTTGCATAACCAAAAATTACGGCAAAAAGTACTACAATGTCCCAAAGGTAGTAAACATTTTTGGTCATTTGCAAAAAACATTCGTAACACTACTTCATCCGCGGTTCCAACGCTCGTCTTTAATGACACTCCCTATGTAAGCTCACCTGAAAAAGCCAATTTGCTTGCAGCACAGTTTGCTGTTAATTCGACGCTGCCAGAGAGTGTTATGACTCCTCCTGTACTTGAGAGCACTAACGTTTTCATGGGACGAATCTTTTTTCGCACTCGTGCAGTTGCAAGAGTCCTGAAAGATCTTGATATACATAAATCCGCTGGTCCGGATAGTATCCCTCCCATTGTTCTGAAGAGGTGTTCTTCAACGCTGGCAAAACCTCTGCGTAAACTTTTCCATCTATCCTACTCTACAGGTCTCTTTCCGAGCGGATGGAAAACTGCATTTGTCCAGCCTGTCCCTAAAAAAGGCGTATCTTCTTCTCCCTCCAATTATCGTCCAATTGCACTTACGTCCCTTCTTTCCAAGGTCATGGAAACGCTGATTAATTATCAGCTCAAAAAATATCTTGAAGAACGAAAGCTTCTTAATGACCGGCAGTATGGCTTTCGTAGTAAAAGGTCCACTGGTGATCTGATGGTATATCTCACCGAACAGTGGAACAAATCTTTACATCGTTTTGGTGAAAGTAAGATTATTGCACTTGATATTTCAAAAGCGTTTGATAGAGTTTGGCACCAAGCTCTCTTATCGAAAATGCGTGCATTTGGTATCGACAAATCTCTTCTTTGTTGGATTGGAAATTACCTTTCGGACCGTTCAATACAAGTTGTACTGGATGGTTACAAGTCTGATATCCATAAAATAAATGATGGTGTGCCCCAGGGCTCCGTTCTGTCTCCGACTCTCTTCCTTATTTTCATAAATGATCTTTTGTCTGAAACTTCCAATCCATTAAATTGTTTTGCAGACGACAGTACCCTCAGCTTTTCATATTCGTTTCAAGATTCACTTCCTTGTTCTTCGGATGTGGAACTTGAACGGCAGCGTATGATAAGCTCATTAAATTCTGATCTCGACAGCATTGTCCAATGGGGAACAAAAAACCGTGTAGAATTTAATGCTTCGAAAACTCAATGCTGTCTTCTGTCGTTAAAGCGAAACCAACCCCCTATGCCACTATCCATGAGTGGCACTTGCATCGAGGAAACCGAACAGCTTTCAGTCCTGGGTATGTGCATCACAGACCACCTTCTGTGGAATGATCACATTTTCGACGTTGCTAAAAATGCTGCGAAATGTCTTGGTTATCTTCGAAGATGCAAGAAATTTTTCTCTCCTTCTGATCTGGCTGTAATCTATAAAGCCTTCATTCGTCCAAAGCTTGAGTACAACTCCCATATTTGGGCGGGTACTTCTAAATCCCATTTAAGTCTCTTGGATAGAATTCAAAATAGAGCTTTAAAATTGATAGGCGACAGAGCTATAACGGAAACATTTGCATCTCTCGAACACCGCCGCAATGTTTCGTCTCTGTCATTATTTTATCGCTATTTTTACAAACAATGTTCTAGTGAAATAGCCAGTTGCATTCCTCCCCTTAAACAATTCCGCCGTAATACTCGTACTTCTAGGAATGCATACCATCAAGTACAGAGATTCTTTCTTCAGCCGCACAACACGAATGTGGAATGCTTTACCCTACTCTATTTTTCCTTCCCATTGTGATATTCAGAAATTCAAAACCAATGTGCATCGGTATCTCCTTTTAAATCCTATCCTACTTTCCTAACACTCGCACTGTGTTTAACATATTAAGGGTAGTCATAACCCCTTGAGTGGGCGTTAATTATAAAAAAAAAAAAAAGTGCTAGATTAATGATATCTCATTTTTCTGAGCATTCTTATTTTGAAATGTACCATATATTTTTAAATCGTTAAAGGTCAACATTTAACAACTGCCATTGCAATAATCTATCATAAGTATACAAACTTAAACCAGGGGCACAGAAAATCGTGTACACATCAATATTTGTGATTCCGCAAGAGTGGTTTTTGACAGATTACGTATTCAAAATCAGTCAAATTTATTCAAACTTTGTTTTTAAAAATGATGACGGTGCTACTATTTTGACACAACTCTTTGCCTGAAATTAGTACCTGAATGTGGATGACGTTTTTTCAGCTTCTGTTTCGAACAAATTTAAACCTCATTTTGGATGACCCTATATTTATGAAGATACAAAGTTATATAAAACGACTAATTTACTGCTCGCTGAGAGGTGATAACTACAAGCTATAAACTGGCACCGAGGAACTGATATTTCTTGAAATGTCACCTGTAAAATAAGAAAAGTAATTCAGTTAACTAAGTACATACGTGTTAATGGTTAAATGTACATGGCTCAGATAGCTTTTAAATGTTATGTTTAAATGGATACAAGAATCGTTGTCTTTGAATAAAATAAATAAATAAATAAATAAGGTGGCGCAACAGCTCATGGAGAACCAGGGCCTAGTGACTTACAACTCACAACCATTCCTGTGTGCGTGTTTGTTGGCAGGAATGGATGGGACCTACAGTTTTTTGCCGAGTCCGAACGGCTAAATGAGAAGCACTTTTCCATGACAAGTATACTCTTGGAGGATTTGTCAGTTCCTCGCAAGAGGCAGTACCTCGAATAAAACATTTCTGTTTTTAGGTGGCACGGCTGGGAATCGAACCCACACCTTCGGCATGACAGTCCTGACAAGTGGAAAAAGTGGTGTATTAAAATCTAATATACCCTGTATATTTGACTTGATTCTTCTGCATCTACAAATTTCAAATAACCTTAAGTGGTACAGATTCATATATGCCTGAATACGAATGTGTGATAAAGTGCCATTTTCCAGATGATCATGTTTGTCCCGATCTTGATTATTTGACTTCCTATAATACAGGGTGTTCGGTAATTTATCAATAATATTTAAGAGCATGATTCTTGTGTATATTCAAAGAAACAAATCGTATGGGGGGAAAACTCTAACTCCCCCTCCCCCCCTGAGGCAGGGGAGGGCAATTTCTGACAAATTGACTATATAAGTGCAAAACAAAAATATTAAAAATCAATGAAAGCACATACCAAATTGTGCTATACGCGGCCTTTCCAAAGTAACGGAGAAGACGATCGGGCGCTTGTAGTAAGAAATTAATATTTTTTTTATGAAACCCATTGGTTTTTAAGAATTCATCACAAAGTACACGACACATACGTTTCACCAAAAAATTATGAAATTTAGTAAGTTTATACAAAAAAAAATAGATGGTAACGGAGAAGACACGTACGATTTAGAGATTTCCGACATTTGCCTTGAAGTTTAAATCCTGCGCCGTCCATTAAGATATGAAGTTGATTTTTTTTGCACACTTTCATAAGACCAACATTTATCAAAAACCATCCTTGGTTTAATGCCAAGTTTCATTTTACTATCAGAACAAAATATGAAAGATAGTAACGGAGAAGACAGCTAATGGTAACGGAGAAGACACGTACGATTAAAGATTTCTTTTTTGTTCAATTATATTGTAATTCGTATTTTTAAATTATTCTCATCAATGATAAAAGTGATTCAGGTAATTGAAAAATGTGTATAAGATTTCATTGAAATTGGTTAACGTTAACACGTGCTAGCGAGCACTTGAAATTTTTCATTCAAAATACATGGGGTTTTCACAGTTTTTACTTAAAATCAGCAAAATTGTAAAAGTTGATGGAAAATCTTTAAACTTGGAACATAAATTAACTACCATAAGGAGTATCAAAAAAAAATATTTTCAATAGTTTTGTATAATATTAACCCCATAAAAAAATTTAATTAAATATAGTTGTGTTTGTAAACTTGTTGCTATTTAAAATGGAGTAACTGTTATTTACAAAAATAAAAAAAATATATTTGCAAACTCCTTATGGTACTTAACATATGTACCAAATTTAAAGTTTTTCAATCAACGTTTACACTTTTACCGGCACTTTGAGTAAAAGACTGTGAAAACACCATTGTTTTATATGAAAAACTTCAAGTGCTAGCTAGCACTTGTAAACATCAACCGATTTCAATGAAATTTAACACAATCATATGTTTTTTTAGTTACCTTGATCCATTTTAAGCATGTGGATCAAGGAAATTCAGACTTGAATAATTTTACAAACACTATTTATACCAACTTTTGTCATTTTTCAGTAACGGAGAAGACATGAAATGTTCAGTCATTTCGAGGCGTATTTCTATTTTTACAGCACACCTATCAAGAAAATAGTTCCAAATTTAAATAGTATATTGAAAACACTTATAAAAACCTAACTGCACATCGCCATTTGCATCACAATTTATAGAGAACTGATAGCGGCAAAAATACTGAAAAATGCCCAGGTACGGAAGATAAAGTATGAGCTTTTTTGATCACTTGCCTATTTTTACAACAACAAGTACAATTTTATATTTACAGTTTTTTCGTTAAATCTAATATATACTCATTTAGAGTATTTCAAATTTAAAAGTTTTGCGACCTTAAGTCCAAATGCGTTTCGCCCAGGTACAACAATTGGGCTCATCAGTTAGATGTTGTTGTACCCTTCTAAGACGCATAATTTTTAGTCGATGGTTACCGACACGTATAAAATAAATTCCACTAGAACATTATATTATTTACTTAAGGTCGCAAAACTTTTAAATTTGAATTTCAATTCAAGAGTCCACAAAAACAAAAACAAAAATAATTAATTTTCAATTATTTACGTTTTACTCTAAAACATTTAGAGTGTTGGCATATTTAAATATATTTTTGCTTTAATTAGAAATTGAGTTGCTTGGTTTCGAAATTTTTGAATATTATACATATATAATTCTAATATGCAATATTAGTTTAATTTTGAAAGACACATAATCTTTATGAACAAATATAGTTTTGCGGTATGTCTAAAAATTGTTTCTGGTTAAATATTTTTGGAGACTTTGAGAAAAATTAAAATGACAAGTTCAGCTTGTTCCAAAGTTATGTTTTGTATAGTTTGGCTATACTATTTTCTTAACTTATCTTTTTTATATTTATTTATTTATTTATGTAACATCTACAAGCAATCTTACAGCTAACAGATTATGGTTAAAAATAATAATGGTAAAAATACTAATTTATATAACATTATTAAAATATAAATATAAATAAAAGACTAACCTTAAAGGAATCTCTCGAAGAGCTTAAATCGATTAATTGACAAACTTCATTGAAATGTTTTAAAGCCCTAGAAACCGGCTCATTACTACCATAGCTGGTCCTATGGTATCGTACAAAAAGGAAATCCCTCAAGCGAAATAATCTTGAAGGTGCATAAATTGGTATTAGAGAAAGCAGAGGAGGACATCTAATATGATAGCATAGCACGTCCCTCACAAGCATTATATCATGAATGTTTCGCCTCGATTCCAGGGACTTGATTCCTAGTAATAGACATCTGGCTCTATAATCAGGGACATAACTCCATTTCATTTTGAAAAATATAAATTTTGTAAAACGCCTTTGGACTTTTTCTATGCGATTAGAATAGGTCTTAAAAGTCGGATTCCATATAACATCTGCGTATTCAAGTATTGATCTAACAAGGGATGTATAAAGAGATAGCAAGGCATAGGGGTCAGAAAAATCCACGCAGTTTCGTTTAATAAAACCTACAAGTGAATTCGCTCTACCAACTATAAAGTCAACATGACATTTGAAAGAAAAAGTTGAATCAAGCATTATACCAAGATCTTTGATATTTTCTACACGGGAGAGTGTGTTAGACTCGATCAAGTAGTTAAAGTCAATGTGAGTGTTTGATTTAAAAAAAGAGATAACATTACATTTTCTTATATTTAACTTTAAACTATTTGAGTTACACCATTCAACCACCCGATTTATATCGGATTGAAGACGGTAACAGTCATCAACACTTTTTATCTCAAGAAATAATTTTAGATCATCCGCATATAAGAGACACTGGGAGTGATTTATGTCTAACGTAATGTCATTGATAAAGATATTAAAAAGAAGAGGTCCCAAATGACTGCCCTGTGGAACACCAGAAATACATTCTATAGACCTCGATAGAAAGTTATCAATGACAACTTTTTGAGACCTACCTATGAGGTATGACGAAATCCAACTGAGGAACTTAGAGTGGAATCCAAATATCTCAAGCTTACGCAGCAGGGAGTGGTGGCTTACAGAATCAAAAGCTTTGCTAAAATCTATGCACTGAGAAAACTGAACTATGAGTTATTTAAAAAGATGCATGTTTGATTGTATGTTTAACTTATGCAAATAGAAATCGGTTTAAACCTAATTCTAATCTGTTTAAATGGCAAAATACTATAATTTTAGAGTAAATTGTGTTTAAGTCAAACTGATTCATGTTTGAATATTTCATTAGAACATAGAAATATGTTTTTAATGTTATTCAAACTAGTTTGACTTTGATTTTTGAAAGGCCTGTTTAATTATTTTTCCCACTTGAAAGTATTTAACATAAAATGAACATGAGCGAGTTTGTTTCAAATATGAACAAACAGAAAATGATAACAATAGAAAAAGATTGAACAAAATCTTAAATTTAAACTCAAATCAGTTTGAATTAAACTCAAACGAAGAAAAATTTAGGATAATTTTACCTTGTCATGTCATTGTTGTAAAAACTTTCCTTTCGAGAAGATGAGATATCAAAACACTAAATAAAGAATGTTTGGAACACTTTCAAACTTTAAAGGAGGTTTTTGGTAAGTAATAACTTTTTTTAGATATTAATATGAAAACTAAATCATATTTTTTTCCTTTTTTCTCCAGAAAAAGAATTGCCCTTTCAAAAAATGTTATGGAACAGCTTGACATGATTTTCTTGTAAATCAGTATTAGGGATAATCTTAAGTCAAGTCACATTATCGATTATCACAAACCACCCTTCTACAATTGTGAAGTAATGTCCTTTAAGGATCACTTGGATGTTTGAAGTATTAAGCCAAACACTTACCAAAAGTAAGTAAGTAAGTAAGACCTAATCCTTCTTTAACTTTATGCAAACAAGCTAATTATGTAATTTCACATACAGGTGCTCCACATATTTTCCTTCCACATCAATTAAATGGAATACAAAAATACAATTAAGAAGCTTAATTCCACTAATTTAAATTTTTATTTTTAACTATAAACTTAATGTGTTTTTGCTTGACATGTTTGATTAAAGATTTTGACATTTTCATGGACTTTTTACTGTTTTATTGTGTGTTCTGGTCAGATTTATGGAGTAAAACTAAAAATAAGTTTGGGTAAGTATATTTGCATCTCTATACATATTTTAAACAAAAAATATAGTTGATTTAAACACGATAATGTTCAAAAACAAAATAACATGATTCTATTTGAAATAACATTAAATGAAGTAAATTAAAACAAACAGAAATATGTTCATATCAAATAGAAAGCATATTTAATTTAAACAAAAACATGTTTAATTGTAGTCAACGATGAATAAATACGTTTCTGTTAAATTCAAACAGGAATCGCTTCCATGCCAAATCATATGTGTTTGAGTTTGATTTAAACATGAATATATTCAATATTTTTCTCAGTGTGTATACTGCATCAACCTGACCCCTTCCTTCAATAGAGTTAACTACATATGTTGAAAAAAGTGCCATATTTGTAGTGGTGGATCGCCCAGATACAAATCCATGTTGCAATTCAGATATGGATTCTTTAGTTAAAAATTCAATTTTATTTTTTACTATACTCTCGAACAACTTGGGAATGGCTGAAAGCTTTGAAATATCTCTATAGTTTTCTACTAAGTTCTTGGAACTAGATTTATGAATTGGCATTAGGTAAGATATTTTCCACGTATCAAGAAAGATTCCTTCTGATAGGGACTTATTAAAAATGCAAAGCAGAGGATAGCAAAGTGATGAAGCACAAGATTTTAGAAATATAGCTGGTATACCGTCAACTCCAGCATTTAATTTTGGTTTGAGCGATTTGAGTCCTGAAAGAACTTCATAACTACTTAACTGTAATGCACCAATATCAACCTTACTTGGTATATTGGACATACAGGGAAGATTATTCATGCTTGGAATGGAGTAAACTGATTGGAAAAAATTAGCAAAGAATTCGAGTATGCAAGTAATATTTGAAGCTTCGGTATTCCTGAAAGACATATTTTTAGGAAATCCGGTAGATTTTCTTTTCGCATTTACAAAAGACCAAAAAGAATTACTATTGCACTTGATGTTACTTTCAATATTCATGATATAACCCCTATGAAGGAATTTATTAAGAACAAGAAAATCTTTACGTAATTTACTAAAATAAGCATAATCTAACTCACTATTTGACCGTTTATATCTATTAAAAGCTTTTCGTTTCGCATATTTAAGGTTAGATAATTGCTTATTGTACCACGGGAGCTTTGGTAGTTGATTGGATTTCAACTGGTGGGCCAGAGGTATAAATTTGGAAAAACTATCAAAAACTATTGACGAGAATCGCGTATACATTTGTTCAAGATTTAAATTTAAAAATTCATTGTACCAATTAAAAGTATTTAGAAAATTATTAAGCTCAAAAAAGTTTGCCTTTTTAAAGTTAAAACATTTTTAAAGCTGAGTAGTTTTTGCACTAGAAAAAATATACATTTCGATTTCAATACATAATTCTTTATGATGAGTGGACTCATTTAAAAGTGAAAAAGGAACAGTTGAAACTTTAGAATTTAATAAATCATTACAAATAAAGACAAGATCTAAAATTTTATCTAATGAATTAGAGATTCCATTAATTTGAATAAGATTTAAAGAGTACAGAGAATCAATAAAAATAAATTCAAAATCTTTTATCATATTGCAAGCTATTAGCATATTATCGTTATCTGACCAGTTCCATTTTATATTAGACAAGTTGAAATCGCCAAAACACATACATTATCAAATTCAGAACAAATATTATTAATAAATTCAATATTCATAACATGTTTTTCATATGTTTCGACACTACTATTTGGAGCAATATAACTAGTAATAAAGAATAAAGAAACATTATGTGTAGTAAATAAGTTAATAGAAACACAGTTTTGCTCAACATCCGAGTAAGGTAAAGTGACTTCTTTGCAATTAAGTGTAGACCGAACAGCTACCAATATTCCTCCTCCACGCTCATTTACATTATTACATCTGTCAAGTCTATAGACGTTGAATAGACGAGAGTCAAAGAGCTCAGAGGAAGATATGCCGGGATGTAACCAGGTTTCGACAATTATAATTACATCGTAATCCAGATGACTTGAGTTGTTGAACAGTTTAGATACCTTTGTACGAATGCCACTAGCATTATGAAAGTATACATTAAGCGAAGATGTATTACGTTTATTTGGTTGAACATTTTGATAAAGTGGCTTTGGAGTACATCTTGAGGGCCTCAGAGAGCCCTCTGTTCTTGAGAGTTTTTTGGCTTGAACAGGAAGGGGCGAATTTTAACTCCATTCGGCCAAAAAGTATGAACATAGATTTTCTTAGACCATTCAAAGGGAACACCGATCTTGAAACTAACAAATTTCAAATTTTGATCCGAATCGTGTAGTTTTTATGAATTGTAATATTTTTTCTTCATAAAAATAACAAACAAAGAAGCAAGGGAAAAAGTACCTTTATTTTTTGTTTAGTTGTCAAAAATAAAGGTTTTCGGGTTTTGACTATAAATTGATAAAGCCACATAATTTTGAACACAAAAATGGCCCTTAGTTATTATCTTGAAAAATATCAATTCGAAAAAGATTATACCTAATATAGGATATAGTTTCGGAAAAAAATTCGAGATTTTAATCAAGCTTGCCATAACGATGATAAAGAAGACAAATAAGTGGGTCCCATTATTCCGTCAATCTGTCTGTTTGGACCTAGACCTATAGCCTTAAAGGCTGAAGCGGTTTTCTTCAAATTTTGAACTCAAGATTTTTATCTCGAAAATGCTTCTATGATTTTACTGTAAAATTCAATATTCTCACTAATAACTTCATCGATTTCAATCAAATGTGGATGCTCCTTTATAATATTAAAATAAAATAATATGGCTTTTCAAAATGTTTGAAAACAGGGGGTCGATTCTCTAGCTGTAAAACTCTGAAGTAATAAATCTTATTATTATACAAAAAATTTAGAAGATATGCACATTTGGGTGATCGTTATATATTTTTTTCGAGTTCAAAGAAAGAAACAAAAATTCTCTACTTTGTTCACATTTTTATTTTCATACCATAAAGTCGCTGTAGTCCAGTAACTATATACATTAGACCTTGCGTCAGGTCCGGTAGTTCTGATTTTTTGCTGAGTTGTTAATGATGTTGGCCTAGTAATAAATCTGACTTTTCGACCTCGAGCGCCGAACGCAACATTGGTAAAAATCCAAAAAACCGCGATTTTTACGCGGTTTTTTCCACTTATTTGCCATTTTAACCATTATGCCTTCCTGAAATTAACATGATCAACTTCAACTAAAATTAATATGATCAACTTCACTTCAACCCCGTGCTGTGAGGATAGAAAAAAAAACACGAATAAAAATCAAATGAAAACAGTGAAGTTGATCATGTTAATTTCAGAAGCCATTTAAGCATTTGGTTTTCAGTTTTTAACTAAAAATTAATAAGGGTATTGAAAATCAAAAACAAAAATAGACGTACTTAATACCATTAAAAAAAAAAAATTACTTAACAAAAAAAAATCGTCTTTTTCTCAAAAATTTGAGTTTGAAAGTAAATTTTTCAAAAACTATCAGCTAAAATCACTTTATTTAAAAAGAATATTAAAGAATGGATTTCTGGCTTTAAGATGGGCAAAAGGATTTTCGTCCAGAAATTACCATTGTTTTTTTAAAGTAAAAATTATATTTGAGGTCAAGTTTTCTCAAAATGGCCCGACCCGCCGAAACGGGGGGATATATGGGTGATTCTCTGCCAACTGTGATTCTTTTTTTAGAAAATTTTCAAAAACTAAAACTTCTTGGAAACAATTTTTGTTTTGTGTTTGTGGCTTCATTTAGTTAGAGTATCATATCTGTAAAAGCATTTTGCTACAACTTTTAAAGAACAAAAAATATAGTGAAATGTACTAAAACTAATGACACTCTTTTTCTTTTTTTTTCTTTTTAATTTTTTCTCCCTCTTTTTGACCATATTTTTGTTGAGATCCTTGATTTTCTAAAACGTTTTGACCTCTTGACATTTCTACTTCCCTTTTTTTCTTTAAAAATTATCTCTTTTTCGTTTTTGAAGTCTGTTCTTCTGAATGGCAACCCTTTTCCTTGTGCTGGGTTATTACTTAGATTTTATTGCACGGAATGATTTTTGTTTGGCTCGTCTGAGGTATTGCTACCGTTCTCATAAGGAAAATTGGTAGAAGTAAATATTATTGCAAAGAATTATTTAATTATATTTATTTAAGCTAAAAAGGTACTTAAATACCACGGTACTGACATCCACGGTACTGACATTATGACAGTTTATGTAACCTCACTTCTCTATGCTTATGAGAAAAATAATTTTCAGGACAATTTTAACTTGTGCCGTTAAAAGGAATACAAAATTCTGATAACCAACCAGAAACATGTTATAATCTGCTTAAAAAATACTACCACGGTACTGACAAATAAATTTGTGACATACTTTCATCGCATGCAAACATATCACTCTTAAAGTACAACAACGTACAAAAATTAAAATAATTGTTGCTACCTATACATAAATAGTTTATCTTTTAGAAAACCTCAATACATACGCGTTAAAGATAAAACAAAATGGCGGTTGAGCGGAAAATCTTTTGAATTCAAAAATAAAACTAAAACCTCGGACAACATTCATTCATGATTATTTTATTCAGCTATAAGTATTTTGACTTAATTTTTGAATTATTTTGTCAAGCAAGTATTGCACCCAAACTTTTCTAAGGGCAACATTTCTATTCAATGAACTATTTCATTCGAAAACAGTAGACTTAATCGGAAAAACAAGGATAGGACATGCCACGGTACTGACATTTTGACCATACTTTTCCCAGCTTTGTCGAAGATATTGCAAATTTGGTCATGATATGGAATGTAGATTGTATTAAATAGCCATTTACACAATCCAAACCAAAAATATAAACGAACATTTTACATTAAACAACAAAAAAAGCACTGGACGCAAAGAATCACAGTTGGAACGGAATCACCCATATATTCCCTATTCGGTTCTATGGTTTTCTTCTTTTGGCCCAATCGTCACGCTCTATTGCTTTGATGCAGCATATGTCAAAGACCATGTTTTTGTTATTATACTATTTTAGATGCTAATTGTTGTTTTAAATTTTGTATTGCTATATTTTGAAAAGCCATCCCTTGGAAACTGTTATGTCTAGAGAACCGGCTTTGGACTCAAATTGAAGAAAATTTAGTAAGGTTGAAATCGTAGAGGAATGTTTTATTCGGAAATTAAGGCGTAATGGTTAAAATGGCCAGTAAGTGAAAAACCGCGAAAAATTCGGGTTTTTTTTAGATTTTTACCGTTCGGCGCTCGAGGTCGAAAAGTCGGATTTATTACTAGGCCAACATCATAAACAACTCAGCAAAAAATCAGAACTACCGGACCTGACGCAAGGTCTCAGTCCTATGAAACTACAAGGTTACTGGACTACTGTGGGAGTTTAAAATAAAATTAAATTTCCCTTTTTTTTGCATACTAGAAAATTTGAAGTTGACAAGAAGAAATTCACACGGGAGGGGAGTACTATTTCCCCCACTTGGACAGAAAGGACAATTTAATAAAATAATTGAACAAAATAGAAAAATAATTAAAAACAACGGCAACACTTGCAGTAATGTTTTGAAGTTTTCTTAGAGAACCAAAAGTCTATTCTTACTGCTTGTCCTCAAATTAAGTTTATTTCATGAACAGTTTTGGCAAAAAAACTTTTTTAAACTCAACATTTTTAAGAAAAAATATTTTTTTTTTTTAATTTTAAAGAAAACAGTTTTTGTTGAACTTGTTGTTGTAAGTGTTGCCGTTGTTTTTTTAATTAGTTTGTTCTATTTAATGTATTTTTTTTATTAAATTGTCCCTCCCGTCTAAGCTGGAGGAGATATAACCTCCCTCCCGTGGGATTTTTTTACAGTCTACTTCCCACCTATACAACTGTACATGCTCTGAATTTTGTTGGCAGATATTACATGGATTTCCTTATATGCAAAAAAAAACAGAAATTTAATTTACTCCTACAGAGAAATGAACATTAAAATCTGTAAAAACAGGGAATTTTTTTCTTCATTTAGACCCGGCTAAGGTCCATCCGCGATGATCTTTTTTTAACGATCACCCTAATTTAATTAAATCATTATTCCGGACATTATTTTCGATGAAAGAAAAGCAACAGAAAAAAAGTTTACTTATACACAAGGTAAAAACTCAAAAATGACACACAAGTAGTGGCGGCCACGATAAACAGAAACAAGTAATTAGATCCACCGTTTTTGAAGTGATAAAATAATAAAACTTAGTAAAAACTTAACAAAAAAACTGAAACTTCACGCGGTTTCACAGTTAGGGAATCGTCCCCCAGGATTTTTTGATATTTAAAAAATTAACAATTTTTTATTGAAAATTCAATATTTCATAAACAGGTTTATCAACTTTTTTGAAACTTAACTTTTAAATGTATGTGTATAATAATCACAAAGTCGGCAAATCAATTTCTTTTTTACAATACTTACTACTATTTTTGTAATATAATAGTTCATAGCAACTTGAACTTTAACAGCAAGTTCGTACGACTACTCTTGCATTTAAGTTTGTTACTTAAACAGTCTTTATATATATATGAGAAGAACATATTTAAAATAAAAAAATCTCCATTTATCTTAGTTTTTTTTTTTTGATTTTCACCATAACATTAGATCAAATAGTCAAGAAGTACATAAATCATTTCTAAATATATACATTTTTTAATCCATTAAGGAATGAAAATTGTTTTTCAATCTTTATAAATATATTTTTTTGCTATCAATTTTATAATGAACGATCTTGGAGCAAATACATTTAAAAAAAAATGTATGGCGTATACGTAACTTTTTTTTATTGTGAGTCCCAAATAATTAATAAAATGTTAATGTTCTCGTATTTTAAGTTGTTTTTCAAGTTGACATTAAAATCATTTTTGTTGGTTGCAGTTTGATTTCAAGCTAGTAGTTTTTTTAATATTTTTTTTGTAAAAAAATGCATAAAAGGAGTTAGTTCCCGAGGATATGTAATTCAATAGTATCAATTAAATTGCGATAAGTCTACTTTTTAGCTGATTATATCAGTTATATATTCAACATATATTTGTTTTTATCTATACATCTATACATCTATACATATAAATAAAATTGGAGTGTCTGTTGTTAATATTGAAATAATTTCAAGTTTTTGAGTTTAGGTGGTTGTTTACTTGCTAAGAAACATAATTACATCATTAAAAAAATTTTTGTCTGTCTGTCTGTTTGTCCGCGGTAACCTTCAAAACAGCAGAACAGGTTGTAATGGGACTTTACGTACATGTAGTGTACAACTCTGGGAGTAATCCGGGTTACTTTTAATTGTAAACATTCTAACGGTATCTTTAAAATATGCGAAAAAGAATGAAATTATGGAAAAATTATATCGAAAAACAGGAAATGATTATTATAAACAAGTAGAAATAATTCAATTTAATTATAATTGTCTGAGTAGTGGTGAAAATTTGAATAAAATGTCTTAACTATTAAAAATTTTGTGTGAAAACGACATGCCACCAATAAGGCAGCGAAACCACGGCCGTTTGACAACCACAATGTATTTTTAAGATGCAACAAAATAAGAGTGTTTAAACATACCTTACACTTTTTATTCATTCAAACTATATGCCATCAACCTTGCAGCCTTATGAACGTTCTTAAACCACAGTAATGCACTTTTAAAATGCAATAATGCGATTGAAACGCTGCCAGGTTTTATTTAAATAATAATTTAATTTTAAAAGCCAATATGTTTGTTAATCTTTCAACCACTTTTAAAGTTTTAACTATTTAAATTTTTGTTTTAGCTAAACTAAAAGCCAATTTTTTGTTATTCTTTTTTACAATATTAAAGTTTTAGCTGCCTAAATTTTTTGTTTTAGCCAAACTAAAAGCCACTCTCTGTTAATCTCAAAACCCTTTTAAAAATGTCAACCATTAATCTTTTTTTTTTTTTTTTTTTTTTTTTTTGTCCTGTTTTAGCAAAACTTAAAATCAATTTTGATAAGCTTTTAACCTTATTAATGTTTAAACTATATAGTTCTTTATTTATTTTGTTTGTATCCTAATTAAGAACTGTAATTGTATTCAAATCATGTTTATATTTACGTATATGCAAAGCTGATAATGTCATTATGTATCATTTTACCAATTTTTGTATATAAAATAGTAACCATTTAACTTGAACGTCAATATGGCAGACGGCAATGCCACCGCCAAACCAATTTTATTACTAACTAAATGTTAAACAATAATTGTAATCGTGAATCACGAATTTGTAATAAAATAATCTAATCTAATCTAATCTAATCTAATAATTTAATTGGAGTGTTTGTCTTTAATATGGAAATAGTAATTAAAAGTAGCTCAGGTGGTTGTTTATTTGCTAAGAAAAATAAGTGCATTATTTTTAAAAATGTTGTCTGTTTGTCTGTTTGAACACAATAATCTTAAAAACGATTCTGACGAAACCTAACGTACATGTAGTGGAGTATCCTAGGGTACTTTAAATGGTTAAAATGTAAAAAAGGGTATTTTGAAATATTAGAAAAACAGTGAAATTGCGGAAAAATTATGTCGAACAATTAAACTAAAAATGTTTTATTGAAAATTAGCCTTTACTAAACTTCGTCAGCAATAGTAATGAAAAATTGAAAAGGGTCTGTTTGTTGTACTAATACTAGCTGGCCCGCCCCGGCTCCGCCCGGGTAGACATATGTAGACAATAATTTCGAGAACAAACTAAGAAAAGAAAATTCTAATTATGTGCCCTCGATTAATTGAATTCCAGATAAACCAGATTCGAATGTATTTTTTTTTTTATTTGATTGATTTCTTTTCAAACACAATTGATATATTATTTTTACATAAAACAGGTACCCAGAGTGTGCTCCCGCACCATTTTGTCAAAACGCAAGGCCGAATTTAACCAAACTTCACCGAAGATTACCGAAGATTATCATCCAAATAGTTCAAGCAGTTCTTGAGTTATGGTGTGACCAAGGGAAATATGGGTTACATTTTATTTATATACCTAATTAGTTTTAAGGCTCAAAATTTCAAAGATCCGGTTGAACCCCGTTTTGGATGAAAGCTATTTTTACCCCTAAATCATTATAGCAGCCAGATTTCTTCTGAAAAATACAGAGAAAAAAGTATATCACAATACCGAATCTCGGCCCCACTGTACGTGCGCCGCCGTTAAGCTGAATTTACACCTTCATGTACGTTGTTCATTTTTGCCTGAACAAAGAAGGTGTAAATGATAACATCAAACACGAACAACGAAGAAATTCAAAGACGTTTTGAATTTTGGATGAACTTTACTCGTTGTTCGTTGTCGAATGAAGGTGTAAATCCAGCTTAAAGCTGTTGTGTGCTATAAAATGCAAAGAAATTTATAAAATGAAGATCAGCTTTGGATTTTTCTTAGTCCATTTAATTAAAGTCGTCCTGATAGAAGTATAAAGGTAATAATATTGGTACAACGAATAGACTTTTATCATTTTTTGCTGAGGAAGTTTTGACTAAGGGCTATTTTTCCCTTCATACTTCTATCAACACGACTTAAATTAGATGGACTACGAAAAATCCAAAGCTGATGTACATTTTATTAAAATAAATTTCTTTGCATTTTATAGGACACAACAGCATAACAGCGGTGGCGGCACACAGTGGGGCCGAGATTTGGTATTGTGAAATATACTTTTCTCTCAGTATTTTTCAGAAGAAATTTGGCTGTAATAATGATTTTGGGGTAAAAAATAGTTTTCATCCGAAACTGGGTTCAACAGGAACGTTAATTTTTTTTGAAATTTTGAGCCCTAAAACTAATCTTCTTCTTCTTCTTATATATAAAAATCAATCGTTGTGCGTAAGTCCTGCAAAAGCTCGAAAACGGCTTAACCGATTTGGATGCTTTTTTTCAAGAGATGTTTGGTATGAACCGGTGAGTGTTTAAATGAAGTTTGGTCTAAATTGGTCTTGCGGTTTGCCAGCAACGTGCAAAAATGCAATCTGAGTGCCTGTTTTACGTACAAAAAAAAAATAAAACAATTGAGTTTGAAAACATCAATCAATCAATTAGTATGAAATTAAAAAATTAATATTAGGTACAGTTGAATCTCCATTGTCCGAAATTCCACTAATCGAGGACCAGATTTTCAAAACCAGAACTTGAAGTGCGGCCAATCTTCTACTTAACACATAAGAAAATGGCTTGCGATCGGTTTGGTACAGTGCGAATAAACTGATATTTTTTACTATCCAAGATGGTTTTAGGGGGATCAGAAACTGTATTTTGGGTGTTGTAAAACTTCTAAAAAAAATAAATGGAATAATTCATTGAACTAAATATATAGTTGAAGACCATGAACAATGTTCTTTTGGGAGGAAGAGGTAAATAGATAAAGTTTTTATTGATGGATATTCAAACTATGTATGTTCTTAGCGGATAAAGGTTTTTTTACTGTCAGTTGAAGCAATCACAATAAACTTGGTGTTGGGAGTATTCTAAATGGTCAGAGTCATGGGATGAAAGTCTTTATTCATAGCAAGATGCACACTGAAAAGCGAGAGGATGGTATAATTTGAAGGTAAGTCAAATCTGGATCTCGAGGTCGGTTTTGTATACCTAATATAAATCAATTGCTAATGCAGAATATTTTTTAAAATCCAGGATAGTTGTTTGGGGAACAAAAACTGCATTTTCAGTGAAATTTCAGCGCATTATGCAAAGTTACTAAGAAATTAACAATGATAAATCATAGAATTTCAAAACATTGCAGACAATGAAAAATTAATGGACTTTTTGATTGGATATCTGGAAGATCTAGAAGAGGAAGAAGATCTGTCATTCTCACTCTAATCGAAAAGGCTATAAGTCATCTTATGTCTACCAACAGCCTTATCCATATCAACAGTTTCAAGTGACCTTCGGAATTGGTAAGAAATTGTTTTTGTGAACCAGAAACGGGGTCGGATATCCTACTTTGTTTGCTTTTCTTAGTCTTAGGAAATTACGGTCCGATTCTAAAAATAAATTTTTGTGTTTGAAGGGTTGAAGTTACAAAATGGCTTTTAGAAATGAGTATTTTTAAAACTCTCAAAAAAGGCATAAGTACAGTGAAAGCTCTACTTGCGGATGGCTCTGATAAGCAGAAAATTCCTTTAAACGGACATATTTTTGGGAATGACCTTTTTCTTGAGTTACTCATGCAAATTGCGTTCCACTAAACAACCACTCCTTTAAACGGACTAGGGCATTTATTGCTCATCTCAAATAGAACAGAAACAAACGGACAAAATGGAAAAGGCGTAGGAACTGTTTTCAGAAAAGTCTCAGATTTTTTATTCAATACAAAAACAAATCACTGGAATATCTTTATTAAACGGACGCGAAGCTCCAATAACCGGAAAGGTCACAGTTACGTTGAGAGGTTAGTAGAGGATTTCTCGTGTAACTAAGTTAAAGTTAGTTGAGAGTGTATGATTCCTGTTTCTCCAGCTCGTTTTGAAATCTTTCTCTTAGCCAGACAGCTCTGCTAACCAGACAAAAAATAGGGGACGATGAGTGTTCGCTTATTGTAACTTTCTCTGTACCAGGTATACCTAAGACTCAGAAGTTTTATATGAACCCATTTAAAAAAATATTTTATTACAAAGTAAGATCGTGCGACCTTCGAGGGTTAAGTTTGTTCAAAATTAGATTCAGAGTTTGCCAACAAATGCATTTTTTAAGGCGATACAACGTTAGCTGGGCTTCGTCTATGATGAGTTACACTCACATTTTTTTAAATTAATTTTTGGTGGAACGAAGTCCACCGGGTCATCTAGTTCTATACATAAAAATGAATCCATATTTCCATTTGTCACACCTTAACTCAAAAATTGCTTGACTTATTTGGATGATTCTTTTCAGGTAATCTTTGGTATTGAGTGTTTTTCGTGATTTTTTTTTTTTAATTTGACCTTGCGTTTTGCCAAAAAGGTGTAGAAGCGCACCTGGGTATCTGTTTTATGTAAAAAAAATAAATCAATTGTGTTTGAAAAGAAATCAATCAATCATGAAATTTGGTTCTAACAAAATAAAAACAAAAATATAATCGAATCTCGATTAGGGGCCAGTTATAGCGATCAGTAAAATGCATCAGTAATGATTTTCTTTTGCAGTATTTAATATGTTTAAATGCTTTTTGAGACAAAAACTATATGCAAATCGATGACGAATGTAATAAAATAATTTTTTTTTAAAGAAAAACTTGATTCGGAATTGTATTTTTCGAGAAAAACCATTTATTTGATTTTACTGACGAAAACTCATTTTACGTATCAGCTGATTGTCATGTCACTCAAAATGAAACAATTCGTTCCGCCTGTTTGTGTTCCATTTTTTTACTGTTTCAGTAGATACGAAAAAAAATTACTGATGCCTTGACATCCAGTAAAAACAGAAAGAAGAAGAAGACATTAGTTTTACTGACACAATTTTACTGTTCGCTATAAACATCCATCAGGAAAAAATTCAGAATTCCTTTCGTTTCAACTTTTTACTGATGTGTTTTACTGATCGCTATAACCGGCCCCTTATCCGGAATTCGATCAATCGAGGACACATAATTAAAATTTTGTTTTGTTAATTTGTTCTCGAAATGTTTGTCTACCCGGGCGGAGCCGGGCCGGGCCAGCTAGTTTAAAATATAGTTAAAATATATTTGAGACTACTTGTTGGTTTGCCAAAATTACATTTACAAAAAAAAAAAGAATTTTGATACTTTGTTACTTTCGCTTTAAACCGTTTTCTGGGATTCAAAATAAGTCAAGGAAAGAACGCATCAAATCAACTGCACCAACAAGAATGCGCAAAAAGATCCTTAGTTGCTTCTTTTTGTCAAGTTGTAAAGCTGTTTTAAGACCAACACAAAAATTGGCGGGTTTAAACCAACAATAAAGTTTACTTTTAATATCATGAAGCAATTGTAAGCTTTATGATATTAGAACATCAAAAAAATCAATTTTGACATTAGCAACTAGGCCAGACACCTGCTTTGCAATTGTAAATGCTGGCTGACATTTGGCAAAGTCCATCGCACATGTGAATGCAGTAAGACGCATTTTCAGATGCACTTGGGATACGATGGATATGGGTATTCACTTCGAAGGTGGAAAGAATTTACATTCAGTGGATACAGTGACGCAGATTTGCGGGAGACATTGAAAGAAGAAGGTTGACGACATCTGTGTATATTTTCACGTTTCTGAATAATATCATTACTTGGAGCTCGGAACGTCTATTAGTGGCTTTATCAACCACAGAATCCAAGCATATGGTAGCAGCACACGCTGCCAAAGAATAAGCGTGGTGAAGGAATTTGCTGACAACACTTCACGCCAATTTTGTATAGGAATAATCGGAGTGCAAATACAACTCGTAAAAAAAAGCATTCGAACGTACGTAAAATCGGGAAATCAATTTAGAGATATTATGATACAAATTTAATCGACAGTCTAGTGATATGTACAAATATTTAAGAAATTTGATGAATATTTTATCAAAGAATTAATTTGATGTTTATGAATTAATTGTTTATGTTGATGTTATTCAAATTGTGTTATGCAAATTAAGAAGATCACACTTCTAGTTTACCTACCTAATTTGTATTTAGTTCAAATTACATAAATCTTAGATTTCTATTTTGATTTTTTCAGTTTAGTTAAATTTAGTTTAGTTTAGTTTAATTAAGTTTAGTTAAGTTTAGTTTAGTTTAGTTTAGTTTAGTTTAGTTTAGTTTAGTTTAGTTTAGTTTAGTTTAGTTTAGTTTAGTTTAGTTTAGTTTAGTTTAGTTTAGTTTAGTTTAGTTTAGTTTAGTTTAGTTTAGTTTAGTTTAGTTTAGTTTAGTTTAGTTTAGTTTAGTTTAGTTTAGTTTAGTTTAGTTTAGCTTAGTTTAGTTTAGTTTAGTTTAGTTTAGTTTAGTTTAGTTTAGTTTAGTTTAGTTTAGTTTAGTTTAGTTTAGTTTAGTTTAGTTTAGTTTAGTTTAGTTTAGTTTAGTTGTACAAGTTAAAAATAAAAGCTCACTATTAAAATACAAAAGCAACATCAGAATTATACACATTAGTTAAATAATTAAATTATGCAATAAAACTGAGTAATTTAAAATAAGCTTTCCAAAAAGCTACAAAACAATACTGTAAATGTGGCCGTTATTTTCAGCTCAAGTAGGGGGACAAATTACTCCTCTCCCATACGATTTTTTCTTGTCTACTTTCAACCAAATTGTCTTGAGTTCGTTGGCAGATTTTTTGCGAATCACCTATAGTCCAGTAAATAGAGGTACAAATAGGGGGGGTTCCCTACAAAAGGTCGGGTAATTCTAAATGTTTGATATGTTATATGGTATGGTTGGTAGATGAAAACTAAAATTCCACAACCACGCCCCCTCCGCCCCCTTCAAAATCCGGAAAAAAACTAACAAAAATCGGCTATTTTATCAGTTTTTTGCTTATAACTTCTTTCCAGTATATTTTTACGGAAAAAAGTAAATGTAACTTTGTAGACAATAAAATTTCCTACAGATATGATTTTAAAATATTTTTGTACAACCACTAGAATCGGCGCTATGGAGCTCCCAAAGAAGGCTAAAATTTCGTATTTTCTAGTTTATTTTAGTTTATTCCCTCTTTACAGCACAATAACTCCTTAACCGTCAAGTTTAGGGCAAAATTTGTTACAATCAGTCTTGTAGACATATGACTACAGTTGACGTCCTTTAAGTCGAACTCCTCCTAAGTCGAATTTCCCTTTAACAAGAATTTTTTCACCATGTTTGTTTTATATACTCCTCTCAAATTTCCAAACTTATTTATTTCTCTCTAAACCGAATTTTTGCAAAACTCTTGATTTTGACTTAGAGGGAGTCGACTATATTTTCATTTTGTGACCAATACAATCGGGAATCGGGTGAGTTTTGAGAAAGTGTTTTTTATTCAAACGTTTTTATGAACTCACTTTCTTTTCTGTCTGTTTTATACTGTACTGTAGTAGTGTACTGGAGTCCCGTAGAAATTTTATTACCGATTTGTCTAACCACCTTAATCGATTGAAGTATTCATAGGAGAATCAGAAAACTTGGATAGGCATCAAGATATTCTGAACCCGGTGTTTTAGTCGCAATTTTTTGAAAGTAGTCCCCAAAATTCCATTTTGATGAAATTTATAGACATGATAATTGACGAGATGAAAAACCAGTACAATTAACTTCCACTCACAGCCCCTCCCACTTTTTTAAAACATAATATTTTCGGAAAAAATTAAAAAATTCGGGTGTTGTTCAGATGACCCATGAAGGGCCGAAACCACAAGTGCTCTGGTGATGGCTTACCCCCTCTGAACCAGAGGTTGGATCTTCTTTATTGCCTTCAACTTGGGATTCAGAAACTCAAAAAGCTGGAGCATTGTTTCCCATTCGCACAATCTAGTTTAGCCAAGTCGACGTATTTTGACTTTTTGGAATACATTGTTTTTGAACAGCTCATTGAGCTCACTTTTGTGCTTTCTCCTCCAAAAATCCGTCGTATTACTTGCGAAAGAGTCCAGTATCAGTTTTCATTTCTGATTTTCATCTTACCGAAAGTAGGAGTGTCTGGAGCGTAAGAATAGTGTTGAACCTTTTTTGACAAACATAGATTAATAGCAGTGGTTTCCAAAAGTATTTTTTCGTCTCGACTTGAAGTTCATTGGTCATTTCCAGAATTTTTGATCTTTTACTGGCATTCGTTTTAATATCCTTCATCATAACTACCTACAATTTGTATTCCAATGAGTAAGATGGAAGAAAAGACTTCCTCCGTATACAAACAACGTGGACAAAATCAGTGATCAATACTGACACTTAGACCAAAGTTGGCCCGTTGTGATACCACATGAATCTTGAATAATTTTCCTCACTCGTGCAACCATTTAGAGCTCCTGACGAAGCGTGCAAGACTGTAAATGTCTTTGCTTGCCAGATCACTAGGATCGTTATAGTAGTAATCTCCTAAGTGGAGCCTACGTCTGTAGGAAAGAGCAGGTCAATTACAGACAAGGTGAGGAATCGATTCTTCCTCCTCCTCGTCCATACCGCTTCTGTAAAAATCATTTAAAAGTACGCCAAGCCACGTTGCGTGCATGCCTATTAAACAGTGTCCCGTTATGACACCTACAATAGGGCTGATGTGCAGTCTGCTAAGAGATATTAAACACTTGGAGCGCTTTAAGTCAAGGCTTGGTCACATTTGTTTTGTTGTCAAACACGTAGTGATGTTGTCCTACCTATTGTTTGTTCTCTCCAAAGCATCTTGCTTCAGCAAAAGTTTACACGTAGCGATGGGTATACCAATATTTAGCTTTTCAAGTAAAATGGGTAGTAATGTTCCACTTCTAGTCAGCTCATCAGCTTTACAATTACCTGGAATGTCACTATGACCCGGCACCCAACAGAGGTGAATATTAAACTTTTGCGCCACATCCAACAGAAATGATCGACAGTTAAGGGCTGTTCTAGCGTTTTAAGAGACAGAGTCCAGGGATTTAATAGCAGCTTGACTATCAGAGAAGATGCGGATATCCGAGGTTGATATCACGTTTTTTTTGCGCCAAGGTACTTCTTTTATCGCTAGAGGTACGCTACAGTGCTTAGGAAGACGGAATGAGAGACTTTAATTTGGTCTATCACAGTATACACCTCCACCAAGCAGATTGTCGGTCTTCGATCCTTCGGTGTAGAAGTGAATTGATTGATCTTCTAAGAATTCCGTAGTGGGATTATGTTGTCAGTGTAAACCAATGATTGTATTGGTCACAAAATGAAAATGCAGTCGACTCCCTCTAAACTGAATTCTCACGGGATATCAAAATTTTTTCAAGTTAAAGAGTTTTGCAAAAAGTTGATTTAGAGAGAAATAAATAAGTTTGGAAATTTGAGAGGAGCATACAACAAACATGGTGAAAAAATTCTTGTTAGAGAGAAATTCGACTTAGGGGGAGTTCTTTGAGGGCGTCGACTGTAGTTGCATGAAGTTGATAGCCAGTTAAATTATTTACAAGATTGATTATAACAAATTTTGCCCTTAACTTGACGGCGAAGGAGTTATTGTGCTGTAAAAAGGGAATAAACTGAAAATCTTAGAAAATACGAAATTTTAGCCTTTTTTGAGAGCTCCATAGCGCTGATTGTAGTGGTTGTACAAACATACTTTTAGATCATATTTGTAGGAAACTGTCTACAAAGTTACGTTTTACTTTATTCCGTAAAAATATCCCGGAAAGAAGTTATAAGCAAAAAACTGAGGGGGCGTGGTTGTGGAATTTTGGAATTTTCATCTACTAGCCATACCCTATAACATATCAAAAATTTAGAACTACCCGACCTTTTGTAGGGTAAAACCTCTCTATTTACTGGACTACTAGTATGCAAAAGAAAGATAAGCAATTAAATTAATCCCTTCAGCGATGAAAATAAAAATCTGACAAAATTAGAAAATGTTCATGATATGGAGCCAATTTATTTCCATAAAAGGATATTTTTTTAACGCTCACCCTAATATTTATAGTTTGGAAGATGGATGGTAAATGAAATTTCGATTTCACCATACCCCCCAGCACTGGTGGAGTTGTGAAAAGAAAATACAACAACGAGCTTTTTGGACTGTACGTGTACATCAAAGCTGATCTAGCCAAAAAAGTAAAAGTCCAACGATCAGCTCTAATGGAAGAGGAAACCAACCAACTTGGCGGATTAAACTGGAGACAGCTAGTTAGAAACCAAGCTGACTGAAAGAAGGTTTTTGGTTGAAGCAACATCGGACTTTAGCGCCACCTTAGTTGAGTAAGTAAGTTCATAACTCAGTCGGGATGTTCAAAAAAAAAAAAACGCTTATATAACCATAAATTTAATAATTGTAAGGAAAAATACAAAATTCAAAAGGAGTTGAATTTATACTTTTCGGGATGCTTGCTCATTTGCATTGGGTGCCATATTTGTACTTAAGGTAAATTGCATTTTACTCAATAAATCGCTCATTTCAAACTGCAAGAGTTGTTGCAAATTTTATTTTCTACAACTTTTATCATAACAAATTTTTCAATGCTGTTCTTATTTTTCGATTTATTTAAAAAAATAAGATTAGAGTCATTTATTTTGATCATTAAAAAAATACTAGTCTCGTCCCCACCCCGACACCACTCAAAAAATGAAAGCTAGCTATAAAATATTTGAAAATTGAAGCGAAAAACATTTCTGTATTTTTTAAATTAAATTTTATTGGATGTGCACAGTGAGGGGCGGTGTAAAATGGTTCTTAGCTAAAATGGACCCACAGTGCTTAATTTTGTGATTAGCATATCCCCCGCGACTATTACTTTCCAACCACATAAAATTTATCCAAATCGGTCAAATACTTTTTGAGAAAATGGTACCACAAAATTGATTTAATCCTATTTATATATATAGATGAACCGATTTCGCTGAAATGTTCAGTCTCTTTTTCTTAGCAACAGAAAGATTGAAAAAGTGATTTCACAAAACCCCGCCTTCTGCCACTCCCACTTTTCTTATATATTTTTTTATTTGTACATGCAACGTGTATAGAAAGATGGTTTTGATTGAAGCATTCATTAACCTAAGGCATTGTAACTAGTAGAGTCTTTCTCGTCTACTCATCCGCTAATTTTATAAGCCAACTTGTCAATAGGCAAATATTAATTACCATTTAGCTTAAGAGAGCATAATTAAAAAAAATTAGTTTTCTAGGGACGGGACGTTCAATAAGATGATAATTCAAACACTATGTGTCCTTCATTGTAATAGTGATTTTATCTCCACCAAAAATTAAATAAATAACATTTTTGAAGCTGTTTATTTGAAAACAAGGAATTTTGAAAAGTATTTTATAAAAAAAAAAGTTTTGACTGCCGTGATCTCTTTTTGTTATCTTAAAAGATATTTGTACATGTAAATTTCTGAAAAACAATCATTTCATCATTTCAAGCAAAAACAGTGTAAATTTTCTGTTACAATGAGCGACACACACCTATGTAAGTTAAAAGTAGGGTTGGATTGGGCAGGAAAAACACTGCCACGTTTAAATATAAAGAGAGCTTGCTTACAAAATTTCAATTTTCTCAAGACGTCGAATAAGCATAAACTAATATATATAAGTTAAGTGGGCGTGGTAGTAGGCGGATTTACTAATACTTATATATTTTTGAAGCTACTACGAACTGTGAAAATTTCAGTCAAATCTTTTAAGTAGATTTGGAATGAGTACAACTTTAAAATTAAGGGCTCAATACGACAATAATAATATATTACGAATTAAGTAAACAAATATTTATTGTATTTACAAAATTGTTATGATAAAAGTTATGGGAATTAAAACAACAACTTTTATCAAATGCATTTTTAATCATTAGTCGGAAATGGGGAAGTTATTGAAAAAAAAATAATTTGCCTGAAATTCAAAAGCGTACAACCACAGATACTATAGTTACATAGATATCGCACGCAGAGCAAATAAAAATGACTACTTTTTTATCGTGGGACGTAGAGCTACATCCCAGTTATATCAATATTGTGTGAGTTATGGGCAACATTTGATCTTTAAAAAGATAGATTTATATTTATACATAGACATAAATTCAAAACGTCAACAACAAGTCATCCGTAGTTTGATCAACCGACTCGATTTTTGAGGACGAAACAAAAGAGCTTGCAATCACAAAATATTAAGGGTATTCATGCAACGTCGTAAGTTTACAAATTGTGTAAAATGATAAGTTTACGAAAAAGTTTGCATGAACGACCTTTTTATTAATTTGGTTAAATGCTGTGTAATTGAATCAGCTGTTCGTTAAACGTCAAATATTTGGGCGCGTTCAGCTTGGGTCGATGAGTTGGTTTTACAGATAATGCATTATGGTCTGTTTATTTGCATGTGTGTCTACCTGTACAAATATATATTTGTTTTAATAGATACGTGTAGTAAGTAGTCCTGTTAATTCAATTATATTTGTTTTGCATTGGAATAAATACATCAATGCCATTCTTTTTGCTGGAATCTCAATACCATTTCAACTCAACTCAAGTGACAACTCAACTCAAGGATTAAAACCCACGAAAAGTTGCTTTCCAAACAGTCAAAAGAAGAAAAGAAAAATATTCCACTTAAGAAAAATGAATCATCCCTCTCTTTTTCTCGTTCCAACTTCAACAAATGTCAGTTTTATTCCCGTGAGATGAGTATGGTTTTCATGTATTCGCTCATTTTCAACCGACCACTTCAGTAAACTATCAACAATTATTATAGTTCTACCTTAATATTCATGACAATAGTCGCGTTGTAAGTTAGAAATATATTAGTCGCAAGCTCACGGCAGTGGTCAGACGAAAATCAGCGAATACAAACAAATCATATGTCACGCCCATAATGTACTTTTCTTCATTTTCGTTAACTTTTGCGCCCCCGAGTACACTTCACGAAAGTGAAACAGAAATTTGTTGAGGAAGGAACGAAAAAAAGAGAAAAAGTGAATTATGGCTTAGTTCTGATTTTGAGAGTTTAGAAAGATACTTTGCATTGGCTAATGACATCTGTTTCTAACAGCTTCCGACTATTCAGAATCTTCCAAACCAGTGCGAATCATTCGTTGATCACAGCAAAAACATTAATAACAACACGTTGTTGTAAATGAAAATAACACATTCGTCGTCTTCAACGAAAGATTCGCATTGGTTTGGGTGGGAATTTATAGTTCTACCTTAATAATTTACGAAAAGTAGCTTTCCTAAAGGCTATCCCAAACCAACACGAAATTAATGTGAATGATCTCAATACTAAAAAACAAAAAAAAAGTGTCTTTGTGAATGCTTCGCTATAATTTCGCGTTGGTTGGGCAGAGCCTTTAATCGTTGAGTAAATGTGGACCTTCTAATTATTTTTTTTTGTGTAAGCTACGTTTTAATTCACAACTTTTATCACCAACTAATTGCAATGCAATAATAACAGAACACATTCAGAACTTTTTTAGTTCTCCGAGATATTATCATTTATATCATGTTTCTAAACATGCCTGATTCTTAGGCGCCAGTTATAGCTATCATTGAAACTCATCATTGAAAATTTTAATGATTGATTTTGAGACGTTTAGGAAGTAAAATCATTTATTATTTTGATGAACAAATAAAGGCTAAGACTTAGTTAATATTTCTAGCCAAAAAAAAATTTTAAAAAGGCCTAACTTTCAACATAAAAACACTTTTATTATTTCAATGATTGAACTACCTTACCAATGATCATTAAAAAATTAAAAGTCATTTTTTGAAGAAAGTTGGGCATATTTGAAATTTTTTTTTGACTAGAAATATTTATTAAGTCTTGAGCTTTATTTGTCCATCAAAATAATAACTGATTTTACTTCTTAAACGTCTCAAAATCAATCATTAAAATTTTCAATGATGAGTTTCAATGATAGCTATAACTGGCACCTTAAAGTCACAAACACGCCTAATTCAATCTCTAAAAGTCACAATGACGTTTGGATAAGTTTAACCAAATATTTGGTTAATTTTCCGCAGATAAAATTAACCAAATTGTGTAAACCATTTCCCATACAAAATTTGACAGTTCATTAACCAAAAGATAAAATTAACCAAATCGTAAACTACTCTAGTGTTTTACGCAGTTGCATGAATACCCCTATTGAAAAAATGGTCATTTTTATTTTACTGGATGCGATATCTATGTAACTCTAGTATCTGTGGTACGAAAGAACACTAAAAAGTATAATTTAGACTCCTTTTGATTGCCGAAGAAATTTAGAGTAAAAAATCTCTTTAATTTCTTTATTTCAAATGTTTGTAAAGAGTTTTCCATTGAACGTTTTAATACAATAAAATAGAAACTGTGAGTGAGATATCGTTCAAATTTTTCATTTATTCAGGAGGCTCATGTATGCTATTATGTATTTAATATTAAATCATTCAAATATCTGCCATGGCTTCGCTGGGTGGCAAGCACCGAAATCGTCCTCTGGTGTATAAATCAGGCTGAATTTAAACAATGGCATTGATTACGATGGCTTTCAGGGCAGTGGTGGTTTATTGTTTATTGGTATACGTTTTTTTTCCAAGGCCACGAATCGTTCATCGTTTTGACTTTGAATTTTTTTTAAATTCATTAAATATTCATAAAAAAAATCTGTAGCTGACCAATTACTGACAACCGTGAAGAGGCCAAAAGTTTTTTTTGTGAACTTGAAACGAAATTCAAAAATTCATAGAAAAAAAATCTATGGCTGACCAATTACTGAAAATAGTTGACCTTTTATCACGATCTAGAAATCTTTCGGATATGTACATTTTTGCAAATTTCCCATAAATGAGGCGCCAAAAATCGCGCGTGACCTTGAGCGACCTTGAGAAAGCTTAAGCCTTTATAACAAGTTATCTAGGGCTGCCCAATTTCTGGGCCCACTTGACCTTTTCTGACCAATTAGATTGCATTTTTTTTAATCAAATTTCCCTCATATGAGGTGCTAAAGGTTCGGAGCCGAATTCCATTCCCTATTCAAAATATGACTTATGTTGTAAATGCTAGTCCAAAAAGTACTCGAACCAATCCTAGTAGGTACATTTATTAATATTTTCATGTTGTGTTGTCTGATTTTAGAAAACTTATTTGAAAAGCCGCCAATAAAAGTAGTTATTAGGTACCTATATTTAAATCAGTTAGAATTTGTTACCAAAGTAGGTACTTATACCGTCTGAAACTGATCATAATCGTAACTAAGAGAAAAGCAAAGGCAAGATTCATAAAGCCAAAATCATGGCAGATTTCTCAAAGTGTTGTTGGTGGCCAATATATGGATATTTCGTTTTTATTGCAGCTCTTATCTGATATGCGGAAGATGTGGAAAGAATAACTTCAAAGTCATAAAAAATTATTTGCCAAACTTATAGTCATAACTAAATCAACAAGTTTGAATAATAATTTTCAATAAATTGCATTTGCATACATAATCCATTGTGTTCAATCATTAACGCGTATAAGCCGTTAGCAGAACAGTTGGATTTTTCGGGAAATAAAATTTCAACCAATTAATGAATTATATAATGGCTATTAGCTTGATTTGATATTCCAGTAAATACCATCAGCTATACCTAGGTGTGATTAAATTAAATACCTTCGCAGTGGTATACTTATAGCAGCTCCGAACCACAGCTTGATATACTTTCGATTTAACTTTCCGATATTTATGTATCTTTTTTTTCGCTGATTCTGTTTTAGTTTGTTTTGGTTTCCCTACGAGACAATAACTCTCACTTTGAATTTAAACAGTTAGTTACATAATGACAAATATGATATCTATCTTCTATCATCAAGTACGAAACAAGTCACGAAGACACAAGAAAAAGTCGAAGAAGAAGAAAGGGAAAAATATTGAATAAATAATTAACCAAAGATGTTAAAATAAAAAAGGTGCAAGTGCTTTGGGTTTACCAACATAAGCGTTAATTTTGTTGACATGATGATAAAACAACAAAAAAAGAAAAACAAGAAGAATAAGTTTATAGAAGAAGATGAATAAAGAATATACAAATTACCTTACAACACTTCGTCTATTATTCCGCTCTTTACGCACAAGAATCTTATTGTTCTCATCTGTCTGCTCTAGTTTGTCTATGGTTGCACCTTTATCATCGTCATTGGCTAAAATAAATTCATTAGATGCAAGTGTTGTAGCTGCATTATCGTTGCTTTCACTGAACTCATTAACTATTGAACGAATATCACAGTTTGACGATGATGCTTTCATCTTGGTACGTCGAAACGACGTCAAACTTGTCATTTTGCCGAGTAATCCTTTTTTAGCATTTATCGTTGAGAAATAGCTAAACATGAATAAAAATATTTGGATTTATTTTTATTATTATTTTGTTAACCGAACAATTTTGAACTACTCTTGCAACGCAATTTCGCCTGTTTGAAGATATAGATTGATATTTTTTTTAATTATTTGGTGATGGTGTGATGCAGAAGTTGTGTGTTAGAAATTATTTGTGATTAGGTTTAGAAAAAAAAAGATCAAAAATTAAATAAGCACTTTTAAGACACTCATAAATCGTTGAGAATTTGAAACAAAGACAAAAACACAACCCACCTTCATATTTTTATATTTTTTTTTTTTCAACTATCAAGAACAAAGAAAGTGAAGATTGAATATCTTTAGATCTAAGATGGGTTCACAAAGCTTCGTTTTTTTTTTTTAGATTAACATCTAAAGTCGAAGATAGATGAAACACTTTTTAAATCTGTTATAAATTGCATCCTTTGTGTACAAACAAAAACCTTATAAGAAGGAGCTTATAAGTTCTATATTTTAAAAACTCTAAAACATCATTTCTGGACACACTTCTTTGCCGAACAAATCTAGACGGGCGACTGTGACGGTGAAATTGTGAAAATCGGTCGATAGCTTGATTTTAAGTAACACTTCATTATCCATTGCACTGCACTGCACTTTACTTCATTTAACGTTTGCTCGAAGCGCACTCTATTTTCAAAGAAGAATAACAAGTTGAATGGGTATCTATGTGAAAATGGAGCGAAATCTTTTGCCTCACGGAATTTACCGGTGTATAGTTTTGATTTTACAGTTTGTCTTCGATCGTTTTTTTTTTCTTTCTATTTTGTTTTTGTTTTTAATAATAATCGTTTGAATTTAAATTCGAAACTCAGTGACCATAGAGAATAATTGGTTAATGGTTAAGCTTAAGAAAGAAACCGATACACACAAGTGTGGTAAATCCAGTTGATGAAACATTCACCCACTACAACACTACTAGATCCAATTTTTTTTTTCTTAATTTTTTGATTCAATGCACCTTTCAGTTATGATAAACAGCGGTATGATTTCAATTCACAAACGTTGTAAGTCTTATATTAAAGTTGTTTCTTTTAAGTCTGCAATGCAGGTATGGGTAAATTAAACACTGACCATCGAACCGAACACTTCAGGGTACCGATGACGAATAGATACAAGATACAACTCTTTTAAAAGTTAGCGGAAAGCGGGTCTCATCTTCGTATCTTCGACTTCGACTTGATGAACGAACTCGTTCGCTTAGTTTTTCCTCATTGAACTTTCTGGTTTTTTAGCTGGACGATAGTCAATATTACATATTGATTGCTGCAAATACAGTACCAGGCCAGCAAGCACTTGTAAGTCAGTAGGTAAAAGCTGATAAAGTAAATGTAGAGAGGATGACATGGTTAAGTACGTATAGATAGCGTGTGTAATGTGCATATTGACTTGGTATAGTCGCATGTATAGGTAGTTATAAGAATATCTAACTATTTTAGTATTAAAATATTTCCTCTACAATGGAATGAGTTTTTTTGCGAAATGTTTATTCTTGTTGATGTTTAGAATAGAGAACAATTATTTTACAATTATCTTCTTGCCTCAGGAGGTTGCATGATGGCTTTAATATGGTGTTCAATCAAATCATATTGCAAGTTGCATATTATTTTTTTTGTTTTTTACCTTTGTTGAATGTAGATACATAATTTCTTTTTGTGACTTTATCCAAACCAAGACGTAATCAATCCACAAACAAAATTATCTTCACTTGTTGACCAGACAAGTAGGTACCTATTGGTTATGACAATGGATAGAGAACATCTTCTACGCATATTTGATTTCTTGAAATAATCGTGATAGAAAATGAATTTTTAAAGTTATAAGACGTTAAGTTAATTATTGTAAGTTAATCAAGAGAATAGGAAGTTTGTTTCACACTTTAATTTTCATGTTTTTATTTTTTTCTGTGAGGTTATTTAGCAGTGGTTGCAGTGACCCATTTTTAACAATTAATCTTAGATATATGTATGTATCTTCAAGTGTATGTGACCGACTTAGATCCAGTTTTTCAATGCAAGATCATCCTAGTTCAGGGGTTAAACCAGAATCTACTCCTGGAGCATGATTTTCAATCAATTTAAATGCCCAATTGAAGCAACGAATTTGGTGAATTGACTCAACATTAACTAAGATACATTTTTGACTCCTAAAGATATAGTAATAGTAGGTTGTCAGTGGAGGATTTAAGATTTGACTATGACGAAGGGGCCTCGGGGCCAGTGGCGTATTTACCCTAGGGGCCATAAGGGCCATGGCCCGGGGCGGCAAACTGTGAAGGGCGGCATTCAACTTTGGATGCAAAATTTAAAATTCCCTTACAAATTTCTAAGGGAAAAGTAAAGCCTAGAGGCTCCAGGCGAACGAGCTGTTGGGCCACCCAATTTATATTTATTTATAATGATTTTCAATTGCACTAATAAGCCTTAGAGATATCAAAGTAGGAACGAAACATAGGAAAAACATTGGGGGCTATCGTGGATAAAATTTCCCACGGAATTTCTCCCATTTTCTAAAATTGGAAATACAAACAATTTTCCACTGCACCTTGAAGGTTCAAAATTGTTCGATCAAAATGGTGGCCCAGTGGCCATGGAATATTAATTTTCGATGTCAATAAATTCCGAGAGAAACTGCAACCACAATTCACGTTCCCAGTTTTGGACGATGGGAAAAATTCCGTGGGAAATTTTATTCACGATAGCCCCCATTAAATTGCGATGAGCCACCTCTAAGTATCAATAGGCCCGTCTCACCAAATAAAATCTCTGAGCGCTCAAAGTGCGCAAATTCGAAAGCGATAAATATTAATTAATTAATATTAATTAATATGTAAATAGAATAATTAATATAATATAATAATAATATAATAATAATTAATATAATAATTAATTAATATGTAAATAGAAAATAAAAACTGAATATTTAGACAAATTAAAATACATCAATTGAACATGCTATTATTCTTCATTCATTTTATACAATTTTGTGCTTTAACAGTTAAGTATTTTATGTAAGTAAAGTTGAAATGTTGTTTACCTACAGAAGTGCAGTACGAGAATTATTACATTATATGTATTTTTTGAACCATTGAATGTAAAATCTGGTTCCACCAAATCATCCCGCCTCCGCCAAATTTACACTGAGTCTCTGATATGGAGATATTATATAGTGAGACTGTCCTAATATGAAAATCTCAAATTTTAGGAGGATAATTATTTTGGTAACCTCTTTAGAAATTTTGAGACCAAGCATAAAAAAAACCTTTCGATTTTTCGGCACAGCCCAGTAAATATATGTCTTATAATACTATTTTAGATTGCTTAAAAGCATTCCGAGATGCTTTAATTAAAAAAAAAAAACAAAACCCTGCGTCCCTGCGTATGTTTCTGAAGATAAAAGTGACAAATTGCAGTGAAGAAGTGAAGAACGGTAATTTTCCCATATTCAAAAACAGACAAATTATAACGCTCCCGGATAAGCGAAGCACATTTGAACAGCTAAGCACGTCCCTTATTTTGCAAAATCAAATAATTTTGATACCTATGTATCTAAATTTACATTTTATTTATTTAAAAATGTGCATTATAAATGTTAATTTCATTTTTAAAAAAATCCTACGGAGTTTCATCCCAAGACATCGGTTACTAGAACACGCTAATTCAACGATTATTGACATTTTTCATAAATCGAACTTAGTACGCTCCCTGCAAAGAACTACACCTTCAGACTAGGAGCGGTGAGCGGAAAGTCACTTTAGAATCGCGGAAAAAGTAGGAATTTTCACCGAAAAGTTACCTGCAACACGTTAGTTAACTTCGTTAAAAATAAATAGCTAGATAAGTTTCAATTTAGTTGCATTCAGGAAGTAGAGGTGCTTTAAGTGCATTAAGAATCTCACACGTGTGTTTCGGTCCTCCTAGAGCTTTTTGGAGGTATTACACCTACCCACAGGAAAAGTTAAAACAAAATTAAAATTGAAAATAGCCATCCATTTGAGCTACAAAGCTCATTTTTGGATAAAAGCCTTTAATTAACCTAGCAATTTTTTGCACTAAGAGAATCGTAGTTTTCTTATTTTGTTCGATAACTTCATTGTTGTTTAGCAGAAACCAAAATATTCAAAAACTTTGGAGCTGTAAGATCGGTGTGTGCTTACAAGTAAGAATTTAATTTGCTTTAAATTCACATAACAAATACAAGCTTATATTCGATTTATATTTTTAGTTTCCACCGTGATCTTCAGACTTATTTAAGCAGACTTTTAAGAAAGTTCCCAGGCTACAAATGTATGGTTTGCGCAAAAAATATGCATTTAATAATACAAATCTAGATATTAAAGTAATTTTATTCCTCCGAAAAGTGTATGCCAAAATAAAAGTCTTCCGTTAAGCCATGCCCTTAAAGCCTTCATTCTGAATCGTTCAATTATAATAGTGCAGCCTGATTCACAATGCGACGAGGAAACGAGACGTGAGCGTGGCGAGATCCCGTCGTTGCTGTCAAACGATTTTCAAATAATTAAAGTATACGAGGATATACACAGTGAAGCGTTTCTCGTCGTCACTTCACGCCAAGGATTCGAAAAATTGGAAAAAAGACGCGACGAGACGATTTTTTTCTTGACAAGTAATTTACATAATGGAAGTATTAAAAAAAAAATACGATACTTTGAAATTGAAAGATAAAGAAATTGATAATCTGCTGTTTTCAATACTTTTTTGTTTAATTTGTATAAATTTTTTTACAGAAAACAGTTCTCGTTGCTAAAAATCTCGCCGCATTGTGAATTGGGAACAATTTGCTAGCTAGAAAAAGATGACAGCGAATCACGTCACGCTCTCGTCTCGGTCTCTTTTTCTCGTCGCATTGTGAATCAGACTTGCTATTGATGAATGTGGCAACCATTTTGTGCGTTGTAAAAAATATTAAAATTGTGTTGTTTGTTTTGTATGCCTTCTTTTTATTATGAAGTGATATTAGCTTTTTTCGTTAATTAATGGGGCGCCAAATCTTATTGGCCCGGGGCGCCAGATCTTTGAATACGCCACTGCTCGGGGCTAAAGTTTGAGATGTTTAGTTCATAATTTTTTTGTATCATAATTATAATGCTTTATGACACTAATGCGTTTTCAAAAAATATTTTGAAATTCGTTGTTGATAGCTGAAGCTATTTTTTACTTGCGATATACATATATTTATATATATCTATGTATGTAGGTACAATATGTATGTCAAGTTATCCATTCGTAAATAAATTTAAATTTTGACCAGACCTGACATTTTACTACATCTTATTTTTTCCAAATTTCATAATTTTTATTTAAAATTCAATAACTTAGTAAAGGCTGCATTTGCGTAGTCAACTATTTTTCAAAGAAAAAAAAAAAAAAGGTTATTAGTGGTAGGTAGGTAGATACCTCCCAAGGAACCTTTTTTTGATTTTCGATATTCCTGAAAACGGTATGACTGTCCCTAATAACTTTTTTACTTGCGATATAGTTGCTATAAGGCAAATTTTGGACTCGTGCAGAAAAAAATTTCGAGATAACAATCAAACATGACATTACGACGATAGAGAACACCAAAAAAGTGGGTGGCACAAGTCTGTCTGTCTGTTCGTCTACAGCAGTGATTCCCAAAGTGGTCCAGGTGGACCCCCAGGGAGACTCGACGAGGGTGTACGTTGACATAAAATAGAAATGGGGGCTCACCAGTTGTAAGTGGGGGTAGATGTAGGCTTGGCCTTTTTTTGACAGGCTGTATTTCAGTGAATAATGGTCGTATTTTTGAAGCTTTAAGAATTAAGATTCTAATTTTCAAAATTGTTGGCTAAAATTTTTTAGAAGCTTCTATGCTTTCCTATCAATTGTAAAAATAATATTTTTAGTTTTTTGCTTTTTCTTTGGTCCGCAGGCTTGAAAAAAATTTGTTCAGTTAGGCTGGCATGTGGATCAGATAGCCAGTTTATGTAGCATTTTTTTTTTCAAAACTAAATTTGGTTTTTGTGTCTTCTTAGCTATTTTCCAAAACAGACTTACGAGGCTTTGACATCAGCCGACGATATTCGATATTCAGTGCAACGCCTGTCGAGACTTGCAAAGTGGCGCCTGAATTTAGGGTTGGAACTCAGCTGCGACGCAGATTTCCATCTTTAAATCTAATCTTCGCATTTTTTGACGAGTTTTGGGAATATGGTAAAAATGTTACAGCAGGGGGTCTACCGAAACCGGGTTAATTTTTGAAAATGGTCTAGGAGGAAAAAAAGTTTGGGAACCTCTGGTCTACAGCCTGAGCGGGTCGATCGATTTTCTTCAAACTTGGTACATAGTGGTTTTTGGTAATTCTGCCCACACATTTTTTTTTCATTTTTTTCTTAAACCAAAAATAAAGGTACCTGCCATACACTTTTTTTAATTAATTTTACATAATCGCTTTTTTCTCAAAAACGGCTCGACAACTTTTCTAAAAAAAATTCAGTAAATTTCCTTTAGTAAAGGCTACCTTTGGTTGGGAAACCATTTTTCAGAAAATGGTTATTAATGGCACCTCCCAAAGAACCATTTTTTTAAATTTTCGATTTTCTTCAAAACAGTAAGGCTGAATGCCAATTTTTTTTTATACAGAAGCTTTCAAAAAATATAAGTAGTAGGTACTGTGTACGAACATTTTTGAAAAAATATTTTCTGGATTTTTAAAAAATGTTTAAACATTTTTTTTTTTGAAAACCAAATATTTCAAAAATGACATGATCGATTTTCTTGAAACTCGATATCTAAGAGTTTTTTTAGTACTCTCTAAAATATTTTCAGAAAAAATTTTAATTTATGAAAAAATAACGGTATCTTCCTTACAAAAGTTAAAAAAACCGCAAAGGATAATATTTGTTTTTTCTCAAAAACGACTCCTACGATATTTATTAAACTTTTTTCATATACTAAAATTAGTACGACGATCTACTATTAGCAACTATTAATAGTACCTGTCAAAGAATTTTTTTTTATTTTGAATTATCTTCTTATTGGCTGAACGGATTTAGATGGATTTTTTTTGTATCTCTAAAACGGGTTGACAACTTTTTGAAATTTTATTTTTATCTGCACATGAATATAAGCTGAAGATTTGCATACCAAAATTTGTCCTTAAAAATGTTTTTAGAATTATATATATAAAAGAATATTTTTTTTTTGCGGTTGGCAATGGTGCAGTGGATGTAGTGCTTGACTGCCAGCTTAGAGGTGTGGGTTCGAGCCCCATTCTAGGCAGCAATCTTTTCTATATTCTCCCAGCTTAACTGGACGCCACCCGTGAGATTTATTGATATAATAAACACCTTGATCTCAATCCACTGTGCCAATTCTTTTCTATCCTCCTACTCTTTCTAACTAGTGCCGTGCAATTCAGGTTGCATTTAAAAGACCTTAGGTCTTACAGGCATATAGTTAAAATTATTATTATTATTATTAAGAAACCGCTCCAACGAATTTAAACTTTTTTTTCCCATACAATCATATTCAATCAAGAATTAATTTAATTAAATTTCTTTTTTTCCACCTCAAACTGTCAGAGGAGTTGTTTTTGTTAATTTAAATATCGTTTTTCCTACTTCTCTTCATTTTTCTCTCATAATTTTCATGTTTATACAATTTTCTTAAACCCTCAGTGTCTTCAATATAAGAGCAAGTACATGCGACCCATTCGTGCATTATGTGAAACAAAATTTTTCTATAAAAATGTTTTCTGGAATTTTATATATATTTACTTATCTGGCTCTCAATCCATGTAGGATCGCTGCCTCTGACATGGCAGCCTTCCATCGTTTACGATTCCGAGCATGCTGCTCTAGTCATCTTTACCAAGCTTTCTGGCTCCGCGATGGCTTGGTCTTTAAACAAGAGGTGTCGGGGGCTGGGATTCGAAGACTATCTTCGGTGGAGCATTATTGTCAGTGCAATATAGCAGGGCTGGCAGTATAAAGGTTTTATAGAGCGTGCACTTCGTTTTTCGTGAGAAGAGGTTTGAACCCATCTGTTGCGTCAATCCGAAGTAGCCCCAGTTTGCTAGGGTAATTCTTCGTCGAATCTCCACTAAGATGTCGTTCGTGGGATTACTGTCTGAACAAAATGGAGACGGAGCTGCAACTGGAGCTGCAGCTGGAATAGCTGTCAAAATGTTGAATAGACACAACTTCAATGATGCGAATACAACACGACGCAACGCAGCTGCAAACGGAGCTGCAGATGCAGCTGGACACGTTGGCCAACTTTCAAATTTGTTTGCAGGTTTTTGACGTTTCAAAATTCCGAGCGCAACCGAATATTTACATGGAGGTTGAAGTAAGTTTCAAACTCTTTTCAATCTCTGATAAAGACGTAAAGTATTTTTAGTTTCTTCTTCATCATTATCCATTTTTACTTGCGATATAGGTACTATAAGGCAAGTTTTGGATTCGTGCAAAAAAAAAATGTTGAGATAACAATCAAATATGATATTACGATGATAGAGAACACCAAAAAAGTGGGTGGCACAATTGTGTCTGTCTGACTGTCTGTTCGTCTACAGCCTAAATGGCTTGATCGTTTTTCTTCAAACTAGGTACATAGTGGTTTTTGGTGATTATGCCCACACGTTTTTTTTTTCATTTTTTTGTTAGAACCAAAAATAACGGTACCTGCCATACAATTTTTTTTATCAATTTTACATAATCGTATTTTTCTCAAAAACGGCTTGACACCTTGGCAAACGGGTTGACAATTTTTTTTAAAATTTTGTTTTTATATACACATAGACATACACTTAAGATTTTCATACCAATATTTGTTCTTAAAAATGTTTTAAGAATTTTATAAATAAAATATTAATTTTTTAAAAAAACGCACTAACGATTTTAAATTTTTGTTTTCCCATACAATCATATTCAATCAAGAACTAAGATGGCATTCTTTTTTTTTCACCAAAAACTGTCAAAAGAGTTGTTTTAGCCAATTTAAATGTTGTATTTCATGCTTCTCTACACATTTTTCTCTCATAATTTCCATGTTTTTATATACAATTTTCTTAAGCCCGCAGTGTCTTGAACATAAGAGCAAGTACGTGCGACCCAGTCGTACATTTTATTATTATATTGTGGGCCCGTAAAAATCACGTACGACACTTTTGACAGTTATTCCAGCTGCGGCACTCTTTTCTGTTCAGGCAGTTAGTTAATGCTTACTACAAAGCAGATGAACTCTCTAACTACTTCGAAGTTGTTCCTATCAACAGTGACGTTTTGCCAAGCTAGTTGACAGATCTTTCATGACGGTGTTCACATTGGACTGACTCCTCCGACTAATTTTGACATTCATCCAACTTCTTTTGTTCAGACACAAACTAATGTGAACACCAACAGACTCAATTTGAAGTTTAGAAGTCGTTTAAAGAAAACACAAATCCGAGCTCGTTTAGGGATTAATTAATTTGTTTTTCGTTCCAAAACTTTAATTTAATTTAAATATTAAATATTAAATATTTCCAAATGAAATAAAACTGAATTGTGTAGTATTTGTTTGCCAAAAAAAAAAGTACAGAGAGAGAAAGCCGTTGTCACAAAAGAAAACGTCAAAAAAAATGCATAGATTTTCAAAAAAATTAAAATATTCTGCCTGTCCTTCCCATCTCTTTCTCACCATGAAGTGGGAGTGAGATAAAGTACAGAGACGTCAAAAAAAGTCGCAGGAGTCAGTCCAATGTGAACACCGTCCATTGTTTGTTGATAGCATGTATTTGGTCTTGTCTTTGTTTACTTACAAAGACCAAAAGGTTTTGTCTGTTCTTCAACTGGCTTGAACTCTCTATAACGGCTTGTTGGGAGCAGCCAATGATGTCATCGATCAGACAGCGTATCAGGTGGTGCACGCAAGTGGAAGAGAGCCTCAACCAATTTGGCGTGCGAAACTGGAGACAGCTAGCTAGAAACCGAACCGGCAGGAAGAAGCTTGTTGGTTGAGGACCTGGTCCTATGTAAATAAGTATGTCAGTAAGCGTTCCAGTTTTAAGGCCAGCTGCCAGTTGCTTTGCTTTTTTATAAAACTTCCGGGTGTTGTTTCGATCGTGGGGCTCTTTGATCTCCTAGAGCTGGGATGCTACGTACGTAATTTTTTTTCTAAGTAGGGTCTTCTTCTCCTCTCTTCTTCTTGCTCGATACTTCCCCCTCACTACTCTTGTTTTATTCACATGTTCATCTTCTACCACCTTTTTCAGCTGAACGCATTCATCATTATACCACGTGTTCTTCTTCGAAGGTGGTTGGTCGTGGTAGCCTTTTGGGCTGCCTTTTTGATGATATTGCGATACTAGGATATGGCGTTTGTGACAGATGAATGCACAGCGAAGAGCTTCTCGCTCAGATGCTCACTGTAGTCTCTGACGACTCCAGGTACCTATGCTAGGGCAACCAACGTCGTATTTCTTCTTTATTGCGGTTCGTAGTTTCTTTTCTTTTGACAGTAGAGCTCTAAACCTTTTCGCAACAAGGAAATGGTCAGAATGAAAGTTTGCCCCTCGAAAAGTACCCACGTCTAAGGTATTGGAGGCATGTCTCTCGTCGATTAGCACATGGTCGATTTGTTTGGCATATCGACTATTTGGGGAGCGTCAGGTTGCTTTGTGGATTCTTAGCCGTGGAAACCTAGTGCTACTTATCACCGTATTACGGGCTTCTGAATAGTCTATTAGTCGGAGACCATTATCATTTGTCTCTTCGTGGAGGCTGGAGCCTCTCTAACAACCGAATTTTTAAAAAAAAATAACAAATAAGGTGCATGAATAACACCAATTAGCAGCTGGTCAATAAATAGGTATAATATCATTGTGAATCCTCCTTTATGACATAGTTTACATATGAAGAAGATAAATATTACGTGACGTTCAAGCACAAATACAAACAATTTTAAATCATTCTTAGTTAATGTGATTGTCAGCCAAAATTGTAATCAAGGAATCCATAATTTGCGTTGTTAATCATTGAGCAAGCACACTACGGAAAATAGTTACATGGAGCGCTTGTATAAAACCGGCATCTTATACACATACCTACTCGTAAGTTAGACAAAAAGAAATTCCATTTTATTGAATTGTTTAACACCTCAATTTATTGATAAAGAAACAAAATGCTCCAAAAATTAAAATTCATACAAAAAATTTGCATATTCATTTCTGATCAATGTTCAACATCGTGTTACTAATAAACATTCAAACACAATTTAAATAAACTCGATCAGACGACACATAAATACGTATAACGCATACGCATGCTAACATATATACCTACTATGCAAGTTGTTATAAAAGATGAATAGCTTAGGTCACACAAATCTAGATATTCACCTTCAAATTTTAGACAAAAGAAAAATCATAAATTAAAACAAAAAAATCAACCTTAAGTAGCAAAATTTCCTGGGACTGTCAACAAAAATAAGAACTTTGATAATTACTGCATTATCATTATAATAAACCAATTTAAAATGTAAAAAAAAAACATTGAGACCTAAATATTGCTGCATTATTATTGTTAACTTACCAAATTTCAGAAGTTGCTTCTACAAGAAGTTGAACACAATCCAAGCAACCTCTTGCGGCTGCATAGTGCAAAGCCAAAGCACCTCCGTTGGGCCTTTCGATTGATGAAATGCTCCCCGAGTGCATTGAATCATATTTATCAAACTGATGAGAATGCATTTGTCTCGAATTATTGAAATGTCCGGGGTATTCAACAGTTCTGAAAAAGAAAGAAACATTTTAAATTTGTAATATCATTTAAATTCATAACAGATGGCAGTTCACTGCATACTTTTAGGGTTACGTGAAATCAAAAGTAAAATCGCCTATTTGTATGCTACAAAAGATCACACAGTTTAACGATCAACAACCGGTAGGATGATGCTTAGAAAATTTAATATGAAGCATACTTAAGAGAATTGACCATGATTTAAAATTGTTTGTATAACAGGGCTTAAACTGTGAAACTGTCCAATAATAATATGATCATGCTTTCTCGCCAAATGCAATTTTCGATGCGTGAAAAAATGAAAACAAGTGTTATCATATGATGATCAAAGGGCACGGTAGCCAAGTTCGCGGCACTACACCCTTTTTACAGGAACAAACTCAGGCGATTTTCAACCCCCCTCTAACTTCCGTACCAATAAAGTCAGAAACTTCAAATTCGGAGTATTTGCTGAACTGATCAAACACAGGTGGCTCACCAAATTTCAACTCTTTAGCATTAGTAGTTCCCAAGATATAGGACTTCAAAAATCGCAAAAACCGTAACTGACTGACTCACTGACTCACTGATTCACTGATTCACTGACTCACTGACTCACTGACAGATCATCAAAATTATGGAGCACTTCCCGACATCGTCAACAACGACATCCGGAACCAAGATACCTAGGCGCCAAGGAAATTCTGGATATAACTACAACAACCAACGATGAAGCAGGACACTTCTACTCTGACCCAGGGTCAGCACATTACCGTGCCAACTCTATCCCCTATCCCCCATCCTATATAAATGCACTGCCACTGGACAACCGGGACTGAACAACCCGAGGACGACAAAGTCAAACCGACTTTTATATTAAGTTTTCACATATTATACATCTTATTTGTATTCAAAATTTTACCAATGTATACCGTTAGGCCCCTTATGTGCCAACAAAATTTTATTATTTATTAATGTATCTAATAGTTATAAATTATTTTTAAGCCAATTGTAAATAGAAATGTTCAATAAAGCAAAATTGAAATTGAATTCCCGACATCGTAGAAACTTGAAATTTCGCACAACGGTAGGCCTTGTGGTACATACAAAGGAAAAAATCGAAAATCTGCAATTTTCTATTCAGGGGGCGTGGCATCCACCCACTTTCTTAAATATTCTATAAATTATATGTAGCTTTTCCGATTGTTGTAGAACAATGAAAATTGGTAAGTTGGAAGGGTTTGAGGTACTTAGAAAGAAAAAAATTGAAAAATAGGAATTTTCCATACAGGGGGCGTGGCATCCACCCACATTCTTAAAAATTCTTATAAATCATATGGAGCACTTCCAATTGTTGTAGAACGATGAAAATTGGTAGGTCGGTAGGCCTTGAAGTACTTAGAAGAAAAAAAAAATCGAAAATTGGAAGTTTCAGTCCAGGGGGCGTGGCATCCACCCACGTTCTCAAAAATTCTTTAAAATTATATGAAGCATTTCCGATTGTTGTAGAACGATGAAAATTGGTAGGTTGGTATGCCTTGAAGTACTTAGAAGAAAAAAATCGAAAAATTGGAAGTTTCAGTTCAGGGGGCGTGGCATCGACCCACATTCTTAAAAATTCTTATTAACTATATGAAGCACTTCCGATTGCTGTAGAACGATGAAAATTGGCAGGTCGGTAAGGCTCAAAGTACTTAGAAAGAAAAATTGAAAAATTGGAATTTTGCATTAAGGGGGCGTGGCATCCACCCACATTCTTAAAAATTCTTATAAATTATATGGAGCACCTCCAATTGTTGTAGAACGATGAAAATTGGTAGGTCGGTAGGACTTGAAGTACTTAGAAAGGAAAAAAATCGAAAATTTGGAATTGTCCATTCAGGGGGGGGGGGGGTGCCATCCACCAACTTTATCAGAATTGCTATTATTTGTATGGAGCATTTTTGGTTCGGTTATGAAACTTTGTTGACCGGTAGGGCTTGACTTTCACCTGGCAAAATTAGTCTTTGCAAAAAGGAGTGAAATCACAACAAAAACATAAATGTTAAAAAAAGAGCCAAGTTCTTATGTGCACAAGAAACCTGTGCGTAAAAAGTCAGCCAAAAAAAGTAATGAGATCTAAAATATATGCCAAGTTTTAAGTTCATGAAGTTTAATATCAAATATCTTAAGAAGAGTATTATCGAAACAATTCCAAATCATGACATAAATTTGGTAATTAATGATTACTGATAAAAATTTGGTGGATTTACTTGGCAAGTTTTCTCTTAAATACTTACTTAATCACAAATTTAAAATGTATGAAAACTTGACCAGTGAACCCACCAAATTTTAATCAGTAATCATTAATTACCAAATTTATGTCATGATTTGGAATTGTTTCGATAATACTCTTCTTAAGATATTTGATATTAAACTTCATGAACTTAAAACTTGGCATATATTTTAGATCTCATTACTTTTTTTGGCTGACTTTTTACGCACAGGTTTCTTGTGCACATAAGAACTTGGCTCTTTTTTTTAACATTTATGTTTTTGTTGTGATACTCTTATCACTATCAATTTATTTTGTGAAAACCTGTGAAAAGATAAACAACAAATACAAACAAATAAATACAAATACTCAAGTCGCAATCTTGGTGTCTGTGTGACGTAACATCATCACTTACAATTAGTGACTGATGGCCATTTTCATTTTAGTACTTTTTAGTACTCTTTTTGACATCATAACGAGTTCGAGAATCACCTTGCTCATGTTTGCGAAGTGATAAAACTCTGTGAAAACTGAAATGATCGTTTAGACATAAACAAAAATCTAATCTCTGTTCCACATTATAACTAAGTGCCATATTTGAAGGAAATCGCAGAAGATTATCAAAGCTATTTATGCTTACAAATACATACAGTTTGTCGTCGTAATTCATCGACAAATCAGTTACAATCCCGTCAACTTGTGCTCTATAATGCCCTTAGCCAGAAAATTGTGTGGAAGTTTTTATTTTGTCCAAACTTTTATGTTTTTGAGGGTGTCAAATTCGAACGAGGTTTGGGGCTAAAATTTCGTGACGCAACATGCAAAAATTTGCATAAACTTAAGAGCCGTTTATAAGTGCTTGATGGATACCGCCCTTAAACTGTTGGTTTTTCACAAATTTCATCAAAGTGCAAGAACATTGATAGAATTTGCAACTTCACAATCCATTAAATCCAGTTTATGTCTAAGGGTGGTATTCACCGAGCGCTCATAAACGGCTCTTAAGCTTATGAGGCTCTTAACTCAAATAATATTTGTGCTATTCACCAACCACTCATAGCTCTTTTTCGAAGTCCGAAAATGAGAACAACTCTCTCTCCACTAGACGCCCCCAAACTGGAAAATCAAACTGTTTTAGAAAATAACTTTACTTTGTCGGTACTTCTTGAATCCTTAAAAAAATGAGTGTTGCATACCCATTCATAAATTCTTTGTGACTCCAGTGATTTTATTTTATTTCCGCTTATTTTCTTCTAGTTAAGTGCTGTAAGTCCCGGGTGAAGATCATTGCATGTTTTATTTTGTTTTATATAAAGAAATTTTCTTACTTAATTTTTAGTTTCCCTAATTATTTCGTTCATACTTTGTTTACTGCGTTTGCGGATCCAAAATGAACTCAGAGAACAGAGCAGAAATTTGTGAAAAGTGTCAAAACCAGAAAGAACAGAAAAATGCAGGTTTGTGTTGACGGGAATTTCAGTTGTCTATCGGCTGTGCAATTTCAAAATTAAAAATGGTTCAATTGTAATTTGTATGCATTATTTTTCAATTCAACTTTATTATGAATACACACTACTTATATTTTTGTATGTTTTTTTCTTCATGCAAAGTCCAAAAATATAAGAAGAGTACTTCTGTGATAAATGTTTGCTAATTATTATCCCAAACAAATAAAACTTTGACATTTCTCACTCACTTGCTCCACCTCTTGTTCTAAACTGTTCCGAAAAACTTCATGGGACAGTTTGGGGCAAGGTCTTTACTCAAGGAACACATCATCCTTTACTTTTCTGCTTTTTTTCTCTAATTTTCTGTTAGCAACAGATGTATTAAACTCACCTATTGTTTACCAATTTTTTTTTTAAGTTTTCACAACAAAACGGATTAAAATAAGCATCTCCACCGCGTGACTCTCAAAACTGAACTTAAACAAAAATTGGAAAAAAATAAAATCCATGAAGACAAAACGCAGGTGTGCGTGCGACACTCATTTTTGTAAGGATCCAAGAAGTACCAACAAAATGGGTCAGTGAATTTTCTTGAAGGGTTACTTCAAAGGTTTTCGAATAAGTTTTCGAAGAGATCGCTCATAACTTTATGAGTGGTCGGGCCCACTCATAACTTTTGTGAGCGCTCTTAAATATTCGCTTTTATAAATAAAATAAATAAATAAATTGGGTGGCGCAACAGCTCATGGAGAACCAGGGCCTAGTGACTTACAACTCTCAACCATTCCTGTGTGCGTGTTAATGGAATGGAGGGGACCTACAATTTTATGCCGAGTCCGAACGGCTAGATGAGAAGCACTCTTTCATGACAAGTATACTCTTGGAGGATTTGTCAGTTCCTCGCAAGAGGCAGTAGGTACCTCGGATAAAACATATCTGTTTTTAGGTGGCACGACTGGGAATCGAACCCACACCTTCGGCATGACAGTCCTACGCACTAACCATCATGCCACGAGGTACTATATATATTCGCTATAATTGCTTGGTGAAAAGGTTTATGAAGCTCTTAAGTTATGAGCGTTCGGTGAATACCGCCCTAAGAAATCCTCATTTAAAATGTATGAATTTAGGACATTTACAGATCAGATACTCTAAGATGAAGGCTAACAACTAATTAATGATTTTTCAAAGGCGAAGTTGTTGAATAAAAACCAAATCACTTTCCTTTTCAAAATGGCAGCCTTCCCCTTACCCCAGCCAACCCAAAAATTTGGTTTTATAATGAGGGGATGTAACCAAACTCAAATCGCACACAAAATTTTTCCCATCGATTAAAGAAATTTTAATACATTTTTTGACAAAATTTGCTCCACCATGAAGTTCTTGCACAATTTTCTCTGAATCTATTGATTGTATGAAAAAAGTATGTTAATCTTTTTTGTGTAGAATTACATAAGCTACAATTTGTACCTTCACCTTTTTCCAAAAAAAACTGATAGTTTTCGAGAAATTAAGAAAAAACTGAATTTTACCCCCCCCCCCCCCCTAAAAAATTTAGCCCCGGCTCAAATTTACGGAACTTTTTAGGAAATGCTTAAGACCTCAAAATAAAGCTCTACACCAAAATTCAGCTTTGTCGGAATACTACCAATACAAAAATTGAAACAAAAAAAGTACCGTTAAATACCGTTTTTTTTTCTCAATAGTTATGAAAAAAGGTATTAAAATCAAGACAAAAAAAACCTTTTAATCAACTGTTACTTTTTGTCTATTTGTTTAAACAAATTTAATTTTACGTAAGTTGATAGAAACTATTATTATAACTAATACAATTTTTACTTGCGATTATAGGTACTATAAGGCAAGTTTTGGATTCGTGCAAAAAAAAAATTTTGAGATAACAATCAAACATGATATTACGATGATAGAGAACACCAAAAAAGTGGGTGACAAAATTCTGTCTGTCTGTCTGCCTGTCTGTCTGTTCGTCTACAGCCTAAACGGCTCGATCGATTTTCTTCAAACTTGGTACATAGTGGTTTTTGGTGATTCTGCCGACACGTTTTTTTCATTTTTTTTTAGAACCAAAAATAACGGTACCTGTCATACATTATTTTTTGGCAAATTTACATAATCGTATTTTTCTCAAAAACGCCTCGACAACTTTTCTTAAAAAAAATCAATAAACTTATTTTAGTAAAGGCTTTCTTTGGGTGGAAAACCATTTTTCAAAAATGGTTATTAATGGTAGGTACCTCCCAAGGAACCATTTTTTTAATTTTTGATTTTCTTCAAAATGGTATGACTGATTTCAAATATTTTTTTTATACAAAAGCTTCCAAGAAATGTTAATAGTTTTGTGTACCATCATTTTTGAAAAAATATTTTTTGGATTTTTAAAAAATATTTCAAAATTTTTTTTGGAAAATCAAATATTTCGAAAATGGCATCATAGATTTTTTTGAAACTCGATATTTAAGACTTTTTTAGTACTCTCTAAAATATTTTCAGAAAAAATTTTACATTTATGAAAAAATAACGGTACCTTCCATACAAAAGTGAAAAAACCGCAAAAGAAAATATTTTTTTGCTTGAAAACGACTCCTACGATTTTGATTAAACTTTTTTAATATACTAAAATTAGTACGATCTACCATCAAAAATTATAAAATTTTATACATAGCAACTATTAGTAGTACCTGTCATAGAACGTATTTTCTTATTTTGAGTTTTCTCGTTATCAGCTTAACGGATTTAAATGAATTTTTTTATATACTAATTTCAGATAAGATTTAATAATATTGCATATCAAAATTTTCAAAAAAAAAGTTTTTGGATTTTTAAAAAAAGTTTCAAATTTTTTTTTTGAAAATTCGATATCTCGAAAATGGGTTGAAAATTTTTTTTCAAATTTTGCTTTTATATACACATAAATATATAGTTTAAATCTGCATACCAAAATTTATTCTTAAAAATGTTTTAAGAATTTTATATATAAAAAATTAATTTAAAAAAAAAACCGCTCCAACGATTTTAACATTTTTTTTCCCATACAATCATATTCCATCATGAATTAAGATGGCATACTTTTTTTTCACCTCAAACTGTCAAAAGAGTTGTTTTAGCTAATTTAAGTGTCGTATTTCATGCTTCTCTACATTTTTCTCTCATAATTTCCATGTTTGTATATACAATTTTCTTAAACTCGTAGTGTCTTGAACATAAGAGCAAGTACGTGCGACCCAGTCGTGCATTTTATTTAATTTTTACTTTGTAACATACTAGGGCTGAGATATAAATAAAAACCTAAAATCATAAGATTGCGTGGGTGTGCCGACTTACCTATGTTCAATAATTTATTACTCGGCTTCCGTTGGTAGTTAAGGGCCTATTTTTTTTTTTTTAATTGTAGAAAATTACAAAGACTTTAAAAACAAAAAATAAAAACTTCATCCTTAAATGAGCTTTTTTCTTAATAATCACGAAAAAGTGATTTTTAAACAACAAAAATTTACTTTAACTAACTGTAACTTTTTTTTTTATTGATTTAAACAAATTAATTTTTCCATAATATGGTAGCCAATGTTATTATGAATAAAAGCATATTTTATTTTTTTCAGTTTGTGATACTGGAGCCGAGATATCCACAAAAAAAAATGACGCTTTGACTGGCACTGGACTACTATAGTACTTACATATATAATTCAAAGTTAAAAGTTCAAGTGAGCTCAACTCCATGATTGCGTTTCGCCCAGGTACGATAGTTGGGCTCATCAGTTAGATGACTATCGTACCCTTCTAAGACGCAATTTTGTATCGATGTTTACCGACTGATATAAAAATCACAGCATTAAGATACTATGAATTTTATTATTCTAAGGGAATTTAACCAAAGGGTACGATAGTCATCTAACTGATGAGCCCAAACTATCGTACCTGGGCGAAACGCAATCATGGAGTTGAGCTCACTTTAACTTTTAACTTTGAATTATATATTCGGTCACTCCACTTAAACAGAAGAATTTCTTTTCAAATTTTCTTCATATTCAATTAGTACTTACATATATGTATATCGCAAGTATAAATAGGCAGTGTATATAACCCCAACAGCAACTAAAGAGGATGAAAATTAAAATCTGAGAATTAGAGAATTTTTTTCCTCATATGGAACTAATTTGGACCCATTCAAATATAAAAACTCAAAAAACCCCATATTATAACGACCACCCTTACGCACATAGTACCTATATTGTATATATGTAGGTACGTACCTACATTGACATTCAATCTCACATCAAAATAAAATATACACGCGATAAAAATAAATACATAATTTATTTTAACACTAAATTTTATTTTCGAGATTTTTCGAGATGCTTGCGAGATTCTAAGGCGCCAGTTATAGCTATCATTGAAAATTTGAATTGTTAATTTTGAGACGTTTAAAAAGTAAAATCGTTGATAATTTTGATACATTATATATCTAGCCCATTTTAGCCCAATCTTCGTCTTTGTATGTATATTTTGTATACTTTTTTGCTGTCTAATTTATTGTTTGTCTAATTAAAACAATAGTTTTAATTTGCAATTTTATTGTCTAAACGTCTCAAAATTAATCATTAAAATTTTCAATTATGAGCTACAACTGGGATCTTTAAATGTATCATATCATACTCAACCTTATTTGAAAAAAAAAAAATAAACTGAATTTTGAAGAAAAATAAGTACCTAAATATGTATAATGATTTCAGATTCCATAATAGCTTTTGGATACAAATTATTTCATGATATAGCGAAATAGAGAAACAAACGGGCCTTGTGAATACAAAAAAAAAATTAAAGCTAAAACTTGGATTTCTGAGTAAAAGCTTTGTTTTGCGTAATTAAAAGCAAGCCTAGGCAAAAATTGAATCAAAATTGGGTGAGCTATCAACGAAATATGTTTACAGGAATAACCCAAAAATAAAGCAAATTTTCTCAAACACTTTTCAAACAAAAAAAATTTGAAAACTTTAAAATAGTAAAGATGCTTAGCTGGAAGAATTTCAAAATTTCTGAATACCTACATGGAGTTAGCTAAGTGGCTAACAAAACATACATTTCTGATAGCATATTTTTGCAACACAAGAAGTGGCTGAAGTTTCACCTGATAGGCTCCACTCCAACAATACTTATCCATATTGTAATCTTTAGTGAAATATTGCAACAAAATAAACACTTTTTAAAGTTTTTCTGCCAACAAACTTTTTAAGGTGATAAAAACAAACCTAGATTTGATCGAAGATTATTTTTTTGCAACCAGCTCATATTATGATAATTACACCGATCACAAATATGTTTAAACCAAATTATAAGAATGAAATCGGTATTAGCGAGAAAAAAAAATCAAAAAAGCACATCATTATACACTAGTCAGCAATATTAAAGGAACACATTTTTTTTCAATTTTTGTTAGCGTTTTTTGAAGAGCTGTATCTTTGTGACGAGTGGTCGTATTGAGTTGAAATAAAAAACATTTTACAGATTTATGTTTTTTGTTTCGAGATTTGTTTGCAAACAAATTTTTTTGAAGTACCGTTATTGCGTTATTGCAAAAATTGAGACGAGACAACTAAATTATTTTTTTTTTAGGTCCTCATTTCTATGGATAATTTTTTTTGAGTCAATTAAATGTCATGATCAGATACCTTGTTTATTCAGCTTCAATTCAGTTTTTTTGTTGTTGTCGTACAATTTTTTTTGATATGGTTTATCTGACTTTGAATGAAAAAAGATACTTTTAGCCTTTATTACCAATATCTCAGCAAATAATGACGTTATAAAAATTTCAAAGACAGTTTTGGAAATTTGAAAAAGCGTTTTACAAGATTTTTTTATGATTTTGTAGAAATTATTTTTTTTTACCGTTCACCGTTAGTTTAAAAAAAGTACTAAAAACCGACGTTTTGTGGTCTTTTCGTAAATCTTTTTTTTTCGTTGAAAATATTAATTGCATGGCTTGCGTTGGTATGCAAATTTATAAATTTTTAAATCATCAATATTCTTGTAAATTTTCAAATTGATGCATCGAACCGTTTTTCCTCACCAAAACTTCAAAGTCTTACAAACCAGGTAAAGGAACAAATTGAGGTGTTCCTAAACAATGCGAAGTTGTCATCAAAATGACAAGAAAACCGCAATTCCAGTGGATTTTTTTCATAGTTTTGCAATAGTTAGATACTTTTTTGAATTGAAATGAAATAAAAAGTACATTAAACAAAAAAATAAAAAAAATAAATTTAAAAAAATTTTCAAACAAAAAAACTTGATTTTTTTAATTTTTTTTTTTTTGAAAAATGTAATTTTTTTTTCATTTCCATTCAAAAAAGTATCTAACTATTGCAAAACTATGAAAAAAATCCACTGGAATTGCGGTTTTCTTGTCATTTTGATGACAACTTCGCATTGTTTAGGAACACCTCAATTTGTTCCTTTACCTGGTTTGTAAGACTTTGAAGTTTTGGTGAGGAAAAACGGTTCGATGCATCAATTTGAAAATTTACAAGAATATTGATGATTTAAAAGTCTATAAATTTGCATACCAACGCAAGCCATGCAATCAATATTTTTAACAAAAAAAAAGATTTACGAAAAGACCACAAAACGTCGGTTTTTAGTACTTTTTTTAAACTAACGGTGAACGGTAAAAAAAAATAATTTCTAAACAAACAAGGTATCTGATCATGACATTTAATTGACTCAAAAAAATGTATCTTTAGAAATGACGACCTTCAAAAAAAATAAAAAAAAATGATTTTGTTGTCTAGTCTCATTTTTTTCAATAACGCAATAACGGTACTTCAGAAAAATTTGTTTGCAAACAAATCTCGAAACAAAAAACATAAAGCTGTAAAATGCTTTTCATTTCAACTCAATACGACTACTCGTCACAAAGATACAGCTCTTCAAAAAACGCTAAAAAAAATTGAAAAAAAAAATTGTTCCTTTAATATTGTTGACTAGTGTATTTAAAACCATTTTTTAAATGTCTTGTCACGTACAGACAAATCACGTCACGTGTCGGACAAAGTACAATTTAGTAGTAATTTTTAGTAGTTATTTGAAAGTTAAGCACCTGCCTGTATTCTGACAGGCTATGAATACGGTACTCCATCCTCTTTTTGTCAGTTTTAATGCAGTGAGAGTTCGAAAATCCAAGTATGGGCTTGGCAATTTCACATGAAAATACAGTCTATTTTAGTGAAGCATTTTAGAGACTGGAAGATAAATCACTCGGGTTTGGGACGTTTAAGTCCAAAGGTGTAGGGTATTACATAATAATGCACTGTACCAAATTTGAAGAAAATCAGTTCACCAGTTTTGCTATAAACGTACATTGCAATCAAAAATTCAAATCTTTGTAAATTAGCTGAGAGTTCCTCTTTTTCATGGAATGCTCCTGCAGTAATTGCAATAACAAAGTTTTTTTTAGGGAGGACGATGTGTTCTGCATAATGGTGATAATCTTGTAGAAATTCTGACAACTACCTACTGCAACCGAATATCTGGTTCTGCAACGAGAAGGGATCTACAACTGCGTTATGATTTATTTTGCTTCCAAATTAAGCAGGGAATTCTGATTTGCACGTGTTGTGTATGTTGTTGCAAACGGCAAAAGAATTATTTTTGATTTATTTGAAAAAATTGAATTCGTTCTTCAACATACACCAGAATTCTAAGAAAGACTTCTTTTATTAAAGAATCTGATGCCAAATAAAAAAAAAAACATTCAAACATTCAAAAAACATTTGAAACCCAGTTTTCATTAATATTTGAGTGGTATTCTTCTGTAAAATATCAGTGGAAACTGTCGAGAAAACCTAGCAGGTGAACAGTAAACTCATTTAAAATATCGTTGGGAAAGTTGTCGGCTAGATACACCAATTTGAGTGGCCAACGCTTACTACACAACCTGTCCTAAAAAAAAAAAATTGTCGCCAATTATAAAGGTTCTGACTTCAGCCTTCATTTCGAAAAGCTTCGTTAGTGTTTTTTCGCGGGAAAGCGACCTTATTTCTGCGTGAAGAAGTAAGGACGTACATATGCAGACTATACCCATACCCATGCCATCGCACAATACTTTAATTAGCCTGGTGTTCTATCTTAGGTCATGAGTCAGTCGTGAAATAAAATTTAAAAATTTTTGATTTCTTTTAAATGCTTAGGCATGCTCAGACCTCAGCAATCTCTGTCTCCTTAACAGCATTCCTCAACAAACAGTTTTGCTGTCAAATAACTGAGGAACAAACATATTGGATCTGTTTGCTCACTTTTTGACAAAGCAATATTTGCAGAGGTCTCTTAGATCTCATTTTTCTGAACAAGTCTGATATCTCAAAGTTAGTTTTCGTGTAGGTATACGCAGAAAAGCCTGCTTCACAGCGCGGCGGTACGTTGTAACAAAAGGTTGCAAATTTAATATAGCTTTCTTGGCAAGCTCAGGGTATTCATTCTAAATAACAATCCAAAATTAGTTTAATGATACAGAATCAAATACAAATTTTGAGGAATAGGAGCTCTGCAGATCTATCAGGGACTTGTATTCCTGTATACTCAGGGTCATAGGCTTGATGGTTTTTATTAGAAATGGATTTTGTACCCACTCGATGTCAGTTTTTGTATCTGGAATCTGGAAAGTAATCCAGCATGGATCTTTTGAGACTAACCAAATGGAGAGCAATAAAATTCGTAATATCTGCTCCGATTTCAAGCATGTTTTCTTGCAAGAAATCATGTACATAAAACTGGAAAACATTCAAAATTGTTCTTTTGTACACATGAGAGCCAGAAATTAACTTTTCTTTTCAAAGCTGCCGGTTTGTCTCTCGCAAAAAATACTGTAATTGATTTGTCCCGCAGAGCTGGAGCAGTTTCGTTGATCTTCTCGAAAATATCTGCAAGATAAGCTTGTCTCGTAATCCATTGCTCATCATGCAATTGATGTATTGCATGATGAGCAATGGATTACGAGACTAGCTTAGGTTTGCAGTTGAAAACATATTTTTTTTTCAGTTTAAGCACATTCTCATCACGAAGTTGAAATAACCTGGAAGAAGCTTTCCCTCTGGAAAGCCATCGGATTTCAGTATGAAGAAGAAGCGATTTTTACTGACTGCCCATGCCCATATCTTTACACACTAATTTAAACAATCGCGATGGAGAGGACGAGGACGACTCCTTAAAAAATTTACTATTTTCACAACTTCACCGAGAATTTTTTTAAAATTAGTTGATATTCTTTTCATAACAAGTGCATAACGATGGAAAATACAATGATTGCTGGTACTTCTAGGAGCAATGTTTCTAATTTTTGAAACAACCCCTTTAACCTTTCCCACCATTGCTACGGCTCCGTCGCTGCATATATCAATACATTTTCCCCAATTAATGATGTGTTTACTCATGAAACAGTTTATGAAAAAAATATAAACTTCAAAAAATATTTTTGCTCAATTTTTTTTGTGTGGAAATTTTCAATTTATTTTTCTTTTATCGTTTGTATTTTACTGTTTATACATATTTAATTCAAGAAATTTGTGGAACCCTGAAAACTCTCTTTGGGAATCGCTGCTCTAGGGAATGACAAAAAGATCTATACAAAATTCGAAGCAAATCGATCCATCCCTTTAGGCTCTAGCCCGATGAACAGTGATGGACGTACAGACGTAGAGACTTTTCTAATTACATTATTCGATATAATTATAATATAAACTTTTTGCTTCACTTCTTTGACTTTTCAATCGCGATTTTAACTTTTCACATGAATCATTCAATTTGTTTAACAAAAGAAAGAAATTGACTAAGCCAAAGATAGAGTATTTAATTAAGATAAAAATAAACAAAAGGTTTTTTGTTTGCATATGCATAGCTAATAAGTTGTAGCTTTGTAGCTATTTGTTTTGTTTACCTTAACCGTACAGCAGTATCTTTACACTTTCTACAAGGTACACTTCTACTTTTATTTTCGGTTTCTTTCATGTTTTTTGATCTATAAACCATTGCCGTTGATTTAGAACTTGCACTTTTCGTTTTCACATAATCCATTTCACTATTCGTATTAGTTTCATGTATCTTATTTAGCACAGGTGTATTTCTTTGGTTAAAATATCCACTTCCTGTCATGAGAACGTCATCATAATCAAGATTTAAATTATTTCCAACAGCATCAACACTTTGTTTAAAAACCCTCGGTTGATAGTTTGACTTTTTAATCACTTCCATTTTCCTATGACGAATTTCAATAAAAAATATTAACCGAAACCGAATGAAATTCTCTTTTGCTTCCGATTGAAGCTGCTGCTTAAGCCACCGTTTATTTTTTCGAATCTCCAATTTGTTTAACCAATAAACACTTTTGTCGATATAACGCTTGGATTTTGATGGTTCTCCCCAGTGTGGATTATTGACCAAATCTAAGTTATTTTTTTGTTTCCGCCACGGAAGCAGATCGAACTGAGAAAACTTTTTTCTTTCACCACAAACCCATGGGTGAAAGTTTGCTTCTGATTGAGTATAGCGTAATATCCAAGCTGAAGTTAAATCGCATGAGGAAATTTGGTTAGAATCATGCAATTGTTCTTTTATGCCATCTTTACTTTTTAATTTTCGGTAAGAAGGTGAAATTGCTCTATTTCGTAGACCAAATACTGGTTTAACTTGACTATCGTTCACTGAGTTCACATATGAATTGGCAAACATTTTTTTTTTCAAATGACACACAAAATTGGTTGAACGGATATCGGCGGTTTCATCGTTCAAATTTAACTTAGATCGAAACAAGATGCAATTAGAATCTAAAAAAAACCAAAATACTAGTAAGCTGATGAACTCTTGATTATTCCCATTTTAATAACCACCAACACGAGTAAACAAAGTAAAGAGGTCTTTGTCTCTTTCATGTCTTTTTTTTTTTGTTAACGTGCGATGAAGGCAGTAGGTACTTTAGGGCTAGTTATGGGGTCGTGAATTAAAACTTAAACCTGAGCATTTCAATATTCTGTACGTAGTGAAGGCTTACTGATTTAAAAAAAATATGAACTCATAATTTTGAGTTTGCAAAATGTGAGCTCACTGCAGTAGCAACATATTAAAGATATTAAAGAATTCACAGAATTTTTTTCAGAATACAGCCATTGCCAGTCGGATGAGTGACAGCTAATGCAAACCAAGAAAGGTCGCAAAAGTAATGTCATAATGTAAATTTGTCATAATTTTTGCAAATGTAGTCAAATGTCACTAACTCTGTTCGTGTGCTTCCCAAAACAGCCCATTTTAGTTTAAAGTTCTGTCAATTTCATCTTTTTATGTGAACTTTAACAGAACTTTGAACTAAAATGGGTAGAAATTGGCAGTCTTGGGAAGTACACGAACAGACCTATTTTGCTTTTTATATTATTTACAGATACACAGAGATAATCAGTGGAAAAATAAATCACCAGTATGGAGTCAAATTATGTGCAAGCAACAATTCAACATACCGTACAACGAACACGAATTAAGTGCATCAACTCACAAGTTGGGGTAAAGGTAGGTAATGTAATAATGTGAATGTGCCATTTCACATCTGAACTTTCTATAAAAACAAAATGGTATCAGCTAAATCACATTATCTCTGTTCGTGTACTTCCCAAAAGAGGCGATTTTAGTCCAAAGTTCTGTCAATTTCATGTTTTGTATATGATTTTTGACAGAACTTTGGACTAAAATTGGTGGAAATTGACAGTTTTTGGAAGTACATGAACAGACCTATTATGACATCAATCCTCAGTGTTTATGTACAGGGTGGGGGAAAAAGTATTATCATAATTGGTCTGTTCGTTCAATTTCAAATACTGTCAATTTCCACTCACTTTAAACCAAAGTTCTATCAAAGTTCATATAAAAACATGAAATTGACAGAACTTTGGACTAAAATGGCATATTTTGGGAAGTATACACGAACAGTCGTAATGTGATTTGGCTGATACCATTTTGTTTTTACAGAAAGTCTTTGTACACAACTTTCTTTTTTTACATCTACTTAAATACATATAAATTCCAATTGACAGTTGTGTCCGATATTTCAATTTTAGAATTCATCATTTTTTCACGCTGCCACTTTTGAATTTCTTTTTGAAGAAAATTTTAAGAGCAAGTAGTTACGACCCAACTGAGTACTTATTATAATGTATGGTTCCTACATATAGCTTAATGTCTGCGTTTGTGTGTTAAGTATTGGACCAGTGAATACAAGTACGCGGGGCAGTCCAGCATTATAAGTCATTGTGACCAACGCTGCACCGCCGCCGCCGTGCCGTTTTGGTTGGATGATTATGAGTTTCGTTTAAGGTCGAATCTACCCGATGATTTGGTACCTTTATATATATTTTACACATAAATAAAGAGAATATGTGCAAATCGTCACAAAAGAATTATAATGAAATAATAATAAATTAATGTTACATAAATAAAATTTTTTTTTCCTAGAATATTATTGTTCAGAGAGGTTACTATATTTGAACGAAATTAGTGAACCATATACCTCACCTAGTATTGAATGAAATTGAATTTGAAAAAAGCTTCCCTTAAGGCTAAGCATTGGAGAGTTATGGTTGATGTAATAACAACCAAAACAAGGCTTAAAATATTTATACGCTTACATAGGTGTTCAAAGTAGTACCCCGTTACATAATGGTAAGTGCGTTGGAATGTCACGCCACGCACGCTGTCGCTCAGTGGGGCCAAACTAAGCTATTTTTGGAGAAAACCTTTAAGTGGTATCAATCTTTTTGTATTTTTACTCGCTTAATCTAATAGTGTTGTCCTTTTTAAAGCCTTCGGTGATAGATTTATCGGTTCTGGCACCTAAAAACAAAAACTGCATCGTGTCCCGAAAATATAACGTTCATTTCCAAACATCTAAACAGGGTCAAACTCCACCGAAAATATTTTCGAATTTCAGCTTGAAGAATGTGCATGTGCAGTGAAGGACAATATGCTGTTATAAAAGCCTTCAGCTTCAGTGAGTGTGACCCGACAGCTGATATCAGCAATTTTTGGTTAAAGAAAAATTAAATTTATTACGGCCCTTTAAAAATGATCTTGTTGATCCCAGTGACTTTATGAACGCTGCGCTGGGAAACAGTTTTTTAATATCTCTATTAAGATATGTAGAACCAATCGATTGACCATTTGAATGATATGCTATAGAAAGGCTTTGTAATGTCATCAAAAAAGAGAACTTGCAAATTTTCAAATCTCCCCTAACAGAAGGATTAGCAAAATATCACTCTTAGCAGAAGGTATTCTTAAGTTCAACTTTGGTTGCCAAAACAGTCCTAGTGATTGGGGGTGGAAATGGAAACAAACATTGTTGGGTAAGATCCCTCAAACAAGTGACGAAGATCCGACACCAAAATCATTGCTCAAGCTTGTTTCGTGTAAATAGTGAACAAGAGCGAACAAGTGGTTGTGCGAGGTCAGGCATTCCAGTGCACAGCTAGATTGCCAAGATTGTTGTGGGTAGACTTGAAACAACGCCACAAGAAGCAACGAAAAATGGAAAATGGTTCCAAAGACAAAGTCGATGAAATCACAATTAAACCTGCCAGCAAATATTTTTAAAAAAGGTAGTCTACCGGGTCCTTCATGAAAGAAACCAAGGTTCCATGCAAATAATCAAATAAAGTAATAAATTGATTCCGTGGATATCTCTTTACTGCCTGAACAGAACAGAGTGCTGCAACTTGAGCTGCAGCTGGAATAGCTGTCAAAAAATGTCGTAGGTGTACAGCTTTCTGACATTTCAGTATCAAAAATAAAAATAAAAACAAAAATAAAAATGAATAATGATTAAAAAGGAGCTAAAATTACTTTAAGGCCTTGTGAGAGGTTGAAACTAGTTTGAAACTCACTTCAACCCCTGTGTTACTCGGTTTCGCTCGAAATGTTGAAATGTCAAAAAAGCTGCAGGCAGAAGTTAAAAGTTGGCCAACTTTTCCAGCTGTATCTGCAGCTGCATCGTGTTGTGTTCGTATGATTGAATTTGTGTGTATTCAAAATTTTAACAGCTATTCCAGCTGCAGCTCCGTCTCCATTCTGTTCAGCCAGTTAGGCGTTTTTCATTTTCAATTCAGAATAAAGCTCTGCACAGAGTCCGAGCATGTTGAGCATGCTCTGAACATCATCTGAACCAAGGCTATTCCGAGTACTCTGAATTATTTTTGAAACACCCTGAACACTTGCTGTCAAATGCTTGTGTTCAGCATTTAACTATGCGTGCTTATCAGTTATTTTATTCTAAGCCCATAGAGCGCGCCTTGAACAAGCTTAGAACGAAAAAAAAGCACACATTTTTAGATATGAACTGACGCTCAGAGCTAAAAAAGAAATACAATTTTTATTTTGACAGTTCAGGCTCTACTTTTAACTAAAAGAGAAAAACTCCTATTATAGTCCAGTACCTAACCTAATGGCCTAATGGAAAATCTAATTTTTCAACCTCGAGCAACGAACGCAACATTCGTTTTATTTCAAAAAACTGCAAAATTTTATTTTTATTTTAACTGTTCATTTAAGCCATAAAGCTATATTATACAATGTCATACTAACTATAATTTCGTCAATTTGAGTGCAGACCCAAAAGTTTCCAAGAAACGGCTTTTCAAAATTTAGCAATGATAAATTTATAACAACAAGTAGTATAATAAACAGTAGCAGGTATAAGAACAAATACAAATAGGATCTTTGACATATGTATGGTATGTATGTATATTGCATCAAAGCACTAGAGCGTGTAGATTCGGTTAAAAGAAGAAAACAATTGAAGGGTCCAGGGGAAAAACGGCTTAAGTCCACTTTAATTGATTCCGAGAAAAACGTAGTTGTAAATATATTACTAAAATAATGGATAATTTAAAGAAAAATAAATAAAACTAACAATTTTTTTAATGAGCACGAAGTACTCAAGTAAGCAAACATACATATATTGATTTTAACATCTTGAATTTTTTGCATGATAAGCTGACATGAGTCAAAAGGACCTTCGATGTTTTAACCAAAATTTTGAATTTTTTGATTTGAAATTTTCTTCTGAAAGAACCGGACATGATAATTGGAACCGGTTTTTTGATTTTTATTCAGGCACCTCTAGATTTTCAAAATAGAGTTTGAAAATAAAATAATTTTCACAAGCGTGACATTGGACTGTTTTTGCAATTCAATAATGTAAGACAGGACCTCGACCGGATGTAGTTAGAATATCTAATTTTTTTTTGTTTTAATTATTTACCTGACGTGTTGCTACTTCTATTCACAAGTTTTCTCTTTTTAATATCGCTTTGTTTAATTTGTGAAGAGAGCTATACTACATCAGATAGTACCCATACAAATCTATAAGATGTCATCATTACTTTAATTTTTTCAAAAAGTGGACTTGAGCTGTTTTTCCCCTGGACCCTTCAATTGTATTGGAGGGGGTATCGCCACGTTTAAGTAGGAGGAGTGGTTTTAAGAAAAGTTAACTTCAAATAGAAAAATAACTTTTCAAAAACAATGGTAACATCTGGAGGAAAATCCTTTAGCTTATCTTAAGGCAGATATCCATTCTTGAATTTTCTTTTTAATTGTACATACCATTTTGTCAAATAAATGAAATGAAATGAAAAAGTTGATAGTTTTGACGTTTTTTTTTTCAAACAATATTTTTTTATTTTGTTTTTTTTTTTATATATATTTGATGCCCTAGTGAATTTTTACACAAATACCTACTGAAAACCAAATGCGAAAATGTTTTCTAGTTTTTGAGAAAACTGAAAATATCGTGATTATTCTATTTCAGATCTGGCCAGCTCCTAGACATTTTTGCCTATTCTCCTTTATTAAACTACACTAGTCAACAAAATTAAAGGAACAAATATTTTTTCAATTTTTGTTAGCGTTTTTTGAAGAGCTGTATCTTTGTGACGAGTGGTCGTATTGAGTTGAAATAAAAAGCATTTTACAGCTTTATGTTTTTGTTTCGAGATTTGCTTGCAAAAAATTTTTTTTGAAGTACCGTTGTTGCGTTATTGCAAAAAATGAGATGAGACAACAAAATTATTTTTTTTTTATTTTTTTTGAAGGTGCTCATTTCTATGGATACATTTTTTTTGAGTCAATTAAATGTCATGATCAGATACCTTGTTTATTCAGCTTCAATCCAGTTTTTTTGTTGTTGTCGTACGATTTTTTTTGACATGGTTCATCTGACTTTGAATGAAAAAAGATACTTTAAGCCTTGATTACCAATATCTCAGCAAATAATGACGTTATAAAAAATTCAAAGACGGATTTGGAAATTTGAGAAATCTTAAAAAAATCTTGTAGGTAAATTATTTTTTTTTACCCTTCACCGTTAGTTTAAAAAAAGTACTTAAAACCGACGTTTTGTGGTCTTTTCGTAAATCTTTTTTTCTTTGCAAATATTGATATTGATGGCTTGCGTTGGTATGCAAATTTATAGACTTTTAAATCATCAATATTCTTGTAAATTTTCAAATTGATTCATCGAACCGTTTTTCCTCACCAAAACTTCAAAGTCTTACAAACCAGGTAATGGAACAAATTGTGTTGTTCCTAAACAATGCGTAGTCGTTATCAAAATGACAAGAAAACCGTAATTCCAGTGCATTTTGTTCAAAGTTTTGCATTAGTTAGATACTTTTTTGAATCGAAATTAAATAAAAAGTAGGTACATTAAAAAAAAATTAAATTTGACATTTAATTGACTCAAAAAAATTTATCCATAGAAATGAAGACCTTCAAGAAAAATAAAAAAAAATTTGTTTTGTTGTCTCGTCTCATTTTTTGCCATTACGCAATAACGGTACTTCAAAAAAATTTGGTTGCAAACAAATCTCGAAACAAAAAATATAAAGCTGTAAAATGCTTTTTATTTCAACTCAATACGACCACTCGTCACAAAGATACAGCTCTTCAAAAAACGCTAACAAAAATTGAAAAAATATTTGTTCCTTTAATTTTGTTGACTAGTGTATATAGTACAACATTTAATTAATACTCATCAAGAATAAATTGGGAATGGAAATGATATTTGTCACCAAAGTGCAACAACCGGACCACTGTGCGGCACAATGCAGAAGCTATATGTTGACGAGGCTTTAGTTGTATTTGCAACTGAATTCAATTTTTGATCAATACAATTTTTCATCTTACAATCTTCAAGATTTGCCACTCCCAAAAATTTGCCACGGCCTCGAATGCCCCTATTGCTTATTTTACACTGGTTGAGGTCCAATGTAGATGTCCCTCCGAACTTGAGTGTTACATTAAGTAATGAACTTTTTCATTGGGAAAGAGTTTTATTGACATGCAAACAATAATTACTCTTACTCGTCCATATTTGTGTCCGCCATGTTTACAACCGTGAAGAAAAAACAACTTCGGCTGAACGCAATATGAATACTTCAGAATCAAATTGGGCGTGTTTGTTTGTTTTATTGGCGTTCCGGATCAGAGAGTTCTTCTGAATTGCCAATTGAAAAGGCAGTACGTAAGTAATTTCAAATCTTAATCCCATCGAAAAGTTTAGGCATGGTTTTAAGGACTTTGACGTACCAAAATTTTTTGTTATAATTTATTGATTTGTTGCTGTTCTGTTAAACTAATCTAAGTTTTTCGATTTTGTATAAGGAACTTCATACCTATTTATATCTTCAAGATACAGTTACAACAGTATAACTAATAATATATTATGATCAAGTTATGTTAAACAACAACAAAAAAAAGTAATGCTATGCGCGAAAGTCCGTAATTAAGCATATCACGTCCAACAAGAAATTATTGGTTTAAGTTATCTGTGTTTGAATGAAATTATTATAAAAACACGCTTTTACCTGTAGCAGCTACAAGTTAAAATTATAGGAAGCAAACAGAACTAGTAGTGAGTGCAGTGTGCATACAAAATATTATTATTAAATAATAATTCTATATACATATGAACATACCTGCATACATTCATTCTTCTGAATTGACTGAATGGTCTAAAGAAACAGAGGTATTTAAGTTGTGATCTTCACCGTATCTTGCATCTTTACCTACTTGCTTAGTGCAAATCCATTATGTAGAATTATTCTAAGTGGGCTTGAAAAAATACAACATGCAAGGTTTCAGGAAACCAAATAATATAATGAATTGATAGGTGATAAAGAAAAAATAAAGTAATGCTAAGAAGGTTTTTTTATGATATAAATTCTACATACTTAATGAAAAATCAGCCAAGTAGAACCCTAAGCATTGTTTAATTTGACTTCTTGAGTTCATCATCATCATCGTGTCCTGTAACCCCGGCTGGGGCATAGGGCGTCAACAAAACGTCTCCATCCTTCACGGTCTGCTGCAAGGTACTTTAGCTGTGGCCACGTCTTTCTCTGGGATTCTGCTTCCGCTAAGACAGTTGATTTCCATGTTGTTCTTGGTCTTCCAACCCGCCGTGCACCCTGAGGATTCCATTCAAAGGACTGCTTTGCAATTTCATTGTTTGGTTTCCTCAGTGTGTGACCAATCCAACGCCATTTACGCTTTCTTATGTCGACGTCCAGCCGCTCTTGACTTGTCCTGCGCCACAATTCCTTATTTGATATTATTTGTGGCCACCGAATCTTTAGGATATGGCGAAGACAGCGATTCACAAAAGCCTGCAATTTCTTCGAAATGATAGACGTGACTTTCCAGGTTTCACAAGCATATAACAGCACGGATTTGACATTGGATTCGAAGAATCTCAACTTAGTGCGTAAGGAGATTTGACTTGATTTCCAGATTGGGGACAGAGTACCGAAGGCAGCACGAGCTTTATTTATTCTACTTTTAACGTCCAGATCCGTACCACCGTTTGCAGAGACAATACTGCCAAGGTAGTTGAACTGTTCCACTACTTCAACTGGCGTCTCCTGTAGAATAATACGCTGCTGTGTGGAGCGGCCTGTGAGCATTATTTTTGTCTTTTTGCTGTTTATTCTTAGACCACTCGACTCTCCTTTCACTTGCAGCGTTTGGCACATCCCGTTCAGCCCACTGATGTTATTTGCCAGTAGACATATGTCATCGGCATAGTCTAAATGACTGAGCCTTTCGAACGGTCTCCATTGAATGCCCTGTCGCTCTGCTGTACCTACACTGGCCGTCAATACGTCGTCCATCGCCAGCAGGAAGAGAATTGGCGATAGAACATCCCTTTGTCTCACACCCTGTTGCAATACAAAGGAGTCGGATAGCTGCCCGTTGTGCAAAACAAAACACCTTGCGTTGTTGTAGGACTCTTTAATAATGGCAACTATTTTTGGTGGAATTCCTCTACCAAGCAACGATCTCCATATACATTCTCGGTTAACTCGATCAAAGGCTTTCTCAAAATCCACGAACATGAGGTAAAGCGGTGATTGAAATTCCATCGACTGCTCGAGGACGATACGCAGGGTGTTGATATGGTCGACACACGATCGACCACTGCGGAAGCCAGCTTGATGCCTCTTGAGTGTAGACTCGATTCTCTCCTTTATTCGCTCGAGAATGATGGTTGCCATTAGTTTTGGGAAAACGGACAAAACGGTGATACCACGCCAATTGTTGCAATTCTTTAAGTCACCTTTCTTTGGCAACTTAACAATCACACCATCCTTCCAATCCCTGGGATAGCTTTCGTTTTCCCAAATGTTTTTTATCAACGGATGTAAAATACTAGCCGCTGTTACGGGATCGGCTTTCAGGAATTCAGCTGGTATTCCGTCCAGTCCAGCTGCCTTGTTGTTTTTGAGGAGATTCTTGAGTTACTGATTCAAAATAGCTTTCAATTTACAAGTAGGTTTGCAATATCAAAGTTTCCTTAAAAGTGGTCGAATAATGACAGTGACAATGGAATTTAGTACTTAACTTTAGGAATTAATATACATATGAGTTTTGAACATGTTTTAGCTCAAATAATAATATGTACAGCTGTATCCAATTGGTTATTTCCTCAAACTCGATTTAAGAAAGCATAAAAGTTGATAAGTATAGAATGGGCCAGAATCTGCCCCAGTGTATAGTTAGTTTTTAGCCGCGTTTTATTATCGCTCATAACCCATATGGTTCACCTCGTGAAAATAAAACGATGTGGGTTATTGTAAAAGCAGTGCTGTATATCAGTCTCTTTTTTTCTTATGTTTATTTGTTTTTCATGTAAGCACTTGTCTCTTTTCCTCTCTATTCCTTATACTGCTGACAAATCGCTGACATCCATTCACAATGGTAAATAGCCCTCTGCCGGCCAGAGTGAAAACCTCTATCTGGGTTATTGAAATTAACCTCGATAGAAACCTAGATCCCATGTTGTTTTTGTAATGCATGTTAAAAGATAACCTCGACCCAGACCCAGAGATAATAAAACGCAGCTTTTGTAATACATGTTAAAAGATAACCTCGACCCAGACCCAGAGATAATAAAACGCAGCTTTTGTTTCCGCAAACCACTGATTTAACAATCTTCAATTCATGTTTTTAATCGTCGTCGTACTAGAAAACTTTTGAAAATCCACTCGAAAGCACTAAGAAATTACTTTGTGTGACAAAATTTGAATTGTTGTCTGTAACATGAACCAAGATTTATTTTTCTGATGGTCTTTGATGCTAACTAATAATATAACTAACGATTTCTCGAATGGAGGTGTTTGAAAGATTCAAAAAGAATTTTGAAGTGAAATGTTCATACTTTAGAATGACTATAAGAATTTGTTCGAAAAAAATTACATCCCCAAATTTTTTTTCAGCGAATCAAAGACCATCAGAAAAGTATACATATCTTGGTTCATGTTACAGACAAAAGTTCAAATTTTGTCACACAAAGTAATTTTTAGAGCTTTCGAGTAGATTTTCGAATACAGTAAAAATACGTCAATTTTCGACTAGCGCTAGAGTCCAAATGGGTTGTCGCAGAAAAAACTAACCTTAAATTAAGATTTATTGGAAATTGTGAATACTTTCAATGTTCAAAGGATAGACACGGTGCATTCAAGAGGACACAAGCGTCCACAAGCTTTTTTTCAAAGCGAACCTCTGTCTATTAACTCCTACTCTCACCTCCAAGTGGTGAACATCGGGTGCCTAGTATACCTTTAACTGAAGATGGGGTTCCAATCCCTGTGGACGGTTTTAGGGGGCAGCAAACGAGAGAGGGGGGGAGGAGTGTTCCCACTAAGGCACTTCTCCTTCATCCAGGCGGCAGCGGAAGAATTTTCAAGATGGAATCAACGGTGGCGTCTACAGTTCCAGTTAGGCTGAACTACTTAGTGAACACCTTATACGGGCTACTATGACATATTCGGAGCTCAGGCCTATAAGGAGCGGTTTATCCGGCTCCTATAGGGTCTGGTCCTCCAGGTTGGGGGTCGTGCCGTCGGGGTGACTTTTCCCGGCCACGTAAAGCTATCTTAGTTGCGAAGCAAAGACAAGCCTCGGATACGGACGGATTTACTGTTGACGAACCAACAAACGAAATAAGGACCAAGAACTACGGATCTGCAAGTGGAATGTTCTGTCTCTCTTTAGACCACGTGCAGCCGAACATTTAGCGGAAGCCCTAGACTGCTACAAAGCAGACATCACCGCCATCCAAGAAGTGCGATGGGATGGGCCGGGCTAAAGAAAACTGAAAGACTGCGGTATCTACTACGGTGACCACAAGGGCATCGTCTTTTTGGATGTGGATTTGTTGTTAGAGGCAGAATTACGCAAGAAGTCTTGATTTTCAATTATGTGAACGAACGCCTCACGACAATTCGCATCAAGGCTAAGTTCGCCAAAGCCAAAACAGGGAAATACTGTGAGGAAGTTCGACGTCGGACGGCTACAGTCGCAAGAAATCACCAGGTCCTTCTCCGATCGAGTCTTTCGTGCCCTCTTAACTAGTCCTTTGCCACCAACTGCAAACATCGAGAACCAGTGGAAAAACTGCCAGGAAGCCATCAGAGATGCTGCCTCTGACGTGCTGGGCCTTGCACGACCACCACAGCAAAACCCCTGGTTCAACGAAGAATGTCGGCAAGTACATGCAGCCAAACAACAGGGATACAAAGCGGCGCTGCATAGAAGGACCAGAGCTGCTCGCGAGCTCTACGAGCAGAAGAAGAGAAAGGAACACAAGCTTCTTAGAAGGAAAAAGAAAGAGCATGAGAAGCGCGCGATCGAGGAATTAGAGGGATGCCACTGCAGGAATGAAGTTCGGAAGTTTTACCAAAAAGTAAAAAGATCCTGCCAAGGTTACAAGGCCCGAACCGAAGCCTGCAATGACGATCAGGGGAACACCGTGGTGGAATCGCAGTCGGTGCTGAGGATATGGAAAAATCATTTTTGCAAATTGTATAACGGCGGTGATGAACCGAATTCCGCTAACATGCAAATTGCACCATTTAACTTGGACAACGTAGACCAACAATTCCGTCCACCCGATCTTGACGAAGTGAGGATAGCCATATCTAAACTTAAGTCCTTGCGGCTGAGCTATTCAAAGCGGCTGGCGATGAATTGGTTAGGAGTATGCACCAGCTCATCTGTAAAATATGGTCGGAGGAAAGCATGCCCGATGAATGGAACCTCAACATTGTTTGCCCGATCCTCAAGAAAGGCGATCCTCTGGACTGCACCAACTACAGAGGCATCAATCTTCTTAATATCGCCTTCAAGATCTTCTCTGCCGTACTTTGTGAACGCCTGAAGCCATTCGTCAACAACCTGATAGGTCCATATCAGTGTGGCTTTACGTCAGGGAAGTCCACCATCGACCAAATATTCGCACTACGGCAGATCTTGGAGAAAACCCAGGAGTTTCAAATCGATACCCACCACCTTTTCATCGATTTCAAGGCCGCGTATGACAGCATCTATAGAGACGAGCTATATAGAGCAATGTCTAGTGTTGGCATCCCTGCCAAACTCGTCCGTCTGTGCAGGATGACGATGGAGAATGCACGCTGCTTCATCAAGGTCGGCAAAGACCTCACCGACACCTTTGATGTCAAAAAAGGTTTTAGGCAAGGCGACGCGCTGTAATGTGACTTCTTCAACATCGTTCTTGAAAGAATAGTGCAAAACTCTCACGTCAACAGTAGAGGCACAATCTTTCAAAAGTCCGTCCAATTACTCGCTTACGCTGACGACATTGACATAATCGGACGAAAAAAGCGTGATGTCAGTGGTGCTTTTGTGAGCATTGAGAAGGAAGCCAAGAAGATGGGTCTAACGGTGAATGAAAGCAAAACAAAATATATGCTGTCAACAAGAAAGGACACCCAACACTGACGTCTAGGACAGAACGTCACTATAGACAACTATAATTTTGAGGTGGTTAGAGACTATGTCTACCTAGGATCCGCTATAAACTCAGCGAACGATACCAGTGCTGAGATCAAACGAAGAATTACTCTTGCCAATCGCTGTTTCTTTGGGCTAAGAAGGCAATTGAGAAGCAAAGCCCTCTCTCGAGCAACTAAACTGTCCCTTTATAAGACGCTTATCATCCCGGTCCTGATGTATGGTGCAGAGGCATGAACACTGTTAACGGTCGATGAGAACGCGTTAGGCTGTTTTGAGAGGAAAATTCTCCGGGTGATTTTTGGTCCCGTCTGCGTAGATGGGGAATGGAGAAGAAGATACAACCATGAACTGTATGGGCTGTACAGCGACACCGACCTAGCCACAAAAGTGAAGAGCCAACGACTGAGATGGCTGGGTCACCTAGAGCGAATGGACACCAATGCTCCGGCCCGGAAAGCCTTTGAATCCAACCCCGTGGGACAGCGCAGTAGAGGTGGACAGCGTAAAAGGTGGCGCACGCAAGTGGAAGAGGACCTCAACCAACTTGGCGTGTGAAACTGGAGACAGCTAGCTGGAAACCGAGCCGGCTGGAAGAAGCTTGTTGGTTGAGGCCCTGGTCCACCCCGGACTGTAGCGCCACCTTAACTAAGTAAATATACTTTCAATGGTACTTTGATGTAATTTTCGAATAATTGGTAGTTTTCCAGCCATATGTGAAAAACTCCCAAAAAATGCATTTTTGCCTTTTTTTCCATATTGCGTTACGAAATTTTTTTTGGAAACCTCAGATTTGGATTCAGCACCCCCGAAAACATAAAGGAGGGACAAAATCAAAACTACCCCGCAATCTGCTCGCATAAAGAGCCTTTTTGAGCACAAATTGACTGGACTATAAAATGAACCAACCAAGTAGGAAACTAAGCACTGTTTAATTCGATTTGTTGAGTAATTGATTCAAAAAAGTTTTCAATTTACAAGTATAGGTGCCTAGGTTTGGATCATCAACGTTTCTTTAAAAATAGTTGAAAAACAACAATTTTATTACATTTAATTTTTAAGTTTATAAGAATTAATGTATGTATGTATTTGAGCTCGGAACTTATTTTAGTTCAACTAATAATACACAGCCATATCTTTTGGCTATTTTTGTCAGATTCAATTAAAACATACACAGAATGATAAGTATTTAAGCTAAGCCAACATAAATCAATGATAAATTTTGAGCATATTTGGTTGGTGTGTTCTTTAACTTTAAAGGTTTTTTTTTTTACAATTAGAGCGAGATATTACAAGAAACGTCATACTACCCATCTTATGACCCACTTTGACCCACTATAACTTAGAGATGCAACAACCTACAGATAATAATTTGTTTTGCAGATAAATTTATCCTTTACAAGGTATTGGCTGGACGTTTTATTGTGAAATGAAATGTGAATGAGTTGTTAAACTGTTCATTTAGCAACTACAATTCCGGAATTTTCAAGCCCTTTTATTTCATTTTTCCTGAGCTTAGCAGTTGTCACATCTCTTGGATTGCCTTGTCTGTTGCCGCGTAGAGTTCCAGTAAGGTGCGTTTGACGAGCAAGGAGGTTTTTAGCTAAGGAAACAGAGGTATACAAATTATCGGTTACAATGGCTCTACCCTTGTCTAAATATTTTTCGGCCAAGTCTAAGACAATTTGAGTCGAATGTGAAGTAGTTTGGGTAGGTTTTCCTCTTTGGTTATTGGAATCAGTTTTTCCTGCATATATGGCTCTGGTGTAAGTGTACCCGGCTGGATCACAAAGTTTAAAGACTTTTATACCATACTTATGTGATTTCTCTGGGTTGTAGGTACTGCCGGAATTGCAGCCTACCACGCCAAGGGACCATTGATTCATCTACTGCCAACATTTCTTTCGGGCTTCTGGCTTTGACGAAGTTTTGTTCACGTAGGTCTAAAAATCCACTTACTTTTCCCAAACGGTTACCACTAATCGTTGAGTTGTCCGCAAAGTGAACAAATTTCATTAGCAACTGGAATCTATTCCGGGACATCACTTGGGGAAAGAATAAATTTTTGAAAAACTTATCAGTACTCCAGTAGTGAGCAATAGATGGGTATTTCAAGCCTGATTCACAATGCGACGAGGAAACGAGACGTGAGCGTGACGAGATCCCGTCGTTGCTGTCAAACGAATTTCAAACAATGAAAGTATATGAGGATATACACAATGAAACGTTTCTCGTCGTCACGTCACGCCAAGAATTCGAAAAATTGAAAAAAAACGCGACGAGACGACGATTTTCTTTTTTGACAAGTTATTTACATAATGGAAGTATTTTTTTAAAGAAAAAATACGATAACTTGAAATTAAAAGATCAAGTGATTCCTAATCTGTTGTCTTTAAAGCTTTTTTGGATAATTTTTATTATTTTTATTTTTAACAAAAAAGTTTTCGTTGTAAAAAATCTCGCCGCATTGTGAATTGGGAAACGATTTTATAACTAGAAAAAGATGACAGCAAATCACGTCACGCTCTCGTCTCGTTTTCCCGTCGCATTGTGAATCAGGCTTCACCACAATGCCCATATACATCACGACTCCAAGAAATTTTTGTATCTCCTGCACGTTGGTGTCTACCCATTCCTTTTGCGCGAGAAGTACGCGTTATAGTGTTGCTCCGTAAAAATTGGTTGGCATTGGCATTTGTTTCGGTAACAATTAGCTGATAGACCTCTTCTGTACTGTAACCATAAGGCCAAAAATATCAATAGGTGTTGCTGATTCTTGGGGTTGAATATTTATAACACCATTCTGTTCGAAAGTGAACGTTTTGGGGATTGTCCACTAACTGTTGTCCACTCGGTTAGAGGTCCATCATCAGAGACACCTGGCATCACCACTTGATCCAAAAACTCTTCTTCACGATTCTAAATCTTCGAGGGATTCAAAATAGCTTGAAATTCCCTCAAATTGAATATATTCATCCGAATCGGAAGCCACAAAATCCAACTCATCACTATTGGAATCCCCGTCTCGGTTGCGATTTCCATAAAACATAGATACTGGGATTCATTGCGAAATGTACTTCAATCAATATATGTGAATGATAAAAAGCTACTTGTAGACAAAAAGCCTCATAGAGAATAAAATATACACGAAAGTAACTGTGACCACCGGCGGGTCACGTGGCACATCATGCATTTCAGTTTCATCAGGTGCCGCGTGACCCTCCAGTAGTCACACCCATAAAACACTCAAAAATTGACGAAACACAAAAAACAAAAACAGAGAACTATTTATAAACACTAAACATACACTTTTATGCTAAAATACACTATTGGCACCCGGGTGAAAAAACGAAAGTTATATGGGCGACAGCGAACGTGTTTTAAATAAAAAACAAACAACAAATATTTTTACTAGAAACGTTAACAATATACATATACATCTGAAAAACGAAAAAAAAAATTAACTTAAACTTACACTTTCTCATATGTTTTGTTCATATACATTAGGGTGGTCCTTAAATTGGACATTGTCTTGGATAGCCTTCATTCGATTCAAAACATTGAAAAACAATTTCCCTAATTTTTTCAGATTTTTATTTCACCCCCCTGGTCTCCCTTTTTCCTCTTGAAGGTACAAATAATGGAGTTAGGGTGATTCTTATAACACGTGAAAAAAAATCAGAACTTATAGATTTGATTGAGACGAAAAAAAAATCGTATCGGAGGGGGTGTCTATTTCCCCACGTTCAGGCAGGAGGGGTCATTTTCTAAAAATTTTACCTAAAATTGAAAAAAATTATTAAAAAACAACAGGACCACTTACAATGGCATGCTATAGCTTTTTTTAAAGTCATGAATCCAGTCTCTAATATGTTTCTTAAATCAAGTTTTTATTGTAAATAGTTTTTGAAAAAATAATTTCCAAACTGAAAAATAAAAACAAAAATAATAATGTTGTACGTTTGAAAATTATTTTTTTTCAGAAACTATTTATAATAAAAACTTGATTTAAGAAAAATATTGGAGACTGGATTCATGGCTTAAAAAAAAAGCTATAGCATGCCATTGTACGTGGTCCCGTTGTTTTTTAATAATTTTTTTCTATTTTGGGTCAAATTTTTAGAAAATGACCCCTCCTGCCTGAAGGGAGGAAAATAGACCCCCCCTCCGATACGATTTTTTTTTCGTCTCAATCTAATCTATAAGTTCTGATTTTTTTTCACGTGTTATAAGAATCACCCTTACTCCATTATTTGTACTTTCAAGTGGAAAAAGGGGGACCAGGGGGGTGAAATAAAAATTTGAAAAAATTAGGAAATTTTTTTTTCTTTATTTAGAGTCATTTGATTTGATTTCATTATAGAAAAGCCTTCGTTTTTTTTTTCAAAAACAGTTTTATTTTTTATAACTGCACCAATAGTGTTGAATTAAAATAGAATCGATGCACATAATGCATTATCTCTTAAACCAACTAGTCGACCCAGGATTTTCGTCACAAATTTCGATTCGACAGTTTTTTGAAAAATATTCACGAAAATATGAAAATAAAGTGAAAGTAAGTGAACTCAAAATATGCATTTATTATGGAAATATGCATTTATTTTGAGAGTATGCATTTTGCATAAAATATGCACAACATGCACATAACGATTGAATGCCATTTTAGAGCAAATTTTATGATTCGTAAAGATAATTATTTGGTAAAGATAAATCTTTGGTGGCAACACTGTCAGAAGGATGAGAAGAGGGCTGCCACTTTCAAAGTTAAAACCCCGAAAATTTGCAAATATTGGAATATCAATCGAGAACTATCAGGTTTCGGACGGTGACGCGCAAACTTTCTTTGAAATGATTTTTACCCCTGATGGGAAAGGGTATTTTCAAGGTCGGGAAGTAAGAAAATATTTATATCAATAAAATTTAAACATTGGTTTCGACGCAGAATTTCACATCAACATTAGCCGCGTTTTATTATCGTGGGATGTGGGTTAGTGCAAAAGCAGTGCTGTATATCAGTCTATTTTTTTCTTATGTTTATTTGTTTTTCATGTAAGCACTTGTCTCTTTTCCTCTCTATTCCTTATACTGCTGACAAATCGCTGACATCCATTCACAATGGTTAATAGCCCTCTGCCGGCCAGAGTGAAAACCTCTATCTGGGTTATTGAAATTAACCTCGATAGAAACCTAGATCCCATGTTGTTTTTGTAATGCATGTTAAAAGATAACCTCGACCCAGACCCAGACCCAGGGATAATAAAACGCAGCTATTATATCCAACAAAGTTAATTGAAAACCTACTGTGGCTTTCTAAAGAGTAACTTTCGTGGTGGTGGAGAGGGAGGATATGTAAGTTTACCAGACTATAATATTTTTCTTGGTACATATTAAATATGTAAGTATATGACACTTGTTTTAAGGGTTTTTGACTTTTGGCGATTTTTTAAAAATAAAAATATCTTTGAAATTATAGGTCTTTGAAAAAAAAAATTGTATGCAGCGGGTTGATGTACAAACTTTGCTTTCAGTTGCTTTATTCGATACCATTCACCACTAGTGATTTATAAGCCAAAAACCAAAATTTTCATCATTTTATCCTTTTTTCTGAAATGGTGATATATCTTCTACGCAATCAGCCGGAGGACAAAAAGTGTTTTAACCTTTTCTGTAGTTTTTTACTAAATATTTTTCAATCGCGTTTACTATTTAAAAGTTATATGCTAAAAACCAATTTTTTTTGACATTTGACCTTGCATAACTTTTGATGTGTACACGATTTTACAATGGACTTTTGGTCGAGTGTTCCATAGATATGCTAAAATAAAGATAATTGCATCTGAAAACCCTCACTTGGATTTATTCCGCCGATTGGCCTTAAGGGCCATTCACATGAGAGCAACCAACGAACGACAAATAAACAAACAAAATGCGATTTAACACATTTATAAACAAAAATTCTTCGAAAAAAAACCAAACAAAATGGTAGATATTTAATTGACGTTAATTCTGAGTTACTAAAATTTGCATTTTAAAAGCTAATATAAAAGAAATTTGAGAAAACAAGAATTACAATCTATTCGCGTCGATCAATTTGATTTCTCAAAATTTTCTCATTTCAACACTTAAAATGCAATTTTTTCTACCTCAACATTAACATTTATTTGGTGTTTAGCCTCCATGTTGTGTTTTGTATGTTGATGTAAATGAAAAATAAACATTAAAAAATTAAAACAATTATTTTAAAGTTTTAAAAAATTTTATTTGGTATTTTATTTAAAAAAATATTTCACCACATTTGTAGAAACACATATGTACATCAACATTAACGTTAGATAGATTTCTACCATTTTGTCTAGTTTTTTCGAAGAATTTTGGTGTATATTAGGTCTGATCCTTTACTTTGGGTTTCTGTGATTTTTAGTCCAAACTTGTGTCAAAATATTTTTTTTATATGAACTTTGACACAACTTTGGACTGAAATGCGCAGAAATGCACAGAAAATCACAGAAACTCAAAGTAAAGGAACAGACCTATTATGTGCTAAATCCCGTTTTGTTCGTTTATTTGTCGTTCATTGGTCGCTCTCATGTGAATGGTCCTTTATTTTTGTACATTTTTCCTGGACTATAAAGTCCTCATTTCAACATTAACAGTTTCAGTAGATTTTTTTTTAATGAATGTTATCCACTGTACACCCTCGTCCCAAACGACTCACATAAATGACATTATAAAATCTTGACAATCAATTTTCTCTTAAATTAATTTTGTTTAATTTTTGATAATTTATAGGAGTAATAGCTCTCATACCATATTTCTTCTCGAAACGATACAACTGCAGAAGTTATAACGTTTTCTTATGAAATCTTAATTTCTTTATCATCATAAATAACTTTGTACATATGTATGTATTTTAATTTTTAAGTTGCAGGAGATGTTAAGCTAATATACATTAAACCTGAGGCAGCATAAAAGTGCAAGTGTTAAACTGGTAGCAAATCCAATTACTTCTTATAACTTTCTGATAAATTTTCACTTTTGATAAAACTTTCATTGCCGTATTGCCAATGTCCAATATATATATATACTTGTTGAGACGAATATCTATGGAAAACAAGTCAATATATTTCTGGAAATGAAAAAAAAAAAAAACATAAAAATCATAATTGCTATTGGTGCATGGTGCTGCAACTAATAAGTTGCAAGAACCTGTATTTCTAAAATTTAACAAGTTTGCTGGTGAGCGCCTTTCTTCATCATAAACGAACTAAGAAAATGAATACATTTTGCTGCAATGACGGACGCATTTTATTCACAATGCGCGCCGCGGCTAATGTGCGGGAGAAAATAGTGGAACCAATTGGACAATTGGAGAAAGGAGCCTAGAGCCAGCTGCATAATATGGTATTAAAAACTATTATTGTGGTTATACTTTAAGGCCTTAATATGTAATAGAGTATTGTGAGCTATACAGTACTGCTTCCAAGCTTATCTGGACCATCTCTTACAAACAGTTTGATAGGGCAATGTTTGTTTTTGTTTTGATCAGTATCTGTTCTTCAAATTTAATACAAACCAAAACAAGCATAATACATCACTGAACATTGTAAATTAAGAATTTGCTTTTATGTATACATATTTGATTTGAGATAAGAAAATATGTCTGGGATAGGATAGGATCAATAAATTAATCTCTGAGTGGATAAATAAATAAATTGGGTGGTGCAACAGCTCGTGGAGAACCAGGGCCTAGTGACTTACAATACAACTTTGAACCATTCCTGTGTGCGTGTTGTTTGGCAGGAATGGAGGGGACCTACAACCTACAGTTTTTTGCTGAGTCCGAACGGCAAAATGAGAAGCACTTTTTCATGACAATTATACTCTTGGAGGATTTGTCGGTTCTTCGCAAGAGGCAATACCTCGGATAAAACATTTCTGAATGGATACAAATTTTAATCTTCATATTTTTCAATGTTTTTTGTTTTTGGAAAGTTGTTGAAAAACAATGTTCGTTATTTAATATATGGCCGTTATGCTCTGAATCATAGGGTTCGCGAGATTTTTAGCTTCAAAACACTTAAAAGAGCATAAGAACAATAGTGAAATAACTCATTTGGTGCTTGTCTTCTTACTCAACAATAATGTGCCATACACCGTCGAAAAGGTAACTGCGTTATCATATTTCATTTCAGAACATGGCCGACTATAGACTGTAAACCGCCTTAGCAGCCTTATTTATAAACTTATTTTAGCGACGAAGTAAAGTTACTCCAACTTAATGCTTCTAATCTTGAATAGTTTATTTACAGGCGAAGAAGGTAACACTGGCTCATGTAAGGATAAAATCGGTGTAAAACCGTTTTAGCTTCTAAATGTTATTTTTGTATTCCTTTTTGTTACTAAAATTTTTCTTTTATTTTTCTTATCAATTTATTAATTACTTTACCAAAGCTCTAGCAATAATAACAATGATGGTTTACACGCGGTTTTTGACGCGGGCAGGTAAGATTCGTTCTAAAAGTGATTTTTGACGCTGAATCCAAATCCAACATCCGTTTTCCGCCATTAGCTCTGGTTTTTGAGATATCAGTTAAAATCCTAACAATATCTGTTTTAGTCTTCGAAAAATGTTAGTTGTTGGTCTTCTACTGCCCTTATATACATAATTTAATAAGAAAGATGGAGGCAGACCATCAGGGAGGTGATTCTCAATTTGCTAAACTGTGAAATGAAAACAACGTTATCATTTCAGTATCCAAAGAGTTTTATCATGTTATGGCTTCACAAACACGTGCAAGGCGATTCCCCAACTCTTTATGAACGAATATCTGATAAAATGAGTACTAAAAAGTACTAAAATGAAAAATACCGTCACTCGCTCATAGCAAAAGATGATTGTGACAAAGTTGCCATATCAGTTTTCACAGAGTTTTATAATTTTATCACTTCACAAACACGCGCAAGGCGATTCCCGAACTCGTTATGATAAACAGCTGTCAAAGTACATAAGTACTAAAAGGTACTAACATGAAAAATGCTACCATTTTCTCATAGAAAGAGATGATTGTGACGTCAAAGAAAGACCAAGATGGCGACTTGGGTGTATCAAATGAGCACAATTTGTTTCTGTTTATCATTTTTCTTTTCATACGTTTTCACAGAATGAAATGATGGTGATAAACGAATTATCATATGAAAACATTTTGGCATTTGTTTTCATTTTTTCACACTTCGAGAATCGCATTTGGAGTTAAGGCGTTATCATATTTATCACTTCACAGTTTCACAGATCGAGAATTGACCCCCTGTTTATCATTTAACTTTTCACAGGTTTTCACAGAGTGAATTTATAGTGATAAAAGAATCATCGTATGAAAACATTGGTTATCATTTTTTCACACTTCGATAATCGCATTTGGCGTGAAAGCGTTTTCATATTGATCACTTCACAGACCGAGAATTGACCACCCAGCTCTCAATGAGGAATTCAATTACTTATTATGCTCTATTCACCGTTTTTGATGGCGAATATCTCTCGAACCACCTTAACCTTAACGGTCAAATAAAAAAATGAGGTTCATACAGGCAATTATATTTTCAAAGATGTACGACATGATCTTGTTGAGTAGGTGAACCAGCTTCTATACAAACATGTATAGAAAATAAAGTAGAGACTAAAGGCTTTAATATGGCATTTCAAAGAGTAATATTTGTTCAAAATTGACAGAGATATGCCCATTCAAACTCTACAATTTCTTATAATTTTTCGCAGCTTTGGCCCGAAAGCCCCTTTTTCGGTATAATAGGCAAATTTCACATTCGTAAAAATTTTCGAAATCAAGATTTTGATATAATATGACATTAGGACTATAAAAAGTATTTAAAAAGTACATATGTATGTAATTTTGCAATTATCTTTTTCCACAGTTTTAAAATGCTTTCAGACCTACAGACCGAACGGCTGGTCCGATTAATAAAAAAAAATAGTACTAGGTGCTATGAATGTTAAATTTGTGATAAAGTACCAAAAAATAGGAGCTCGGGCAAAAACTACGAAAAATGAAAAGAAATGGTAAAGTTTGAATGGCTATTACTCAGTCAGTTTTGAAATAATATGACCTTTTTAACATGTCATATTAAGGCCTAAAAACTTTTCTTTACTTTGAATAAGTATATCTTGAATGTATCTTTTCTCCGAAAAAAGTTATGCGCTATTTAGAAAAAAATTTAAAAGCTATTGATTTTTCAATTTTCTTATGTTAGTTTTTGTTAATTTTTCTTGCTAAAATTTTCTTATGAAATTCTCGAAACAATCCATTAAAACCTTCTTTTAGCTTGAAGAACTTTTCTTACTTTATTTTTTAAATAACCTTTTTATAAATTCTTCCTTTTAAAAAATAGCTAAAAATAATAATTCATCTAAGTATATCGTATATGAAATCTTATCTTTTTTGTACCTAACTACTTTAAATAATAATGAAATGTAGTTTATCACCGTGCATTGTGACGAATCTAAGAACTAGTTGCAACTTACAACTCATCTTGTGGCAGTCGAACCTTAAAAATGGGTTGGATATTTGTTTCAAATGAGTCATTAACGAAAAAGTGATTTTGTAAAAACTATTTAATAAATGAGTTAGAACCACAGTACACATATCTAAGGTATTATCTTGCGCATGTTGTCCGAAATGAGAACTGTCAAAGAAATTCAAGATGGCAGTCTTACGTGACCCCGTCCGCTGTATTACAACAACAACGAAGAAAACAAACACAAACACCCCTATTACGGTTGTCAATTATCAATTTGATATTTGATAAACCTTGAAAATTGTTTTTTTAAACTCAATTTATCAATAAACTGGTCAACAATTCTTTTATATTTTTTAATTTTCTTGTTATTAGCAACTGTCTGCATCATTCTCAATGATCAAAACTTTTATAAGATGGATTTTTAAACATTGAATTTTAAATTTATCAACTATCAAATTGATATTTGACAACCGTAATAGGGGTGAAAAGGACAATTTAAATAACACTAAAAACCAGGAAGGAATGTTGTTTGCATGACAAAATAATGTTAATAAACACTAAAAAGCGAGTGGGGGTCACGGGATTCGCCATTTTCCACTGATTTTGATGGATGCGCAGAGCTGAACAAAAATGAAAACGCTAATGATATTACCTTTAGTATGTGTACTGTGGGTTAGAACAAACTTTTGAGCAAAATCATTTCAGAATTACTCTTTGCAAAGGTATGTATGTATATTACAGAATAGCTTTCTGATATTTTTGATGAAGAAGAAGTATCGAAAATAAAAAAAAAAAAAATGGATAACTAGCCACTTTATATTTTTGAGATCTCAGAGGATTCTGAGGGCTCAGAAATATAAACAGGGACTCCTCTCAAAAATTCCTCACTTTTCCGCATAAGAACTGAGACTGACATTTTTTGGACTCGCTTGCTCAATTATTTTTGTCGCAGTAAATTACACAAGAAGAAAAAAAAAAGTGGAGTTTGTTTTGACTTATGTGAGGAACTCAATTTATATTTTGTTCTCCTGCTCTGTCAAAAAAAATAAAAATAAAATGCACGACTGGGTCGCACGTACTTGCTCTTATGTTCAAGACACTGAGGGCTTAAGAAAATTATATTTAAAAACATGGAAATTATGGTGGTGGTGGTTGGATGTTGTAGGTGGTTGGGTGTTGTAGGAACTGGGGGCCTCGAGCTGTATCTTTTCCTACACATCAAGTGCTTACAATACCTCCAAGTTGGTAGCCGCCGGATACTGGTCTTGGCTTTATGCCAGGACTTACTAAACTTGTAAGTGCGAATGTTGATCAAGGAAAGAATTGCAACATTAAACCCATGGCCCTACAGATTGGAAGTTAGTGCGTTGGGCTAACGACCCGACCACAGTAAAAAAAAACAATTGTTATGAGAGAGACGCGGGAAGCCTCGGATAACGACCCCCCTCAAATGGCAACCAGACCCGGAACGAAAATGGACTATGATCTACGAGTATGCACCTGGAATGTAAGGACACTCTACACACCAGGTGCTACTCAAAAACTTGAATCTGTCCTCTCGCGGTACAAGGCAGACATTACCGCGATCCAGGAGATACGATGGATAGGATCAGGTATAACGAAAAGAAAAGATTGCGACATTTATTACAGCTGTCACCAAAGACTGCACAAGCTAGGATGCGGATTCGTCGTGGGAAATCGACTCAGATCGAAAGTCATCGATTTTAAGCCGATAAGCGATCGCCTGGCTGTGATCCGCATCAAAGCTACCTTCCAAAACATCAGCCTTATATGTGCACACGCCCCTACCGATGAAGCTGAGGAGTCTAACAAGGAGGAGTTTTACGACCTCCTGGACGGAGCCTACGGAGCCTGTCCGGAGTACGATGTCAAAGTCGTGCTCGGAGACTTCAATGCTAAAGTCGGAAAGGAAAACATCTTTGGCGGATTAGTTGGAAAGCACAGCCTCCACGAAACGACAACAGACAACGGCTTCCGACTAATCGACTTTGCTGCAGCTCGTAATACGGTGATAAGTAGCACTAGGTTCCCCAGGCGAAGGATACACACAGCAACCTGGCGATCTCCAGATGGTCGAACGGCCAACCAAATCGACCACGTGCTAATTGGCGCAAGGTACGCATCGAACATCCTGGACGTGCGAACTTTCCGAGGTGCAAACGTGGACTCTGACCACTTTCTTGTTGTGACAAAGTTCAGAGCCCGACTGTCCAACGAAAAGAAAACGAAGACCGCCCAAAGAAAGAAGTTCAACATCGCATGCCTTAGCACATCTGAGAAAGCCAGAGACTACAGTGAGCAATTGACCGGGAAACTCTCTGCCGTACACCCAGCCACAAGCGTCAACAACCAGTGGAACCAGTATCGCGACATTATTAAAGAGACAGCCGAGACCACCATAGGCTATCAACCACCCAGAAAAAAGAACCCGTGGTATGATGATGAATGCGCGGTATTGAAGCAGGAGACGGAAAATGCACGAATGCAAATGCTGCAACGGAAAACAAGAGCAGCAAGAGAGGAGTACCGTGAAAAGAGAAGGAAAAAGAAAAAAACCCTGCGTAGAAAGAAAAGAGCATCCGCAGCCTCTCAGCTCAAGTATCTCGAAGAGTCCAGCACCGCCACCAACACCCGCCGGTTCTACAAAACAGCCAAGCAACTGGCATCTGGCTATAGGACTGGCACGCAAGCTCTTCGAAACAGCGAAGGGAACCTAGTCACCGAAGCACAGGGAATTGTAGACGTGTTTAAGCAGCATTTCCAGCAGCTGCTTAATGGGCATTATGTAGAGGAGGCGATAGGGGAACAAAGAAGCATTAGACCAGTCAATGAAGATCCAGTCCCAGCACCCAGTACTGAAGAGGTTAAGAAAGCCATCCACAAGCTTAAGAACAACAAATCCGCCGGCTCGGATGGCCTACCAGCGGAACTCTTCAAGTATGGAGGAGATGTTCTGGTAGGGTGCATGCACCAGCTCATCAACCAAGTTTGGGAGGAGGAAAGTATGCCCGACGACTGGTCAAATAGCTCCATATGCCCAATCCACAAAAAAGGCGATCCTATGTCCTGCAAGAACTACAGAGGCATATCCCTGCTTAATGTTGCCTACAAGATCCTATCCAACGTACTATGTGAGCGTCTAAAACCTTTCTGCAACACTATGATCGGCACGTACCAGTGTGGCTTCAGGCCAGGCAGATCAGCGATAGACCAAATCTTCACATTGAGGCAAATCCTGGAAAAGACCAACGAATTTCAAGTCGAGACCCACCACCTATTCATCGACTTCAAAGCCGCATATGATAGCATAAGTCGCCAAGAGCTTCTATTGGCGATGTCGGAACTCGGGATCCCGAAAAAACTGATCCAGCTATGCCGCATGACGTTACAAAATACGCGGTGCAACGTGCAAATGGGTAACAGCTCATCCGAGTTATTCCAGACGTGTACAGGGTTCAAACAAGGAGATGCGCTATCATGTGATTTCTTCAACCTAGTCCTGGAGCAGATAGTGCGCAAGAGTGGTGTTAACATGGAAGGCACTATCTTTAACAGGTCTTCTCAACTGCTTGGTTATGCGGACGACATCGACATCATCGGCCGTTCCAAGAGAGCTGTACTTGAAGCATTCACAGCTATTGATGAACAGGCGAAACGCGTTGGTCTTGAAGTGAATGAGGACAAAACAAAGTATATGCTATCAACAAACAAAGCCTCATCTGTCCATCGCCTAGGACAAAACGTCACTGTTGGTAGCAGTAATTTCGAGGTAGTCAAGGAGTTCACCTACCTCGGAACAAACATCAATCCCACGAACGACACCTTAGTGGAAATCCGACGAAGAATTACCCTAGCGAACCGCTGCTACTTCGGTTTGGCCAAACAAATGGGTTCAAAACTCCTTTCTCGAAAGACAAAGTGCACGCTATACAAAACTCTAATTTTACCAGTTCTACTCTACGGCACCGAGTGCTGGACGATAAGTAAAAAAGGGGAATTGATCCTGGGCACTTTCGAGAGAAAAATTCTACGGCGGATATTTGGTCCTATATGCGAAGAGGGCGATTGGAGGAGAAGATTCAATCGTGAACTGTACGAGCTGTACCAAGATGTGGATGTAGTCCAAAGAGCCAAAACACGTCGACTACACTGGCTCGGCCACATCGAGCGAATGGACAACAACGCTCCAGCCAAGAAAATCTTCGAATCCCAGCCCCCAGGTTCGAGACGCCCAGGAAGACCGAACCTCCGCTATAGGGACCAGGCGGTCACAGACGCAAGAGCGCTTGGTCTCGACGACTGGAGGGAGCGTGCGAGGGACCGCAGCCGATGGAAGACCGCAATATCTCAGGCAGAGACCCTTCATGGATCGGGAGCCGGATAAGTAAGTAAGTAGTAAATTATGAGAGAAAAATGTAGAAAGTATGAAATACGACATTTAAATCGGCTAAAACAACTCTTTTGACATTTTGAGGTGGAAAAAAGGAATGCCATCTTAATTCTTGATTGAATATGATTGTATTGGAAAAAAATTTAAAATCATTGGAGCGGTTTTTTTTTATAAAATCCTTAAAACATTTTTAAGAACAAATTTTGAAAAAAAAATTGTCAACCCGTTTTTGAAATATCGAATTTTCAAAAAAAAAATTGAAACTTTTTTTAAAAATCCAAAAACTTTTTTTTTGAAAATTTTGATATGCAATATTATTAAATCTTATCTGAAATTTGTATATAGAAAATTCATTTAAATCCGATTAGCCTATAACGAGAAAACTCAAAATAAAAAAATACGTTCTATGACAGGTACTATTAATAGTTGCTAAGTGTAAAATTTTATAATTTTTGATAGTAGATCGTACTAATTTAAGTATATAGAAAAAGTTTAATCAAAATCCCCGGAGTTCTGTTTGAGAAAAAAAATATTTTCCTTGGCGGTTTTTCAACTTTTGTATGGAAGGTACCGTTATTTTTTCATAAATGTAAAATTTTTTCTAGAAATATCTTAGAGAGTCCTAAAAAACTCTGAAGTATCGAGTTTCAAAAAAATCGATCATGTCGTTTTCAAAATATTTGATTTTCCAAAAAAAAATTGAAACATTTTTTAAAAATTCAAAAAATATTTTTTCAAAAATTTTGGTACACAAAGCTATTTATATTTTTTTAAAGCCTCTGTATAAAAAAAATAATTGAAATCGGTTTTACAGTTTTGAAGAAAATCAAAAATTAAAAAAATGGTTCTTTGGGAGGTACCATTAATAACCATTTTTGAAAAATGGTTTTCCACCCAAAGGAAGCTTTTACTAAAATAAATTTATTGAATTTTTTTTAAGAAAAGTTGTCGAGCCGTTTTTGAGAAAAAAGCGATAATGTAAAATTGATACAAAAAATTGTATGGCAGGTACCGTTGTTTTTGGTTCTAAAAAAAAATAAAAAAAAACGTGTCGGCAGAATCACAAAAACCACTATGTACCAAATTTGAAGGAAATCGACAGACAGATAGGCAGAATTGTGCTACCCATATTTTTGGTGTTCTCTATCATCGTAATATCATGTTTGATTGTTATCTCAAAATTATTTTTTTGCACGAATCCAAAACTTGCCTTATAGTACCTATAATCGCAAGTAAAAACAGGAAAATAACTGAGGGCTCAAGAAATATAACCTGACTTAATGATGAAATGGAAGCTAAAATAACTTTACGTCCTTATGATAGATTGAAAAGAGCTTGAAATTCCTTTTTACCCCCATGTTAACACTCGGTTGCTCTCAAGTTAAGCAATTGTTAAGTATATACATAGCTGCATCCATATTCAAAAACATTTTTCTTAGCTTTAGTAATCTTACAATATTGCCACAGAACACATGTGATAAGTTCATTCTTGCCAAAATTTAAAGATGCTATATAAAGCATATGATGTGCCTCGATCAAATGATGTCAAATTGTTATTTTTAGTAAATAAATATTTAAATAATCTCTTGCAATCTAGATCAAAAGTAAATAACGGCACCTTATTGAATGAAGAAGCTAAAATAAGTGATTAATTTTTCGAATACCTAACAATAAATCAAAAGTGAAAGAGAAGTTTTGGTCGCATCTTGCTAGCTCTATTGTTAGAGTATATGTGCGTAACTTTAATTTATTCACATTTTGATTAATAGAAAACAGTTAATAAAACACCGACTATTAGTCAAAAATAACTAATTTTGAAGAAAAAATCGATCTATTGTTTGTTGGTATAAATTAAATGTTGAAAAGTCCATAACACTTTCTTTGAAACTGTTAACAAATATACTTTCGATATCTCTCAACAGAATAAATAGTTTAAAATAATCTCTTAAGGTTGCTTAAAAGTGGACGTACGAGTATTAAGAAGTTTAATAAAATAATGAATCCGTACGAGGCGATGTGCATACTTGCTTGAAATTGTTTGAATTGACATACGGATATGTACGTATCTTTTTATTAAGTACTTTATGGCCTAAATCGGCTCTAAATGAAGAAAAAAATTCACAAATAAATTCCCCTAAGGTCGCTGTAGGGGATAAATTTATTGCCTATTTGTATTGCCTCCTAGGTGATTTGCGTGAAATCTACCAATAAATTCCAAGCGTTTAGGAAGAAAGTGGACAAGAAAAAAAATCATATGGGAGGGTTGTTAAATTTGATTTCTTTCTATTTATTTTTTTTTATGAAATAAAACTTTTTTTGTTATTAATTTAAATTTATTTTTAAACTTCCATTCAACGATAAAAGAAAAGTGTATGATTAAGATGCATTCTGTGACAGATTTGGTGTGAAGTCACTTGGATTGGATATAATTATTTAAAAAAAAAAAACAGCTATAACTTTCAGCCAGAGTTATGTAAGGTCAGGGGAGAAAAGCAAACAAGGCAATCATTTAGCATCTCAAAACAAAAAAAGAAATAATGCTCCATCTATAGTTAAAGTTAAACTATGATTGCTTTATTTTATTGTTTATATAGTTTACACATTACATTGTCAATAACACAATAACCACGATTTGAAAGCTATTCCATTCATGGATTTTATGTTGAAGTTTTTTAAACACATTTTGACGGTTTTCAAACAGTAAGACAATGCCCAATAATTGATAGATAATGTCATTAAATAATCAATAAACACCATGTTATTATTCAATCACATTGTCTCACTTTTGACGTAATTTTTTTTTTAAATTTTATGTGTTTTATTGTTAAGGTACGGCTTATAGTTATTAGCCCTCCTTAAAATATTCTTTTTGTAGTGATTAGCTTTGAATATGTCAAATTTTCTAGGGAAGCATCATAAAAAGCCCGCCTCACCGTGCCGTCTCCCTCGTATACTACCAGTGACAAGCGAGTTATTCATCTTTTTTTGTTGGAAAACGTTTAACTCTTTTTACAATGCAAAAAAGAAACACATATACTATGTAGAAACTGTTTTGGATATGCATAACATATGTATATTTGGCAGCACTACAGCTCATAGAGAACCGAGGCATAGAGACTCTCAACTATTCCCTTAAGTATGCGTATTGTTAATGAACACGAATGGAAGCAACCTAACGAGTCCTTGCCGAGTCCAACCGCTAAGATGAGAAGCATATTTTTGTGACAAAAGATTTGTCACTTCCTTTCGAGAAAAATTATGAACAGGTTGGATGAGCACCAACGATCGTAAGAAATGCCATTATCGCAGACAAAAGCCGGTAATGCCACAAAAGTTGATAAAACGAAAAGAATTTCAAAAAATTTTGCCCTTACTTTGTTTTTTATTATATTTAAAGGTGGATTTTCTTCGTACTAATATTTTTTTGGCCGCTGTATTTCAAAAACTTTTCCATTTGAAAATATTGAAACAAATACTATAGACCAGTAGCCAGCCAGTAGTAGGCCGAAAAATGAGGGGTATAAAGGAACTATTACGTGCAAGGGTTTTTATTATTGAATTATGTATGTTAAAACCGAAAATAACATATTCAAAAATTAATATTTGTCATAATTGACAGAGATATTTCCATCAAACCTTATCATTTCTTATAATTTTTCGCAGTTTTGGCCCGAAAGTCCCTTTTTTGGTACAATATGGCAAATTTCACTTTCGCAAAAATGTTCGAAATCAAAATTTTGATATAATATGACATTACAACTAAAGAGAATTTTTAAAAAGTATGTAAGTTCCCAATTTCGTTTTTCGGCTGTTTTTAAATGCTTTCAGGCCTTCAGACCGAACGGCTGGTCCGATTAAAATTAGATTTGGTACTAGGTGCTAGGAACGTTAAATTTGTCATAAAATATCAAAAAATAGGCTTTCGGGCAAAAACTGCGAAAAATGATATGAAATGTTAAAGTTCGAGTGGCTATATCTCTGTCAATTTTCAAATCATATGGCTTTTTTAACATGGCATATTAAGGCCTTAAGACTCTTGTTTACTTTGTTCATGCATGTCTTGAGCGTATCTTTGCTCCGAAAAAAATTATGCGCAGTTTAGAAAAAAAATTAAAAATCTTTGATTTTTCGATTTTTTATATTGGTGTTTGTTAACTTTTCCTGCTTAAATTTTTTTTAGAAATTTCCCAAACTATCCATTTCGATAGAAAATTTAATTTTGAACAAAAATTTGTATATGTAAAATTGTCAAATTCGGCTTAGTTTTCGAGTTGTACCGAAAATACTAAAAAGTGGCCAGTGTGACCATTCTCTCAGAAACGCATGGGTGAATTTAGTAGCATTTTTGGTTTTAAGCCTGCTTATGGGCCAAACAAACATATTCAATAATAAAAACCCTTGCACGTAATTGTTCCTTCTTAAAAGGTATATTCAATAGGCTACAGGTAAAATAGCTCAAATCGTATGGTGAACCTTAAAATAATTAATTCATGAAATATTATTCATGAAATATTACATTCTGGTACCGACGCAGGATTGCACCCTCTATATCATATCCGAAGTCCCCCAAAATCCCCGCATTGTCTTTTTGTGTTGATGTATTTGAAGAGATGGAGAGGGGAAAAAGTTGGAAGTCGATCATATTGAAATATTTGTTTTGTTACAACCTTATCATATGATGCATGTTTTAAGGGTACCTTTTACCCCTGAATCTTATGAGACTAAATCCAAAATGATACGATTACCCACAAAAAAGTTATAGTGATTTTTATGTGATGATGATTTTTTGTAAGTACAACAGTGCCGAGATTCAGCTATTTCAGCGAGTGAGATGAGATCACTCGCCTTACTCGCCGACTCATCTCACTTCACTCGCAAAAGTGATTCAGCTATTCAAGTGAAATGAGTAAGTTCGAATTGAGCTTCGAACATGAGACAAAGAATAAATATAAAAGAGCTAAATTCTACCTCCTTGTCACACTCGTTACGCAAATGAAATGAAATAACAAATACAACAATGTAAGCATTGGAATCTTTAATAATGGAGTATCTTTTGTTTCAATAATTTTTTTTGTCGTAATTAAAGTTTAATGTGGGTTTTCACCCTTGAGAAAAAAAAAGTTTAATAGGGTCGAAAGTGAATAGAATATTATTTTATTTTAATATACATATGTGCATATGATAATAAATTCGATTTAAGAATCAGTAAAGGGTAGTTGTTTTTATCTACGTTGTTGTTTTTTTTCGATTCCTATCCATGAATAGGAATTCTTGACAAAAGCACACATACCTATCCAAAACTGGAAATTTACCAACACATACACCAAGTCACTGCGGAAATATCTGGCGAGTAATCTGACATTTCATTTCACTCGCTCACTCACTCACTTTTGCTAGCTGAATCGATTTTCGACGAAAAGTGACTCATCTCACTCACTCCCTGCGGTTTCGAATTAGCTGAATCTCGACACAGGTAAAATATTACCGAAACCCCTTTGAAATTAATGGTATGCCAATGGAATGGAATTTGGAATAAATGCTTCATTAGTCAATAGAACCAAGAATCAAAAGTGTCCCTACAAATATCTGTGCTGAAAGGGTGTCTTTTTTAAAGGTAGGGGCATATTGTTAAATTAAACACTGCACTATGAGTGTCCTCAAGATGTCCTCATAAGACGAAACGCGTTGACCTTAATTAAAACTATAAAAAGGTGGAAAAATAGATATCAATATTGCATATCAAATAAAAAAAAATCGGATTTTTAAAAAAATATTTTTTTTTGAAAATTCAATATTTCGAAAATGGATTGATGATTTTTTTTTTAAACAAGGTTTACAAATGTATTTTTATTGTATATATACTCAAAATTGGCATACCATTTTTTTAATGTTGCCATAATCTTTATTATAAAGTTTAGTTTCCCACAAGTTGTTGTTGGACCAAAGATTGTTACATCAATAACTTCTGACTATACAGGGTGTCCCCTCATTCGTCAAGGACAATTTGGGATATTATTTTAGGGGAATTGCAAATTTTCGGGATTTTTTTTTGCCATTTTGGCATTCGGAATTTCGTAGCTAACCCGATCTAAGGGTAAATTCTGAGAACAAAATTGGGGTACATACACATAACATATATGTTTATCCTGAAAAACCAAAAACTCATGTACATAATTCATTAAATATAATTTGGGAAATGAGTTTTGGGCATATTGAGAAATAAATAGTGGCAAGTTAGTGATGCAATCTTTCAATTGAATTCAACATGATTGCATTCTTTTATAACCCTGCTGTTTGGTTACATGAAATTTTCACCAAGTTTGCAAAAATTGTTTTTTTTTTTCTCCATAAGTTCAAAGTTTGATTGAACATTTTGTCTGGGGACCTGGTTTACAAAAAACTAAAAAACTTTTGTCAAAATCAGACTCAAAACTAATTTTGATAGATTTTCGAATGATTGTCAAGTTAGCAAAGCAACTTTGACGAATCGAAAAAAGGGTAGGTGGATAATTTGTCGCTAATTAGTCGTAAATTACTTGTGACAAATTCAATTTGATTGTGCTATGTTTTCTATGTTTTTTGGGTGCTTTGCTAACTTGATATCAAGTTAGCAAAGCAATTCTCACGGATCGAAAAATGAATAGGTGCATAGTTTTTCGATAAGATGTCATTAATTAGTTGTGACAATTTCGAATTTGTCGTTCTATGTTTTCTATGTTTTGAAAAGTTGTAAAAACTTCTAAAATTTAATATTTTAGTGCTTAATAATTGCCATTACATAATTAGTTGTGAAAAAATCTATTGTGTCTTGCGATGTTTTCTATCTGTCTTGGGTTATTTGTTTTCAATTTGTCGCAACTAATTAACGACTTTTTAATGGCATATTATTAAGGAATACACTTTTAAGTTTTAAAAGTTTTAACCATTTTTTGAAAAAGAAATATAGAAAACATAGAACAAAAAAAATCCAAATTACCAATTATTAATGACTAATTAACCATTAATTATCTTTCCAAAAACCATTTGGTCATTTTGACCACTTTTCTAGGTGGTGCTATGCTCACTCGATGTCAAGTTAGCAAGGAACCCAAAAAACGTAGAAAACATTGCACGACAAATTCGAAACTGTCACAACTAATTTAAGACTAGTGTACCACAAATTATTAAGCCATGAGCCATTCGGTATTAGCAGTTTTTACCCCTTTTTTAGGTGGTGCTTCGCTAACTTAATATCAAGCTGGTAAAGGACCCAAAAAAACATAAGAAACATTGCATGATTAAATTCAATTTTTCACAAATAATTAAAGACTTACTAATGGAAAATTATCAAGCCATAAGACATTTAGTATAAAAAGTTTTTACCGCTTTTCGAGTTATGTCAAGTTAGCAAAGCAGCCAAAAAAACATAGAAAACATTGAACGACAAATTCGCAACTGTCATAACTAGTTAACGAAAATTTATCCACCTACCTATTTTTCGATTCTTCAAAGTTGCTTTGCTAGCTTGAAAACATAGAAAACAAATAACCCAAAAACACATAGAAAACATCGCATGACAAAATTTATTTTTTCACAACTAATTAACTAACTTTTATCAAGTTAGCAAAGCACCCAAAAAAACATAGAAAACATTGCACGATCAAATTGATTTTTTCACAACTAATTAACGACTAATAAACGGCAAATTATTAAGCCATACACCATCAGGTATAAGAAGTTCTTACAGATTTTCGACAGGGTGCTTTGCTAACTTGATATCAAGTGCTATGCTAACTTTTCGCTACCACCCATTTACTATTAAAATATAATATGTCTGTAGGTAATTAAATATAGGTACATATTTTGATTATACAATAATAACAAAGACTTAACATTTTTCTTGCATCTTGGCCAGTGGTAATTTTACATAGAGCTCATTAATGGAGATATAAAAGTTGGTGGTTTACTCAATTATTAGAAATGCACCTCTTTAAAGCCATTAGGTAGGTAAATAGGTACATATATATGAACAAATGCAAAAAAAACTTACCTATTGAAGGAGCTCATCCGGGTATTTTTAGTTTTCGCATTACTCTCACTACTTGCAGCACCACCAATTTTTAAGTTAAATATTATTATTTATTAAAACAAATTAACTTAAACTATGCAAACTGCATCAAAATTATTTTCAACGCACACTATCCAAACAAAGATAGTGAACTGTTTTTTTTTATGTATAATGTAAAAAATGTAAGAAAAAAAAGCATAGACACACGAATTGCACTTTAACTTTCGAACACCATCTTCAACCATAAACGTATATTTATGAACTTTCAAAGCATTTCAACAACGAACCGATACGTAAGCTAAGTTAAGATAAAAACAAACAATATTCCAAATCAACAGCGCAGTGTAGCGGGAAAAATTCTTTAAACAAACAACAGCATACAAATTATTATTATTTTATAATATATGCACACGTTTCTTTGAAGCACGTCGAAGACGATATTTAGCTCAAAAACATTAACACTAAAAGAAAGATGCTTCGAGCTTAGATACTGAAACCACAGAAAAATCACGTGTAAGCGCAACAATGGCCAAAGAGTATATGAATGAGCCAAGAAAGATTTCTCTAAGAAATTGGTCCCAACTCCCAACCCAACCTCCCAGTCCAAACTCCCAAAGAAAGAAAATTAAAGGTGGCTGACTGTTCGTTTCTTCTTCGACGCATTACAGTTGCACGACTATGATGACGACGACGGACGGCCGGTGGCGCGCGGTATACGCTTAAACTTAGCATTTCTTTTGGCCAGTAGGTACAATGCACTACTTGAATAGATATTTTCGACGAATGTATTTACAGTAGGGTTCATTTGGTTAACCCAGTGCATTGTTTTACCAATGCAATGTTATTATTTGATATGTTTGAAGAGCTCAGACAAAATCGAAAATTCAAAGATTTCTAATTTTTTTAATAAATTGCGCAGCCTAAACGAACCTTTAATATGGCATGTTCAAAAAGTAATTTTTTTTCAAATTTGACAGAGATAGGGGGTTTTCATAAACGCCTGACTTTCCGATTCCTGCAATCACAAAAATTAATTTAAACACCATTCTTGAATATAAATATTTATTTAAAAAAATTTTAAAAGTATTGTAAATAAAAGATGCTTTTCGGACCTACCACGATTGTTTTTATTTTTATTTTAATCAACCGATTAAAAGATAATTTCCCGACGTTTCGATAGGGTTGCACCTGTCGTGGTCACGGGGTAACTGATGGCTTGTGGGTGGTTGTTGTTTTTTCTCTCTGCAATCGCAACAAGTACCAGCTCAGTTGCAAGCACAAACAACACATCAATATAATCTTCGCACACGAAAATAAAAAGAGAGAAAAAACAACAACCACCCACAAGCCATCAGTTACCCCGTGACCACGACAGGTGCAACCCTATCGAAACGTCGGGAAATTATCTTTTAATCGGTTGATTAAAATAAAAATAAAAACAATCGTGGTAGGTCCGAAAAGCATCTTTTATTTACAATGTCTCAGAACCACGATAATAGTCTTAAATCTAAAATTTTAAAAGTAATTAAAATTCAGTAACAAAAATAAATATTTGCAATCAAGAAAGGTGCTTAAATTAATTTTTGTGGTTTCAGGAATCGGGGAGTCAGACGTTTATGAAAACCTCCAAACCCATTCAAACTTTACAATTTTTTTTATCATTTTTCGCAGTTTTGGCCCGAAGGCCTTTTTTTCGGCACTACATGGCAAAATCCACATTCATTCAAATATTATGATTATAGAGAATATTTAAAAAGGAGGCAAGCCCACAATTTTGTTTTCAGGCCGTTGGTATATGCTTCTAGAGCTACAGACTGAACGGTTGGGCCGATTAATGGGTAGGGTATGGTATGTTTCGCCAAAATTACTTGAGAAATTGATGTATAAGAGGGATTCATTTCGCCTATTTTTCCTCCGCATCTTGTTTATTTAGCAATCTAATTTTGCATTATACTTTTGGCGAACTACAGTTTGTTTTTTTAACTATTTGAAAAACTATCGTATCGCATTTTCTTTTTCGCACTTAACATTTAGAATTTTGTTTGATTGGTTTTATGAAAATTGGCCAATTTTTAAATTGGCATTTTACTGTTTTGCTTTTTTTTATTTGCCATTTTGCTTACAAAATGTTGTTCCATTTTTTTTTATTTCTTTTTAAGTTCACACTTCTCAATTCCCTTCTTATCGAAAAAAAATCAATTTATATGACAATGCCTGCTGACGTTTCTGACAATTAATTTTCAGCAAAAAATCTACCAACCGTGCGAATTGACAGTTTTCAACCTGACAACGTTGTTAGACAAAGAATTGTCATATGCATATCTGAGGTAATATAGCACTTTGGACTATATAGGACTTTGAAAATGGCACACTTTCTAAAAAGCTTTTTTCTCAAAAGTTTTAGTTTCGCTCCAAAAATTGAAATTTGTGCCTAGACCTAGAGACATGTCAGCTAAAAAAAAAATATAAAATTAAATAATAAAAAATATAAAAAAACCGAATATTCAAATTCTTGCGATCGAAGTCCTGTCAAAATAAATTGAATTTCTGAAAATCTATGAATGTCTGAATAAAAAGCAAAAAACTTTTTCCAATTATCATATGCGGATCCTTCAAAAGAAAATTTCAAAAAATACATTCGAAATTTTGACTCCAACGTCCAAGGTAATTTTGAATGATAACGACTTATCAGACCAACATTTTAATTTTCCTTTGAATTAAGCGTTTTTTAGATATGTATAAACTTACAATTTCATTTTCTTGAATCAACCCAAGTGGACTTAGCATTTTTCCCCTGGACCCTTCATATATTTATAACAACAAAGTATAGAATAAAAAACATTATAATGACAAATACCGCGTGATTGACATAAGATGCTTCAAAGCCCTAGAGAATGAAGAAAATTTAAAATGAAAATTCTTCTGTTTGAGTGGAGTGACTCAATATAATTCAAGCTTTGTATATAAACTCTATAGTAATACCATGGAGACGTTTTTATTAGTTGGGTGTGTGATCGATGGTGCGCTGGCGTCGCTAAAGTTGCTTCAACATTTTTAAAATTGAATTATCAACATTCGCATGTGTATCTGGTTTTGTTGTTGATTTTTCGGTATGAATTCTCTTTTCTCTTTTTTTTTGCTATGAATGAATTTTGAAAGCAATGGTGGTGGGTTTTTTTCTTAATTTTTTGTTCTATCATCTGTTTTCCGCGCGTTCGTCTGTTTTTTCGTTCTTCTTAAATCCAAAGAATTTTATATGCAAGGGTTTTGTTTTTGTTTGTTTTTTTTTTTTGTCGAAAGATTTCAATTTTTTTCTTATTTGGGTTCTTAGTCATTGTGTATTGTTAGGCGTTTTCCTTTGGAGGTGGCGAAGTACTTGCAAGTACTTTGCCAGCTTTTTTCAATGTAACACATCAAACTGCTTTCCCATGTAAAATGTATCTACTCGCGCATAAGAGCATGTGCAGTTAGTAGTACTAGATTAGGGTTTTCATCTACTCGTAAGTACTTCGCCACCTCCAAAGGAAAACGGCTGTTGTTGTATGTTATGCTTGACAAGGTGCATTAAGCAAAAATAGATTTTATTTTTCTGAATTTACAATTTTGTAGATCACAATCAAGACGAAAGAAATTTAAGCTGAAAAAATGAAACAGCGATGTATACCTACTAGGTACATATTTCAACTATTTTTCATGTAAATTATTGTTTTTTTGAAATTACATTGTTTTCATCAAAATTATCATTGGATGATCTTACAAATAATTCTCGTTAGATAAATTTGCATATCGTCCGTCAGTCTACGAGGGTGTGTGAAGTATTTTTACTTCACCTCAGTACTTCAACTTCAAATGTAATTCCCATTCAATTTTGAAGTCTTTAGTAATGCAACCATTTCCTGCAGTTAAATGACTTAAAATAAAACGAATGCAATACTAAAGACTGCTTGAAGTCATTGAAGTCTGTAGCTTAGAATGCATTCTTTAAGTCTTTTGATAAAAGTCTTATGACTGCAGTCAATTGACTGCCTTGAAGTCCTTTAACTGCTTGAAGTCTTTTGACTGCTTGAAGTCTTTTAACTGCACGAAGTCCTTAAACTTCTTGGAGTCTTTAAACTACTTGGATTCTTTACTTTTTTAATCATTATGAAGACTTAAACTATTATTGATATTTATTTGAATACCTTCTTAGGAATCGAAACTAACCACAAAATGAAAAAAAAAATGTTAGGTTCAAAAATTGTACATACAGTGGTGGCCATAGAATTAGAAACAACAATTCTAAACGCACTTTATCAACCATAATATTTTTTGTATTTTTATGTATTTGCACCACGCACGGCTTGTGCCGTTGGTCTTTGACAGGTGACATGTTTGTTCTGAATATGAGTTTCCCTGCACGCGAACAGTTTACAAACCACCGTTATTTTAAAAAATTCATTTATAGTCGACATTTTTGCTGGACACAAAATTAGAAACGACAAAAGGATTGGTAAATTTAAAAATAAAGAAAATTATTATCAATGTGAGTTGATTGTTTTCAGTTTTTTTTTTATAATTTTTATAATATTAATATTAATTAATTAAAAATACAGTGACGAAAATGGGCAAAAATAAGTCTTGTAGTCCAGAACTAATGAAAATTCTATACAAAATTGCCCGTGAATTCACAGCGATGGAATTCGAAAAGAGAGGTGAGTACCCAAATTTGAGAGTGAAATATGAACCGGTTCGTTGTATATTTCACGACATGATTTTCATTTCGCAACGTACGACCACCAGGAAAAATGATTGAGATGTGGAAAAACTTGAAATTTGTCAATAAATTTGCTTTGTCTACAATAAAAATTTGTAAAGAACTATTTCGAACTAAACCAAAGTTTTAAATATTGTATTTTATTGCCAACACATCAAATAACAACAATAAACGATATCAAAATTAATATTCGAAAGAAATTTGGCTACATGAAATTTGGCCCAAATGAAAAATGGCCCCAAACAATAAATGAAAAATGGCCCCAAAAATGGGGCCTTTTTTCATAATGAAATATGGCCCCATTTTCAAAAAAGAAAAATGGCCCAAAATAAATGAAAAAAAGCCCCAAAAAGAAAACGAATACTCAAACAAAAAATGAAAAATGGCCCCAAAAATGTATATGAAAAACAACAACAACTTGAGCTATTTTATTTTTACGGTTTGGGGTGATTTTTCATTTTTTTTGAGGCGTTTTTTTCATTTTTAGTTTAGTTTGATTATGAAAAATGGCCCCAAGTTTAAAGAGATTTTTTTTAATGGAAAAATCTCCCTAAAAATAATGACAAATATTTTTTAAATCTAAAATCATGTGATTTTTGTACGATTATTTAAACAGGCTTTTGATGCCAATCGCGCAATTTTATTAGATATGTTCATAATATACATTATATCAATTATATCAATATACATTATATCAAATTCTTAAAAGATCATTTTGGGACAGTGATTAATCAAACGTACAGGAAAATCGCACGATTGGCAAAAATATATGCATGTATGTATGTAGAACTTATGCAGTATTTCATTTTATTTTATTTTAAAACCAAAAATCGCGCGATTAAAATGAAATACTGCATAAGTTCTACATACATACATGCATATATTTTTGCCAATCGTGCGATTTTCTTGTACGATTATTTGATCAGATATATCAAAAGCTACAAGGATCATTTTGAGACCATGATTAAAAATAATCGTACACGAAAATCGCGTGATTACCATGGACGATTGTTTAATCACCATCCCAGAGTAACAATTAATTTAAAATAATAGGAAAAAAAGGCTTGACTCTTATCTACGTCAATTTTTCCAAAAACAGCTGGATTTTTTTTGTCCGATTTGGAACAAAGCCCATTTTTATGAGTTTTTAATTTAAGATAAGTTTTGGGGCCTTTTTTCATTTAATTTGGGGCTATATTTCCATTTTCAATTTGCGGCAATTTTTCATAATGAAAAATGGCCCCATTTTTTGGGGTTATTTTTCATTTTTGTTTAAGAATGAAAGTGTGGGGCCATTTTTCATAATGAAATTTTACCCCAAATTAAAAATGAAAAAAGGCCCCAAAACCATGAAAAATCACCCCAATTCACAAAATTTTATTTTATTTTAGTTGTTGTTGCTTCTCATATAAATTTTTGGGGCCATTTTTCATTTTATGTTTGGGGCCATTTTTCATTGGGGCCAAATTTCATGTAGCCAAGAAATTTTTCAAGATTCTGTCAAAAAATTTAATTTATTTTTTTTTTTTCGCTCAAAGTGAGTATCAAAAATTTCAACTGAGTACCAAAAATTCACGTGGAGAATCAATGATGTTTTCCTTATGATTATTCACGTGGATTTTGAAGCGGTTTTAGTTTTTCATTTCACAAGAGGTGAGTACTAGGCTTAATATAAAAAAAATTGAGTTTGTACAACGAACAAATAAACGCACCTATTTTTTTACCCAGCTGTGTATGTTCCTACATATTAGGGTGGTCGCTCGTGGAGAACCAGGTACCAGTGACTTACAAACTCTCAACCATTCCTGTGTGTGTGTTGTTGGCAAGAATGGAGGGGACCTTCAATTGTATGCTGAGTCCGAATGGCTAGATGAGAAGCACTTATTCATGACAAGTATACTCTTGGAGGATTTGTCAGTTGCTTGCAAGAGGCAGTACCTCGGATAAAACATTTCTGTTTTTAGGTGGCAGGGCTGGGAATCGAACCCACACCTTCGGCATGACAGTCCTACGCACTAACCATCATGCCACGAGGTACTACAGGGTGGTCGTTATAATGTTTGTTTTTTTATAGTTTTTATATTTGGATGGGCCTAAATCGGCTCTAAATGACGAGAAAAAAAAATTGCCTAGTTTTTTTTATAATAATAATTTCAATTTCCCCTTTTTTTGCATGCTAGGAAATTTGCGTAAAATCTGCCAAAAAATTCAGAGCATGTAGGTGGAAAGTAGAAAAGAAAAATAATCTTATGGGAGCGGGGTAATATCTGCCCCCGCTTGGACGGGAGGGGCAATTTAATAAAAGAATTGCATAAAATAGAAACAAATTAATTAAAAAACAACGGCAACATTTACAGCAATGTTTTGCAGCTTTTTGGATAGCCAGAAGTCCATTTTTATTTTTTATTATCAAATAAAGTTTTTTGAATAAACAATTTCAGCAAAAACTGTTTTCAAACCTAAAATTTAAATTAAAATTAATTGTTTTCTATTTTATGCAATTATTTTATTAAATTGCACCTCCCGCCCAAGCGGGGGGAGATATTACCCCCCCCCCGATAAAATTTGTTTCTTGTCCACATACCACCTACATGCTCTGAGATTTTTGGCAGATTTTACGCGAGTTTCCTAGTAGGTACGCAAAAAAAAATGGAAATTTAATTAGGGAATTTTGTTTCTTCATTTAGAGCCGATTTAGGCCCATCCGCGATGAACTTTTTTTACGACCACCCTAATGTAAATACCTACATTATGTATTTCCACGATATATTAGTATATTATTATGCATGTGTTAGATTGCCTTTTTTTACTAACCACTAACACATGCACTTTTGATGAGCCTCTGATTGTAGTTTGCAGCTTGCTCTAAGCTCACTACAACTAAGAACCTGAAGTGTAAAAAAAAGAGCGCAATAAATAAAAAAAATACTTAAAATACTACTTAGGACAGATATGTATATGTACATTCTTCAATATTTTTTTAAATAAAATTGTTTGAGTCGATAGTTTTTGAAAAATAAAATTTTTATAAAACAATGATATTTTTATCGAACCCACACCTTCGACATAACAGTCCAACGCACTAACCATTATGCCACGAGGTACTACAAAAAAATCTAAGGCCTGAAATAAATTTTTAGTATTTTAAAATGTATCTATCCAAGTCAACCTGACTGTACATATAAACCTTGCAATGCAATATACATAAATCTTCTGAAAAGAAGAAAACAAAATAATAAACTTGGATATCTTTTCTTTCACAGACCATTCATCATATCGATATTAACCGTTTAGACTTGTTGATAGTATATAAGCGTTAGCCATTGAATCTTGGATGGCTTTAAGAAAAAAAAAAACTGCAAACGTTTTTTATCGTTAATAATCTTAAAATTAGTTTCTTCATCTTGAAGTGCGCTTGTATTTTCACTCTAAAATGTATCTATGAGCTCCAATCAAGATATAATATTCAATTCAAGCCTACTCTCACTCTCGATAGATTGTGCGTTGTGAAAAGATACTGGTAGCCAGAGAATGGCTGTATTTGTTTGAGTAGACATCTATGTACAGTTTTCCAATTGTTAAAGCAACTTAATGCAGTTCACGCCTATTACAAGGTCATATAGAAGCTTTGCTTTTGTATACGGTTTTTTGAAAACTTAAATTTATTTTCATATTTTAATTGATTGATTAACGTGAAGCTGTATAGTATTGGTTGGTGGTGTTTTTACTTTCACTGTATGTAATTACAGTGCAAAATGTATTGCTATAAGGCTATAACACGTCAGTTAAATAAAAAAATACAAAAATTCCTTTATCCCAGAAACTGTTTAAACTTTAAAGGCTCTGCCAAACCGATGAGATTTCGTTTGTTACTAAGCAATTAACATATCTGTAATTTTTTTATCGTTGCAAATTCGCTGTGAGCTAACTTCAACTCGTGGACTTAGTTTTGCTAAATTGTCAATAATAATACCATAATCTAATATGTAACTGCGAGTTAACTAACTTACACCAAAACAGTCAATTTTTATAAGGACCAACTTAATTTTTTTTCAGATTACACTTTGAACTTAACCAACAAATTTGACTTGCTGGGTCAGATTTTTTTTCAGATTGATCTTTCACAAAACAGACAAAAGTAGTTTCGTTCCATTCATCATGATTTATCTGAAATCTAAAATGGTTGAATGAAAAACGACATGACATAACAATGATCCAACAAAGTGTTTTTCGTTATATCATCCATCGCGTCCGTCTCTATTCTATATTATAGCCTAACAGGATCGATAGATTTGCCTTAGAGAATATATTCTAATTCTTGAAATATTTTTTTTTTTTTTAAACTAGTATGTTTATAATCTGTCCCCGTAAAATATTTGTACCTGGTTGACTTAGAAAACGGTCTACTGGGCATGTCGTGGCTATCTTCTGACTCGCACCTTGATCCACATCCACATCTTGAGTTGTCACAAACTCTACAACATTGGGTGTAGCTAAATGATGAGGTGCAAAGTGTACAAAATGAATCCAATTCACCTCCAGCTTCATCAGTGTCATAAGCACCGAAACTATCTGTTTCTTGTGAGGTAATTTCCGATTCAAATTCCGTGCCATTATTTGACGAAGAGCCACATTTGAAATCCTCGGAATCGTAATCAAATTTTGATTTTGATGATCGACAAGAAGTACTAGAACTTCGGCTTTTCGCGCAATTCCTAAAAGAACACTGGTATGGTTTTCCAAATTCTGTCCTTTCGAAGTGTCGTGTGTCATATTTGCTTGCCATCGATATATTCTCATTAAAAATTATAACATTGACATTATTATATTTATGCATAAAATCAGGAGGATATTTAGCGCATATATCATGAAGTGTTTTTTTGGGTTTTGTACACGATCCAGAAGGGCGAATTAAATCCAAAAGACACAATTTAAGATCGATCATGGTCATTCAATTAAAGTTTGGTAAGCGATCTGGAATTATAAAGAGAAATTTGTTATTGAAAAAAATTTGGTTTAAATAAGTGCTTAAATCTTTATTTCGGTTTTTTTAGAAAATATTAGAGCATCGAGATAGTTGTTATGTGGCAGCAACCCGTTGCAAGATCTTAGGAAACATTTAAATAGCTGACCTTGATTCAAAATCATATATGTATGTAAATAATAGGCATGTTCAGGAAAATGAGATATCGAAGGGTTCAGCCAATTTTATCAGTCAAAAAGTGAGCAAGTGAACCTAATAGGCGTGGTCAGGAAATTGAGATCTCAGAGGGTTCAGTGTCAAAAACTGAGCAAGCGAATTCAATATTTTGTTTCCTCAGTAATTTGACAGAAAAATTTCTGAGGAATCCTGTTCAGGAGACTGAGATTGCTGAAGACTCTTAGATCTCATTTTACTGAACATTCCTAACGAAAAAAGTACATAATATTATGTGCATTAGATACGTTAATTAAAATTTTGTTAAATTTATTAACAAATCTACTTAAGCAAAACAAATAAAAGCAAACAAAAATCATGACACAAGGTCTACCAACAAGATATTTCCTTTTAAATATCGTGCTATTTTTCAAATCAGCATTAAACTGTCATTCCAATATTTTTTGATAAGTACAAACTAGGCAGTTATTTAGCCAGTTTATATTTCTGAGATCTCAGAGGACTCAGAGGGTTCAGAAATATAAACAGGACTCCTCTCAAAAATTCTTCACTTTTCTCCTTAAAAACTGAGACAGAAATTTTTTGGATTCGCTTGCTCAATGATTTTTTGCCACAGTAAACTTCACGATTTTGAGAACAATTGATCCAATCATTTTTTTTGTTTTTTTTTTTTGTCAAAATTTTGAGTTTGAATGCAATTTTTTTGAAAACTATGTATTTGACCCCTCTACAAAAATCTGTTATCAATTTTTGGCACCCAAGTTATCGTACTCGTGCTCCCCTCTTTGCCCCTAATCGCGTCGGTACTTCTATAAACTCAAGCTCGTGAGGCAAGAGTAGGTGAAAATATTATAGCCCAGGAAAGTTAGACTTGTGTTACGGAAAAAACCCTATCAAGCTGAATTTTGGTATACCCCTTCTTTATTGCCTGCTTTATAAATCCTGAAAAGTCCCCATCGATTGGTTGGGTGGTAATTTTTGTATAACGGGTTTTTTCATAAAAAAAATGTTTTTCTCCATTTCTGACGGGCTTCCGTCCAAAACACTTAAATCCAAAATTAAAGTAAATAGATTTAAGATTTTTTTTTAGATTAGATAGACTTTATTCGCATATTAAATTATAGGTTTATAATAATTATTAGTTTTACAAGTCTTTTACGAACCGTCGGTCAGATTGACAGAAAATAAAATAGTTTAATAAATAAATATTTATTAAAGTACATAAATACAATTTCCAATAAAAAATTATGTATAACTTTTTTTGATAGAAGTAACGGTAGGTTATTTACTGTTAAAAATTTTGATTTTTTCTATGCTTGTCACAAAAACATGATTTCCCTATTTTTTCTCGTTCAAGGTTCTTAGTAGGGGCGTTAGTGCACGATATGAGGGCATACCTTTCATTTCGACCTGACAGGTTGAGCTTTAGTACACTAATAGTTCATTTCCTAACTTTACTTTTAAGAAGTGTTGCCAAGTTGGCAACACTGTCAGAAGGATAAGAGAAGGGTTGCCACAATTCCGAAATGTCACTTATAGATCGAAAGCCAAGGGTCGGACTATGACCCGAGAGCTCCCGTTGGATTCAGCACCCTTGAAAACATAGGACCACATTATTGTTTTTTCCCACCCCTCCCCTTGCACGAAGGGGATGGAAAAAAGTCGTTTTGGAAACAAAATTTGAAAAGCCAATAAAACTATTTTCAAAACAGGGTGTTCCAGGAGTGAGGAGTGTTCCCACTAAGGCACTACTCCTTCATCCAGGCGGCAGCGGAAGAATTCTCAAGATGGAATCAACGGTGGCGTCTACAGTTCCAGTTAGGCTGAACTACTTAGTGAACACCTTATACGGGCTACTACGACATATTCGGAGCTCAGGCCTATAAGGAGCGGTTAATCCGGCTCCCCGCCCTTGGAGTTATATTGTAAGGGTCTGGTCCTCCAGGTTGGGGGTCGTGCCGTCGGGGTGACTTCCCGGCCACGTAAAGCTATCTTAGTTGCGAAGCACCAACAAGCCTCGGATACGGACGGATTTACTGTTGACGAACCAAGCAAACGAAATAAGGACAACGAACTTCGGATCTGCACGTGGAATGTTCTGTCTCTCTATAGACCACGTGCAGCCGAAAATTTAGCGGAGGCCCTAGACTGCTACAAAGCAGACATCACCACCATCCAAGAAGTGCGATGGGATGGGCCGGGCAAGTGAAAACTGAAAGACTGCGATATCTACTACGGTGATTGTTACCGACCATAAGGGCAGCGTCTCTTTGGATGTGGATTCGTCGTTAGAGGCAGACTTAGGCAAAAAGTCTTGAGTTTCAACTATGTGAACGAGCGCCTCACGACAATTCGCATCAAGGCTAAATTCGCCAACATCAGCCTGATATGCGCGCATGCCCCTACAGAGGAGAAAGATGACGACACCAAGGACGAGTTCTACGAGCTCCTGGACAAGACATATGAGCAATGTCCTAGCTATGACATTAAAATTGTCTTGGGTGATTTTAATGCCAAACTAGGAAGAGAAGACGTCTTTGGTGGCACAATCGGAAGATACAGCCTGCACGACACCACCTCCGATAACGGACTCAGGCTAATCGACTTTGCTGCGGGGCGAAACGTTGTGGTAGCTAGTACGCAGTTCCCACATCTCAATATACATAAGGGGACATGGCGAATTCCTGGTCAATCAACCGCCAACCAAATTGACCACATTGCAATCGACGCAAGGCACTCCTCCAGTATCAAGGATGTCCGAACGTTCCGAGGAGCCAACGTTGACTCGGACCACTACCTCGTTGTAGCAAATAGTCGGAGAGCTACCAGCCACTTTGACTAACCTACTAGACACAAGGCTACAACTTTGTGTATGCTTGATTTGGGACTAGTTGAGTATGAAAACCACGGTCTGGCAGGGTTGCCGCGGTCGAAAGGTTGCCATCTGATTTTTTCAAAATGCAAAAAAAGGGTCAAAATTAACCTACTCGCACAAGGCTGAAACTTATTTATAATTTAGTTTATACATTCTTATGCATGAAAAAATTATGCCAGACGGCTTTGGCGGTCGAAAGTGCTTGCCAGACGAGCCTAAAGCTCTTAAAGATTAATAAAACATATTGGATAACTTGAGAAATTTGTACCGTACAAGGCTAAAACTTAGTGTATTCTTTATTCGTGAACAGATTAGTCAAAAAATAAAGATCTGAGAAAATTTCCGCAATTCCAGGGTTGCCACCTATTTTTTTCAAAATGTAAAATAACTTCCAAATGCAACATATCTACTTTTAAAATGCTGATTTTTGAATTTATAATAACTTATGTCCTATTGTACATGAAAATAGCTTGTCAGACGTGTTTTTAAAGTAGGTATTAAAAAATGTCATTGATTAGTCAGATGTTATGATAAAGACGATACATATAACACGTTAACTGTGGACGTAGGGTTGCCATATATTTTTTTCAAAATTTTATAAAATTGACAAAACTGAAACACCAACCTACCTGAAGTTTTTTTTTTACACTTCAGATTCTTTGTTATAGTGAGCTTAGAGCAAGCTGCAAACCTACAATCAGAGGCTCATCATAAGTGCATGTGTTAGTGGTTATAGACGGAGAGCCAGCGCCAAAAAATGCTCTGAATTTATTAAAGCTGATATTTGGCCTGTTGGTTAGAGAGGTTGTGTACACCCACATACTGCGGTCAGCCAAGCGAACTGTAGAACAGGTGTCTTAAATATGTAATCAAACTTGTATCACCACGATGGTGGTGCAATGAATTTATTAAGGCTGAAAATTGGTATATATGTTACATATTACGTATAAATAACAGTACCGCCGGTCAGTCAGTCCATCGTTAGAACAGGGCTGGTCAGTCAGCGCTTATGTGTCAAAAAATGGCATGACTACGATAACTCAGGAGACAAAAAATAATAATGGAGATTTGTAGAACATCTATAAACAAGCATGTTTTACTTTGGGAGGGGGGATCTATCTCCCCCCATTTGGGCGGGAGGGGCAATTTTCCAAAAAGAACCACTTAAAATGGAAAAAAATAATTAAAAATAACGGTAATAGCTAAGATTAAGTATTATAAGTTTTTTCAAAGCTAGAAGTCTCTTCTATTACTTTGTTTTTAAATCAAGAAATTTCTATGAATAGTTTTTGAAAAAACTAATTTCAAACTCAAAAGTATGGAAAAAAATGAAAAAAATACTTTTTATTGTATTTATTCCAAACTGTGGGACTACATACTAAACTTTTTTTCTCATTATTTTTTGCTCTTATTAGTATTTAATCCAATACTGAAAACTAGACGGTTTTAAGTCTACTTGTTTTCGAGAAAATTGAAAATTACCAAACCAACTTTTTTTAATTTTTATCTGTGGACTTTTTTTCTTTGAGATAAATTTACATACAAATTTTCAAGTTGCTCAAGAAAGTTGTTGACATTAGCGCCACAAAAAACAAAAAAATATTTCTTCATTATATAACATACTATACATCATTAATTTTCATCAAACTCTTCTTCCGAATCATCGAATCCGTTCATTTCGTTTTCATCTTCAGAAATATAAACTCGTCGGTGTCCGATTGAGCATCTAAAAAAATAAATATTATTTCGTTAAGTCAAAACAACTCCCTTTTTCTTTTCTTCTTATGTAATTTACTGCGACAAAAAATAATTGAGCAAGCAAATATAAAAAAATTCCAGTCTCGTCTGGTAGGCGAGGCGCCAATGTCAACAACTTTCTTGAGCAACTTGAGCATTTGTATGTAAATTTATCTCAAAGAAAAAAAGTCCACAGATAAAAATTAAAAAAAAGTTGGTTTGGTAATTTTCAATTTTCTCGAAAACAAGTAGACTTAAAACCGTCTAGTCTTCAGTATTGGATTAAATACTAATAAGAGCAAAAAATAATGAGAAAAAAAAGTTTAGTATGTAGTCCCACAGTTTGGAATAAATACAATAAAACGTATTTTTTTTTCATTTTTTTCTATACTTTTGAGTTTGAAATTAGTTTTTTCAAAAACTATTCATAGAAATTTCTTGATTTAAAAACAAGGTAATAGAAGAGACTTCTAGCTTTGAAAAAACTTATAACACTTAATCGTAGCTGTTACCGTTATTTTTAAATATTTTTTTCCATTTTAAGTGGTTCTTTTTGGAAAATTGCCCCTCCCGCCCAAATGAGGGGAGATAGACCCCCCTCCCAAAGTAAAAAATGCTTGTTTATAGATGTTCTACAAATCTTCATTATTATTTTTTGTCTCCTGAGTTATCGTACACATGCCATTTTTTGACACATAAGCGCTGACTGACCAGCCCTGTTCTAACGATGGACTGACTGACCGGTGGTACTGTTATTTATACGTAATATGTAACATATATACCAATTTTCAGCCTTAATAAATTCATTGCACCACCATCGTGGTGATACAAGTTTGATTACATATTTAAGACGCCTGTTCTACAGTTCGCTTGACTGACCGCAGTATGTGGGTGTACACAACCTCTCTAACCAACAGGCCAAATATAAGCTTTAATAAATTCAGAGCACTTTTTGGCGCTGGCTCTTGGACTATTAGTAAAATAATGCGAGCTAACACATGCATTACAATAAATTTATACATTTAGAAAATAAAACAAATAAACATAATTAAACAATACATAAGCAATTAAAACATTTAAATTAAATATAATCAAAAACTAAAAAAACAATCACGAAAGTGGAGCACTGGTTCGAAACAATTTTTTTAATCCCATCTTACTAATGTTAAAATCAACAGAGGAGCCATTTAAATTAAAGATCTTGCACATACGGTTAAGAGGCTCATGTATACCGTAGTTAGTTCTATGGAAATTTACATGTAAAAGTTCAAATCTTCGCAGATGGTGAGATCAGTTTCAGTTTCAGTTTCAGTTTATTAAAGTTTAATTTGAATTGTACATTAAGAAAAGGTTCTTTTATAGTACAAACATTTTAGATGATTACAGTTTAAGTGAAGAAGAAAAAAAATTATATACAAAATGCTTTAAATTAAAATAAGTGAAGTATTACAAATTAACAGAAATAAATTTAGAAAGAAGAATTCATAAATCTAAAAGTATAAAGAAAAATAAAAAAATAAAAAATAAATCGTTTATTGCTGCATAGAAAAGTAGTTCATGATTGCTTTTTTAAAGCTAGGCATATTGATAATTCTCTTTATAGAGACGGGCAGTGTGTTCCATAGCCTCACAGCATGAATGAAAAATAAGCGGGACGAGATTAAATATCTGAATTTCGGCAAAAGAAGGTTCTGAGATCTTTGTGATCGTGAAAAGTTCAAATTATTGTAACGGGTGATTTTTTAGCTGGTTTGGTTTTGGCAACACTGGTTTTGACAGCTGACGTGTGTTTAGTACCTTGTGTCACTGTCAAACAGCTTCAGTTTGGTTTGCAATTTAACCATGGATCGTCTTACAAATGAACAACGCTTGCAAATTATTGAATTTTACTATCAAAATTCGTGCTCGGTTCGAAATGTTCATCGCGCGCTGCGATTGTTCAGTTGTGTTCAGCGATGAGGCTCATTTTTGGTTGAATGGGTACGTAAATAAGCATAATTGCCGCATTTGGAGTGAAGATCAGCCAGAAGCATTGCAACAGCTACCAATGCATCCCGAAAAAGCCACTGTTTGGTGCGGTTTATGGGCCGGCGGCATTATTGGGCCATATTTCTTCAAAGATGATGCGAATCGCAGCGTTACTGTCAATGGTGAACGCTACCGAGCGATGATAACAAACTTTTTTTTGCCCGAAATGGAAGTTCTTGACTTGCATGATATGTGGTTTCAACAAGACGGTGCCACATGCCACACAGCACGCGAAACAATGGCGCAATTGCGAGGCGAGTTTGGTGAACAGTTAATTTCACGTTTCGGGCCAGTCAATTGGCCGCCTAGATCGTGCGATTTGACACCATTAGATTATTTTTTGTGGGGGTATGTCAAGGCTAATGTCTATAGGGACAAGCCCGCTTCGATTGACGCACTGGAAGCCAACATCCATGCATTCATTCGTGAGATACCGGCCGATATGTGTGAAAGAGTATGCCAAAATTGGACTCAGCGGATGGGCTACCTGAGACGCAGCCGCGGTCAACATTTGCATGAAATTATCTTTAAACATTAAATTGCAAGGTTCAAACTATCGATTCAAATAAATATTTTATTCATTTTTTCGAATTTTTTGTGTTTTTTTTTTTTTTAAGTTCTAAACCTCTTAAAAAATCACCCGTTATAAGTATAAGGGAGATCTGGTTTGCATTAATGAGTGGAGAAAAATACAGTTTCTGGCCTTTAAATAATTTGTTAAAGAGCATCCTGTGATTTCACGGGAAAACACAGATATGTGATCATACCGTCGAATTCCATATATATAACGTGCTGCATCATTATAAGCTACCTGAAGTTTATGTCGCGATAACGAGTCAAGTTCACTATAGACAACCTCTGCATAAGTAATTAAAGGTACAATTAGAGTTCTAACTAAACGCTTACGAGTTTCAACGGGAGTGAAACTAGCAGCAATCCAGAGCTTCCTTAGGCAACCATAAACTCTTCCAATCACAAAATTTATGTGACTACTACAAGATAATTTTTCATTAATGCGTATTCAAAAGCTTGTCACAGAACCACTTAGATAAAGTTTATGGTTAGATAGCCAGATATCGTGCAATATACTTTTGTCAAAACTATTATGGGAAATTGCAATAGCTTGTGATTTGGTAGCATTTAAAAGAAGACCATTTCTTGTTGACCAGTCAAATATTCTTTTGAGGTCTTCATTCAAAAGGGAAACCAGCTCAGAGGTTGATGTAAAAGGCCTAGCAATGTGAAGTTGTACATCATCCGCATACATATGAACTAAAGAATGAAGACATTCGGCTGGCAGATCATTAATAAAAACGCAAAAAAGGATTGGGCCTAAAATTGAACCCTGCGGTACACCTTGGTTGAGATACTTTAGCGATGATGCCCTATCTTTGACCACAACTCTTTGAGACCTTTTTTCCAAGTAACTCTCCACCAACCGAGCAGCATTATTTTCAAAATTGAAAAACCTTTTAAGTTTCCAGCAAAGAATTTGGTGGTTCACTTTATCGAAGGCTTTTGAAAAGTCAAGCAAACAAAGAATTGATAAATGACCTTTGTCATAATCTTGTCGAATATCTTCAAGAACATTAAGCATGGCAGTTGAACAACTATGTCTAGGTCTAAAGCCTGATTGTTTCCAAAAAAGTAAATTATTACTTTCCATATATGCTTTTATTTGCCTAGCTAAAACTCTTTCAAAGACTTTCGACAAACACGGAAGTATGCTAATAGGCCTATAGTCACCTGCCGAAACAGGATTGAGCTTTTTAGGGACAGGTATTACTTTTGCAACCTTCCAATTATCAGGGAAAACAGACGCCACTATGCAAAAATTGATTATATGTGTCAAGTGAGATATTATAAATGGAACGATAAGTTTGATGAATCGTAGAGACAATCCATCCTCACCAATGGCATTTGATTTTAAAGCAGCTAAACTTTGCATAACGTCAAAGCAGGATACCATTTCAAAAGAAAATTTTGCTCTAGTGTCAACATGGGTGACATTTGTATTAATGTTTGGTGTTTGCGTGTTGTTGGATGAGAAGTAGTCATTTAATTCATCAGGGTTTATATAAGAAATGTCAATGTTCCTTTTCCCAATTCCAATCTCACGAATATTGCACCAGAGTACCTTAGAAGAAAGAGAAGTACTAAGCTTAGACCCAAAGTAATTGCTTTTGGCAATACCTAGAACTTTTGTGGCATTGTTCCGAGCAAGTTTATAAGCAGACCAGTTTCTTCCACTAGGGCAGTGTTTCCATTTGCTGTAGTAATTATTTCTACCCTTAATTGCACGTAAGACATCAGACGTATACCATGGGCAATCTTTATTGCGGACAAAGACGGTTTTGATAGGAACATTCTGTTCAAATAGTTCAGTAATTAATGTCTGAAAGTATTCAAGTTTTGCGTTGGGATCAGGAATTGATCTACAAGCTCCCCAAGGAACAGAACTTACTGCTACATGAAGCGCACTCAAATCAATAGAATTAAAATCTCTAAAGCTAAAAGAACTCGAAACATTTTGATGAGAATAGTCGATGTTATAAGTGCAAAAAAGCATATCATGATCAGAAATTCCACCTAGTGAGATTTGATCGAACACGAGGACGGATGTTTTATCCGCAACCATGAGTAAATCGAGTAAACTTGGTCTCTGGTTGGGACCATATCTTGTAGGATACGAATTAAAAATGCTAAGTCCTAGAGAAGCAGTCATATCCCGCAGCAGATCACCGTTGAAATCTCCACACACAATGACATGCTCGTAGATAGCAGAAAAATCTGAAAGCGAGGAGAAAAAGGACTCAGGGGATACACTTCTGTTAGGTACATAAACACAAGACACTAAACTTTTAACATTTCCATCATAAACTGAGAGAAGGAAATAAAATACTCGTAGGTATAATAGTATAAAAAAAGGAAAAATTATCAATAAAAACCAAAAAGGAATAAAAATAACAAAATAATAACTATTCAAAAATTCAATGACAAAATTAAACTGAGCAAAGGGATAATATATAATTGATTAATAATAATCTATTGTAAGATAAACACAGCTTATTTTGTTTATGTTGCGACGATTTCAGTGCTGCTGCCAGCTGGTGTATTTTGCTCGATGGATGGCACGTCATCTACTGTGGCTGCAAGGTCTTCTTGGTTTTCACATTCGTTGGTGATTTTATTTAGATCATTAATGCTTTCTACAGAAAGAGCATCTCCGTTTGCAGTGAGTTTAACAAAAATGCGTCCTCGTGATGAAAAGACAGCTGAGAGTCTCTTCTGTTTTTTGTAAATCAGAGCCTGTTGTAACAATGAGTGATTGTATTTGGTGAGACACTCATGTAGGTAGATGTAAACTTTAGGAAGTGTTTCAATTCCAATGTCACTAGAACAAAGCTGAACTTTACTTTCTTTGCAATGAGCGGCGATGGTTTTTAATATAAAATTCTTTTCGTAAGCAGAGTAGAATTTAATCTAATTTAATTTAATTTTAATGCGATAAATGTTCTTTATATAAGGTGAAGCTATGGATAAAGTTGTTTTGCATAGATAATCAAATATAGCATTCAAATTCTCTTTAGGTTTTACAGGTACTCCGTAAAGAATAGCGTCGGCTGCAATTGCTTTATTCTCCTGGATCTCTAAATGTCTCTTCATTAAAATAACTTCGTTTTTAAGAGCGGCACATGATGATTGTTCTTCTTCAAGTTTTGACACCCTTTCGTCAATCTTAGTTATACTGAGTTTAATAGATTTTACATCTTTTTCAATTAATTCTAAAATCTTTTGCTCAGATTCTTTGACTTTAGATGAGATAAGATTCACAATTAACTCACTCTGCTTTCTAAGTTTTTCATCAAGGCTTTCCGTTGCATTGACAGATATCTGTTGTTGTTTAGGCGGCATGATAATGAGGTTTACGGATTTGGGGCGAGAAGACGAGAGAAGGGAAGTAGGGGGCACTTTGCACTCACGATGCTTAGGCGAGCGATATGTGGTCATGTGACAATAGACAATTATTTGTTAAATGTTAATTTATTCGTGTTTATGCATTATTATGTTTAGCAAAAAAATGTACGTGGTTAACATATAACTTTAAATTCACTTTGACGTACTTTTATGTAGAATTTGCAATATTTTTTAGATATAACTAATACAAAATCAACCACTCAGCGAGAAACACGACTACTCAGCAGCTGTCATCGCCGTCGATCCCAGTAAATCCTCATGAGATCCTCCACGGTAATTTATGCCAATACAGGCAAACAAGTCAGGAGCATCAATTTGACCATTTATGAGTTGGTGAAGAAATATTAGATCATTATTAACCCGCCTTTGATATAATGTTTGAACCTGCAGTAGCTGGATCCTATGTTCATAAGGTGGAAGGTTGAATGGATCAGCCCAAGGTAGACCTTTCAGAGCAAAACGAATGAATTTATGTTGTATTGCTTCAATACGATTTTTATGAATTTCATTAAAGGGAGACCATACTTGAGAGGCGTACTCTAGGTGAGGTCGTACATAACAATTGTATAAGGAAAGAGTAACGTACGGATCGTCAAATTCCTTTGCCCAACGTTTTATAAACCCAAGCATTGAGCTTGCTTTATTAACAATGTAGTTAATGTGTTCAGTGAATTCTAAATTTGAGCTAAAGTTAACACCTAAGTCCTTGAAACTAAAGACTCGACAGAGCTTGTGTTGTGAAATAGAATAATTAAAAGCATTTGCAAGTTACTTTCTTGAGAAAGTAATTGTTTGGCATTTGGCAGGGTTAAGAGAAAGACCGTTTTTATCACACCAAAGAGCGAAACTGTCAATATCGGCTTGCAAAAGAAAGTGGTCGTGGTTAGCTTTAATTGTCTTAAAAATCTTCATATCATCAGCAAATATAAGAATATCACTTGAACGTATACATGAGACTACATCATTTATAGCTAGAATAAATAGAAATGGGCCTAGGTGACTTCCCTGGGGCACACCGGAGTGAGCCCTGAATGAGTGTGAAAGACAGTTTCTAAATTTGACCTGGTAGGATCTATTTTCAAGGTATGATTTTATCCAGGTGATAAAGAATGTTGGAAACCCTAAAGATTTTAGTTTGAAAATAATAATGTTGTGACTAAGTTGGTCGAACGCTTTAGAGAAATCAGTGTATATACAATCCATTTCACTTCCTTTTTCCAACGCGTTAGAACATTTATGCAAGAATGTAAGTAGGTTTGTTACTGTTGATTTTCTTCTCACAAACCCATGCTGTTATTCACATATTATATTCTTGGTATGGAATGCTAAAGTCTCGCACACAACTTGTTCAAAGAGCTTTGGAATACATGATAGTTTGGATATAGGTCTATAATTCGAAATATGTATCAGTTTTATCACCTATTTTAAAAACTGGAGTTAGAAATGAAGTCTTCCATAAACAGGGAAATTTCCCTGATTTAATAGAAAACTCAAATAAAAATTGAAGAGGCTCAGCCAGTATATGTCTACACTTTTTCAATAATATTGGTGGAATTCCATCTGGTCCAGATGAAAAATCATCATTTAACGATGAGAGAAAGTCTAAAACATTACTCTTTTGCACAGCAATATTGTCGCAACTCGTTTGCGCATTGGAGTGTAAATTTCTAAAATAATCTTCATCAACATCAAGAGGTGTGTCCACAAAAGAGTTACGGAAATTGTTCGCAAAGGCGTTGCAAATATCAATAGTCTCTTTTAACACACAATTTTCATATATGAAATTTGCGGGGTAACCATCCGAAATTTTCTTCGAGTTTACAAACTTCCAAAATGCTTTAGGGTCTTCTTTAAGAGATCTTCCCATTTCGTATACATGATTAGTGTACAGAAACTTAGAAAGAGATTTAAATTCTTCAAAAAGGGCCATGTAAGAGTTGCGGTCAACTGAAGAAAGAGTTTTTAAATATATTTTCCATGCTCTATTTCTTCTATTTCGAAGTGACCTTAACTCTTTCGTATACCAGGAGTGGCAAAAGCTCGTATTTTTTAATATTTTTATAGGGATAGTATTATTTATGCAATTAATAAGTATGGTATTAAAGTTATTAACTGCTTCGTCAATATTACTAGACACTGATATACTATCAATACCAGATCTAGCTTTTCGCACTTATGTAAGCTTATGCCCTCTTGTATATAAAAAAATTGAGAGACGGTCGAAAGCTTCTGTCAGACAAGCCTAAGATTTAAAAAATTGGTATTATTGATTTTTTTCTTAAATTTAAAAAAACTGTCAAAATTGCAAACCTACCCGCACAAAGCTGATTTTTACATATATGTTAGCTGATATCTTCTTGAATATAAAACAAAATGTGTCAGACGAGGCGGACGGTCGAAAGGTCCTGCCAGACGGGCCTAAAGTCTTAAAAGATGGTATTGTAAGAAATATCCTTGTTTTTATTTGTTATTAAATTTCAAAAAACTGTCAAAATTGCAAACCTACCCGCACAAAGCTGATTTTTACATATATGTTAGCTGATATCTTCTTGAATATAAAAAAAAGTATGTCAGACCAGACAGACGGTCGAAAGGTCCTGCCAGACGGGCCTTTAATCTTAAAAGATGGTATTGTAAGAAATATCCTTTTTTTTATTTTTTATTAAATTTAAAAAAACTGTCAAAATTGCAAACCTACCCGCACAAAGCTAATTTTTACATATATGTTAGCTGATATCTTCTTAAATATGAAAAAAAATATATCACACCGGACGGACGGTCGAAAGTTCCTGCCAGACGGGCCTTAAATCTAAAAAGATGGTATTGTAAGAAATATCATTTTTTTTTATTTTTTATTAAATTTCAAAAAACTGTCAAAATTGCATACCTACCCGCACAAAGCTGATTTTTACATATATGTTAGCTGATACCTTCTTGAATATAAAAAAAAGTATGTCAGACCAGACGGACGGTCGAAAGGTCCTGCCAGACGGGCCTTAAGTCTTAAAAGATGGTATTGTAAGAAATATAATTTTTTTTTTATTTTTTATTACATATAAAAAAACTATCAAAATTGCAAACCTACCCGCACAAAGCTGATTTTTACATATATGTTAGCTAATATCTTCTTAAATATGAAAAAAAATATGTCAGACCGGACGGACGGTCGAAAAGTCCTGCCAGACGGGCCTAAAGTCTTAAAAGTTGGTATTACAAGAAATATCCTTTTTTTATTAAATTTAAAAAAAACTGTTAAAATTGCAAACCTACTCGCAAAAAGCTGATTTTTTCATATATGTTAGCTGATGTCTTCTTAAATATGAAAAAAAATATATCACACCGGACGGACGGTCGAAAGTTCCTGCCAGACGGGCCTAAAGTCTTAAAAGTTTGTATTGTAAGAAATATCCTTTTTTATTTTTTAAAATTATGAAAAAGCAAATTTTTACATATTATGTTATTATATTTTCTTGTATATTAAATAAATATTTTAAAGATGGCGTTGTAAGAAATATCCTTTTTTATTTTTTCAAATTATGACAAAGCAAATTTTTACATATTATATTATTATATCTATATATTTTCTGACATATTTTTTTTCATATTCAAGAAGATATCAGATAAAATATATGTAAAAATCAGCTTTTTGCGGGTAGGTTTGCAATTTTGACAGTTTTTTGAAATTTAATAAAAAATAAAAAAAATGATATTTCTTACAATGCCATCTTTTAAGACTTAAGGCCCGTCTGGCAGGAACTTTCGACCGTCCGTCCGGTGTGATATATTTTTTTCCATATTCAAGAAGATATCAGCTAACATATATGTAAAAATCAGCTTTGTGCGGGTAGGTTTGCAATTTTGACAGTTTTTTGAAATTTAATAAAAAATAAAAAAAGGATATTTCTTACAATACCATCTTTTAAGACTTAAGGCCCGTCTGGCAGGACCTTTCGACCGTCCGTCTGGTCTGATATACTTTTTTTTATATTCAAGAAGATATTAGCTAACATATATGTAAAACTCAGCTTTGTGCGGGTAGGTTTGCAATTTTGACCGTTTTTTGAAATTTAATAGAAAATAAAAAAAGGATATTTCTTACAATACCATCTTTTAAGACTTTAGGCCCGTCTGGCAGGACCTTTCGACCGTTCACCTGGTCTGACACATTTGTTTTATATTCAAGAAGATATCAGCTAACATATATGTAAAAATCAGCTTTGTGCGGGTAGGTATGCAATTTTGACAGTTTTTTTTATATTTAAGAAAAAATCAAGAAAGGATATTTCTTATAATACCAATTTTTTAGATCTTAGGCTTGTCTGACAGAAGTTTTCGACCGTCTCTCAATTTTTTGTATATAAAAGATGGCATAAGCTTACATAAGTGCGAAAACTTCAGGTAGGTTGGTGTTTCAGCTTTGTCAATTTTATAAAATTTTGAAAAAAATATATGGCAACCCTGCGTCTACAGTAAAATAACCATATCATAATTTGTTGACTTGATTTAATAGGTATTAGGACTATACGCAGTTAACGTATTATATTTATCATCTTTATCATAACATCTGACTAATCAATGACATTTTTTAATACCTACTTTAAAAACACGTCTGACAAGCTATTTCCGTCCACCACAACTGGTCTGGCATCTTTTTTTTTCATGTACAAAAAGACATAAGTTATTATAAATTCAAAAATCAGCATTCTAAAAGTAGATATGTTGCATTTGGAAGTTATTTTACATTTTGAAAAAATAGATGGCAACCCTAGAATTGCGGAAATTTTCTCAAATCTTTATTTTTTGACTAATCTGTTCACGAATAAAGAATACACTAAGTTTTAGCCTTGTACGTAACAAATTTCTCAAGTTATCCAATATGTTTTATTATAATCTTTAAGAGCTTTAGGCTCTGGCAAGCACTTTCGACCGCCAAACCCGTCTGGCATAATTTTTTTCATGCATAAGAATGTATAAACTAAATTATAAATAAGTTTCAGCCTTGTGCGAGTAGGTTAATTTTGACCCTTTTTTTGCATTTTGAAAAAATCAGATGGCAACCTTTCGACCGCGGCAGCCCTGCCAGACCGTGGTTTTCATACTCAACTAGTCCCAAATCAAGCATACCCAAAGTTGTAGCCTTGTGTCTAGTAGGTTAGTCAAAGTGGCTGGTAGCTCTTAGACTAAAAGGTAATGCTACGGATATCCAGACCAAAGCCAAAACAGGGAAATACCAAATACTGTTAGGAAGTTCGACGTCAGACGGCTACAGTCGCAAGAAATCGCCAGGTCCTTTTCCGATCGAGTCTCTCGCGCCCTCTTAACTAGTCCTTTGCCGCCAACTGCAAACATCGAGAACCAGTGGAAAAACTGCCAGGAAGCCATCAGAGATGCCGCCTCTGACGTGCTGGGCTTTGCACGACCACCACAGCGAAACCCCTGGTTCGACGAAGAATGCCGGCAAGTACATGCAGCCAAACAACAGGCATACAAAGCGGCGCTGTATAGAAGGACCAGAGCTGCTCGCGAGCTCTACGAGCAGAAGAGGAGAGAGGAACACAAGCTTCTTAGAAGGAAGAAGAAAGAGCATGAGAAGCGCGCGATCGAGGAGTTAGAGAGATGCCACTGCAGGAATGAAGTTCGGAAGTTTTACCAAAAAGTAAAAAGAACCTCCCAAGGTTACAAGGCCCGAACCGAAGCCTGCAAAGACGATCATGGATATGGAAAAATCATTTCTGCAAATTGTATAACGGCGATGACGAACCGAATTCCGCTAACATGCAAAGTGCACCATTCAACTTGGACGACGTAGGCCAACAATTCCGTCCACCCGATCTTGACGAAGTGAGGATAGCCATATCTAAACTTAAGTCCAATAAAGCTGCTGGAGCTGATGGCCTTGCGGCTGAACTATTCAAAGCGGCTGGCGATGAATTGGTTAGGAGTATGCACCAGCTCATCTGTAAAATATGGCCGGAGGAAAGCATGCCCGATGAATGGAACCTCAGCATTGTTTGCCCGATCCTCAAGAAAGGCGATCCTCTGGACTGCACCAACTACAGAGGCATCAGCCTTTTTAATATCGCCTACAAGATCTTCTCTGCCGTACTTTGTGAACGCCTGAAGCCATTCGTCAACAACCTGATAGGTCCATATCAGTGTGGCTTTAGGCCAGGGAAGTCCACCATCGACCAAATATTCGCACTACGGCAGATCTTGGAGAAAACCCAGGAGTTTCAAATCGATACCCACCACCTTTTTATCGATTTCAAGGCCGCGTATGACAGCATCTATAGAGACGAGCTATATAGAGCTATGTCTAGTTTTGGCATCCCTGCCAAACTCGTCCGTTTGTGCAGGATGACGATGGAGAATGCACGCTGCTCCATCAAGGTCGGCAAAGACCTCACCGACACCTTTGATGTCAAAAAAGGTTTTAGGCAAGGCGACGCGCTGTCATGCGACTTCTTCAACATCGTTCTTAAAAGAATAGTGCAAAACTCTCACGTCAACACTAGAGGCACAATCTTTCAAAAGTCCGTCCAATTACTCGCTTACGCTGATGACATTGACAGGACGAACAAAGCGTGATGTCAGTGGTGCTTTTGTGAGCATTGAGAAGGAAGCCAAGAAGATGGGTTTAACGGTGAATGAAAGCAAAACGAAGTATATGCTGTCAACAAGAAAGGACACCCAACACCGACGTCTAGGACAGAACGTCACTATAGACAGCTATAATTTTGAGGTGGTCAGAGACTTTGTCTACCTAGAATCCGCTATAAACTCAGCGAACGATACCAGTGCTGAGATCAAACGAAGAATTACTCTTGCCAATCGCTGTTTCTTCGGGCTAAGAAGGCAATTGAGGAGCAAAGCCCTCTCTCGAGCAACTAAACTGTCCCTGTATAAGACGCTTATCATCCCGGTCCTGATGTATGGTGCAGAGGCATGGACACTGCTAACGGTGGATGAGAACGCGTTAGGCTGTTTCGAGAGGAAAATTCTCCGGGTGATTTTTGGTCCCGTCTGCATAGATGGGGAATGGAGGAGAAGATACAACCACGAACTGTATGGGCTGTACAGCGACACCGACCTAGCCACAAAAGTGTAAAGCCAACGACTAAGATGGCTGGGTCACCTAGAGCGAATGGACACCAATGCTCCGGCCCGGAAAGTCTTTGAATCCAACCCCGTGGGACAACGCAGTAGAGGTGGACAGCGTAAAAGGTGGAGCACGCAAGTGGAAGAGGACCTCAACCAACTTGGTGTGCGAAACTGGAGACAGCTAGCTAGAAACCGAGCCGGCTGGAAGAAGCTTGTTGGTTGAGGCCCTGGTCCACCCCGGACTGTAGCGCCACCTTAAGTAAGTAAGTAAGTAAGTAAGTTCCAAAAATATGACAGCATATTGCAACTTCGTTGTTCCTAGAGCAATTTCAATGAAATTTACACCGGTGATAGCTGATACAGAACTAAAATAGAAAACAATATTTTCAAAACAGGGTGTTCCCAAAATATGTCAACATATTGCAACTTCGCTGTTCCTTGAGCGATTTCAACGAAATTGACACCGGTGATAGCTGATACAGAACTAAAATAGAAAACAATATTTTCAAAACAAGGTGTTCCAAAAATATGCCAACATATTGCAACTTCATTGTTCCTTCAGCGATTTCAACGAAATTAACAGCAGTAATAGCTGATATAGAATTAAAAAAAAGAAAAATATATTTTCAACAGGGTGTCCCAAGAAAAAATGTCAACATATTGCAACTTCGCTTTTCCTTGAGCAATTTCAATGAAATTTACACAGGTGATAGTTGATAAAGAATTGAAGAGAAACAAGTATGTATCTTCAAAACAGGGTGCTTCAAAAAATGTCAAGACTTCTTTATTTATTGAGCGATGTTAATAAAATTGACACAGTTGATAGCAGATACAGAATTAAAAAAAAAAATAGTTTTCTAAGGGTGTTTCAAGAAATGTCACCTTTGATACTTTACTCGAGGGATGGTCAAAGTTTGACCATTCCACCCCACACAACAGGTTAAAAAGATTTATACATGTAAGAACAAAAATTAACTAAAATCACTTCTCAAGTTTTTTGTTCATAATAATGAACCCTTAAAATGTCATATTAATTGATAGATCCGCATCTCAGGAGGATTCTGGAGTAAGGCCTACAATTGCCTGTTTATTGAATAGGTATTATTAATAAACTCCATAAAAATTAAGCAAATTCATTTAATGCTCACAATCTTTGACTATGAACAGTTTTCTGTTTGTTTTCTAAAAAACAAACTACTTTTTATTCATAAATGAACTTTGAAAATTTCATCCAAAGCTTAAGAGCCATTTCTGAGAAACCAGCAAATAATAAAAGTTGGCATATAGTAGTAGCCAGATTCCAGTGACGCTTTTTTTATTTTTTATTCTGTATCAGATTTTACTGCTGTCAATTTCATGGAAATCGCTCAAGGAACAACGAAGATGCAAAATATTTACATATTTTTGGAACACCCTGTTTTGAAATTTGTTTTTCTTTTTAATTCTATATCACCTGTTACTGCTGTCAATTTCATTGCAATCGCTCGAGGAACGCTAAATTGCAATATGTTGACATATTTTTGGAATACCCTGTTTTGATAATGTTTTTTTCTTTTTAATTCAATATCAGCTATTACTGCTGTCAATTTCGTTGAAATCGCTCAAGGAATAACGAAGTTGCAATATGTTGACATATTTTTGGAACACCCTGTTTTGAAAATATTTTTTCTTTTTACTTGCGATATAGGTACTATAAGGCAAGTTTTGGGTTCGTGCAAAAAAAAAATTTGAGATAACAATCAAACATGATATTACGATGATAGGGAACACCAAAAAAGTGGGTGGCACAATTCTGTCTGTCTGTCCGTCTACAGCCTAAACGGCTCGATCGATTTTCTTCAAACTTGGTACATAGTGGTTTTTGGTGATTATGCCCACATGTTTTTTCATTTTTTCTTAGAACCAAAAGTAACGGTACCTGCCATACAATTTTTTTTAGCAATTTTACATACTCGTATTTTTCTCAAAAACGGCTCGACAACTTTTCTTAAAAAAAAATCAATACATTTATTTTAGTATAGGCTTCCTTTGGGTGGAAACCCATTTCTCAAAAATGGTTATTAATGGTACCTCCCAAAGAACCATTTTTTTAATTTTTGATTTTCTTCAAAACAATACAGCCGATTTCAATTATTTTCCAAAAAATATAAATAGTTTTGTGTACGAAATTTTTTGAAAAAATATTTTTTGGATTTTTAAGAAATGTTTCAAATTTTTTTTTGGAAAATCAAATGATCGATTTTTTTGAAACTCGATATTTAAGAGTTTTAAGTACTCTCTAAAATATTTTCAGAAAAAAATTTTACATTTATGAAAAAATAACGGTACCTTCCATACAAAAGTTAAAAAACTGCAAAGGAAAATATTTTTTTGCTTGAAAACTACTCCTACGATTTTGATTAAACTTTTTTCATATACCAAAATTAGTACGATCTACTATCAAAAATTATAAAATTTTCCCTTAGCAACTATTAATACTTGGTGTCCGACGGGAAGGTGTACTACTTTGTTTGTTTATAATTTTTGATTAAATGAAAGAGAATGGATCTTATATTAATAAATGTTTTATTTAATGTCGGCAATTATGTATTGAATACAACATCAGGTAATGTCCGTCTCTGTTAGTCTCACAAATGCGAGCCCTTTTGAGCACATTTTTCATTACATTCTCATACATTTCACGCGGTATTTCATTAATTTCATCACGAACATTTTGTTTGAGTTGCTCAAGCGTTTCTGGTTTCTTTGCATAAATCTTGCTTTTCAGATATCCTCACAAAAAGAAGTCCGGAGCAGTCAAATCAGACGACCGTGGAGGCCAATCAACATCACCATTTCTTGAAATAACTTGTTGTGGAAAGAGGTCTCGCAGTTATTCCATTGTAATCCTGGCTGTATGCGATGTGGCTGTTGAAACAAACGCCATCGGTGACAGTTTAAAGAGGAATAAGTATTTATTCATTTATAAGCTATAGTTTCAATATATTTTGTAATCTTATATACTTAGTAATAGATAAAATTGTAATAGAATTACTATTTTTTTACGCCAAGCGGAGGCGGAGCGGAGGCGAAGCGGATGCTGAGTGGAGGCGGAGCGGAGGCAGAGCGGAGGCGGAGCGCAGATGGAGCGGACGCTGAGCAGAGGCAGAATGGAAGCTGAGCGGACGCTGAGCGGAGGCTGAGCGGAGGCGGAGTGGAAGCTGAGTGGACGCCGAGCGGAGGCTGAGCGGAGCAGACGCCGAGCGGAGCGGACGCTGAGCGAAGGCGGAGTGGAAGCTGAGCGGACGCCGAGCGGAGGCGGAGCGTAGGTGGAGCGGATGCCGAGCGGAGGTGGTGTGTAGGGGGAGCTGAGGCGGAGGGGACGCTGAGCGGAGGCAGAGTGGAGGCGGAGCGGAAGCTGAGCGGAGGCTGAGGGGAGGCGGAGCGGACGCCGAGCGGACGCCGAGCGGACGCTGAGCGGAGGCGGAGCGGACGCTGAGCGGAGGCGGAGTGGAAGCTGAGCGGAGGCGGAGCGGACGCTGAGCGGAGCGGACGCCGAGTGGAGCGGAGGCGGAGTGGATGACAAGCGAAGGGAGCGGAGGCGGAGCGGAAGCTGAGTGGACGCCGAGCGGAGGCGGAGCGGAGGCTGAGCGGAGGCGGGGCGAACGCCGAGTGGAGGCTGAAGGGAGGTGGGAGCGGAGGCTGAGCGGACGCCGAGCGGAGGCGGAGCGTAGGTAGGAGGGGGAGCGGAGGCGGAGCGGATGCTGAGCGGAGGTGGAGCGGACGCTGAGCGGAGGCGGAGCGGACGCTGAGCGGACGCCGAGTGGAGGTGAGGCGGAGCGGACGCTGAGCGGAGGCGGAGCGGAAGCTGAGCGGACGCTGAGCGGAGGTGGAGCGGAAGCTGAGCGGACACTAAGCGGAGGCGGAGTGGACGCTGAGCGGACGCGGAGCGAGGTGGAGTGGACGCTGAGCGGAGGCGGAGCGGAAGCTGAGCGGAGGCAGAGCGGAGGCGGAGCGGACGCTGAGTGGAGGCGGAGTGGAAGCTGAGCGGACGCTGAGCGGAGGTGGAGCGGAAGCTGAGTGGACGCCAAGTGGTGGCGGAGCGTAGGTGGAGTGGACGCCGAGCGGAGGCGGAGTGGAGGCTGAGCGGAGGACGCCAAGCTGACGCTGAGTGAAGGTGGAGCGGATTCTGAGCGGAGGCGGAGCGGACGCTGAGGGGAGGTGGAGCAGAAGCTGAGCGGACGCCGAGCGGAGGTGGAGCGGAGGTGGAGCGGACGCTGAGTGGACGCTGAGCGGACGCTGAGCGGACGCCGAGCGGAGTTGAAGCGGAGGTGGAGTGGACGCCGAGTGTTCGCCGAGCGGACGCTGAGTGGAGGCAGAGCGGAAGCTGAGCGGACGCCGAGCGGAGGCGGAGCGTAGGTGGAGTGGAGGCAGAGCTGAGGTGGAGCGGACGCTGAGCGGACGCTGAGTGGAGGTGGAGCGGAGGCGGAGCTGAAGCTGAGCGGACGCTGACCTGAGGCGGAGCGGAAGCTGAACAGACGCCGAGCGGAGGTGGAGAGTAGGTGGAGCGGACGCCGAGTGGAGGCGGAGTGGAGGCTGAGCGGAGGCGGAGCGGACGCCAAGCGGACGCTGAGTGGAGGCGGAGTGGACGCGGAGTGGTGGTCGAGTGGAGGCGGAGCGGACGCTGAGCGGAGTCGGAGCAGTTGCCGAGCGGAGGCGGAGCGGAGGTGGAGCGGAGGTGGAGCGGAGGCGGAGCGGAGGCGGAGCGGAGGCGGAGCGGAGGCGGAGCGGAGGGGGAGCGGAGGCGGAGCGGATGCTGAGTGGAGGTGGAGCGGACGCTGAGCGGAGGCGGAGCGGATGCTGAGCGGACGCCGAGCGAAGGTGAAGCGGAGGCGGAGTGGACGCCCAGTGGACGCCGAATTTTGTAGTAATAATTTTCAGATTTTAATATAGCAAAATCAATAAATAAAAAAATAAAGCTCATGTCTTAATATTATGGGTATTCATACAACAGCGTACACTCGTCGTAATCGTTGTAAAGTTTAAAACTTCGTAGTTCTGTCACAATTTGTATGGAAAATTTGACAGATTTACGAAGTTTAAAACTTTACAACGATTACGACGAGTTTACGCTGTTGAATGAATACCCTTATTATTTCTATTGGAAAAAATCATTTTGTGTCAAGCTTTCTTACAAAATTATTTTTCAATGATTGAACTACCTATATCAATGATCATTTAAATTGTATTTATTGGGCCTTGTGATAAAAAAAAAGCTTAAGCTATTTTTGGAGCACGCTAAAGCTAGCTAGTCATAGCTAGAAGCTAAGGCTAGACAGTTCTAGCTTAAGGTCTGTTTGATGTGAATAAAAAATAGATTACGCTTAATAGCTTTAGCTAGAAAATTCTTGCATAAGCTTAATATTTCTAGCTTTCGTTTGTTTATTCACATGTTTTGGCTTAGAAGCTTAAGCTAAGACTATTTTTTGGGACCGAAAAGCAACGCGAAGAAATTTCTAAAGATCCAAGTTTTAGCTTAACCTAATTGTTTATTCACAAGACTCACATTGTTTTCATGTAAATAGAACTAGTGAAAGCTTTCTAGTCAGGGGTCCAGGAATCTTGATATTTTTTTAGCATTAGCTATAATATTCTAGCTTAAGCTATTATTAATCACACCATTTGGCGCTTAAGCTGGAAAAACAATATGACAATTTTTCGTTTTTTTTTTGCCACTGTAGGCCACCGGCAGGACTATTTGGCCCCACTGTCCAGGTGGCAGGCATGGTTTTTTTTTTCTCTAAGCTCAATGCCAACTACTATTTCAAGGCGGTTTCATCCTTTATCAAATATGACATGTCACCCCATTTTTTTAACAACTTTCAAAATTCTCCAAAAATAAACGCCTCAAGGGTGCGCCTGCAGGCATCGATTTTACTGTTGTCAGTTGTCAAGCGTTAAATCTACACGACTAAACTAAATTCAACCTTTATCAAATCTTTCAAAAATTAGTGTCACCAGCTCCCAGACTATAACTAAAAATAATCGAATCTCAAAGTAACCAAAAGTACCCAAATCCAAAAGTAACGACAAGTATTCCAAAGTAATCAAATCCAAAAAGTAACGAAAGTAATCAATGTAATCAAATCCAAAAAGTAACGAAAGTAATCAAAGTAATCAAATCCAGAAAGTAACGAAAGTAATCAGAGTAATAAAATCCAATAGTGAGATCTGAGATCCATTAAAGTACAAAGCGGATATTTAAAATAATTCACTTAAGATGTGGGTTTCTTTAGAAGCACATAACTTGAGTTCTAGCTGACGGATCCTCAAGGTTGAAATAATTAAATCAAGGGTAAATAATAGGCTACTATGGAGAGGTGCTTTATAAAAAATCGTTGTAGGAGGGGAATGGGGTAAAGACAAAGTCATTCAGAGTACTTAAAATAATTCAGTTAAGATGTGGTTTTCGTTGCATCGAGAGAGCGCAAAGAGAGAGCAAATAATTTCCCCTCCGTTTGAAAACTTGCGAATTTCTGCTACACAAATTTCTGTGAACACGAAGTGTTACAACTACTCTCAAAAATCTTGGTGGTCAGTTTCTGTCAGAGCGTTGCCACTAATCGGAAAATTTTCCGAAGTATGTTTTCAAAAAAAAGCACTATATATACATAGTTTTCTTGCAAAAAATCTGCATATTCCAATTTATACTTTCATTTTCAAAAAAGAAGAACAAAACAAAATAAAAATAGCATATACATTTATAATTAATTATGCTGTCACGATTGTTATCAAAGCAAGCCAATAGCTGGAAGCCGTGAGAATAGAATTGAAAAATTATTGGATTGAATTTTGATGGATGATAATTTACTTTCCCGAGAAATAAAAGTGCAGTAGACTCAATTTAAAAGCAGTAGATTTGTTTTACGAAAAGAGTGAATTAGATCTAATGAAATCATGGCAAAGTGGCAACGCAACAAAAATGACGCTTCTTACAAAAAGTGGTGCAGTTCATGGTTCAATGCGTTTGTTAACTTTTTTCAAATTTCCCCAACTCTGACAGAATTGTCCCCTCTTCTCAAAATTTGACAGGTTTTACACATTTTTTTGTAAAAAGATACCAAACAAACCTATTATGTATGCGTGTGTTCCAAATTTACTCCTACCTGAAATCGGGAATAGAAAACGACTTCGAAAACATTACTGATGTCGTTTTTCATTGAAATCTGAAAGATTTGATTTAAAAATCTAGAATTGCTGTCTTTAATGAAACATCTGGACATATTTTGAGAAGATTCAGTTTACACACATAGCATACATACACGCACACACATAAAAATGTCGTATGGCGTCAGCACAAACAATACAAAACAAACAAATTACCCTATTTCGATTTGTCGTTTGACAGGAGAAATGTTTGCACGTATTGGTGAAAACAACAAGTTCCATCTTCCATGCCCAAGGTATTTTATTTTTTGCAGTGTGGTGTCCCTGAATATTGTTGCAGAAAAGTTGTCAGCAATGCACCAGCAACAGCAAATCTAGGGTTTTGGTCTAACGACGCTGTTAACGTTGCTGGTGGTGTTCTAATCTGTACCGAACGATTAACATACATTGGTTCTAAAAAAAATGGTCGCTGTTATTGCTGGTGCTGTTGCAGGTGCTGGTTCAATCTATTTCACGCTTTAAGGCTCTCCCAAACCAAGGCGAAATCATAGCGAATTATTCGCAACGATACAAAATATGAAAGATACACAATGCTAAACAACAACAAAAAACTGTGTTTGCGAATGATTCGCTATTATTTCGCGTTGGTTTGGGAGAGCCTTTAAACTTTACAACGTTTACGACGACTTTACGCTGTGGCCATATCATTTTTTTATTCAGTTTTACTACATGGTTTTAGTTTATTTTATTTATTATCAAATTTCCATAGCAAAACGATATCTTGCCTGAGCAAATTAAATTGAAAATAAAAGCAGTCCATTTTGCAAGACCATTACCACTTTCACTTCAAATTATGCATTCATAAATTAATTCAGAATATAAATGGTTTTTATTCCACGTGGTTACTTAAAAAGAAATTTAAAATAGAAACATAAAATTCAATTCCAAGATACTGTTTGGCCATGTAGTTTTATATCACACAGTTAACCTAGCGGCTCCATTAGCAACATTTGAGGCAACAAATTGCTTCACTCATTGTCCCCTTTCACACGAAGAAACAAGTTGCTGGAGATTTTTTGACGTTTTCATTTAATCTCCCTAAAAATCTCTTGTACCTTTGATACGAGGAAATAAATCTCCAGGCCAGGCAATTTTTGAAATTTCCATTGAAAGTCTATTGGTTGCGCAAACCTAGATGTGAAAGGAAATGTCAAAAAAATCGGCTCAAATCCTCGACCGGGGAGATTTTGTTCACCCCTCTTTCCTCCTGCCCTTCTCACCCAGGAACTAAAAGTTGCTGGCAGCTCTATTTCCTCGTGCGAAAGGGCACATGGGGCAATGGCAATTATTGCCTAATAGATGAGGCAGTTGAATTATTGATTTCCATGGTTGAGGCACTAAATTGATTGAGGCAAAATGGGGTTCTCCGATTGTTTTGAATGGCTTCTGCATCAACTTTTTTTTTTATTAGACATTTGCAGTCAGCTATTTCTATACACAAATATTTTATAACTGAAATTGCCTGGCAATGAAAATGCCCACCAAAGCAATAAATTGCCATTCCCATTCCAATTGCCATCGCCTCAACTATTGCCAATGAAGCACAGCATAAATAATAGTTGTTATAGAAATCCACTGATAATAAAACTAGTCTAAAAAGAAGTGAAACTTCTTAAAAAACTATTAACTCTGAAGTGGCATCACTTTGCACATTTAATTTATTTTCAAAAGCAAACAAACCTTACCATCTATCATATACACGAACCTAGTAATCTCTAAAAGAATGTACTAGTTTACGATCCACATTTAAGTTCCATTACACAATTTTGACATCTAAAATGACATTTATTTGTGATTGTGAGGTTATGTATGTTTATTTTCACAAATTGTATTATTTTTTGTATCAACACGTTGTCCGCATCGCAATAACTATTGGAATATTAAATTATTATTAAAAAAGCAGTAATAAATTTAATTTGATTGTAAAATATATATTCAAATCTATTTTGTTCTTAGATCGAATATGAGCTCACAACGAGGCAATGCAGTACGAACCCGTACACAAAAATACAAAAATCGTCATGTTTTTAAAAATGATTTGCACGACAAAACACCACAACAAAAAATGATAAATTCATTGCACATTTCCGAAGTTTGTCAGCGATGTAAGCATGTGATTGAATGGAAGATTAAGTACAAGAAATACAAACCTCTTACCCAACCAAAAACTTGCGTCAAATGCCAACAACGAAACATTCGCAAAGCCTATCATGTTCTCTGTCGGGATTGTGCGATATCGGCAAAAGTCTGTGCAAAGTGTTTGAAGAATGCTGATGAAGTAGAAATCGAGCCTGCACTGCCCACGCCAGAGGAAGAGCTCAAACTTAAAGTGGAAATGGATAGGTTAATCAAATCATTTCCCGAAAGAAAGCGTCGAGCATTCCTTCGTTATATGCGGAAAGGCGAAGTGGATAATTCAGAGAATAAAGATGAAGAAAATAAGGAAACTCCCTCCGCTGATGGTGCCGACGAAGCTGCTGATGCTGAAAAACCAGCCCCCAAACGAATTCCACACTCGAGAGATAATCTGCTTAAGAAGATCGAAGAACTCAGGATAGGCGTCGAAGATGATTTGGATTCAGATGAGCTGACTGATAGCGACTATGATGAGGATGATCTGTCCGAAGAAAGTGATAATACTGATTGATATGGTAACACAATGTTTTGTTTTCTTTTTAGGGTTGAATAAACAATATGAATTCATTAAAGAACTTCTTATTTTTTGTTGGGTTTTCTTGTAGTTACACGCGACGTTAGTTAAGGTGTATCTTCCTTTTATTTCTTGGAACTTTTAATCAAAAAAGAGCTTCACGTGCCTAATGCCTTATTATTACCTAAGAGGCGTAAAGTTGGATTGTTGGGTAGTTTGGAAGACCAGTGAAATAAAAACCAACCATTACTTCTTACTCAGTTTCTGGTGTTTTAAATTAGAATTTGAATCCGACCTCGAAACTGCTCAGTAGTTTTCGGATTTTGCAATAAGTCCGAAAACTTATTTTTAGATATTCTTCTCAGGTTATTATGCATCAGTAACATTTATGTCTTTGCCTCACCAAAATATGGCATTTTGGTCTTCCACTGACAGGAATATTGGCCACTATTATTCCAAACTCAAAGATTTCAAAAATACCCAGATGCGCCTAAGGTTTGCTTTTGTAGTGTTGTTATAAAGGCTTCATAGAAATATAAATTTTCAATCTATTTTGAATTAAAGAGGAGAGGAGATGGGTACTGTCACGTCCTCACAGATTGTGCTCGAGTATACTTATTAAAAAAAAAAAAAACAAAAAAAAAAAAAAAAAAAAAATTGTTATTGATAAAGTTTAAAATGCTAACTCATTTGCTTTGGTTTTTTAAATTATACAGGATGTTTTGAATAAGATGTATTTAAATGCCAGGGCGTACAGGTTAGATACAAACAAAAAATAATTCAAATGGAAAGGTTTCTATTTCCCACTGAAAAAGGAAGGGCGGCTTAAAATAATTTTCTTAAAATAACGAATTCAAACATAAAACGAGTTATGTACATAATTTAAAATAACGGAAGCTTGGAGACAGTGCTGTCGTTTTAGAAAAGACCCGAAACGCCTAAAAAAATTGATATTTTCATTTAATTTGTTTAGAATTTAAGCAATATGCTGCACTGTATGTCCAAAATGGGCGTTTTCGTTGCCAAATCATAGTTTTTGAGAGTATACAGATGCAACTATGATTTTTGTTCGGCTTGAAGGAAATTTCCAAGGTTATAAATGCGGTAAATATACAAAAAAAAAAAAATGCTGCAACTGGAGGGTGTTTCAGGAGTGTTAGCTGAAATAAGATTTGATACAAAAAATAGAATTAACAGAAAAAGGAGCTAAAGTAAAACTTTAACTAATAGTACCTAATTTGCCGGAAACTCCTTAACTAGCAGAAACAAAAGTTAGCTAATACTTATTTTGTAACAAGGAAACTCCTTTAAGTCAAAGTACACTGTTGCTCTTACCTGTTACAAAATTTAAAAAATATAAATTAAAGTGAAGTGTATGTAGATTGAAAAATATATGTATGTAGTTGTTCCAAACATTTATTTTTGAACAAAAACTTACAAAAAGCAATACAAAAAACAAAATGCAGTACAAAACAGGTGATCAATCCGGCAGTTCATTATGCATAAAGGTAGTACAAGTATGTAATTCACTGATTTGTATAAAAATATGTACATAAATCAATGCAAATACCTACAGATAAATTGTTTTGCGTATAATAAATATCAATTGCTCTCTCACTTATTCACAAACGTGAAAAACATCGTATTGGGGGACTTTCCGTGATGAATATTAGTTTTTCAAAATGTTTTGGTATAAATGGCAGGATTTTTTAATTAAAATTATACCTAGGTTTAATATATCTAAATTTAGTTCAAACTCCATTAAAAATTGAAATAGCCTTTTATTTTGGGTTTGAAAATTTACACTTATGTAGGCCCCCAAAAAGTGATAGCTGTCTCTTAAGAAGTTAACAGAGATTCATAAAGTTCCTTTTATGTATTTGTATTATCCATTCAAGCCTTTCAGATTTCAGACGAAGCTGCTGATGCTGAAAAACCAGCCCCCAAACGAATTCCACACTCGAGAGATAATCTGCTTAAGAAGATCGAAGAACTCAGGATAGGCGTCGAAGATGATTTGGATTCAGATGAGCTGACTGATAGCGACTATGATGAGGATGATCTGTCCGAAGAAAGTGATAATACTGATTGATATGGTAACACAATGTTTTGTTTTCTTTTTAGGGTTGAATAAACAATATGAATTCATTAAAGAACTTCTTATTTTTTGTTGGGTTTTCTTGTAGTTACACGCGACGTTAGTTAAGGTGTATCTTCCTTTTATTTCTTGGAACTTTTAATCAAAAAAGAGCTTCACGTGCCTAATGCCTTATTATTACCTAAGAGGCGTAAAGTTGGATTGTTGGGTAGTTTGGAAGACCAGTGAAATAAAAACCAACCATTACTTCTTACTCAGTTTCTGGTGTTTTAAATTAGAATTTGAATCCGACCTCGAAACTGCTCAGTAGTTTTCGGATTTTGCAATAAGTCCGAAAACTTATTTTTAGATATTCTTCTCAGGTTATTATGCATCAGTAACATTTATGTCTTTGCCTCACCAAAATATGGCATTTTGGTCTTCCACTGACAGGAATATTGGCCACTATTATTCCAAACTCAAAGATTTCAAAAATACCCAGATGCGCCTAAGGTTTGCTTTTGTAGTGTTGTTATAAAGGCTTCATAGAAATATAAATTTTCAATCTATTTTGAATTAAAGAGGAGAGGAGATGGGTACTGTCACGTCCTCACAGATTGTGCTCGAGTATACTTATTAAAAAAAAAAAAAACAAAAAAAAAAAAAAAAAAAAATTGTTATTGATAAAGTTTAAAATGCTAACTCATTTGCTTTGGTTTTTTAAATTATACAGGATGTTTTGAATAAGATGTATTTAAATGCCAGGGCGTACAGGTTAGATACAAACAAAAAATAATTCAAATGGAAAGGTTTCTATTTCCCACTGAAAAAGGAAGGGCGGCTTAAAATAATTTTCTTAAAATAACGAATTCAAACATAAAACGAGTTATGTACATAATTTAAAATAACGGAAGCTTGGAGACAGTGCTGTCGTTTTAGAAAAGACCCGAAACGCCTAAAAAAATTGATATTTTCATTTAATTTGTTTAGAATTTAAGCAATATGCTGCACTGTATGTCCAAAATGGGCGTTTTCGTTGCCAAATCATAGTTTTTGAGAGTATACAGATGCAACTATGATTTTTGTTCGGCTTGAAGGAAATTTCCAAGGTTATAAATGCGGTAAATATACAAAAAAAAAAAAATGCTGCAACTGGAGGGTGTTTCAGGAGTGTTAGCTGAAATAAGATTTGATACAAAAAATAGAATTAACAGAAAAAGGAGCTAAAGTAAAACTTTAACTAATAGTACCTAATTTGCCGGAAACTCCTTAACTAGCAGAAACAAAAGTTAGCTAATACTTATTTTGTAACAAGGAAACTCCTTTAAGTCAAAGTACACTGTTGCTCTTACCTGTTACAAAATTTAAAAAATATAAATTAAAGTGAAGTGTATGTAGATTGAAAAATATATGTATGTAGTTGTTCCAAACATTTATTTTTGAACAAAAACTTACAAAAAGCAACACAAAAAACAAAATGCAGTACAAAACAGGTGATCAATCCGGCAGTTCATTATGCATAAAGGTAGTACAAGTATGTAATTCACTGATTTGTATAAAAATATGTACATAAATCAATGCAAATACCTACAGATAAATTGTTTTGCGTATAATAAATATCAATTGCTCTCTCACTTATTCACAAACGTGAAAAACATCGTATTGGGGGACTTTCCGTGATGAATATTAGTTTTTCAAAATGTTTTGGTATAAATGGCAGGATTTTTTAATTAAAATTATACCTAGGTTTAATATATCTAAATTTAGTTCAAACTCCATTAAAAATTGAAATAGCCTTTTATTTTGGGTTTGAAAATTTACACTTATGTAGGCCCCCAAAAAGTGATAGCTGTCTCTTAAGAAGTTAACAGAGATTCATAAAGTTCCTTTTATGTATTTGTATTATCCATTCAAGCCTTTCAGATTTGGTGGTCAGATCATTTAGGACCCGTTATACAAACGTTGTTAAAATTTTTATCCGTGGTTCAAACATTTTTAATGGCTGATTTTGACTGGATTATTTAGGTTCAAGTATGTTATAGTAGCCCATAGTACATATACATATTAAAGGTAATATCATTAGCGTTTTCATTTTTGTTTAGTTCTGCGCATCCATCAAAATCAGTGGAAAATGGCGAATCCCGTGACCCCCACTCGTTAAACATTAAAATTTGTTGTGTGTTGTGTGTTCATTTGTTATTTATTTATTATAGGTATTCATGCAACAGCGTAAAGTCGTCGTAAACGTTGTAAAGTTTAAAACTTCGTAATTCTGTCACAATTTGTATGGAAAAGGACAATCGGCAAAAATGTATGGAAGGTGGTCTAGGAACCAATAACAACGAGACGTATGTCGTTGGAAAGGTATTTTTATGCGCTACAATAGTCACTATGGTTGCTCATTTCAAATCACTGTGTGAAATAAGTTATTCGTTAAACAACGTTTGGTTTTGGTACCATTAAGTGTGGACAAAATGTATACAAACTGGTCTTACCAGTACTAATAAGATGTATGTCGTTGAAAAGGTATTTTTATGAACAATAATAGTTACCATAACAACTTATTGAAAATCACTGTGTGGAAACAGTTATTCGCTGTTTTAGGGAATTTTAGCGCAGATAAAATGTATGGAGCATGGGTAACAACTAGCGAATAACTTTTTTCACACAGTGATTTGAGTTAAGCTGCCGTATTGACTATTGTAGTACATAAAATTTCCTTTCCAACAACATAAGTCCCGTTGTTATTGGTTGAACTTGCCATCACCCTTTTTGCCCATACTAAAAAAAATACATTTTTTCACACTAAAATGAACCACAATATTTCATAAGTTAACGAATAACTTTTTTCACACAGTGATTTGAACTGAACTAATATGAAAGATATTGTAGGTAATGGAAATACCTTTCCAATGACATATATATTGTCGTTATTGGTTAGACTAGTTTTCATAAATTTTCCCCATACTAAATATATTTTTTTCATACTAAAATGCACCAGAGCACAATCCTATTTAGCGAATAACTTTTTTCACACAGTGATTTGAAGTAAGCCCCCATAGTAACTATTGTAGTACATAAAAATACCTATCCGACGACGTATGTCTCGTCGTTATTGGTCTTGTAGACCGTTTTGTCCTATTCTCCTTTGACAGATTTACGAAGTTTAAAACTTTACCACGTTTACGATGACTTCACGCTGTTGCGTGAATACCCTTATTATCAAATACAATTGTTTCAAGCTTTTAGTGTTTATTAACATTATTTTGTCATGCAAACACAATCCTTCCTGGTTTTTAGTGTTATTTATATTCACCCCGATTACAGAATCCTATGAATGAGCTGCGGAAGAAATCAGACTCTATTTTGACATTTTTACTATGAGGCAAATGTCAAAATTGGGCCAGATTCACTCCGCAGCTTATTCGTCGGATTCTGTAATCGGGGTGATTATTTATCCTTTTGTGTTTGTTTCCTTCGTTGTTGTTTTAATACAGCGGACGGGGTCACGTAAGGCTGCCATCTTGAATTTCCTTGACAGTTTTCATTTCGGACAACATGCGCAAGATAATACCTTATGTGGTTTTCCTTTCGACCAAAAAAGTCGACTTTTTTTGGATTTTTTCGACCTGAGATCAACTTTTGCTTACCATTCAACCAAAAAAATCGATTTTTTTTTCGACCTGAGATCGATTCTTCAAATCTCAATTTTTAGCAAGATTCAACACAGATTTTCACACACACTTGCACACACACATTTAAACCAAAGTGACATTTACCCAAACGTCGTCGTATTGTTTTTAATTTCGTAGAATTGTTTACTTTGGAATTTGGAGAAACAATTGAAATTAATTAATTATTTAAAATCAACATGGATTCAAGATTATTTGCCGTAACTAGCGAATTATTGTCATCTTCATCGTCTTCTTCGTCATCATCGGAAACTGATAGTTTCTTCTCATCTGATTCAGACGGTGATTTCATTGAATTGGACGCCTTTTTTCAGAAAAATGAAAGACACTCAGTAAAAAATTTTGTGGACGATGTTGTTAAAAACTACACTGACGAGGAGGTATTTGCTATTTTTGCTTTTATAACACAAATACCAATATATTAATATTATTTTTTTAGTTTCGTCGACATTTTAGATTGTCTCGGAAAACTGCTGCGACTTTAATCGAGCTGTTTGGGAGTTCTAGGCACTACAGGAGGAGAGTTGCCTCCGGTGGAAAACAGGCTGCAAGCGCTGATGTACAGTGCTTATCATTTTTATGGTATGTTACCATATGCTTTTTAGACTATTATGTCCTAGAAAACAAGTTTATCTGTCCATAAACAGCTTAATCGTTTTGATCGGACAAGTACACCATTTCAGTCCGGAACACTCTTAAAGACATTTAACAAATAGTATCCTTTTGCCAAATTGTGAATAATTGTTGTTAATAATTATTATTATTTCCCTTCTAATTAAAGGTTTGCTGGAAACAAAAATACGTACAGGGAAGTTTCAAATTTATTCAATTTGTCACGTTCCAGCGCATATCGGAATCAGACTGCATTTTTGGAATTTCTATTCGAAATTTCTAAGATATGTGTACTGTGGTAGTAGCCAATTTAAGCTTGTACTATCGTTGAACCTCTGTGTGCTGTCAAAGTTGATCTTTTTTGCAGTGAAAACACCACATAAATCTTTTATCTCAAATCCCAGATTATCTTTGGGTGAAAACACAGTTAAGTGATTATTTTTCCATTGTTGAATTTTTCAAACAAACACCACATTCTTATTGAAAGTAAACAACACTGCGAAATGCTTAATATAAACCAATATGTTTAGATTCATGTCAGTTTATGTGCAAGTGCGTGTAAATCTTGCTAAGAATTGAGATCGAATTTTTGGTTGAAAGGAAACCAAAGTAGGTCCAGTTCAATCAAATCTAAAGAAAATCGATTTTTTTGGTTGAAAGAAAACCATATAAGAGTATGCATGTAAATCGACCTGATGGTCGAAAGTTTTTGTAAAAATTTACAAAACAAATGTGACCGATCTTCCTTTCACAGTAAAGTATTTACCATCCTCTCAGTCCACGCTTTGTTTGACCTCCGCCTTAAATATTCCGAAATAAATAAAGAAACAACAAAATGCTCACTCCAAATATTCTGAATGTTCAGAATGCATATGGAAACACACTCATTATGACACACCCATAATGCCACCTCCTTTGCATCAACAATCTGATTTTATTTGCAGACTATTCTTTTCGTTTAGTTTCGTTCACTTTTGCTTTGTGATTGTGAGTAGCATTTGCTTCTATTAAAGAACTTTCGTGGTGCTTTCCAAATTTTCAAACGAACAAACCTTTTTCTTTGATTATTAGTGAAAGAGATAGTTATACATTCGATGTGACAGCTCCATAATCCATACGGAATGGTGTATGGTGTATACGGTACCCACAAAACTCATTTGTATATTTTCACTAAAAAATTGCAAATTCTTTTTGCTTGTTTTTCACAAATAAAAACAATAAAAAAATAAAACCTTAACAGTATCACGAAGTTACTAATTGTTTTTGCAACACCATACTATACATCAATAAAACTATTTTGCACTTCCACTTATATTTCTGTGCTTTAGAGGATTTTTTGTGCGCAATTTTCCAGCAGTACCCTTTGGGATAATGGCTAATAACTCAAATAAGCAGCAATCAAAGTCCAAAGAAAATATCAATTTGCCTCGAAATGTGCAAAGAGAGCTCAAAGACAAAATAACTCATTTTCTGGACTATGGGGAAACCGAAACCCTCATTCTTACCGCCCTGCCAAATGATCAGCGAAAGTTTCTGCATAAATATGCGGCATCAATTGGCTTGAAATCGAAGAGTTTTGGCAGCAAGGATAAACGTGAATTGCACATAAGCCTTCGCGCAAAACGAATAACCCTAGGACATACAAAACTTTTGGGATTATCCGATGAAACCAGAGCTTATTTCGATAAACCCCTACTGCACGAACTCAAGGAGAAAATGCTGGAGGAAAGCATCGAAAATTGCGAACAAAAGCGTAGCCGATTCCGCAAGGGTTGCTTGTTGCTGCAGCTGGGCCCTCGTCTGGTACCGCCAAGACCACCTAGGATAAATCCACAAATGCAGCGAGATAGAATGGATTTGCCGATTGCCATGTATCAAAGTGCAATCAATGAAGTGCTTCGTAACAATTCTGTAAGTAAATTTAAATAAAATAAGAAGCAAATAGTCTAATGAAAATCTTTGCTGAAGGTCGCTATCATAAATGGCCAAACTGGCTCTGGAAAGACGACCCAGGTTCCCCAGTATATTCTTGAGGAGTGTACACGGTCAAACAAACCATGCCGAATTATTTGTACACAGCCAAGACGTATAGCAACTGTGACTGTGGCCAATCGTGTTGCTGAAGAACGCTGCGAGATGATTGGTGACACAGTTGGTTACCAAATACGTTTAGAAAGTAAGTTTTTCTTGTTTAAGTAAATTTAAATAGAGGGATAAAACAAATTACTATAATAAGTAGAAGTTTATTAATTTTAACAAATACATTGCCGCTTAATAGATTGTGTGTATTCTATAAACAGAAAAAAAAATACTATCTACCTGCCTTTTTATGGGGTATGAGTAACGTACCAACCTATGCAGAAAACGTCTTCCCTTGGTATTTTCCTATCCACATCCAAATAGAATCGAGAATGAGTTGAGGACGCGTGAATCCATAGTTTTCATGATCAAGGACCAACGGCACATTTTGGAAAAACTTAACAAAACTTCTTCTTCAATCTAATCTAATTATATTAGAAATAAACAAAAAGATAGTTTAAATATGATAGGATGCTTAAGACCTGCTAGCCCCGCAAGTAAAAGACAGAACATTCTACGGATTGAGTCTTATTCATCGGCTTAAGTGTCTTAAATAAGGAGACAGGCTAGGTTCAGCGTCAGTATTTCTACAGTCCAGAGTGTAATTAAAAGTTCTCTATACCGAAAAAGATAAACTATGAACTAACGCGTACTAAACCGCGTCAAAAGCTTTTCCACCACCCATTACCTACTTTTTCTCAATTTTGTCTGTGTTAAATCCAAATATGAAACCCAAAAAAGTGTTGGTATAGGCGGCTTACCTCTTCAAATTAAGGAAAAAATGTGCTAAGATTTTAACATGATTTAAAGAAATGATAATAAAACGTGTATTAACGGTAGTTCGGTACGATAAAATTGTGTGTTTTCTTGGTCTCTCCCCAATTGGATGCTTTCTCTAATGCTATTTACAAACATTCATCTAGTTCACGCAGTTCGGGGTTATAACGGTTAATCGCACTTGAAAATTGTGTACCTATTCAAATGAACGCGAGTATACATAATACAGTTACTAGTCTCGTCCCCACCCCGTATCGAAATTCGACAGCAATAAAAAATTGAAAGCTAGCTATAAAATATTTGAAAATTGAAGCAAAACAAAAATTTTTGTATTTTTTAAATTCAATTTATTGAATGTGCACAGCAGTATAAAATGGTACGTAACTAAAATGGACCCGCAGTGTTTAATTTAGTGATTCGCACACCCCCGTGACTATAGCTTTCCAACCACATACAATTTATCCGAAACGGTCCAATACTTTTTGAGAAAATGGTACCACAAAATTTATTTAAGCCTATTATAATAATTTCTTCAGTTGCCAAATTTTTGGTAATGGAGTTCAGTTATAGGAACTGGTATTCCTACAAGTTCGCATTAATTAATTTTAGTCGAACGTTTATAGAAGTAAAATCAAACAGACAAGGCAGATTTATCTAGATTAACTTGCACAGCTGCGGTTAGCGTTCGCAAGCAAGTTCTGCACCAAACAAGCTTTCTGATTTTTTTAGTTTTTCTAGCCTCAATTTGTATTCTGCGGTCATCAACTGCCGTGGTCTTCCTCTTCCTTACACAAGAACCTTTGAAGCTGGCAATCATACCTCGTTCATGGAAGTTCAGGGGGGTAATTCCGTATTTCGATTATCGCCAGACGATATCGTTTAGACGATAGTCTTGCTTTCCGTAACTTTGAAAATGACTATCGTCTTGGCGATCTCGTTTTGGCGATGAATTATTTGCTCTACGTAAGTCAATAATCGTCAAAACGCTATCGTCAAAACGATAGAGCTTAGACGATAGCTAAAGAGGTATCGTCTTTTAATTATTTGAGTGTTTTATAAGTGATAAATGCTTTTTCGTTGATTTTTAACCATTTTTTTTTCAATAATATGAAAACAAAACAATTATTGAATATTTATGGCATATACCACATATGTATATCCGTTCATGGTTTGAGTTTTCAGAAAAAAATCAACAAAAAGTATCTGCCCAGTGATCAAAATTCGACCATTTTTACCAAAATAATCGTTTATCCATACAGGCGCCTTTGTCAACAGGGCTCTCATCGCGTAAGACGATGATCGTCTGACGGTGTCTTTTTCACGTTTAGTTAAACGAGATAGATAAGGAGTGCCTACTCTTTTTGGTTTTGAGAAAAAAAAGTTAAGAAGCAAAAAAGGATATCTGCTAGATATATGTATTTTATTCAATAATAAATAATTTTGATGCACATCATTCATTTTTTGACAGTTTTGCTTTTTTTAAATAACCAAAGAATTGGAAATCGTAGAGGATGAGAGAAGAGGCTATGTCATCCGTTAGAAACCCGCACCGTGTTAAAGGCATTGGCCCTGAGTAATAGATCCGAATCTAGCCTAAAGCCAACTTTAACATTGACATCCGTAGAAATAAAACACAAATTTCACTACTAAATGCTTAGAAGCACCTTAAGCTAAGTTTAAAATGATCTAATCTCACCATTTAGAAGTGAAATTTGTCATTTATTTCTACGGATGTTTTTGTTTAAGTCGACTTTAGCTAGATTAGGATCTATTACTCAGGGCCATTGTCTTTTTTGTATTTTCATATTCGTTTTCAACACTGGGCTGCTTGTAGGCCAAAATCGTATTTTTAAAGGGACATTCTGATGACCAGCTGCTTTCAGGCCTTATTTCTTTAATGTTGCGCAACATAAAGAATCAATTTATCCACGAACACACACTTTAACGGACGATATTGCAATTAAATTTTTAAATACAAGGATTTTTTGTTTTGACAGCAAAATTTAAATTTCAAATTCATTTCATTCATTCAAAAAAAATAAACGATAGAAGAGACGATAGTGATTGAGTTACGTGAAGCAAATTATAGACGATATCGTTAAAGATAATCGTTTTGACGATTATCGTTTTAAAAATTACGGAATGACCCCCCAGGTAAATCCTCCTTTCTGCTGATTTTTGGGATGTCAACCATGTTGACGGTCCTAAACTAACAATTCTCTCACTTCGGGTAAGATCGGTTTCACATTAAAGCCTTAACCACTTAAAATAAAACTTACCTCATAAATTTAAATGGAATCCTATAATTAGTCTTTTGATATTTTTCTGGGGGGTCATTCCGTATTTCGATTATCGCCAGACGATATCGTTTAGACGATAGTCTTTGTCTACGTAACATTGAAAATGACTATCGTCTTGGCGATCTCGTTTTGGCGATGAATTATTTGCTTTACGTAAGTCAATAATCGTCAAAACGCTATCGTCAAAACGATAGAGCTAAGACGATATCTAAATAGGTATCGTCTTGCAATTATTTGAATGTTTTAAGAGCGATAAATGGTTTTTCGTTGATCTTTAACCATTGTTTTTTTAATAATACGAATAAAAAAAAAAATAATTATTGAATAATTATGGCATTAATATCAATTCATATAGTTTCGACCATTCAGAAAAAAATCTTACCAACAAATTCTACCCAATAATCAAAAATTAAAAAGTATGTATCTGCCCAGTGGTCAAAATTCGACCATTTATACCAAAATAATCGTTCATCAATACAGGCACCTATGTCAACAGGGCTCTCATCGCTTAAGACGATGATCGTCTTCACGCATAGTTAATCGCGATAGCCATTATGCTAAGGGGTTCCTACTCTATATGGTTTTTAGAAAAAAGCAATAAGTTAGGGAACGAAAAAGCATATCTTGGCTTAAAACTGATACAAATACTTTATTCAATATTAAATAATTTTGATGGACATCATACATCTTTTGACAATTTTGCATTTAACTATCCAAAGAAGTGGAAATCGTAGAGGTTGAGAGGAGAGGCAATGGCAATCGTTAGAAACCAGCACCGTGATTAAAGGCATTGTCTTGCTGAATCATACCTCAAGCTGTATATTCGATCGGATATTTTTGGTATCTTTATATTTTTAGTAGTACCTCGTGCCTTAATAGTTAGTGCGTTGGACTGCCATGCCGAAGGTCTGGCTTCGATTCCCAGCCACTGCCACCTACAAACAGAGGAACTGACAAATCATCCAAGAGTATGCTTGTCATGAATGAATAAGTGCTTCTCATCTAGCCGTTGTGACTCGGCAAAAATTTGTAGTTCGCCTCCATTCCAGCCAACAACAAGCACACAGGAATGGTTGAGAGTTGTAAGTCACTAGAGCCTGGTTTCCACGAGCTGTTGGGCCACCAGATTTATTTTCTATTATTTTTTTTTTCATATTTGTTTTCAACACTGGGCCGCTGGTAAGCTAAAATCTTACTTTTAAATTGACACTCAGATTGACCAGCTACTTTAAGAACTTATGGTCTTTTCGATTGGGGACAGAATGACAGTTCTTGCTCTGAAAAGAATAGAAAATTGTTCTGAATTTGATTTCCCATCGATTGATTGATCGAAATGAGAAGCGTTCACACGTATCGAATCGCTGTTCCGGATTGCCAATCGAAAAGGCCATTATTGTTGCGTATACCGAAAATAATCCATTTTTCCACAAATAAAACTTTTAACGGATGAAATTGCAATAAAATTTTTAAAATAACTTGACATTTCAAACAAGGATTTTAGACAAGGATTTTTAGTTTTGACAGAAAAAATTTAATTTTCAAATTCATTTCGTTAATTCAAATAAAAAACGATAGACGAGACGATAGTAATTGAGTTACGTGAAGCAAAGTATAGACGATATCGTTAAAGATAATCGTTTTGACGATTATCGTTTTAAAAATTACGGAATGACCCCCCTGTTATACATTTTTTCTTGAAAACTGTTGAATTCTTAGTAAATATTTATTGAGAAATAAAAAAAACTACACTTTAATTTGTCGCATGTCAATGGCGGCATGGCGCTATAAAAGTTCAAAAGACAGCTTCTTCGAAAACTTCCGAAGTTTGGATATGGCTGTTATTGACATTCAAATTATTGATGATTTTTATCTTTTGAATCTTACCTGATCCTCTATGCCACACTAATTTGATACGAAAGCTGAATCTATTCAAATCAAACTGTGCTTAAATAATAATGCCACACAAAATTACACATAATATCTGTTCCCTATCGAACACCTTTCATCAAAAATTACGAACACCTAAGTCGATACGAATTCAATAGTCCATCAAATTGGCCTCTATAGCATTTTTTGGGAAGCCTTTGTACAACTTAAGTTTTAATTACACGAATTGATGCAACAGCTTTTATTTGCTCAGTGTTGGTTTCGAGTTAAACAAATCGTGGCTTCATCAAATCTTCTTACTTTGTCACTCTAAATCCAAATAAAAATATTGCGCCCTCTGCTGTTTTTCGAAACTTATGTCTTTCGCTAATTTTTCTTATTGGGTGGAACTATTTCTTTTCGAAATTTCGAGTTTTGAATTTTTTTTCTTTCCGGAACGGGGTTTCAAAACTTTGTTTTTATAATTTTTTCTTCGAATTATTAGTCATTTTTCACACGAGGAAACTGAGTTGCTAGCAACTTTCAATTCATGGGTGAGAAGGGTAGGAGGAAAGAGGGGTGAACAAAATCTCCCCGGTCGAGGATTTGAAGAGATTTTTTTGACATTTCCTTTCACATCTAGGTTAAGGTGCGTTCAACCAATAGGCTTTCAAAAATTGCCTAGAGATTTTGTTTTTAAGGAAATTAAAAAAAAAAAACTTCAAAAAAATAATTAGAAGATTTCCATCGGTAAAAAAAAAATCTCCAGCAACTTGTTTCTTCGTTTGAAAGGGGACTTACCATTTTGCCTGTGAGATCTCACGAGTAAAGCCTGGTTTATACATCCATGCGAAGTGTAGTTTTCATAGAAAAAAAATACTTTTTTCCTAGGCGTGAAAAACTGTCAAAAACTAAATGCAATTATTTTGGCGACAAGGAGGAACAAATTTGTCTCGAAACAAATGCAACTCAATGGGCTTTTTGTAACCAAATATTATGATGAAAACTATTTTTTTGAAAACCTTTTGGTTCATTAATTATTGATGTTTCATTTCAAATTTGATTTCACTTCGCTTTGAAGTATGAACTAGGCTTAAAGGAGAATAAGCAAAGTGGTCCAACTACTCATCACGAATGTATCATATATCGTCTAAAATATTTGCGAGTTATTAGAACAATAATGCAATTCCTCAGTTGGTCCTTGTCTTCCTAGTCAACATCTATAGGCGCGTTTTATTATCGCTCATAACCCATATGGTTCACCTCGTGAAAATGAAACGATGTGGGTTAGTGCAAAAGCAGTGCTGTATATCAGTCTCTTTTTTTCTTATGTTTATTTGTTTTTCATGTAAGCACTTGTCTCCTTTTCCTCTCTATTCCTAATACTGCTGACAAATCGCTGACATCCATTCATAATGGTAAATAGCCCTCTGCCGGCCAGAGTGAAAACCTCTATCTGGGTTATTGAAATTAACCTCGATAGAAACCTAAATCCCATGTTGTTTTTGTAATACATGTTAAAAGATAACCTCGACCCAGACCCAGAGATAATAAAACGCAGCTTATGTATCGTACATCGTCGAAAACGTTTTTGCATATTCTTCATTTAGTAATATGGCCTTTAAGTTTAGGTAGTGGAAATCGAATATAGGTACATAATGCAATTCCTCTATGGGAGGTAGTCTGCCTAGTCAACAGTGATGTGACAGAATAGTAATGCAATTCTGCATTGGGCGCTGGTCTACCTCTCCACAGTAATATTATATGCAGGTAAAAAGTAATTAAAAATGTTATTACGTGTACCTACTACATTTCATTATGTAGCCCTTGAGCTCTCAACAATAAGGTTTGAGATATATTCGGGCTCAAAATAACGAAAGGGACTGTACTGCAACTCAGAATTTGGACTTTTTCTTGCATCAATCTTTCGTTTATTGTTGGAAAGGTTATTGCATGTACTTCATTTTGTTAAATGGCTGTAAAGATGTATGACCTCTCGAACCCCATGGTCTTCAGCTTAACGGCTATCTCTGAATTACTGTTACATGGCCTGCCTTATGGTAAATTTTGATTTTACCAAGATCTATTATTATATACCTGTCATATATCGGTATTTTTGATTCAAATTAAAAACTTTTTAATTTGAATTATATTCAATAGTCCACAAAACATAAACAAAAATAATTTTCTATTATTTGCGTTTTTCTTCATATAGGTATTTTTGATTTTTTTTTTGTCCGTTTTACTTTACTTCAGTTAATATTTATAATAATGAAAATAAAACACACATTAAAAACAACTTGACTTTATTTTAGGTCGCATGCGGAGAACTACAAATCTTATTTACACAACAAGTGGTTGTGTTTTGCGATCTATAATGGGAGATGCTAGAGACTTTTTTCAAAAAATCACTCATTTAATCATTGATGAAATACACGAGCGTGATAAAGATACCGATTTCATTCTGATCACCGTTAAAGAACAATTGAAGCACAATAAAAATCTCAAAGTCCTGCTGATGTCTGCTACTATGGACATTAATTTGCTATCGTCCTTTTTCAACGATTGCCCCATAGTCAATGTACCCGGGCAAGGTTACAATGTCAAAATTTACCATTTGGAAGATATTCTTTTCCACACCGGCTATCGTTCATCATTGATGGAGAAATATTTGCGTCTAGCTGCAGCAGAAACACCAGCAAAAATAGTTCAAGCCGATATGCTTACACAAACAAACTTTGATCTTATAATTAATGAAATATTAGAGGCAAGCGGACGTCTTGAAAGTACAATCGAATTCTTTGATCAACTACAATACTACATAGAGAACGAAGGTGTTGCTATCGATTTATGCCATTCGAAGAGTGGAAAAACTGCACTTATAACTGCCGCTCAGTGTAATCTACCACGATATGTTAAGCGTTTTCTTCAACTTAATGCCGATATCAATGTTCGAGATTTTTCGGGAAAATCTGCACTAACCTATGCTGCTGCATTTGAAGATGGAATTTGTTTGAAGTTATTAGGGATGTCTCATCAAAATAACGATATACAATTGATGGAAAAGCAGACATTGCTCTCTGCTTATGCGCAGCAATTCCATGACGATAACGAAGTAGATCACTATTTGATTCTGTCTCTAATAGAAGGACTTTATCGTAGCAAGCACCCAGGCGCTATATTAGTTTTCTTACCCGGCTACAATGATATTGTAATGCAAAGGGATTTAATAGAAAGTACTCTCCCTTCAGGAACATACACAATGTTCATATTGCATGGTCAAATGGAATCGAGTGATCAGCGAATGGCACTGCAGCCCCAAAGAAATCGCAAAATTATTTTGTCCACCAACATAGGGCAGACTTCGATTACAATTCCTGATCTCGCATACATTATAGATTCGGGAAAAGTTAAGATGAAGACACATGACGTTGTCACATCATCCTCTGAACTGCGCTCCGTGTGGATCTCTCAAGCAGATGCCCGACAAAGGTCCGGACGTGCTGGACGTACCCAAAACGGAGTATGTTACAGATTATATTCACACGAAAGATTCTATCAAATGAGTCCGCATTGCATTCCAGAACTCATGCGCATTCCATTAACGGAAATTTGTCTCTATGCCAAATCGTTTGATCCACAGTCAGACGTACAAAGTTTCTTATCGCGAGCACTTAACCCGCCCTCAGGCCTAATTGTGCAAAATGCTATAAAGAAACTTAAAATCATCGGCGTCTTTACGGATGACGAACTAATAACTGAGTTGGGTAGACATTTGGTTGATATACCGGTGGATGTACAATTAGGCAAAGCACTAATGTATGGAATATTCTTTAAGTGCGTCGAGCCACTGACTACCATAGTAGCTTTTCACTCCGTAAAAGATCCATTCATTTTACCCACTGATCGGGCTCTTCATGGAACCGCATCAGTACAACGCAAATCACTTTCTGGCGACTATTTTAGTGATCAGATGGGAATCCTCGTTCTGTACGATTCATATATGGCTATAAGGAACAACAGAAGAAGAAAGCAAGAATTCTGTAATAAGCATTTTCTTTCCATGCCATGCATGGAAATATTTTGTTCTACAAGAAAACAAATTTACGATGTTATAGTCAGCAAGTATGCTGTTTCATTGGGAAATTCTAATAACTATGATTGGAATTTAATTCGTCTTTGCTTGCTGGCTGGTCTTTATCCAAATATTGCTCTTATTGATCGCAAGCGAATGAACATTAAATCAGGTACCGATAAACAGTTACTGTTGCAAAGGAGTTCATCCCTCAATCCACCAGGAAAGAAGTCACTCAAAGAATTCGCCAATAAGCTACCATACGATTGGCTTGTTTTCTACGAGAAATCGAAACTCTTCAACAATTACAGCATTAATATGAATACTTTAGTACCGCCTGTTATGGTTGCATTACAATGTGGAAGAGAACATTTGGTCGAAACGCAGGGTGATGATGATGAACTAACAAATGAAGAAACTAACGAACAAATTGCACGGACAAGCACGCTTTCTTTAGACAGTTGGATTAAATTTGCTATGAGCGAAAATGATGCTGACATTTTGGTAACCATAAGAAGTTTGGTAGAAATTGAGTTTATTAAGTTTTTATATCTTGGTCATTCGGAGACATCGGAAAAAGCTGTGGAATTCGTTAAATTTATTCTTAATACCGAAGTTGATGAATGTACTCTTACATTTAAACAGTAAAAACGTAGATATATATATATATATTTATAATATAACTTATTTTTTGTAAGCTGGAAGCTGGTAACATAGAAGCTCATCTTTTCTGATAAGGAAAGCGCTCTCAAAATCAGTTTTGTTTTTTAAAACTTTGATTGGGAAAAGGTAATTTAATTTGGCTGTTTTTTTTTCTCATAGCTTTAAACTGAAAATATAATGTTAAATTGCTCGAAACTATCCAAATAGATACGACCATGAACAAAACTTCAGATTCACAAGAGCCCCCTATCATCCTTTTTAAATTTTTCTTTTTTCAGCATAAGTTGAAATACTGTTTTAGATTTAAATTCATATAAATTTGATGATTTATAAAAGTCAAAGCCGATGACAACAACTGGCTATTTTTTTATGAAATAGATGCTTGCATTGAAACAGACAACTTAGTTTAATATAAAATCCTAAGGGAAAAATAGTTGTGACTGTGTTGCAACTTTGGTCGTGAAAATAAGTGATATTTACGACTGATTAAAAATTTTATTTTGTCTAAATATTCTTATGTTTAAAATTTGTTTACTTCCATAGGCATGGGAAGGTACATATTTATGTTAAAATCCAAACTTAAAGGCTCAACATTTAAAACATGTGATTCTAGAATGTTTTACATATATCACAAAATGCAATAAAATAGACTCGACAATTGCATAAAGGTGGTTTAGAGCTATGTATAACCTTACAAAAAACAGACCAAGTTGAATAATTATGCTTAATTGCTCAGTTTTTTATTATTAAATTACAATTTTGAAATTAACTAAGTTAAAAAAAGTTAATTTTTCTATTTGAACTAAATTTATGAACATTAATTTGCATTTTTTATTTATATATATTTTTTTTTTAATTTAATTTTTTATTTTATTTTCCTTAAATTAAACATTATTATAATCCTTATCAATAAAGATGACAAATAATACATTGCCAGACACTTAGCTATTAAACAAGTTTATAAAATCTTTAAATTATATATATACAAAAAAAACATATTTTGAAATTATATGCACATTGTGTTACAAATTAAACATTCGTTGGGATGCTTAGACATTATAAATTGGCTCTCTGGTCGTCATTATATATTTAATGTTAAACAAAATTATTATTCATCATACAAACAAAAAACCGAATATTTTTCTTTTGAATATGGCATTAGAGATATATATGTGATTTTATACATAAATAAACATGAAATAAGTAGTGTCATTTTTTATTGTTTTTAATTTAATCACTCAAATTTTACAACGCTGAAATGCAAAAAGGAAGGGGGCCTCTGATCTTCGCCTTTTAAACATGCCAAGTGATGGACGAGTCTCTCGCCTCTGTCAGCTGAATTTGGAGACCTTGTCGCAGCAATAGCTAAAAATGACTGGGACCTTCATGCGGCAAACCAAATTGCCTCACAAAATGGATCAATTGTGCTCATAAATACTTGCAATTTGTAGAAAACCGGTCAACCTGCTTGGGCTCTAGCGTGATGTAAAGTGGACGTAAAGACGCAAATTGAGGCCATGATAAGCAGAGTGGCTTAGCTGACTTCTTTGCAATTTTTAGTAGTAGAGGAAAAATAAGAAACAGGTTGGAAGTTAAGGGTTAAGAAACAGGTATTTTCAAACCCTTGTAGTTTTAAAATAAAGAAATATAATTTTGATTTTCTTTCTGTGAAAAGTATATATTTTTTGATTTTGTATTCATGATGCTCCAGAAAACCGTTATTACTGATTACAAAGTCAAATAGACTCAAGCTTTTTATTTGGTTGTAGTTGGCCTATGTACAAAAATTCCTGTAACTATGGCATGAAGTCGTCAATAAAAAAAAAAAAAATGCTGAAATTTTTAATACATACAGATTTAATTTTCGTTATAAACTAAATTTCGACAAAATTGCAGTTAGGTCACTATTCAACTCACGGCCTTAATTATTTTATCGAGTTATTAGGTTGCTACCAAACACCATAGATATGTATTTTACATGAATATTAAGGTTTATTATTCTGCTTTCGTATTCAAAAATTAATAGCCCAGTACTTCAAGTTTAAACCAAATTATCAGTTATGGAATATTATTAACATATCGACGGTTCAGAATTCTGCTCAGCGTTTTTCCAACTATCTCTCGAACCGTACCTAAACCTTGACGACTATATTACAAAATAAAGTAGGTACACGCAAAAGAGGCCCTATGTGAGTTTCACCCGGAAAATATTTCACCTGACAAATTTTTGTTTCCCTGGAATTTAAAGAGCTATTATGAGTTTTGCCCGAACTCTCTTGGTCTAAAATTAACAAAAAACTTGCGCAAAGGGCATTGTACCCTCTGTTTTTTTTTTCGTTTGCCGTCAAAAAATAAGTGACAATTTAAGCTCTTAACTATGAGCCTGTAATATACAAATTAATATTATTACACTGCAATGTGTTCCTACACTTAAAGTCGATACATTTACTGCATATCAACGCTATTCTACTACGCCAATTAGTTATTATAGACGGAGAGATGGCTGCAGGGTTGACAACCTCACTCGCGCGATGGAATTTTTTTTCGGAAAAATGTTCGATGGAGGTCGGAAAAGCAAAAGCCAAATCGGCAGAAGGCAGACTGGAAGACATAAGCGGGGGTGGGCGTTCAAACATGCAAATTTTTTTTCGAAAAAAAACTGTCTCCGCGAAAGATGAAAATTGGCTTAAGTTGATGAAGAGTGTGTGAAAGAGAAGATTTCAAAATGGCAGAAGGCTAAGTGGAAGACAAAGGGGTGTCAGAAGCTGTCAAAGTTGTCGAAAATTTCCGAAAATTTACCTGACTCGGTGACTTCTGCCAATTTGCCAGTGCATTCGTGTACATATTAAGTGATCAAATTCCAAAAGGCAGAAGACAGACTGGAAGACTTGTATTTTTTTTTTATTTTTTTCTTTTACATACAACAGTCATCATCATCATCGTGTCCTGTATCCCCGGCTGGGGCATAGGGCGTCAACAAAACGTCTCCATCCTTCACGGTCTGCTGCAAGGTACTTAAGCTGTGGCCACGTCTTTCTCTGGGATTCTGCTTCCGCTAAGACAGTTGATTTCCATGTTGTTCTTGGTCTTCCAACCCGCCGTGCACCCTGAGGATTCCATTCAAAGGACTGCTTTGCAATTTCATCGTTTGGTTTCCTCAGTGTGTGACCAATCCAACGCCATTTACGCTTTCTTATGTCGACGTCCAGCCGCTCTTGACTTGTCCTGCGCCACAATTCCTCATTTGATATTATTTGTGGCCAGCGAATCTTTAGGATGTGGCGAAGACAGCGATTCACAAAAGCCTGCAATTTCTTCGAAATGGTAGACGTGACTTTCCAGGTTTCACAAGCATATAACAGCACGGATTTGACATTGGATTCGAAGAATCTCAACTTAGTGCGTAAGGAGATTTGACTGGATTTCCAAACTGGGGACAGAGTACCGAAGGCAGCACGAGCTTTATTTATTCTACTTTTAACGTCCAGATCCGTACCACCGTTTGCAGAAACAATACTGCCAAGGTAGTTAAATTGTTCCACTACTTCAACTGGCGTCTGGCGTAAAATAATACGCTGCTGTGTGGAGCGGCCTGTGAGCATTATTTTTGTCTTTTTGCTGTTAATTCTTAGACCACTCGACTCTCCCTTCACTTGCAGTGCTTGGCACATCCCGTTCAGCCCACTGATGTTATTTGCCAGTAGACATATGTCATCGGCATAGTCTAAATGACTGAGCCTTTCGAACGGTCTCCATTGAATGCCCTGTCGCTCAGCTGTACCAACACTGGCCGTCAAATACAATCAGTTTTTCAACATCGCAAAAGAAAATGTTATACTTAGTAGCAAAAATAATAGAAAAATCAATGAAAAAAAAAATTGTTTTACTTAACAAAATGAATTCACAATAAATTTAATTTAAGTTCTTATTAATTTAAGGAAAAAAAGATCTTTAGGTTTTCTCACTAAATCATCACTCCTTTACCTTAAATTCACGAAAAACAAAACCAATCACATTCTTTTTTAATTTAATTAAAGTGATGATTTTTTTTCCTTTGAAACTGGTCAATTCTAATTAAATTCTTATTATGTTAAACAAAAACAGTTTGTATAAATCAATTTGAATTATGTTTCCCATAACTATCGATTATGTTCTTATACTGTTTGATTTGAAAAAAAATACTTCATCTAAAGAGATTTTATATTATTCACAGAAGTGAACCTATAGATATTATATGAATATATATCATAAATATACATATAAACATGCATATATATGTACATATATATATATATATATATGCATGTATATGTATATATATATAAATATATATTAAATACATACAAATAAATACTCATTATAAATTATAAAAATATATTTTTTTTTAATACTTGATAGAAATCAATTTTTTTTCTGTACTGTTGTATGTAAAAGAAAAAAATAAAAAAAAAATACAAGTCTTCCAGTCTGTCTTCTGCCTTTTGGAATTTGATCACTTAATATGTACACGAATGCACTGGCAAATTGGCAGAAGTCACCGAGTCAGGTAAATTTTCGGAAATTTTCGACAACTTTGACAGCTTCTGGCACCCCTTTGTCTTCCACTTAGCCTTCTGCCATTTTGAAATCTTCTCTTTCACACACTCTTCATCAACTTAAGCCAATTTTCATCTTTCGCGGAGACAGTTTTTTTTCGAAAAAAAATTTGCATGTTTGACCCCCCACCCCCGCTCATGTCTTCCAGTCTGCCTTCTGCCGATTTGGCTTTTGCTTTTCCGACCTCCATCGAACATTTTTCTGAAAAAAAAATCCATCGCGCGAGTGAGGTTGTCAACTCTACAGCCATCTCTTAGACTATTAGGACAATAACCTTGTAGTTTCATAGCACCTTGCGTCAGGTCCGGTAGTTCTGATTTTTTGCTGAGTTGTTTATGATGTTGGCCTAGTGATAAATCCAATTTTGCGACCTCGAGCGCCAAACGCAACATTTTTATGAATCCAAAAAACCGCCAATTTTTCGCTTTTTTCACTTATTGGCCATTTTAACCATTACGCATTAATTTCCGAATAAAACATCGCTCTACGATTTCAACCTTACTAAATTTGCTTCAATTTGTGTTTCCGTAGACACAAGACACCACAGTTTCCAAGGGACGGCTTTTCAAAACATAGCAATACAAAATTTAAAACAACAAGTAGTATATTAACTAAAACATGGTCTTTGAAATATCGTTGGCTAAGAGTGTAAAGCGGAGTTACCACATTTTTACTTGCGATTATAGGTACTATAAGGCAAGTTTTGGATTCGTGCAAAACAAAAATTTTGAGATAACAATCAAACATGATATTACGATGATAGAGAACACCAAAAAAGTGGGTGGCACAATTCTGTCTGTCTGTCTGTCTGTCTGTTCGTCTACAGCCAAAACGGCTCGATCGATTTTCTTCAAACTTGGTACATAGTGGTTTTTGGTGATTCTGCCGACACGTTTTTTTCATTTTTTTTTTAGAACCAAAAATAACGGTACCTGGCATACATTTTTTTTGGCAAATTTACATAATCGTATTTTTCTCAAAAACGGCTCGACAAATTTTCTTAAAAAAAATTCAATAAATTTATTTTAGTAAAGGCTTTCTTTGGGTGGAAAACCATTTTTCAAAAATGGTTATTAATGGTACCTCCCAAGGAACCATTATTTTAATTTTTGTTTTTCTTCAAAATGGTATGACCGAATTCAATTATTTTTTTTATACAGAAGCTTCCAAAAAATGTTAATAGTTTTGTGTACCAACATTTTTGAAAAAATATTTTTTGGTTTTTAAAAAAATATTTCAAATTTTTTTTTTGGAAATTCAAATATTTCGAAAACGGCAAGATCGATTTTTTTGAAACTCGATATTTAAGACTTTTTAGTACTCTCTAAAATATTTTTAGAAAAAAATTTACATTTATGAAAAAATAACGGTACCTTCCATACAAAAGTGAAAAAACCCGCAAAGGAAAATATTTTTTTTTCTCAAAAACGACTCCTACGATTTTGATTAAACTTTTTTCAGATACTAAAATTAGTACGATCTACCATTCAAAATTATAAAATTTTGCACATAGCAACTATTAGTAGTACCTGTCATAGAACGTATTTTTTTATTTTGAGTTTTCTCGTTATCAGCATAACGGATTTAAATGAATTTTTTTATATACAAATTTCAGATAAAATTAAATAATATTGCATATCAAAATTTTCAAAAAAAAAGTTTTTGGATTTTTAAAAAAAGTTTCAATTTTTTTTTTGAAAATTCGATATCTCAAAAACGGGTTGACAATTTTTTTCAAATTTTATTTTTATATACACATAAATATATAGTTTAAATCTGCATACCAAAATTTGTTCTTAAAAATGTTTTAAAAATTTTATATATATACAAAATTAATTTTAAAAAAACCGCTCCAACGATTTTAAAATTTTTTTTTTCCCATACAATCATATTTCATCATGCATACTTTTTTGTCACCTCAAACTGTCAAAAGAGTTGTTTTAGCTAATTTAAATGTCGTATTTGATGCTTCTCTACGTTTTTCTCTTATAATTTCCATGTTTGTATATACAATTTTCTTAAACTCGCAGTGTCTTGAACATAAGAGCAACGTGCGACCCAGTCTTGCATCTTATTTTTTTCATTTAGACCACTTTAAAAAATGCTTAAAAATACAAAAATCTATCAAATCTTTGCAGTTTCTCTGAATTTAAGCAAAAGCGAGTGCTGAAAAATAATTAATGTAATTTTGGTTTTATTCAAATAATGCGAACACTTGTTTAAATATTTTTTTATAAAAAATGCAAAATAGGAGTTAGCTGCTTTTCACTCTAAGCCGACGATATGCTGCATCAAGGCAATAGAGCGTGTAGATTGGGCCAAAAGACACAAACAAACAATAGTATTAGGTGGGGGTATATGTATATCCCCCAGTTTAGGCGGGAGGGGCAATTTTAAGAAAAGTTGACTTCAAATAGAAAAATAACCTTACAAAAACAATGGTAATGTCTGGACGAAAATCCTTTTGCTCATCTTAAAGATAGAAATCCATTCTTGAATTAACTTTTTAAATAAAGTTTTTGTAGCTTATAGTTTTTGAAAAATTTACTTTCAAATTTAAAATTTTGAGAAAAAGACCATTTTTTTGTTAATCTATTTTTTTTATTGTATGTTACTAATGTCGTTTTCCATTGGTTTCACTCAAGAAGACACTCATTCTGAATCCAATGGAACAGTGCTTGTTACTTCTACTCAATTTTGAAGTTTCGTCTCTGTATTAGTGAATCATTAAATAGAAACTTTTTGCTGGCACACAAAAAGTGAAATTAAAAACAATAGTGTATCCACCCCTTACTTACAAATAATAATTTTTCTTTTTGTTTTTCTTAATTTGTTTATTAAATTTTATTAAATTCAGTGTTTTCGAGTGCACAATTAATTCGAATGGGATGAACAAAAAATATGAAGTTGCACTGCAGTTTATTTTGACGTTTGAGTGAATTTTTGTTGAAGTTTCGTGCTTCTGAGTGTCTTCTGAATTCAAATCAAGAATCAATTTTCTCTCCTCAGAATCGTGCCAATGAAACGGTTTCAGAAGCGTTCCGGACGATTCTGGACGCTTCCGGACGTCCAATGGAAAACAGCATAAGTATTATTTTTGTCTCTGATTTTCAATGCCGTTATTAATTTTTAGTCAAATACTGAAAACCAAGTGCTAAAATATGTCTTCTAGTTTTTGAGCAAACTGAAATTAACATGATCAACTTCACTGTTTTCAGTCTAGTATCCTTTTTCTTTGGAGTGAAGTTGATGTCGATCATGTTAATTGACTAATGATTAAATGTTTCATTCAATTTTCTTCAAATTATTTTTTGAAGTTCAAACCTTCAGATATTTTGTTTGAAAATTATCAAAAAAATCTAATTCTATTTCCCTCCGACGACGCATAGCAGAATACAAACATAACACGAACGTTTAGCAGAATAGGGCTGTATTCCATACTGAGAGCCGGAACCTAGGCGCGTATCGCGTAAAACCAAAGCGATCGCTAAAATAAAGCTAGAACTATAATGCTCGGAGGGGCACTTAAGTGGTCGGAAGAAAACAAGCGAATACAGGGAAAGCATTTGACGCGACAATAATTGCGAATTGGTTACGGAAGTGAGGTGCGCTCCCGAGCGCATTTGGTGAAATAGGAATTGCAAAAAGAGAAAGATGATAGTTACATTATGGGTGTGTTCCCCTTTTTTCGGTACGGAAAGCTACTTTTCGTTGGTTTTTGACATTAGCTTCAGTGCCCTTCCGACTATTATAGTTCTACCTTAAATGATTATCGTTTTGACCATTCCTCTCTCTATATTTCCCTATAGTTATGATAGAGATAGTTATCGTCAAAACGACTATCAGCTTAGACGATTCGATCTAGCTATTGCTATGTACTTCTATCATTTCTTTAAGAACTTATAGTTCTAGCAATATTGAAAATGATGTCGTTAATCTTTTCGGGGCCCCCAAGTGAATCGTTCAATATATCTAGGGTAGACTGTCCAATAGTCAACCACTTTTTGTTTGACTTGATATAGTCTTAAAACTATTGGCTAAAACTTCTAGGAGTTTAAGAGATCTCAACACTTGGTTTATTAGCTTTATATTAAAAAAGAAACATATTTGAATAGGTCATGATAAATAGTAAATATTAATTTTTTTCAAAAAGCTTATCAACTGGTTCACTGTGTAACAGCGTGTGACAACAGTGAACCACCGCATGTTACACAGTGAACCACTGATATTTGATCAGAAATGATCAAAGTTGTCAAAAATAAAGCATTATTCTAAACAAATCAAAAAGATTTCTCATTTACATACAAGCAGTTTCATAGATTTCTGCTCCGCGAAAGTACCATAGGCTAACAGCTTTAACTTTTTGTTATGTTATAACGGTTCAAAACGCGGTTATTCTTAAATTTTTTTTCAATTTTGTTTAATGTACAGGAAAGCAGAAAACTTAAAATGGTTCATTGTTTAACGTGGCTCACTATTGGACAGTTTACCCTACATGCCTTCATTGAAAAATTCAATTGCTTTTCATTAAAGCCAATGAGGTAACGCAGCGAAACAAAAAATATCCTGATTTTTCAGAACAACAAATCAAAGTAGTAAAATAAAAATAAATATCTACAGTTTTACCCCATCCCTCACCAAAATATCTTAAATAAACTACCAAGCTTGCAATGATTTTTGTTATTTATAATTTATTTTTACGGTTGAGGAAACACTTAAAATTAATTTATTGTGAATCTTATCACTTAGGCCAACATTCGTGTTATGAAAAAATATCTGGCTCTACTGGCATGGAACAAGAAGTGAAACGTCACAGCACAAAAAAATTATCCAATCAATGAAAGTTTGCTTTCTAATAAAACCAATATACATAAATTCGAAGCAGAATATCATTATTATTACTTTTGGGAAGTTAATTCGTAAATTATAAATAAAAGACCTACAATATGTAAATAAAGTGATCCGATACTACTGATTTTAGATCATTTTCTTTCATTCATAGTCTGGCATAGAGTGTTGCAAATAAATATTTAAATTATTTTACTCCAACTTTGACTGTGTGAAGCTTGTCGTTCTATTATATTATTTTTGTTTGTGTTTAGTACATAGAAGATAGATGTCGTGGTAGGAAGTATTATAAAGTAAATTTGTTTTCAATGTCGTAATGCTGGGTGCTAGCATTGTACATATGGTATGCAACTAAAAAACAAAATCTTAAAAGTAGTTTTAGTAATTTTCAATTGTCTCAAAAACTAGAAAAGTTAAAACCATTTGGTTTTTGTTTTCCATTCAGAATTGATATAAGCATTGACCACAAAAAGCCAATTTAGCACATCATTTCACAATTTTGAAAGAAATTGCTCTAAACTTTTTGTTTTTTATTTTTCTTTATCAAAATTTTGAGTTTGCATGCGATTTTTTTTTTAAACTATTGACACAAATAATTTTAATTAAATTTAGAATTGAAGAACAGATTTCTGGCTCTTAAAACCGGTATAGTTCTTCATTGTAAGTATTGCTGTTGTTTTTTAATATTTTTTTTGTTTGATTTTAAGTCATTTTTTTTCTAAAACTTTCCCTACCTCCTAAACGGGGTAAGGTACCACCCCTCTCTCTCTCTCATAGTTAAAAATGCTTGTTTTTGGCCCCTCTGTAAGAAACCCTTATCAGTTTTTGGCGCCAAAGCTATCGTACTCTCCCCTCAACTCTTATAGGCTGATAGCCAACGACATAAAAAGTCAAGTCATTTGCGTAAAGTTGTAAGTTGTATCAATAATAGCCTTTGAGGTATTGAACCATTAGCGGTTTGTCTGCCTACCTAAACACGTGTCGAACAGGTGTAAAATTTGACGTACATTTTTTACATCGATTTATTTAAATGCTTATTGGTCAGGAGAAAAGGTGTGTATACAAGAAATATTTAGCTTGCAGTTTTGAGCAAAGAAAGCGGCAAAATATCCAAAAAACACTCACGTAAACAAGTGATGTTTGGAAACTTCGTGGCTCTCTGTCTTCTAAGGGATTCACTACAGAGAGATGGACCTAGCCAACAAAAATCATTTGGCCCAACCTTTCACATAAAATGAGTTTTTTTATTTCAGAGATTGAACTTCCTTATCAATGATCATTGAAATATTCCAAAAGGTTGGACCTATTTGAAATTTTTGTTTGGTAAGAAATATTTATAAAGAGCTTCAAGGCTCTCCCAAACCAATGCGAAATCATAGCGAATCATTTGCAACGATACAAAATATGGCAGATACACAATGCTAAATAACAAAATAAAACTATCGTAAGCGAATGTTTCGTGTTGGTTTGGAAGAACCTTTATTATTCGTCCACCGAAATAATAAATGGTTTTGCTTTCTAAACTTCTAAAAATTGAGGAATACAATGAGCTTCAATGATAGCTAGCTACATATAACTGGTGCTTAATGAGTATGTGGGTTGCATGCATACGAGTTTTCACATTTTTCCTTTAGCCTATTGAATAGACCTTTTAAAAAGGAACAATTACGTGCAAGGGTTTTTATTATTGAATATGTTTTTTTGGCCCAAAAGCATGCTTAAAACCGAAAATGCTACTAAATTCACCCATGCGTTTCTGAGAGAATGGTCACACTGGCCACTTTTCAGTATTTTTGGTATAACTCGAAAACTAAGCCGAATTTGACAATTTTACATACAATACTTTTTGTTCAAAATTAAATTTTCTATCGAAATGGATAGTTTGGAAAATTAAAAAAAAAAAAAAATTAAGATGGAAAAGTAAACAAAAACCAACATAAAAAAAATCGAAAAATCAAAGATTTTTAAATTTTTTTCTAAATAACGCATAACTTTTTTCGGAGCAAAGATACGCTCAAGACATTCATGAACAAAGTAATCTTGAGTCTTATGGCTTTAATATGACATGTTAAAAAAGCCATATTATTTAAAAATTGACAGAGATATATAGCCATTCAAACTTTACCAATTCTTATCATTTTCCGCAGTTTTTGCCCAAAAGCCTATTTTTATGACAAATTTAACGTTCCTAGCACCTAATACCAAATCTAATGTTAATCGGACCAGCCGTTCAGTCTGTAGGTCTGAACGCATTTAAAAACAGCCGAAAAACGAAATTGCGAACATACATCCTTTTTATAAATTCTCTATAGTTCCAATGTCATATTATATCAAAATGTTGATTTCGAACATTTTTACGAAAGTGAAATTTGCCATATTGTACTGAAAAAGGGACTTTCGGGCCAAAACTGAGAAAAAATATAAGAAATGATAAGGTTTGAATGGGAATATTTCTGTCAACTTTGAACAAATATTAATTTTTGAACATGCCATATTAAGGCCTTTAGTCTCTACTTTGTTTTGTCTGTGCATGTCTTGACTCTATCTTTGCTTCAAAAAAAGTTATGCACAATTTATTAAAAAATTTAGATATCCTTGATTTTTTATGTTGGTTTTTGTTTACTTTTCCTGCTTAAATTTTTTCGTAAAATTTTTTGAACTATCCATTCCAATAGAAATTTTTAATTTTGAACAAAAAGTATTAAATGTAAAATTGTCCAATTCCGCTTAATTTTCAAGTTATGCCAAAAATACTGAAAAGTGGCCAGTGTGACCATTCTCTCAGAATCGCATGGGTGAATTTAGTAGCATTTTTGGTTTTAAGCATGCTTATGGGCCAAACAAACATATTCAATAATAAAAACCCTTGCACGTAATTGTTCCTTTATACCCCTCATTTGCCGGTCTATTCAATATTCTACTTTATAAGTTGGCTAGACCGGTTTTTATATTTCAAAGTGATTTTGGGTTATGTTTCTTGTGCACGTGGTAAGTGATATTTTATTTTCTGACAAAAGAATATCGATACCTTCCCGTAAGGATGTATCAAGTGACATTTCCAAAATTTTAAATTAAAATTTTAAAACCCCTCTTGTTCAGTTAATTATTTGTGTATTTTGTATTAATAAACAGATTTTTAAAAGGATTTTGAGTCGAAAATCTCGTTCCATATCTTTTATTTCCTTAAATACGCAAATAAATGACTTAACAAGATTTTTGTGTCGATGCTTAATAAATTCTTTTGGAAAGGTATCGGTAAAATGGATTTGAACTTCATGTTTTGGTGTTTAATATCAATTTTAAACTTTTTATAAAATTATGTTCATGAGTTTTGTAAAAATAAAAAGGGTGTTCAAGCAAAATCGTAAAGTCGTTGTAAACGTAGTAAAGGTGTAAACTGCGTAAATCACCACAATCCACCATTTTTTCAATTCAGGGATCTTTTTGTTGGTCGTTTTCAATCCATACGGATTCAATTCCAACGAAAATCAGAACAGCCACATTAATAAAATTAATATTCAATGTAAAACAACGAAGAATTTTTTCGAAGGAATTTACAGGATGTACCTGGTTAATTTTTGTGTGATTTTAAGTTTTGTGTGATTTCCAGTTTAATTTCGAAAATAGTTTATGAAAAACTTTATATTTATAATTTGTACAGATATAAGACTGGATTTAATTGAATATATTTAGCAATTTTCTGTAACACAAAGTAAACAATTTTTATTTGTTTTACATTTTTGTGTCATTTGCATTCCTGTTGAAAACCCCCCACTGGTACGTCGATTGTGCCGATATATGCATAGATAAAATATTTGTTATATATAATTTGGGTTGAGTAAATTTTTTAATATTTGTGAATTTCTTGAGTTCTTTTATTATAGCTTCAAATAAAATGAAAATATCGATTTAATATTCATTTTTAAAAATATACATAAAGTATGTCTAATCTCTACCAGAAAATTTACATATGTATGTGTTTTTTTTTTTACTTTACTATTATGCGTTACGGAACATAAAAATATAAATTGTATTAAAGTCTTCGGCAAAAATAAATTTCAGAAGAAACAAATGTTACACATACGCCTCAGTAACCCAAAAAATGATTTTCAAAAAAAAAAACTGTCAATTGAATATTCGTCAAACACCTACAATAGACTAATAGCTGGCAAAATATGAGTATGTGGGTTTATAGGGGCATGCATCTTGATAACGAATACAAAAGTCTGGCAGGATTTTGTTGGCAACCGTTGTGGGGACGAAAGGTTTGAAGTAGCGGCTTTCCAATGTTTGTGTGAGGGGTACAATCACTTCAACTAATTTAAAAAAAATGGAAAATACGGTGCTGTCATTTTCTCTAAGTCCAGGGACTTTATTTTTAACGGTCCCATGGAAAATACTCAAGATATAACCATTTTAGGCCCACCATATCGAGAGATATTTGGAGATTTAAAAAAAAATCAAAAATCAACAAAAAAGGTCACAAAGATAAAGCCGATAAGGTTCGCTTCAAAAGTGCTAATCGGATCGTTAAGCTTGTGGGCTTAGAAAAAATTACCGAGCAATATTTTTCATTTTTAATAAACGAATTAATGAGATTGTACTCATGACATAACAAATGGAAAACCCGCTATTTTGAATCTTCCGTCCCCACTTCAGGCGCAAACAAAATCCTGCCAAGCTCTTGTATTCGTTGTCAAGATGCATGCACAAACCCTCATACTCATATTTTGGTTATGCGTTCACCCACAAAATTTGCTACTGGCTCTTAGACTAATAGCCATTTTCCTTTGTTTTACTACGTTTTGTCTTCTAGTACTAGTTTAATTGATTGATTGTTGCAAATTTCAGAGGATTACTATTCGCAAAAAAAGTATGTCAGTTTTTGTTTTTGAAAATCATTCCTTCGCTTTGATTTTTAGGCAAGTTGGTAGAGGCAACAAAATGTTTCGATAGGGGAGTCGTTTTTTAGTATACTTAACAGTTTGGGCGGTTAATATTGTTCGTCAGCCGCCATTTTGAAATACCATAAGAACGCACTGTTGATTTCGAGGGAGGTATAGTGCTGAAAGGCTAGTTTTCGTTCTTGTTGCTTCATTAAATATTTGTATATATAAGGATGTAAGTTATGAATATTTTTGCCAACCTTTAAGCAGTGCCTCCGTCAAAATAAATAGTGCGTTTGATTGTCTTTTAACCTACCACAAAGTTCAAACATGACTTGGAGAATTTTTGAATGCTAAGGAATGGGGTTGAACATCCCGAGGATTAGCGACAATTGGACCCAACTATTAACACCACACCTTTTGTGGGACTACATGATGTGATTGCAGAAAAGATGGTCTCCAGTGTTCTATTATTTGCCCTTATTGTAGTGGAAAAACCTGCGAATATATTCTTCTGATATAATAGACTCCAATCTCATTGGCAATAATGACTTCTTGCTTAGTCAAATATACGAAAAACTGAGAAAAGTTCAGAACTCTGCCAGCAAGGACAATCAAAAAAGGGAAAATTTGAGTAGTAAAAAAAAATTTATTGTGGATTTGGTCCTCAGGTGATACCACTCAAAAAAACCGGCCATTGGAGAAATGAGTTAAGTATGACAATTCAATTTTTAGAAGAACTTGCAAATCATACGTGTCATAAAAACAAAAATGTATGATACAAAGCTTTTAGAAAATTACATGTTCCACATTTGTTGGAATTTTGTTTCCATAACAGTAACAGGAAGTATAAGGCAAAGACTAAAAAACAAACCTATACTTCAGGACACACAACACTTGCAGCCGCGCCATTTTTACTTGCGATGTAATGTAGGTACTATAGGGCAAGGATTCAATCATAACATATAACAATCAAACATGTATTACGATGAATAGGGGTGGCAAAATTTTGTCTGCCTGATCGATCTATAGCCTTAACCACTGAATCAATTTCCTTCAAATTTTGATCTGAAGCTATTTTTGTAATTCGCTAGAGAGAAAATTGATTTTTTTTGTAAGCTTCAAAATAACGGTACTTACCATAGGTAGGTAGGTAAAAATGGTGGCAAGAGCGTAACACTCGCTGTTGCCCAATTAGCACTGGATTGCGCCGTTTTGATACCATAACTCGTTTGACCTGTGTATGAAAGTAGATAAATGCGTTCCTTGCTTTGAAATAGGACGGCTGTGGAGTATGGTTAATGTATCTTGTGAGTTGGGTCATAGGACACTCACTCGATGGGTCATAGGACACTCACTCGATCGGTCTTACCATACCGGAAAAGCTTATTTATTCCAAAAACGACTCAAAAGATTTTGTCGAAAAAAAAAAATCAGTGTATTATTGTAGATATGGTGTCCCGGCTGGAAAAACAATCTAGTTTTTGGTGAGGGGCTAGAAAGATTTACATAGAAACTAGCAAGGGCCCAGAAAGGGAAACTTTAGAAATTCTCTAGGGCCTCACCACTGAAGTAACCTTTTTCCTCGAGAGACAGCAAAAAAAACAAAAAAGTTGTCTCTACTGGGATTCAATCCTGCAATCTTCTGATTTCCAGTCCCTATACCTTAACTACTGAGCTATTTCGCAATACAGTTGTGCAATCATGAAAATGAAAACCTGTATATCGTCGGTTCAAAGGTAAAAATCACTATGTGCAGAAAAAAATGTTCAAGAAAATGAGAATGAAATGCATTTTTTTAATCCAAAAAGTCTCACTTTGCACGGTTATAATACGGACATTTAAAGGTATGCCCGGGAACTTTATTTAAAAAATTTCGGAACGTGACTTTTCAGTTTTAAAAGGACATATGTTTCAATTAAATTTCCTCCAAAAGTGTAGTATGTTAGTTAGTGAGTTTAACCTTTGAACCGACGATATGTACTTTAATTTTTCGTACTATTGTATGATGGGAATAAAATATTTGTTCTTTTGTTTTTGTCATGCATGGGATATTTGTGATGGGATAACAAGACCTATTCAACAAGTTTTTACTAGCGAGGGCCTCGCGAGTATTTGACAAGTTTGCCTTGTCTAGATTTTCCAGTGCCTCGATTAAACTTAACAAAAACTTGCCATTTTTCCAGGTGGGGTACATTTTGGTACAAAGAAGTTTACCAAAACCTGTTTATAACGGTATTTTTGATTTTTTCACTACCGGTTAAACCGATTTCAATCAAGTTTTTTTACAAAAGCTCTTTTAAAATGGTTAAAATATTGCATATAAAAATTTAAAAAACAAAAATAAATTTTGGATTTTTAAAAAATACTAATTTTTGAATATTCAATATTTCAAAAACTAGTTGATTATTTTTTTAAACTAGGTTTATAAATATACATTATGTTAATCAATACTCGAAATTGACATACCAATACAATTTGTTTTTAAAAATGTTACCAAAATTTTACATAAACAAAAATAGTTAAAAAAAACCGCTCTAACTATTTAAATTTTTTAGAAGGTTTTTTTTTATAATACAAATTCTATATACTACTGAAATAAATCAGCAAAGTAGAAACTTCCAGCTCAAGCTAAGTACTCACCTCTTGTGAAATGAAAAACTAAAACCGCTTCAAAATCCACGTGAATAATCATAAAAAAACATAATTGATTCTCTACGTGCATTTTTGCTAAACAGTTTGCAACTTTTGATACTAACTTCCAGTGAGAAAAAAAAATTATTTAATTTTTAAATAGTAATTTGACAGAATGTTGAAAAATTTCTTAAGAATATTAATTTTGATATCTTTAATTGTTGTTATTTGGTGTATTCCGTTGTTTTTAATTGGCGGTTGCAATAAAAATAACAAGAATAAAAACGTTGGCTTAGTCCGAAATAACTTTTTATTCTCAGCAAAGTAAATTAATTGATAAATGTCAGATTTTTCTAATAATTTTTATTTTTCCACATTTCAATTATTTTTCCTAGTGGTCGCACGAAGAGCAATGAAAATCATGTTGTGAAATTCATAACGAACCGTTTCATAATTCACTCTCGAATTTGGGTACACACCTCTGGTTGCGAATTCCATCGCTGTGAACTTTTGTATGGGAATTTCATTTTCACTCGAATTGAGTACTAGGCTTCAATGATTAGGAATTCTAATCTTATTGGATATAGTTTACACAGGGGTTTTTGTGAAAAAATCCACATACGTTAAACTAAAATGTATACAAAATGCATATGGCAAAGGCCCTCACAATGTCAGTGATGAGTCCAAGAGACGAAACGCCAATTTGTAGGACTAAAGGCCAAAAGGACAAAGTTATTTTGAACCAATTTAAATTTTCGTTTCATATGTGTACATATTCATATTTTTCAAGTAATTAAATGGCATACCTTTTTTTGAGCTCTAAGATATTTATAGAGTTCTTTGAACAATTAAAAGAATATTTTAATTAATTTTATGATATTTCCTTTTGCGTATAATTACATACATATTTGCATACTTTAAAAGTTCTTTAGTTTCAACTACATATTTTTTAAAATTTTTTTGATTTAAGTTCCAATTAACTTGAACTATAAGAGGAAGTACGTACGACATAGTCGTGCATTTTATGTAATATACTCAGAAACGATCTACCTACAAATTCCAATAAAAAAATTTCATCAGTTAAGCTTTACAAAAAGAAAAACTCTGCCGGCTTGCCTATTGGGTTACTGTGGCGTATGTGTTACATGTTTTCTTCTGAAATGTTTAAATACTTACAATTTTTTTTATGTATACTTATGAATATTATTATAAAAGTACAAGGAAAATGAGCCATTTATAATTAGCTGACAGCCGTGAATATATTTACCTATGACATTCCATCCAGAAAATTTATATTTAGACATTGTAAAATAATTAAAACAAATATTTTCTTTGAATACACATACATACATACATACAGGAATTGTGAAGGCATGAAGTGGAAGGGTTTTAATCCTCTTGACCCAATGACATGATCATCAGATAAGAAGAATTCTTGATTATTTTTTTTGTTTACAACTCTTGGGATTGTGAAGAAAACCTGGTTCAACCCTGGGTTACGAACAAAGCTAATGTCACGCAAATTTGGAGTATGCAGAATGCATTTCCAAATAATAGTTGAAGTTTTGCTTTAATTTCATATCTTTAAAATCAGGTACCTAATCCACTATACAAAATCCATCTTATCAAATTGCATACAAATCTATTCAGCCATTTGAGCGTGTCAGGTTTTTCGTCAAAAAATTGTAAAAACTCCATGAAATACTTTTTCGCATACTCTACCAAGAACAACATACATTTAACAAGCGCAATAATATAGCAAAAATACATGCTTACTTAAATAAAAAGTTGATTCTTTTATCATAATCAGTTTTGTCTTCTTATATCGTATGAGTTGATGATAATCAAATTAATTCAGTTAGAGGTCCATTGAGGATCTCTTTGTAAGCCACTTTACTTTTAATTTTAATAAGTTTGACAACACAAATAAATTAAATTAATTATTAATTTGAAATAATTTTCGCTTTCCTTACAATGAGGAACAGATACGTCTTTATTGTTCACAACGCATGCAATATGTTTTTAAGCTCACTAACCATTTAATTTGTGGTAAAATAATATAAAAAAACATCATTTTTGTATGTACAACTGCAATTAAAAAAAACCCAGTCGTTCGAATTAAATCTTTATGTTTTCCTAATTAATCTTTTCTCTCTGTTCACGTCCATTAATCACGAGAGTTTTAAGTATTAAATATAAATCGAGTGGAATAGGATTTTTTAATTGTATCAAGTTAATAGACCGAAGAAATAAATAAATAACAAACTGAATGTACATATGTAGCTACCTATTTCATTAAGGATTCCAATAGGTATAATGATATTAATATTTAAATCCAATGGGCTGTATATACATTTTATCTAGTATCCACCTTTTGAAATACTTTATTTCCCGCACATGGTTGGTGTCAACAGCTTTTTTAAACTTAATTTGCCATTAGGACACACCAATTCACTTCACTTCACACATTAACGAGATACTTTTTAAACACTCTTGTGTAGGCGAAATTATACTCGTAGAAATTTTAATGAATAACACCAAAAACACTTCCGATCTGAAGAGAATGATCCAACAAATGTTTGTGAACAATTTTAACGGTATCCATTATGACTCTTAAAACTATCTAAAAGAAAAAAAAACCGACAAAAAGAAAAGAAAAAGGTATAAATGCTTTCTTGATGTTTGTGACGTCAGATGTGGTTAAGCATTGCATGAGCAGGTGTTATGGCTCAGAGACGAAGATGTGAAATTAGACGAAAATAAAACTAAAGCAGAGTTAGAAATAAACATACTATTTCGCATAAAGAGTGTGGTAGGTTGTTGTAAGGTAAACATAAAATAAGTTGCTGAGAGCAGACCATCAAGTTATTTTAAGCTTTTGAATTTCGATTGTTATAGTGGGAAATTTTGAATTTGTTAAAAATTGATCACGACGAATGAATTTATCGTGTGGTTTTAAAATTGCTCTCATATTATACCATCGTAGAAAGGAAAGTCCTAAAATTTTCATTATAGTGGGCGAAGAAAAATTCACATACATAGTTATGTCATAAAATTTGAAAGAAGTTCTCAATAATCTATTGATTATAATATAGTCATATTATGCAAAAAAAAGAAATAGGTACAACTTTAAAGATTCTTTTAATAAGCATCAGGGCTTGTGTCTTGTGTTTAAAAAATACATACAATAGTGGACAAAATTAAGGGGTACGAAAACTAAGCCCATATTTCTAGTTCTTTTTCAAATTGCCGTGTCTTTGTATTGTTTTATTATAACTATTTATTAAGCCATAGGTTTGAATAGTTTGACGATTTATTTAAGATTAAAATAATTTAAGAAAATTTTCTTTACAAAAAAATATATAAAAAACAAAGCTTATTAATTAAATTGATTGGAGTGTTTTCTCCAGTATTATATTATAACACCCCCTCTCAATCCAATAATTTAAGTTGTTTTCTAAGTAATTGAAATCTCAAAGTTCCAAGTGATTTGGTAAAAATATCTGCAAGTTGTTCTTCGATACTCACAGGAAGTATTTCTAAAAGTCCGCTTGTAACGTGGTCTCTTATGAAATGATGCTTCACGTCAATATGTTTAGATCTTTTACATTCTGAATTTCTTGACATAAAAATACATCCTTGGTTGTCTTCATATATTGGAATACTATAAGTTGAATCAAGTATTTTCATATCCATTAATATTCCTCTTAACCATAAAGATTCAGATGCGGCCGCGCTAAGTGCAATGTATTCTGCTTCACTTGACGATGTTGCTACAGTGGCTTGTTTCTTACTTGACCATGATACAACGTTATCAAAAATTTTAAAAATATAACCGCTTACCGATTTTCAATCAACGATATCTGAAGCCCAGTCCGCATCGGAGTATCCAATAAATATTTTACTATTTGTATTTTGCTTGAATTGTAATCTTAAATTTTTTGTTCCTTTAAGGTATCTCAGTATTCGCTTCAACGCCTTCCAATGACTTTCAGTAGGATTTTGTTGAAAGCGCCCCATGTATCCGATATGGTAACAAATATCTGGTCTTACGCATAACATCAAGTACATAGGACTTCCAAGCAGTTCTCGGTATGGTTGATTTGTAATTTGTTTGTCTTCAGAAATCTGTTGACCCTTCTCCATTGGTGTTCTCGCGGGGTTACAGTCCGTCATGTTAAATCTCTTAAGTATTTTATCAATGTTTGCTTCTTGAGATAAAAACATGGTTCCATCAAGTTTGTCATATTCGATCTTAATTCCAAGAAAATATTTAAGTTCACCGCAATCTGACATCTCAAATTGTTCTGATAACTTCTTTTTAATTTTCATGATTTCAGGTAGTGATTTTCCAGCAATTAGTATATCATCTACATACAGCACAATGTAGACAATGTCTTCTTTATTTACTTTCATGTAAAGGCAATAATCATGTTTTGATCTTTCATATCCAAGTTGTGTTAAATAATTATTTATCTTCTCATTCCAACATCGGGGGCTTTGCTTCAGGCCATATAACGACTTCTTTAGCTTGCATACCATATCTGTCTCTGTTACAAGTCCTTCAGGTATATCCATATATATTTCTTCCTTCAGATATCCATGCAGAAAAGCAGTTCTTACATCTAGATGGTGGAAATATAGTTTCTTTTGAACTCCTACTGCTAGAACTGTTCGAATAGTTGTTAATTTGGCTACAGGTGCAAAGGTTTCTTCATAATCTATTCCATATTTTTGAAGAAATCCTTTGACAACCAAACGCGCTTTATATTTTGCAGGTTTTCCATCTTCGTCAGGCTTTATTCGAAAAACCCATTTCGTTTTCAAAGGTTTTATTCCGGTTGGTTTCTTCGTTATTTGCCAAACATTATTTTTCTTCATTGATTCTATTTCTTCTTTGACGGCTTTGATCCAATGCTCACGATATCTGTTGTTTTCGATGTGATTAAAAGTTTCAGGAACATCATCGATATTCACCTCATCGGTAATTGCATTGTAGCTTATAAAATCATCCATAAACTTCCGTGGGACTTGACCTCGCTTGCTTCGTCTTAATGGTTCTATCTGGTTATTTGTAGGTTCTATCAGTTCTTCATTGCATTCTTGAAATTCTTCTTCAGCTGGCTCTTCCTCATTGCTGTTAATGCTCTCGGGAATTGTAAATTGTAAATTTTCTTTCGGTATTTCTTCTTCGTTTCTAACATTTTCTTCGTTTATGTATGCAGGAATGGCATTATTCAACTTTTCACCCTCTTGCCAATAACTGCATATCGAAATAAGTTCAGGTTGTTTGATTTCTTGAAGAGCTGCACAAGGATAACTCATCTCGTTAAATTTCACATCTCGAGCAATGACAACACTCCTTTTGTCGAGATCCCACAGACGATATCCATTTGGAGCGTAACCAATCATTATGCATTCCTTACTCTTTGCATCAAGCTTGTGCCTCTTTTGTTTTGGTATCCAAGCATATGCCTTGCATCCAAATAAGCGCATTTTCTCTACGGATGGCTTGTTTCCATACCAAAGTTCAGCTGGGGTTTGGTTTCCTTTTAGTGCTCTAGTTGGACTTCTGTTTATTATATATGTGGCAGTTAGAGCGGCCTCTCCCCACATATTTTTCGGAACCATCGACTCGATGAGCAAAGTGCGAACCTTTTCAACTAGATTTCTGTTGAACCTTTCCGCTATGCCATTTTGTTGAGGTGAGTATGCAACTGAAGTTTCAAGTTGAATACCTTTTTGTTTGTAAAACCCTTGCTGTTGAGACGAACAATATTCACGTCCTTGGTCACATCGAAGCACTGCTATTTTCTTGTCGAATTTTGCCGTCAAAAGTGCCTCATACTCTTGAAATTTTTCAAATACCTCAGATTCCTTCTTAATGAGATAAATAATAGTAAAGTGAGTATACTCATCTATAAAAGAAACAAAATATTTGTATCCATCATAGGTTGCAGGTGTAACTGGACCGTGTACGTCACTGTGAATCCTTTCAAGTGGCCTCTTGCTTCTCGCCCATATCCCATTGAATGGTTCGCGGCAGTATTTTCCTTTAACACAGGTTTCACAAAAACCGAAAGGCTTTACAGGACCCAATCCAATTACAGCTCCACTTTGAGCCATTTCTGTCAAAGATTGTTGATTGATGTGCCCAAGTCGTCTATGCCATAGTTTGCTTTCATCTTCTATGCACAGATTTGCAGATGTTTGGCCTTGAACTTTGCTTAGATTAAGTTCGTATAAATTTCCCTTTAATCGTGCAACGATTTCTTCATTCTTTGTCTTTATAGTAGCTTTGTCATCCTTGAAGTTGACTTCTATTCCAGAATTCGTAAGTCGGCGGACAGAAATAAGATTTGCACGTAAATTTGGTACATACAAAACGTCCTTTAAGGTAACTAAGGTTCCCCTACTAGTGTATCCACAAATCTCTCCAACTTCTTTCGCAATTAAGTCTTCTTCATTTTTAGCAACGTTTATTCTCACTGGATTCTTTAAAGTTTGATTATTTGCAAATAAATTTCTTTCTTTGGCAAGATGATCGCTTGAGCCTGAATCTAGCATAAAAGACATGAACGAAATACTTTGTTTATTTCGATTCATCATGAAGCACACGTTATTGCTCTTAATTTTATCTGCCATATCTTGACTTTCGCATTTACCCTTTGATTCTCTTGCAAGGTTTGCTTCTTTTTTGACCCTACAGTTTGCTTTAAGATGACCGCGCCTTCCACAGTTGTGACATTTTCCATTGAATTTGAAATGTCTATCTCTCTTCATTACAAATGCAGTTGGTGGTTTTATGTCTTTTTGTGGTGGTTTTTGCTCTTCAGCGAGCAACCTTTGCTTCACAAGTTGAATAGTGAGCTCTTCTTCTTTCAAATTTTCTAGAGCTGTAACCAGTGGATCATAGCTCTCTGGAAGTGTCAAGAATAATTGCGATACCAGATCACTTTCAGCTAGTGTAGCACCTGCTGATTTTAGTTGCCTAACTAGACCATCAAATTCAAGGAAATGATCCTTCATAAGAGCCCCGTCTGAGATCTTCAATCGAGCAAGCTGTTTTCTCACGATTGTTTGACTTGATGCTGACTTCATCGCAAAAACATCTTCCAGAGCTTTTCACATATCTTTGGCTGTGGCTTTATCTTTTACATAATCCAAATAGTCGTCTGAAATGCAGCTAACTACAATTGATTTGGCTTTCTTGTTTCTTTCATTATATTTGGCTGTAGCAGCTACGTCTGTAGCAATTGGAGCTGAACTGGTCACAGCTTCCAAAACATCAACAGAATCCAGAAACATTTTAACTCGAAAACTCCAGTTTTCATAAGCCTTTCCATTAAATTGCAAAATTCCATGTGGAATTTCTTTACGTTGGTCGCCCATAACCTATTGTTTTATTATAACTATTTATTAAGCCAAAGGTTTGAATAGTTTGACGATTTATTTAAGATTAAAATAATTTAAGAAAATTTTCTTTACAAAAAAATATATAAAAAACAAAGCTTATTAATTAAATTGATTGGAGTGTTTTCTCCAGTATTATATTATAACACTTTGTTTAAAAATTCGTAGGTATTAGAGTCTTATAGAAATAAATTTGAAACTTAAAATTCATAGTTTTGAAATGTTAAGGTCTTAAATTTTCAAAGTAATGTGCATCGCGCAATCCTAATGAGTAGGTACATGGTACATACCTAACATAAAAAAAATTTGTTTTTTTGTAGAGCTTGATTCGACGATATTCCTCACTGAGAAATCGGTTTTTGAATGGAAAAGGATCGTTTTGCCTTGGGTCATCGATATCTAGGGCTGCGATGATACTAAACCAAACGATAATTTTGTAAATATTGGTTTCGTCAAAAACGAAAAGTTTCAGTATCTTCTCGGTATCGGTCTCGTTAGATTTTGGTCTGGTCTCCGTCACAAACAAAAATAAATGGCACGGCTTGGATGCATGTTCTTGATCTTGTAGTTGAACTCGCTTACGGCCTGTTGTTTACCGTCAATTAATAGGAAACAACTTTTCGGTTTTGCTGTTTGAGTTCGAGTCACACTTCACTTCTCTTCCTCATTTCCTACGCTACCTATGCTATTGCCAAGATCTTCATCACTTCCAGTTCAACCACGCATTCTATTTCATTCGCTTATAATGCAACACATGTTACACTTGACACAGTTGCACTTCGATGGGTCAGTACTGCTTTTGCTTGCAATATGATCCTGTATCGTATTGCTTGCATTGTATTTATATAGTTGAAATAGTTCGATTGCCGTTCATATGGTATAACAATGGATAACACGCGGAACACTAGGTCGTAATCAAACTATGTCATGTGTCTTAAAAGCGATTCATGGATATTATGTGAGTTCTGTGTGGTCCCTGAGTTCTAGGGTACAACAGGCCAATTTCTTCACAGAGTCCTTACGCTTGCACCGGTATTAGTTCTAAATCTAAATCAGTATTTCTCATTTCTTCAAAAGCACAAGTATGAATAAATGAGAGATACTGATTTGAGTATCAACTTTAGAACTAGTACCGCTATTAACTTTAGTACTCTGTGAAGAAATTGGCTGTTAGCATTTTAAAGATTTAATATAAAATAATGCATATCTACTGAATGAAAAACAATCTTTTTAACTAAAGTTTTTTTCTGTTGTCTATTTTATTATTTTATTATTTTTTTTTTCTTGAATTGTGGACTATGACTCTGTCTCAAGGTGTTCTAATTAATTAATTAAAATTATTGTTTGAACCTTCTCCCTGCTTAAAAGAAAAAACTATGAAAATGTCATTCAAATTGTTAGCGGTGTTTCCAAGAATTGTGTATCTGTAATAAATCAATTATAATATTCAAAAACTGATTTTTTCTGCCTTTGGGTGTTTCCATTTGTTACGGGTGTGATAGTGAGACTCCATATTTTATTAATTATTCACATACTGTTCCCAATTTATAAATAAAAACTTAACGATTCTATAGGACATCTGAAGCCCTTTTAAAAAATTAGTATGTATATCAAATTATGAAAAATTTGGTTCAGTTATAGAATGCAATTTAGTTGCGTTACGGGTGTGACCTTAGAAAACTGGTGATTTGTGATAAAGATATCTAATTTTCATGTGGTGTAAGATATTGCATGGAAAGTATGCACTGGCGTAGCGAGCACTCTGGGGGGCCCGTATCAAAAAATTTTTAGGGGCCCTCTTTTTAATGACAATGGCACTATACCTTTTTTATTTCCCATACTAACATCAACTTATTTTAAAAGTATAACAATCTAGGAACTTTACATAAGTTAAGCTACGATTAGATGGCCAACGCAAATGTTCAACGCGTTGACTCTCAAGTCAAAGTGACGTCAAACTCTGTGCCAAAGTTGAATACTTTTTAAAGAATACTTTCGAAGCGTTGACGGCTGTGTTGACACTCTCATTTGCACAAATTTAGGGGTCAATGCGATGATTATTCTCCTTGGCCGTGTGATCACTCTGTCAACAAAGTTAGAACACGTTCACCAACGCGTTCACTGTATTCTTACTTTGACACAGCAGAATTTTCTGCCTAGCTTGCGTTGAGCTTCATATCAGTCTAGAAAATTTAGCATTTTTTTTGAGGATTTTTAATACATCGAAAGTTATAATAGCTTGACAGATGAGGGACGAAATTTATTTTGACGGCAAAGGTTTATTTCCCTTCAAATGTCACGCAATTACCAATCACTTTTTTCCGGAGCACTAAAAAAAAAATCAAAAATGTCTAATTTTTAGGTTTTTTCATCCATTTACATTGCTTTGTTCGGCAATACTACGAGTACGAGTACAGCCAATGTCGTGATCATCAAAGTTAAAAATGATTGAATTTTTTTCCTGTCCGCTCCGCGTCAACGTTCATATGTTTAGATGTGGCCAAGTAGTGTAACCGTGAACGTTTCACATATCAATTCATTGACACCAAAGAGTACCAATTGCGTTAGCGCATATAACACGTTAACGCATTAAGGGACAACATTGACCGATTGGCGTTATTCGTGTGATCGTCAACGTTTCTTGTGTTGACGCGGTCTACGTTGAAAGTATATTCACGATGTTTCTGATGACGTCAAGGAGTCAGTTCGTTGACCATTACCGTTGACCGTTTAATCTTAGCTTCAGTATTAAAGTTATGACGGTTTAATGATTGCCTTTTATTTGTACGGTTAAAGGGACAAAATACAGTTTTTATAATTACCTTAAAAACCGTTTGTTTTTTGAAAAGATTTTTAATTTTAGCTCATAAAGTTGTACACATTAAAGATTACAACACTTTTTTCGGCAGAGCAGAGATTTTTAGAAAAACACGGTAAAACTCAGTGAGCTCAGTGCGCTCAGTATTTACATTTACCCTAGTGTGCCGCAGTCGGAGTGTGGCACGTTTCTCTCAAAATCTGTTGCTCTAATGAAATTTTAATAAATATTTTCGACTAAACTGGTCATTAAGTTCTTGCAGGTTTTTCTCTAAACTATTGATTGTATGATAAAAAGCAAGCTATTTTTATAAGTGCATATTAACATTTGCTTTCTCCTAAAAATATAAGCCCAGCTCAAATTAGGACTTAAGAGTAGGAAATTTTTATTAAATGCTTAAGACGTTAAACCGGCTCATCTTAATTCAGTTTTGTAAGAATTTTTTTCTAGATTTGCCCTATTTTCATCTAATTTTTGTCGGATTCTGGCTCGCGTTCCAATAAAAAAGCAATGTGGTTGCACGTTCTGGTTTCGGCTACTTTAGTTGGTAGGATGTAGATAGAGATACATTAGGACACCTACACACATCGAGTCCTCTTTATCGTGGGGCCCCTTTATCTCGGGGGCCCCGTATCATTGTATCATCAAAAATAACGGTACCTGCTATACAATTTTTCTTAGCAATTTTCTCAAAAACGGCTCGACAACTTTTCTTAAAAAAAAATTCAATAAATTTATTTTAGTAAAGGCTTTCTTTGGGTTTCCACCCAAATGGTGGTTATTAATGGTACCTCCCAAAGAACCATTTTTTTAATTTTTGATTTTCTTCAAAACGGTACAACCGATTTTAATAATTTTTTTTATACAGAAGCTTCCAAAAAATATAAATACTTTAATGTACCAATATTTTTGAAAAAATATTTTTTGGATTTTTAAAAAATGTTTCAAAATTTTTTTTGGAAAATCTAATATTTCGAAAACGACATGATCGACTTTTTTGAATTCGATATTAAAGAGGTTTTTAGTACTATCTAAAATATTTTAAGAAAAAAATTTACATTAATGAAAAAATAACGGTACGTTCCATACAAAAGTTAAAAAACCTCTAAGGAAAATATTTTTTTTGCTTAAAAAAGATTCCTACGATTTTGATTAAACTTTTTCATAAACTAAAATTTGTACGATCTACTTAAAAATTATAAAATTTTACACTTAGCAACTATTAAAAGTACCTGTCATAGAACGTATTTTTTTTATTTTGAGTTGTCTCGCTATCGGCTTAACGGATTTAAATGAATTTTCTTATATAAAAATTTCAGATAAGATTAAATAATATTGCATATCAAAATTTTCAAATAAATAGTTTTTGGATTTTTAAAAAAAGTTTCAACTTTTTTTTTGAAAATTCGTTATCTCAAAAACAAGTTGACAATTTTTTTTCAAATTTTGTTTTTATATACACATAAATATACACTTCAGATTTGCCGACCAAAATTTGTTCTTAAAAATTTTGTAAGAATTTCATATATAAAAAATTATTTTTTTAAAAAAACCGCTCCAACGATTTAAAATATTTTTTGTCCATACAATCATATTTAATCAAGAATTAAGATGACATTCTTTTTTTTCACCACAAATTGTCGAAAGAGTTGTTTTAGCCAATTTAAATGTCGTATTTCATGCTTCTCTACATTTTTCCCTCATAATTTCCATGTTTTTATATACAATTTTCTTAAACCCACAGTGTCTTGAACATAAGAGCAAGTACGTGCGACCCAGTCGTGCATTTGATTTTGTTACGGGCGTGACACTAACCACTTTATGAATCAACTGCCTAAAAACTCAAATTGTATTAACTATTGAATAATTAAATGACACCAAAACGTGCTTAGAATTCTGATAAGGGAAAATAACCACCGGTTCTCAAATTGTGAAACAATTAATTATTGAAAATAGTGTTTTGAGCTTCTGATAACAAAAAGTGACTTTTGGAGACCTATTCTACTAAGTGGTTCGAGCTGCGAAATAAGCAGCGATAAAACAAATTATTGATAATTTCACTTTTAAAATGAAACATATGCAATCTTTTAAAATCGTCTAACGGTACTTTTTCAATTCCAAGTCATATTTTGTGATTTTTCGTAAAGGGTCGTTTTGTATGGAATCCACTCCTGTACCAAACGATACTACCGAGGGTATCGGTAAATTTCGGTCCAAAAAATTTGGTATCGTTTCGGATGCTTTGGAGTTGCTATAGTCTCGGTATCGCTTCGGTTTCCGTTACAGATACCAAATGATACCTAGACTTTTTGGTATCGTGGCCAGCCCTATCGATATCTGAGCAACCAATAATCGCACAGAAAATTTAAAGTGTGGTTTTAGAGAACTTGAATAAATTTTCTACATGGATTGGCCATTGTTTTTTATTCTTTGCATGAATTTGAAAAAGAAAAAGCTTTTGGTTTAATTGTTTGAAAAATCAACCACTAAATCAAAAATATCGCGAAAACCCTACGAAATATCAATTTGATCCAGCCTTTTCATGGGATTGATTTAAAAAATAATAAATAAATGAAGGATAACCTTTTTTGCTTTTAAGTTCATAATCTTTAACAAAAATGAAATGGAGAAAAATTCTCCGCGAAAAAAACTACGTAAAATAAAAACCAAGATGAGTACACGACACACCATCATTCAATGACATTCAGCAGGATCCCCATAATCCATCAGTAGAATCAAGAATTTCAAAAGCCCAAGAAGACAGACAAAATGAGCATTCGATGAGCCATTTACGAGTCCAAGCTTCAACTAAACTTATCAATTAAATACATAGATTGAATTTTTAGTGGGCTATAGGTCAATAAGAAGATGTGTTAAAAACCGTAGTTAAATTCTTTGAATATTGTTTGCCTGATAAACACTATAAACATGCTGTATTAAATAACATCTTCTTGTTGAACTTTAGCCCAAGAAATTAAATCTATCTACATCGATAAAATGGTCACAAAAATTATCATATATTTACTAATCAATAAGATCATCATCATCATCGAGTCCTGTAACCCCGGCTGGGGCATAGGGCATCAATAAAAACAATAATAAAAGAAATTTTCAATTGCAGTCGCCCACAGTCGACGCCTTTACAAAACACTGTTTAAAATGAAAAAAATAAAATCAAATTTATTACAACAAAATTTATTTAACAAAAAAAAAAACGATGAATGAATCGATTGAATGACTTCAGACTTTTTCTTAAAAACAACGCCTAATAGTCCGGGAGCCGACCGTAAGATTACCTATCTCATCGCGGCCAGGCAAAAATTGGATGCCAATCGATAGCTTTACTCCAGACATTTACAAAACTGCTGATTGGATAAGTTTTATTCGGTCGCAATGGTTAGAAAATGCAATTTTCAGGTAGCATTTTCCGCTAAATGTACCTAGGTATAATATAAGCAACTGCTAAAAATGGGGTATCAAATGAAAGGTAAGACTGTCCTGTACACGATACCAATGGTCGGCCAGATTTTTTTTGGCTGTTGTGACGAGTCCGACCATTTCTTAAGCAAATGGCCTTTTCTTTTACACATTACATTCATTCAAGGATACACAAAATCCTTTATTTTAGAAAAGTGGTCGGACTCGTGGCAACAGCCAAAAACAGTATGTCCAACCATTAGCCTCGTGTAGAGGACAGTCTTACCTTCATTTGATACCCTATTTATAGCAGTAGCTTATATTAAAAGTACATTTAGCGGAAAATGCAACCTGTAAAGTGCATTTTCTAACCATTGCGACCAGATAAAGCTTGTCCGACCAGTAATTTTGTAAATGTTTGGAGTTAAGCTATCGGGTGGCATCCAATTTTTGCGTGGCCGCGATGAGATAGGTAATCTTACGGTCGGCTCCCAAACTATAATCATTTAAAACGCGATTTCATCCTAAAGATTGTTTATTACGATTTAATTTTTACTTGGGATATATGTAGGTACTATAGGGCAAGTTTTGGATTCGTGCAAAAAAAAAATTTCGAGATAACAATCAAACATCACATTACGATGATAGAGAACACGAAAAAAGTGGGTGGGTGAAATTCTGTCTGTCTGTCCGTACCTCAACCTACAGCCTAAACCACTGAAGCGATTTTCTTCAAATTTTGAACTTAAGGTTTTTTTGTAACTCTCCAGAGGGGAAATTGAATTTTTTTCTTAGCTCAAAAAATAACGGTACTTGCCATACAACCATTAAGGAAAAGCTTATTTATCTCAAGAACGGCTCCAACGATTTTGATAAAAAAAATCAGTGTATTATTGTAGATATGATTTACCTGCCATATAACGGTTTTTTTGATTTTTGATTTTCTCACTAACCGCTCATCCGATTTCAATGAAATTTTTTGCAAAAAGCTTTGTTGGAATCTAAATGATACTGCATACGAAAATTTTTGAAAAAATAAATTCTGGGTTTTTAAAAAAAGATTAAAAATTTTTTTTTGAAAATTCAATATTTCAAAAATGAGTTGATGAATGGTTTTGAAATATCAGTTTTAAATGTGTATTAACATATACTCAAAATTGGCATATCAATTTTTTTTTTTGAAAAATGTTACAAAAATTTTATATATACAAAATTAATTTTTAAGAAAACGGCTCCAACGATTTAAAATTTATTTTTTTTTGCATATATTCATATTTTTTCAAGTAATCAAATGGCATACTTTTTTTGAGCTCTAAGTTATTTATCAGGCTGTTTATACAATTAAAAGAACGATTTAAATGCTTTTTATACTTTTTCGTTTTTCTATAATTACTTGAATATTTTTTAAAGTTCTTAAGCCCCACACAACTTGAACATAAGAGCAAGTACGTGCGATCCAGTCGTGCATTTTATTTTTTAACTAATTGACCCAAATGGGGTGCCAAAATTTTTTTGTAACCTTGAAACGAACTTTAAAAATTCATAGAAAAAAATTTATGGCTGACCAATTACTTAAAATAGTTGACCTTTTATCAGGATCTAGATTCTAGAGATCTTTTAGATGGTAAAATTTTTTTGCAAATTTACCACAAATGAGGTGCCAAAAATCACTCGTGACCTTGAGAAACCTTAAGTCTTGATTACAAGTTATCTAGGGCACCAATTTCTAGGACTAGTTGACCTTTTCTGACCAATTAGATGGCATTATTTTTTCCCAAATTTTTCATATATGAGGTGAAAAGGTCCAGTGTATATTTTGTAACCCATAACTTTTTCCGCTAAGTAGTAAACATTTAAAAATTTTTGATTTTTACTTTTCCTTCTTAAAATGTTCTTATATACATTTTTTTCAACTATTCAGCTCAATAGGAAATTTTCTACAAAAAAATGCGGGTGTTAAAATTTTAAGTTCGGCTTAGTTTAAGTCAAATTAAATAAAAAATGGCAGTAAGATGATAATACATTTTAACGGGCTGAACTTTGCATTTGATGATAATATTTAAAGAAGAAATAGTCAATTCATTCAAACCCATTTAAAAAATAATAAGGTATTGAACGGTCCCTAAAGTTACTGACACAATGCCAAGAAAAAAAAATAAAATAGGTATATACAAACAGAGTTTTTTCTCGTTTTGAATATTTTTGTTTTCGTTATAAACTATACAACCAATTAGGAAGGGTCAAGAAAATGATAACTCGACGTCTTTTTCAAAGTTTTATTTTTGTAGTTCTACATATTACTGACACAGACAAGAACGTCTCCAATTCTCGCCCTCAGGTTCGAGATTACAAGGAAGACCGAATTGACGGTTTAGAGATCAAGCCATCGTGGATACCAGTGTGCTTGGTCTGGATATAATGGGAAATACTATGCTTAGGATAGTAAAGAATAGAAGGCCACCGTGTCTCAGGAAAAAGACCGCCCTTCATGAATCAGGAGAACGTTACATAGTTAGTAAACGAAATAATTTTATTGTCAAACCATGCGTACATTTTTAATGCTTGATTTTAAAGCCTTAACCCTTTAACAACCATGTGGGCATATACACGATTCAGTCTTCCATTTTATAGGAAATGGATTTTCATATTGAACTTTTTTAATTTCTGACCCTGTAGCCGTCCCAAAATAAATTTGCGGATACGGCCCTGCTATTGAATTTAAACAATTTGTATATGCTTTCAAAAAAGCTAGGTTCAATGGCTTCTATCAAGCGAAGTGTAACAGTGTCTCGTGAATGTCATGAGAACTTTTCTCATCCAATATCCAGCAATTTTGTTTACTATTATTGATAATAAATCGAAGTTTTTTAAGAAAATAAATAGAAAAATTATTCATAGCCAAAGACTATAAACAATTAATCCATTCATTACTTATTTTTTGTGGAGTTTATGAATAAATTCAATTTTAAAAGGTAATTGCGGCCTTTACTCCAAAATGCGTTTCGCCCAGGCATGGTGGTGGGCTCATCAGTTAGATGCCACCATACCCAATCTAAGACGCATTGTTTAGTCGATGGTTACCGACGTCTGCATATAACAATTTAGTGAGAAAACTCACTGTGAATTGTATATATGCTGTCTAAGGAACTTTGGTTAAAGTTGTGCACTTAGAACTTTGTTGTTGTTTTGCCCGTGGCCAGGCGAAGTAATAAATCGAAGTTTTTTAAGAAAATAAATAGAAAAATTATTCATAGCCAAAGACTATAAACAATTAATCCATTCATTACTTATTTTTTGTGGAGTTTATGAATAAATTCAATTTTAAAAGGTAATTGCGGCCTTTACTCCAAAATGCGTTTCGCCCAGGCATGGTGGTGGGCTCATCAGTTAGATGCCACCATACCCAATCTAAGACGCATTGTTTAGTCGATGGTTACCGACGTCTGCATATAACAATTTAGTGAGAAAACTCACTGTGAATTGTATATATGCTGTCTAAGGAACTTTGGTTAAAGTTGTGCACTTAGAACTTTGTTGTTGTTTTGCCCGTGGCCAGGCGAAGTAATAAATCGAAGTTTTTTAAGAAAATAAATAGAAAAATTATTCATAGCCAAAGACTATAAACAATTAATCCATTCATTACTTATTTTTTGTGGAGTTTATGAATAAATTCAATTTTAAAAGGTAATTGCGGCCTTTACTCCAAAATGCGTTTCGATGCCACCATACCCAATCTAAGACGCATTGTTTAGCATTATTGATAATATCCAGTGAAAAAGTGACTCATTAGAGAAAAAGATCAGCATCAGTACTAACAATTTGTCTAACACACAATATTGATAAATTCTCCGTTGTCCATCCATGGTCACTGACAATTTAGAAAGATAGAAATTAATAAAAATAACTTTATTTTTGTGGACAATAATTTGCTAACTTTATTATTATCTGGTATTTCTATTTAAACTGTCTACTTAGAGTTTAGAGAGAAGTTATAAATTGTGTGGGGAAGCTAAATAAATAATACATATGTAGCTTAGCTACACACATACAGCCTGGGTCGAATAAAATTAACTTCTTGATGGTTGAAGCAACTAAAACATACTAAAACCTATGAACAAAAGATATGCTTTGTGAATTTGTAGACATTGGCAAATAAAAATAAATAAGCAAATGAAAAATGTATATAAATGTTTTTCTATGTCCAGGATCAACGATCGAATTCAAAAGAGATCCAAGCCCACGAGAAGTTGACAATTGAAAGTATTGTATGTATACAAAAGAGAATGTAATCAATCATGCAATTAGGAGTAACTAACTAGGTAGCTGACACTAAATATTATGATAAGTTGAGTATTGGATAGTGATCTTAAATTGAGCATAGGGTAAATAAGAAATGTTTGTCAACAAACATATGGCGTTTTTCTTTTTTGGCTCTGAGCAAAGCTCTTAGCAGAGGCTGAGCGATCAGAGCAGACCTCCGGGTAGTTTATGATCAGATTCCTCAGATTTAATTATGAAACACACTTGAGCACTGAACTGTCATTTCATAGGTGTTTTTGGTAAGTTTCGTGAAATTTCTTGCAATTTTTTTACAATTGACGGGCGACTGTCCAGGGACTGTCCAGAGAATCCATTTTAAATTATGTATCAGTAAAAAAAATAAGTGCAGTTGGCTTCGCTCAGCGTTTCGCTCGATTCTCTCGGTCATTTAATCCTGATGGCTCCGATGGAAAAAAGAAACGCACACTTTTTATGCTCTGATATGTCTGAGCTAAAAAAGAAACATAGAATTTTTGTTTGACAGTTCTGTGATCTACTCTGAGTTAAAAAAGAAAAACGCCAATAGTTTAAATTTTTTTTTATTTAAGCTTTAAACTGAAAATTGTTCTTATTATTGAAAAAAATAAGCAATGAATGATAAAAGGGTTTTGCCACGCTACCAGGAAAGTATTGCTATCATTTGGTACCGGAAACTAGAACGATACCGAGACGATAGCAGAGGTCTTAAGCATCGGAAACGATACCGAGACGTTTCCTAGCCGATACCGTACTTTATGGACTGAAATAATAGACACAAAATCACGTACCGTTTGGTGTAGGTACAGCAATCCCCCCGTATACACGAGGGATGCGTTAAAAAAAAAAAACACTGCGTATACCGAATTCACGTATGTGGAGACTAAAAATTCTCTGAAAATGTAGGTGTGCTTTCCAAGAAAAGCAATTTTGCGTGTAATTAAATTTTTAATTTTTTACAAAAACTGGATTCGACTGTTCAATTTTTGACAGAGCAAGATTTAGATCTTACTTTTCTGGAAGTTTTTCGCGCCTTTGCTGAAAAAAAAGATATCAAGAGATAGCTTAAGTCCAAAATTTACAAAACCACTGATTGGACACGCATTTCATGGTTCATGTAAAAGTAAAAATTCAAAATAGGGTTAGGGCCTATAAATTCCGCAAGGGTGAATGATTTTCAGTGTACACATCGTATTCTGGTTCAAAATGTATGGGAATCAATATGCTTCTTGTGTACAAGTTATCAGTCAAAAATGTAAATGTTTATGTGAACTCGATTTTCTATTTACACAGTACCTAAATCTCACGCTTAAGGAAGCCGCAGTTTTTAATGTGGTATTCTTGGTAACAAAAATTGATTTGTTTTCCCATCAGATCTGTCAGAGCACAGATTTTGACAATTAAAGCCTTCCAATGGACAAACAAATCAATTTTGCAGACCTGGATTTTTTGGCACATTTAAAGCCCAAAGCGGGACGTATGGTCACCATGATAGAAAAATGAAATGAGAAATGATTGAGTTCCAGCTTACCTGCTCAACGATAGGTTTAAAAATTTTAAGATACTCGGTTTTTTTTCCTCTAAAACAAGGCTATAACAGTGTTTCCCAACCTTTTTTGTGCTATGCCCCACCAAAATTTTTCCAAGATTCAAATTTCGCCCAAAATTATATTTATACAATTTTCAATATTAAAAAATTTGAAATATTTTACTTAAAAACTTGAATGATTAAAAGTTAGGAAGAAATCACCAGTAACAAAAACATCTTTCTTTTGAGTCCGGCGATAAATTTTCCAGATGTTCAAGAAGGTGTTCACTTCGACATCACTCATTTTTATCTCACTCGATTTCTGAGAAAGAAAGAGATGGCCAAGTGAGGCAAAAGTTTTAAATTTCTTGAAAATTCCTGCCTCTCCTAGGAGTGAGAAAATAGAAGAAAGACTCAAAATGAGGCGACTCACTTGACGCTGCTCTGAACATCGGCACAATCCAGCAAACTCATTTTTAACGGTTTCAGTCACTTCAATTTTTGGAGCCAATGACACCAACCCAAATGTGTGTTGTAAATATATTTCGATTCAAAACGTTTGTAATGCATCAGAATATCCAAAGTCGAATTACCCCCCTGTGGGGCGTGGGCCCCACGTTGGGAAACATTAGCTTAGCAGTCCTGCTGTACAAATTGAACTCCTTTCCAGGTTGGAGTCAGTAGATTCTATAATACCAACAAGCGAGTGAATCCAATATTTTTCTTCCTCAGTAATTTGATAGCAAAACTGAGAATTTTTGCTGCTGCGTTCACGAGATTGAAATTGCTGAGCTTTTTGAGAGCTCATTTTTCTGAACATGCATTTTCTCTTTCGAAGAATAATTAAGTTTTTGAGAATATTTTGATTTTTTTTTGATCGTTTGTATTTCTTCAACATTAAAAATATGGAGTAATCTGATTTTTGCACTGGGTACTTCAATTGGTTTCTCGGAAACGGCTCTAGGGATTGGAATGAAATTTTCATTTTTTTAAGGTTTAGGAAATAATTTTTATTGAAATCGCCTTGCGCTATGCCCATTTTTCGTAGACTTGGTTTTTCGGAATGCGGCAACGATTTGGATGAAATTTTCAGACTTGGTTCTTCTTAGCTGGAAGTAAATTTAGTCAAACCCACCTACTAGCAGAGTTGGGTTGCAATCATTACATTTGTAATTTAATTAATAATTAATTACATCTGAATTACGATGCATGTAATTAAGGTGTAATTCAATTACATGCAATTACCCAGTAATTGTAATTGAAAAATTCAATTACAATTACATGTAATCGGTAATTTAATTGAATTACGTACTGTAATTGGAAATGTAATTGAATATCAGTATCATAGCTGAGAGGAAATTGGGCAGAATAAAGCTTCAAAAGCTTGCCCTATTGCTCTTAAATTGAAATGGTTAAATAAACATAAGATAATGTCAAACAAAACTATTGATGAGAAAGTTTTCATTTACTGTATCAAGAGAAATAGCCCAGGAAAATTAGACAAACAAATGGCCAAACTTCGAAAAAATTGCGACAAAGCTGATTTTTGGTGGAGTGGCTTATTATGACGTCTTAAACATTTCCTGAAAAGTACCCTAAATTTGGCCCGGGGCTAAATTTTTTAGGGGGGTGAAATAGGTTGAAGTTCAGTTTTGTGTGAATTGCTCCTAAACTATCGGTTTTATTGAAAAATGTGAAGGTAAAAATTAAAGCTGATGTTATTCTACACAAAAAATGTTAACGTACTTTTTTTCGTAGAACCAATAGTTTCAGAGAAAAACGTTCAAGAACTTCATGGTGCAGTGAGTTTAGTCCAAAAAATTTATAAAATTTTTGCTTATCGCTGGGAAAATTTTGTTTTGTGATTTATGTTTAAGTACAGCTCCTTATTGTAAAATCAAGTTTTTGGGGTGGTAGTTGAAAGGGAATGGCCGCCAACTTGAAAACAAGGTTGATTTTGTTTTTGTTTAGCAACTCGTTGAAATTGCGTTTATCAAAAAAATTACCAAAGGACAGATTTTAGACGATTAAATTATCTAAAAAATGAATCATTAAACAGCTCTGTATGTTTATTAATCTCAAAGTATCAGCGGATCAAAGGTCACCTATGCCTCATATATGGTGGGGATGAAATGACGTTTTTTAAGGTTTTTCGCTTATTTGTGAATTTTGTTGATGATGTCTAGAAAATATATTGCACTGCTTTTGACTGTCTGTAAAATGAGTCTTCTATTCTGACCGAAAAAATTCACAAATAAGCGAAAAACCATAAAAAACCGTCGGTACTCACCATATATGAGGCATAGGTGACCTTTGATCCGCTGCAACTTTGAGATTAATAAACATATAGAGCTGTTTAATGGCTCATTTTTTAGATAATTTAATCGTCTAAAATCTGTCCTTTGGTCATTTTTTTGAAAAACGCAATTTCAACGAGTTACTAAACAAAAACAAAATCAACCTTGTTTTCAAGATGGCGGCCATTCCCTTCCAACTACCACCCCAAAAACTTGATTTTACAATAAGGAGTTGTACTTAAACATAAATCCTAAAACAAAATTTGCCCAGCGATAAGCAAACATTTTATAAATTTTTTGGACTAAACTCACTGCACCATGAAGTTCTTGAACGTTTTTCTATGAAACTATTGGTTCTACGAAAAAAAGTATGTGAACATTTTTTGTGTAGAATAACATCAGCTTTAATTTTTACCTACACATTTTTTCAATAAAACCGATAGTTTAGGAGCAATTCCCAAAAAACTGAACTTCAACCCCTTTCACCCCCCCTAAAAAATTTAGACCCGGGCAAAATTTAGGGTACTTTTCAGGAAATGCTTAAGATGTCATAATAAGCCACTCCACCAAAAATCAGCTTTGTCGCAATTTTTTCGAAGTGAAAGTCTAATTTTCCTGGGCTAAAACGTGGTTGGCCCACTAAAGGTCAATGAAAGTTTGATTTCAAACAACGCACTTTCTCTGGGAGTCCGTCAGAGTTTCGAAAGGCAAAGTTTCGAAAAATAAAGTTTCGAAAAACCATAATTTAGAAAGGACAAAGTTTCGAAAAGATAAAGTTTCCTAAGATAAGTTTCGAATAACGGAATTCCGCGGAGAGAAAGTTTCGAAAAGTAAAAGTTCCGCAAGATAAGGTGTCGAAGGAAAAGTTTCGAAAAAAAGTTGCGAAATTCTCGGAACTTCCTTGCTCCTTAAGAGATTTCTACGAAATTGACATAGGTAGCTATCACCTGATACACAATTAAAAAAGAAAAAACAATTTTCAAAACAGGGTGTTCCAAAAATATGTCATCATATTGCAACCTCGTTGTCCCTCAATCGATTTAAATGAAATTGACACAGGTGATAGCTGAAACAGAATTAAAACAAAAAAATATTTTCAACAGGGTGTTCCACAAAAATATCAACTTCGTTGTTCCCTGAGCGATTTCGATGAAATTGGTGCAAAATTTTCAATATTTTCAACATTTTTTTTGTCCATTACCAACCAAAAAACAAATGTAAAAATCTTTCTTAGTTTTTGAGAAATTAAGAAAACACTAAAGGTACTTTACCAAAAAATACCGAAAAAAAATGGATAAATTATGGATAATTCATGAATAAATTAATTTTTTCGGGCTTTTTTGGTAAAAGTACCTTTTGTTTTTTCTTAATTTCTCAAAAACTAAGAAAGATTTTTACATTTGGCTTTTGGTAGTGGACTAAAAGTAATAGGGGCATTGAAAATTGAACACAAAAAAGTGCTTAGTTACGTTAAATTTTAAAAAATGTCGACTTTTAATTTTGACTTTGAAATTTATTTTATCAAAAACTATTCGCTTAAACAACTTGATTTAAAAACCAAATGTAAGAATGGAGTATTAGCACTAGAATGGACTATAGCACATTAAGATGTGTTTTCGTTGATTTGTATTGTTTTTTTGCCTTTAAAGTCAATGTTTCAGAAACTACCCCCCTGCCTCCCTGAGGCTGAACTTTCCCCCCATATAATTTTTTTCTTAGAAAAACCCCAAGAACCACACCCTAAAATATATCCACTCAGGTCCGGGACACCCTGTATACAAAACTAGTTTTTAAGAAAGCCGCTCCAACGATTTAATTTTGTTTACATTATATTCCTATTTTTTCAAGTAATAAAATGGGTTTCAGCTCTAAGCTATTTTATTTGTTGTTTTTACAATTTAAAGAACGATTAAAATGCTTGGTTATACTTTTTTATATTTTTTTCTACTATGCACATCTTAAGGTCTTAAAATTCAAGCAACTTGAACACAAGAGCAAGTACGTGCGGTGCACTTTATTTCTTTTAATTACAAAATTAATTACAATTTTAATTACAAAATTAGTTACATTTTCTAATTACATTGAACCTACTTTTCGATTACTGATTTAATTACATTTCAATTACTTTTGTGTAATTACAATTAAATTACTAATTGCCTGTAATTGTAATTGTGACTTTCAATTGCAATTACCCAGTAATTGGGCTGTAATTGAATTACAGTTGAATTACTAAGTAATTAGCCTGTAATGTAATTGGACTTCTAATTACCCAACTCTGCCTACTAGTACACCTTTTATTTAATATATTCGTTTCCGGAATTGGTTCCAGTGTTGTTTTTATAAATAATCAGTAACACCGATAAAACCGATTTCTTTTTCAAATATAAATATAAATTCGAATAATTGATTTTGACTTATTGCATTCTTTGAGTGCAATTTGCACACCAACTGGACACTTGGACACTCATTTTAATAATGAGGAGGTGCTACTCCATCACCGGGAACAAGAATTAAATAGCTATCATAATTATTATATAGGCTTGCATGCAGAAGGCCTCAGCTTAGAGATCTTGGACCCCCGTATTCTTATCAAGAGTACTCAGTAGTTTCTTTAAATGTGATGTTTTAGTTGCTATACCCATTATCTGGACTTTTGAAAAAACGCAACATTACCTACAAAGGTGCCAACCACGACATGCAAGACTTTGATTTTTTTTTTATATACAAATTTAAGATCCATCTTAAAATACCAGTCAGTTGTTGCTATCATTCACACCCTAAAATTGCTGTGGGGTCTTAGTCTAAATGACATTTCAAATTAGTATATCATTTCGTAAAAATACATAAACTTGGCTTAAGAAATAATAAGCTGGGGTGCGATCCACACTTGTAACTTCCCATTAATGTCCTTGGAAACTAAAAGCACAAGAGCTGAAAAGAAATTCGAGGAGTGGATAGCCAAAATATGAGTAAGAGAGCTTATAGTTTTCACTAGTCAACAATTAAGTCTAAAAAGTATATGTTAAACGCGTTGGTATGATCGACATGATGCATGTTATGCTTTAAAAAAAGGTCTGCAATAGTTAACGCATTGAACTTCATTGCAGAATGCAGAGAGGCGAGAAACCGAATACACGATCCGAAGGTAATGGACTGATACGAAAATAACACCTATTTTGGTCATTGTGCGGAATGTTATTTTAGATCGTTTTAATGCTGCTAGTAAGAAAATTCAAGATTTTCAGTCGATTTATCAACCGTTGTCCAAATTTATGGTTCTCTGGCTGCTTTTCTTCAAAAAAATTTCCCGAATATGAAGAAATTGCAAAACACTATCTGGAGTCCATATTTTTTTTTCGTTAAGATAATCGCCGCAAAATAATCAGAAACTACAGTCAGATGAGTCACGGGCACATATTTCTGGGCAAGAGAATTTTTGAATAAGTATTTATTATTCTTATTTTGAATACTTTGAGCATACAATTAGTCAGACGTAAAAGCGTAGCTCTACCTTCAATTTCTTAGAAAATCTATCTAAAATTGATACAACTGAGTTGAAAAATCAAGCAAATAGACTAGTTAATAAATATCCGGATGATTTAGAAGTGACATTTGGGCAATGAATGCCTTAACTTACATTATCAACTGAAAAATTTATTGAATAATACAGATGATGTTTGCTCTGCACGAAATATGTATGTACATATATACAATACCTTACATTCGTGGAAGCTTCGCGATGTTTATCCTCATGTGGACATTACTCTAAAATTTGTTTAAACATTCCTGCTACAAATTGTGCGGGAGAAAGATCCCTTTCCACCTTAAAAAGGGTTACAAACTATTTATGTGGGTTCAAGATGGATTTAATGCCCTCGCATTATTGCCCATCATCAAGGCTCAATTAATATTAATAATCGACGTTTTTTTTCCCGAACCAAAGCGAGGAAAAAGAAATTGATTTCATAAGTTAAAAAAAGTTTATTCACTATTTACCTATCACAAGTACCAACTTAATGTGTAATAAGCAAACCAAAAAAAAAATTTATATTTTAAATTATATTTAACTGTTTAAGGGTTTGTTTCACAATGTCTGAGTAAAGTTCTGATTTGTTATTCGACAGTTAAATTATCCGGAAATTAAATCCTCTCATTAACGAACTTTGCGTTTCACAATGATCAAAGTATTAAAATAATGTGTCAATTAGTTATTCGAAAGTTATAACAGTTTTCCAGACAAAATAATTTTGACAGAATGAAAATATTCAAAACAATAAATAATAAACATCATCAAAATTCAACCGAGACCTCGAAACAAATTGCAAAAAGAGATTTTTGGAGAAGATCATAACGAATACATTCGTCTGCTGCATGTAGTGGTACCATACTTCGAAAAAGTGCATCAGAAGTACACTTTTTTTTGAAAATTTAATTTCATCAAAAAGAAAATTGCTTTAGTGAGAGTAGGCTAACCACTTCAAACTCATAAAACTTTGAAATTTGACGGCCTCTCTTTTCGTGGTTCCAAAACGATGAATAAACGTTCCCGAAAATATTTGTTTTGGGTGTTCAAACGTAAAGCGGTGACTCTATGTTCCTTCGGTGCGAGTTTGCATATGAAAGACGTTAAAGTGACCCTCAAACCACTGCTGTTTTTATCGCGTTTTGCTGCAGTTAAATGGAAATCAAAAAGTTTTTTCGTTATTCATAAATTCATATAATATATGTACATGTACATGTATGTACATTAGGATGGTCGTTATAATGGGGTTTTTTGAGTTTTAATATTTGGATGGGTCTAAATTAGCTCTAAATGAAGAAAAACAAATTCCCTAATTTTTTCATATTTTTATTTTAATCCCCTTTCCAAAAAGCTACAAAACATTACTGTAAGTAACCGTTGTTTTTTTAATTAATTTTTGTCTATTTTATGCAAATATTTTATTAAATTGCCCTTCCCGTCCAAGCGGGGAGAGATATTACCCCCCTCCTGTAGCATTTTTTTCTTGTCTAGTTCCCACTTACATTCTCTGAATTTTTTTGGCAGATCTCACGCAAATTTTCTAGTATGCAAAAAAGAGGGAAATTTAATTTACCCCTACCAGCGACTATAGGGGATGAAAATAAAAATCAGAAAAAATTAGGGAATTTTTTTTTATTCATTTAGAGCCGATTTGGGTCCATCCGGGATGACCTTTTTTTAACGACCACCCTAATGCACATATTTATGGGAACTCTGGTAGTCCAAATCTTTCAATTTTGATTTTAAGTCCAAACCATCATAATTTCTGTGGTTTCGGAGAAACATGATAACTCAATTTTGAAATGTCCACCTTACATCGAGCTTGCAGGAGCCAAAACGGGTGCACCGATTTCTTTTAAATTTGAAACATACACCCCGATTACCGAATCTGACGAATGCTCATTCGTCGGATTCTGTAATCGGGGATAATTTGACAAAGAGCATGTTCATATTTTCGTAACTAATCTAAATTTGAGGAAAATCAGTAAACTCGTGTCGCTATAAGCGATGCAAAATGGACGTAAAGATGCAGATTTTAAAATGAAGTTATCATGTTCCTTTCCTACCAAACAGCATACCTACAGATTTATTTGTTTTAAAGTTCACACTCGCATCTGCGAATGATTTAATTGCCAGTTAAATTTGATAATCAGTACTTCATCTGGCCATTAAAATACTTAGAACTTTAATTACTAGTTAAACCTAATCGAATATTGTGAAACATAAATTAGATTTTTAACTGACGAATAAGTTCAAAGTAGCTTAATTGAAACTATAATCAGATATTGTGAAACAAGCCCTAAATATTTTATTATTAGACACTGGTCTTTAGATTTTGACAATAGGGCGATTCCGCTGGAGACGATTTTCGGCATAAATTTTTAAAATACAATATTTTTTACTTTTTTTGATAACAATGCATAGCAGAAGGACTTTTTATCAATAAAAAAATTATTGTTCACCAAATTTAAAGAAAACATTTTTTACGCTTCGCAAAACTATCACACGAAAGGTCGGAGCAAACTGCAATTATCATGACTGTTAAAAAAGCGCGAAATAGATATTACCGACAGTTTGAGGTAATGATTCACTTGTAAGACTTGTGGTCACAAATGTGATTTATTCGTTTGTTCAAAAATATTGAAATATTTGTTATTACTTTTTCAGTATTATTTATCGCAAAAAGACATTGTAAGATTGTTGCACTCGCGATAAAAAAGATATAAGAGTTTGTTTTTTTTTTCACAAAAATATAAGGTGCTTTCGTTTTGAAACTATGTGAAAGTAAGAAAAAACAAAAACAAAATTAAATCAGTCGTATCAGGAGTAAATTGTAAATTGAACTTTGAAAAAACACTGATTCAAATTGGTTGCACCCGCGATCGTGAAATTAGAATCGCGGGTGCAACTTACTGACAACTACCATTATTGAGTGATGTATTATATTTTATTTTAAAATATGCTTTGAATTATAATTTTTGTTGTTCAAGGTTGACTTTTTTAAACATTTTTAATATAGTATTTTGTTCTTTTTTTATAAAAATGGCAGGGAAACAAGGAATTTCACAACCTGGCACGAAATCTATCAAAAAACATCTAATTGATACTTTTTTTCTGAACAGTAAATTGAAGAAGGGAAAGAAAAGACGTGTTAGTAAATAAATGGGAACGATTGAAAAACATACTGGGTTTTCAATCAACATTTTTTTTAATCACAAGACGGAACCAACATTCCTGGGACACGAACTTTACTGCATCGTTTCAAGAGCACAGATAGTTGAAATCTACCATCATCGAGATTTAAAGCCACTTATACGATCAGTGCACAAAGAAATTCTGTTTTCTGATATATGTATATCTGCTCCTTTTTCATACGTACATCGGGCCAATCCCTCCTCATTAAAAAACAAAAACTGCGCTATTCCGATGTTTTTAGTGATTCAGACGATTAATCTCCAACAACCTCTCTTGGACTTCTTATATTACCAGCAGAGGCATGCCTTGAAACCTGTTCTATTTTCACTGCAATAGTCTTGCCAAAAGATGTTTGCGCGGGTTTGTATCTATGTTCTCTTACAGTACCCTGCAAGTTCGGCAGAAAAATAACACTTTATTGTAACGTAGGGTTGTGTTTAAACCATATGGTTGAAGAGGGATTTGTAAGATCACAATTTATGATGCCAATTGAAGACATGATCGTAAAATTGCAAGCAATAATATATTCCCAGTATTTTCGAAAAATATTAACATATTTGATAAAAACTTGGTAATAATTAATAGAAAAGTGTACTAACCAGCATTATATGTCACTTAATCTCTAATCCAGTTCCGTTATATCATTTGTTTTATATAATATTCATTAAAGTTAGACGAGTTTCACCCGCGATAATTTGATGTTGCACCTGCGATTGCTTTAAGATCGAAAAACTCGTTATTTAATTTTGTTTTCTAACTTTATTTTTATTTCTTTAGTTGTTTGGATATACGTCGTTCAGTAAAATGTAAAAAGAATATAATAAATGTTTCTCAATTAACAGACTTTTGGGTTTTTCGTACTATGATCCAGAAAGGTGGGCCAAATTCGTTGCACCTGCGATCGCACTTTGAAACCTTTTTCCGAAAATCTATTTATTTCATTTAAATTATATAAATGAAACCAAAATTAATATGTCAAAATGATACCCATCAAGTAATAATTTCATTAAAATAAGTTTGCATTTTTCTATAAATATACTCGAAGTGTGTCTTAATGTTGCACCCGCGATAATGGAATCGCCCAATACCTTTACATACAAAAAGGGGCGGCACATCGGACAGGGCCTTGGGCGGCATCTAACCTAAATCCGATACTGCTCTTCACCGTAAAAAAAAGTACAGAAAAACGGTTGCAGAAGTTACGTCAACTAGCACAATAACAAACGATTCAAATTGTTGCATACAACGCAAACACGCAGCTTTCCATTCTATGGTACATAGATTATGTAGCTGACCTTTCGGCAATAAATTACAAGGAAGAGTGTAAAACAATAAAACAAATCGCGAAAATAAACAGATACAAGGAAATTTTGATCGATCGTCTTATCAAAAAACATACAGACAAAATAACGAGACAGAAATATTCTACGTTGTTTTTGCAACACCAAAATCTTACCGAACAAAATATTCGTGTCGCGATATCTTATGTACCAATCATAACGAATAAATTGAAAACTAAGTTTCGGAAATACGGTATGGATATTGTGTACACAAGCCAAAACAAACTTTCAAATTTATTGGGATCAACAAAAGACAAAACTGCCAATTTAAATAAATCCGGGATTTATGCAATAAAATATGGTGAATGCGAAAGTGTTTATTACGGCCAAACAAAAAGAAATGTCTTATCGCGCTTTAAAGAACATAAAACCTACATTCGCAACAACTAACCTTACAGATCGGCATTAGCTGCACATGCACTTAACAATAATCATTTAGATCTCGATGCAAATAATGTGCAACTTGTTAAGGAAGTGATTGACGACCGAAAGCTCGATGCATACGAGAGTTTTAATATACAAAAAGACCGAAACTCTATGAACCTAGATTACGGCAAGGCAATATCGAATCGATCTTGTTCTCTCATTTTGTTTAAAACCACCTTCAATGACTCACAACATAGCACGCACTTTGCCCCTTTTCAACTTAGTCGTGAATCGTGATGCTGAAGATGGAATGACAACATTCCGAAATGCATACAAGGTACTTCTTTTTACTCGTTTTTTATATTTTGTGTTGTACAATTTGTGGTTAGTGTTAAAAGTAAAAAAAATTTGTGAAATCATTTAAGGTGTTCGGTTCAATTATTTGATTTTATTGAAAAAACTGGTCTCAAATGAAAAAAAGTATTTAATTGTGGTATGTTACTGTCCTCCTGGCCTCCTTAGAGAAGATTACCTCAAAGAACTTGATGAAAGTCTATGTAAGCTTACGTCCATTGTACAATGTTGTGTTATTAGGTGGCGATTTTAAAGCTAATATATTGGTGAATAACTTTTATTCAAAAAGGATACATTATTTTTGTGATAAATTAAACTTATCCATTTAGAATTCCCGATGGCCTACCTGTTTTCAGTCTAGTAATAATCCTTCTCTTATTGACCTGTTTTTGATCAATTCTAAGCGACTTATTTAAGAAAATGATCAAGTAAGACCCCACTTGTGACTTCATTCATGATATTATTTTTTGGTGTATACAATTTAAAAGGGGTAACTCAATAGATAGGGAGGATAGAGCTTTTACTTATCGATCATTTAAAAGCATTGATTTGTCTGAGCTTCAAGAACAAACGAATGGCGTTAACTGGCAGTAAAATTGTACTTTTTAACACGTTTATTTCTCAGTTATTTGATCGTTTTATTCCTTTGAGATTAAGACCTAATAGAACATCTAATTGTCCCTGGTACAGTCGTGAAATTAAAGTTCTCATTAGAGAGAAGAAAAGTTTTTTTTTCGCAGGTTTAAGAGAAATCCTTGTGATTATAATAGGCGACAATACCATACTGCACGAAATAAGGTATCTAGTCTTATTCAGTCCTCAAAAAGAACTTATTTAATTAAAAAACTTAAAACAACTTATGGAGCAATCTTTATGAAGCAGGAGTTTGTAAAGCAACTAAAACCGAGAAATGTCAACTGAGCGCGGGGGAAATGTGTTCATTTTTTGTTCCTCGGGTTTCTGATCAAATTTCTTTTGATGAGTCCCGTGTAAACGACAATGATGAGAATTTTTCATTTGAATGTGTGGGTGGAAATGACGTAATTGAATCAATGTGGTCAATCAAATCAAACGCCACTGGCAGTGATCACGTTTCGCCGAAGTTTATTAAACTTATTTTGTCAATTATTCAGCCATTAATTGTTTATCGTAAATTTTTGTATTTATAGTTCCCAGTTTCCTGTCGAGTGGAAAGTAGCAAAAATTGTGCTGATTCCAAAAAAAAGTAAGCCCATGTGTACCATCTGATTTCAGACCAATAAGTGTTTTATCCTATCTTTCGAAAGTTTTTGAGAGACTAGTGTACAACCAAATGATAACCATTTTAAACACACATCAAAAACTATGTAAATGGCAGTCAGGGTTTTGGATCACAGTTGTGAGTCAGCAGTTATTAAAGTTACCTCCGATCTTCGTTTTGCTTTGGGTGCAGACAACATTTTAATTTAATTTAAATTTAAATTTAAATTTAAATTTAAATTTTAATTTTAATTTTAATTTTAATTTTAATTTTAATTTTAATTTTAATTTTAATTTTAATTTTAATTTTAATTTTAATTTTAATTTTAATTTTAATTTTAATTTTAATTTTAATTTTAATTTTAATTTTAATTTTAATTTTAATTTTAATTTTAATTTTAATTTTAATTTTAATTTTAATTTTAATTTTAATTTTAATTTTAATTTTAATTTTAGTTTTAATTTTAATTTTAATTTTAATTTTAATTTTAATTTTAATTTTAATTTTAATTTTAATTTTAATTTTAATTTTAATTTTAATTTTAATTTTAATTTTAATTTTAATTTTAATTTTAATTTTAATTTTAATTTTAATTTTAATTTTAATTTTAATTTTAATTTTAATTTTAATTTTAATTTTAATTTTAATTTTAATTTTAATTTTAATTTTAATTTTAATTTTAATTTTAATTTTAATTTTAATTTTAATTTTAATTTTAATTTTAATTTTAATTTTAATTTTAATTTTAATTTTAATTTTAATTTTAATTTTAATTTAATTTAATAAAACATCGGTCTTATGATGGTGCTATTGGACTTTTCTAAGGCTTTTGATTGTATTGATCATTGTATTCTCATTTCGAAACTTCAAGACATTTTTAAGTTTTCAAACGCATCTCTACGTCTTCTTTGTAATTATTTGAAAAATAGAAAACAAACTGTTGAGGCTGACAGCAGTACGTCTGCCCCATTCTAAGTACACTCTAGGGTACCACAGGGGTCTGTTTTGGGCCCACTTCTATTTTCACTTTTTATCAATGATCTCCCAGATGTTATTGAAGATTGTTTAGTTCACATGTATCGGATGACGTTTTAATTTATTTATATACATCGTCCCTTAGGATTGATGGAAGATGCTGTTATGTGAACTAACGAAGATCTTGAAATAATTCGACTCTGGGCAGGTGAGAATAAACTTAGACTCAACCTTTCTAAGACCATTTCTATGATTTTTTCCAAAAATGTAATACATTCCGAAGATTTTCTGATATTAGTATCTCTCATCTTAAAACATCGATTCTGGGAATTTCTTTTGATAGTTATTATATAGGTTTAGAAATATTCTTAAACTTCATAATATTATGATTATTAAGGCAGGTGCCCGGAATATTATATGACACACTGCAGTTCGCGCAGTCACGTAGAGGCCTTAAGCTCATTTTACTGCGTTACTCACATACAATTGCAGAGAGATCTTTTTATGTTTCAGTGATTCGACTTTGGAATACTCTCCGTATGAATTACAAGTGATTGTCAATATATCAGTATTTCAGGTAAAGCTACTCTCACACCTTAAAAATTAAATGTATGTTTATTTTTCTTATTTACCCAGTGGGAAATTTTCAAAAATTCACCAAGGAATCCCCTGCTATTTCCTCGAGGAATGGAAGCTACACCCAAGGAATTTGAGGTGAAAGTATCGAGGAAATTAACATTGGGTTGTCATTGGCGTTCACCAAGTGATTTTCTTGGTGAATATTCAGTAGTGAAATCACTAAGAAGGTGTAACTTGCTTATTCCATAATTAATTGTATTTGATGAAACATACCGTGAATATACATCAGTGATATCACTAGGTACATGGAGTTGCTTTTTCACCTGGCCATTATATTCTTTTAGCTGAAAAATGTCATGAATGTTCACCAAGGAAATCACTTTGTGAATGGAACCTACTTAATCATCTAGTGAAATCATCAACATCGGTAGTGTGCTGTCTAATTAAAGATTAAAACAAACCAAAAAGAAGTTCTCATTTCAAATCAAAAGTTATATTTACGTTTTAACAAACGCAATTTGAGTAATCTTCAGTTCATCTTACATTGATTTTTTTACGGGAAGTCACTGTGAACTTTATCTTACAAAATGAGAACCAAAAAATCTCAAGCTCAGGACTCTGTCCATTACTATTCATCGTTGAAAACCTTGTGTTTCTCGAAAAATGATTTCTTGCAATGAATTTGTATACTGCATGGGAAGCATTGAATTCAGTTGAATTTTTGCACCAAGTAAAAGAAAGGGTGATGTCATAAAAATAATGAACTGGTGAAAAAGGCAACACCTTTTTCTAATGAAATCATTACATACATGTTCCTCGTAAAAAGTATTTCATGAATTCATTGTGCTATTCACCGAAATTTTTCCTTGAGGACGAAATTTCCTACTGGGTAAGTACTGTTATATAATTATTTAATTGTTATTCTATTATTGTTATTTAAGTTTATTTTGATTACTTTCATTTTAAATAATGAATATTAGTTTTGTTAATTTGAAGAATTAAGTGATTCATTTTTGATATTTTATATCTATATGCATCAATTTAGATTTAACTTTTTATTTATATTATACTAATTTGAAATGCTCAGCTTGGGTACTTCTTAAAAGATTAATGGCCGATTTCACGAAAGGCTTTTGTTTATTTAAGAAGCCTTTAGCCTCTAAATAATGTTTTTTGGTTTCACCAAATGCTTTTATATTTAAGAAGATTTTAAATGCCCTTGTAAACTAAAAGCTCGTTTTTGTCTCATTAAATTTTAAAAGCCTTTTTTGCTAAGCCATTCCAGTGAACAACAGCTGATATTTTGCTGTCAGAATAATTGTCCGTCATCCATAATGCTTTTTCACTTTTTCTCATAGACTTCACAACAGAACAACCTCTTTTTTTGAATCCAGGGATGTGAGCAAACTCAGTCAAACTAAAATATCCCTTTTCTACATTGGAGAAACTGAAAAATTTTAAATGTCTGATAAAATTTAGAAGGAGCTTAGATAAAAGTAATTTTAGTGTTTGTTTATGAAATTGGCCATAAGTCTTATTGTATCTCCTGTAAACTTTTTTTTTTTTTAATATATAATAATAATAAATAACAATAAATGAAAAGTCTCTCCAAATACTTTTCAAAAAGGTGCATTTCTTACCCCCACTCTTTCATTTCAAAACAGGCTTGTGAGAGTTTATGTAACTTGTGGAACTTGCGGCGGCGGCCGGCGGCGACGGTGCTAACTTGACGTCAAGATAGCACCGCCACAAACGATTTTGAAAATCTAATGATGCAGAAATGACGTCCTACTTTGGTGTTAACTTAGTGCTGTAATATCAATACACCACTTAATTCGAGTGACCTTAAAATACAGGTTAACAGTTTAGCCCAGAAACCTTATTGTCATATTCAAGGGCTAGCCGAGTGCTTTTCAAAAAGGTACAGCTTGAATTTTTACTACCAACTCTTCATGATCAAACAGCCTTTCGGACCTTGTGAGAAGCTTGTGAGGGTGTTTACTAGGCATCAAGATAGCACCGCCACAAACGAAATTAAAAAAAACTAATGATCCAGAAATTACGCCATATACTTTATTATTTTTGTAGTGAAAAACTAATTTTTAAAAATTATAATAAAACATGCTTAAACTAGTGTTTTATTTGACGGCTTTCCTATTAGAACCATTACCTCGCAGTCGAAGTGTTCAGTTATTTGAGCAAAGTCGTAATTTTTAATATTTTATTGAAAAACCATAGAAACATATAGAGTTATTTTTTTCTAATAGTCTTAAGACCGGGTTACAAGATCATCTATTATTTTCAGGACACCCTGTGTATAAATATCACATTAAAACTAAACAAATTTTAGTCATTCTTGTACCAGATTTGAGATAATACGCGTTAAGGCTCTAGCAGTAGCTCGTTGTAAAAGTGGACGTGAAGATGCAATTAATTTTTAGAGTTGATCATAATTAATTCCACATACCACCACTGATATTTTTATTGTTGAATTATTAAAATATGTCAAGGAATTTCTTCTGAGTTAAACGGTTACTGCAAGTTTTGTATGGGTAGTTGAGGTAGTACCCCATGACGTAAATGTTTGCTGGCACACAACGGAGTCTCTGTCAGCTAAAAACAAGAATATTTTTTTCAGGGGTAGCTACTTCCTCTGACGAGGAAGTAACACAACTTCCAAGAGTCATGAAAAAGTGCTTCTCATATTAGCCGTTCGAGCCCAGCAGAAAATTATACGTGCCCTACATGCCTGCTGATAACACGAACACTAGAATAAGAGTTGTGAGTCACTAGGCCCTGAGACTCCACGAGCTGTCGGGCCACCAATTTTTTTTTTTTTTTTTATAAAAGTAATGATCATGGACCTCTAAATGTAAACATTAAGAACTCATCGGTCATCACCCTTATATTCAAATTGACTTTTCTGAAAGCCCAAGCAACCAACTTTTCCGGTTTTAAGAGGAACATAAAAAGTAAATTTTATTTGATCAAACCAACTTAATATATTCTTTCAATTGAAATTTTCACCCTAAATTTACGTCATGTACATATTTGCATTTGGTCACTAATCTTATTGTATAAGTCTATTGTTGATGTTTTTTTCAATTTTTTATAAACACTAGTATCACAGCAAATTTTTACACGCAAACAATAACAAAGTATATAGTAATAACTATTTTTATGTTTAAATTTTGTTTCGAGTCTGGCTAAACACTTTTGAAGAAAACACGGATATTACTAAATTTTCTGTTCATATTCATTCATTAATTATAAATATAAGGGTACAAAAACTATTATAAGCCCGGAAATGAAAAATCAGCTTTCAACAAACAACACTCGTAGACAAAACTTCTGACCAGAAAGAACAACAGAAATTCTCAACAGCAAAAAAAACAAAAACCAAAAAAAACAGGGTGTAAGATTTAATTTCACAGTCATACATTTATTCATCTAAATTGATGTTAAAATGCTCAAAGTATCTATAAGATAAACTTCTTAAGTCAACCCATCTGCTTAGGTTTCTGCAATAAACCTACTAGATACCTGTTCTCGCAGCTAACTCAGACTTGGCAAATGTTTATGTGAAGCTCAGCTTGCTAGAACAGTGTCGGCAAGTTGTCGTCACTGTGTGTCGTTCGTCTGGTTGCTGTCGTGTCAGTCGTATCGGTTAAAATATAAGACATTCGCATTGAACTTGTTCAGTTTAAATCGAATCGCGAAACCAAACTTAGCTCTCGTAAGAAGCTTGTAAATATATCTTGATTCGCATGTGCTGCTATAGTCAATCGGGTCAAAAATAAAAAGAGGTGTTTAAGATATAGAGTTAAATTTAAAATGTTTCAATAATGACCATATACAGCGTTCTCGTACAAATTATCCTTATTTGTCACTAAATAGCTTAGAGGAACAAAAAAAAAAAAAAAAACAAACATTAAAATGGCATTATCTGATATTTTGCCGAAACTGCAAATAAATCACAACGAAGAGGACGGCAACGATGAGGAACTCATAACCAAGGTCAATATTATAAGAAATAGATTTCACATTATTATATATTTAGTTTTAATTTTTATTTTACACATAGTGCTAAGTGGTAAAGAAAAATTATTCGGCAGAGTGAACGTGTACGCTAACATTCTAATTAATACTATAATTGTGCTTGTGGGTATGGAGTGGTTATTCTTGAGCTAACATTAAATGCTATGAGGCATTAAAAAATTCTAAACTTTTCAAGTGCTTATACCTCAAGTCTTATAAGCTATCATATTAACTTATATAGCTAATATTTTGAGCAACTTTATTTTGCCGCTTTAGTGGTTACGCCAACCGCCAACCGCCAACGTCTATCGAGTTATTATAGTGTTCGCATGTATACATATACATAAGCAAAAGAACTTGTAATCGATATCACCGAGATATGTTTTTAACCATAAGATACAAAAAAAAAACATTACTTCGTCGCAATCAAGAACTAACACAGTTAAGGAAAAATTGAGTACATTGTTTATATAAATTTATCATTTGAAGTACATACATCAAAAAGTGGTTTAGAAGGGTGATCTTTTTATTTTTAATATTAGAATTTTAAATACCTTTTGTTGCAATAGTGCTTAAGAATATCACTGCACAGGTCTGAGTTCGAACTCGAGTCCGGGAGATTTAATCTACAATAATCTTATTCGTTAGTCCTGCCTCTTGTGATGAAGTTAAAAAAACCTCCAAGAGTATCTATCTTCTCATGGCGAAGTGCCTCCCAATTTAGCCGTTCGGATTCTGCAAAAAATTGTGGGTCTCTTCCATCCCTGCCAACTTAGAACAAGCTCAGAAAAACGTTTCTGAAGAAACTCAAAGACAATTAACTTTTTTTTAAATTTTCCTTGAAACGGATCTAATGACTTTAATTAACCTTCGTATGTAAGTAATGCATATCTATTAATTAATTGTTATAAAAATGCGTTTTAGGTTTTTGAAAAAAAAAAATTGGAAATTAGGGTTTCAACAATTTATTACAAAATTGTTTTAATTTTCTTCTAATTTTGCACATACGTAAAATGGAAGGGAACTCCACAATTTTCTTTTGAGCCTTAAAAGCTAGGATAGGATGAGTTTTTAATGATTAGAGATGTTCTTGAAGGATTTGTAACTTCCCAAAAGGAGGCACTAGGCTTCAAATCTATGTATGCACTGCACATAGATACATATGTATAAATATACATAGATAAATAAATACATACATTTCATCAACAAAATGAACTTATAGTTATAAAAAATAAGTTATAAAAAATTATAAAAAATAAAGGAAAATTTAATTTTGCTAGTACTTTTGTACTTTTTCACACTATATTATTATAACAATGAAGTTGTTTAAGATTACAAAGTTACAGTTAATTAACTTTGTAATCAATAAAGCCGCTTCCACATTATGTTGAATTGTGTAGATCAACATCGTTGATCAACAGTGTTGAGTTAGTTTAGACGTGTTGATCAACAATGCCAATCAAAATTTATTGACCCGAACGCAGCCCGATTCAAATGGATAGCAATTGACAAAGTTGTTCAACAAATTCCATTTTATTAGGTTTTTAATTTCATGAACAGAATTTATTGGCTTTTTTGCTTTATTAATCAATTTTTATTGATAAAAATTTGTTGTGAATAAGTATTTCATGTTAATATCGTTTTAAATTCATTATTCACAAAAAAAAAAAAAGTTGGGTACCCTCAGGATTCGACCCTATAAGAATAAGTAATTATACACATTTTGGCCATTAACCGCAAGTGCTAGCTCAAGCGATCTTGTCGTGCATTTTATTTTGTATATAATCGACAGAATGTTCTACTAAATAAAAAAGCTTTGTTGAGGTACACAACGTTAGTTATAAAAAAAAACATATAATATTTTTGCACTCTCTTAACTTGGCCACCACTCACAAATTTGGCTAGAAATCTATTTAATACTGCCAATTAAAAACCTGAAAACCTGAACGTTAAATATGAATTTAAACTTATTTTAAGTCCCACGCGTTTTTATTATCTGCAAATTTTTAATATTTGCAAATTAATTAATTTATGCAAAAAAAAAAAAAAATTGAATTAATATCTAGTTCAATGGCAATGATGGCTTAACTTGGTCTTTAGTGTATGTATTGGTTTCGTATGAAATAAAATGCATTACTAATAGTGAAATCAGTGAAGGAAAAATAAATGCAATAATTCACGTTCTCAGGGTTATTATTTTATGTGCGGTATAGGGGTGAACCACAGGTATAACATTCTAAAAGTCCCCAGCTCAGGGCCACGAGCTTTAGGCAGGAGGTTGTGTTAATGGTCACATTTTGTAAATTTTCGTGGATATTTTGAAGACTAAACGCATGAGCGGAAAATGTACACTACAAAATGAAAGAATATTGAAAAATTAGTTTTTTTTTTTCAAAATTTTAAGTTTGAAAACATTTTTTGCTGAGAAAATTTATTTAAAAAATTGATTTGAAAATAAACCAAAAGAATGGGCTTTTGGCTATTTAATTAACCCCTACAGCAACTGTTGGGAATGAAAATAAAAATCTGAAAAAAACAAGATTTTTTTTTTTTCATTTGGAGCTGATTTAAGGTGCCGTCACACCGTGCAAGTAAAGTACTTGCAGCAATTATTTCGAAAATTTTGATTTTGAAATATTCGTGCTAGTACTTGCAGAGAGCAGTCACACCAGAAAAGTAAGTTGCTTGCTAAAACGACTTTCTACTTGTTTCTACAGAAAACTTGCTGCAACTACTTTTAGGGTCGTCACACCGTGCAAGCAAGTACTTGCTGGAATTAACTTGCTGCAAGTAATTGCTGAAATTGATTGCTGAAATTACTTGCTGAAAGTTGTTGTTGGTATGAGTAAAAGAATAATGTAAGTGATTTCTTACAACCCACCCACAACGACGCCCACTTTTATCACATATCTACTATATCTCGGCAACGGAACTTGCGATCTGGATGAAAGTTTCAGAGTTGATGCAAAAGCAAATTGTTGATATATTTTTTGCTCAAATCTGCCCACTACCACGTCCACTTTTATATGTAGACTTCTCAAAAACTGCTCTTAGGATTACTGTAGGTATAAGATATTGTTTATACAAGTAAGAAAAAATTGCTGGTGATGTTTTAGATCCAAACACAACCACGCCCACTTTTATCATCATGTGTCCATATTTCCATACCTTAAAAACGGTTCTAACGATCTACATTGAATTTTATATGTAGGTATATGGTTAAATTTATTCTAAATAACTTTGAATCTAATGAGCTCAATTTTAATATGAAATAAAATAAAATTAACTAAATAAATAAATAAATAAATAATTGAAAAAAATATATTATTTTTTTTGTTTTATTTAATTTAGTAGAAAACTTTTAGTTTTAACAAACACAACGATTATAAAATTGTTTTGCGACGCGTTTCGGAATCTAATTCCATCATTGGGCAACTGAATCAGTTAAAACAAAAAGTTTTCTAATAAATTAAATAAAACAAAAAATATATATCATATATACCACACAACCGGAGACGAAAAAACAAATCATGAATTTCAATTTTTTAAAATTTAAAAATAAAAGATTCTAATTATTATTATATTGGCTATTGTATTTTATATTCAGTTTACGAAGTTTCTGATAAACGGGTATATCGGTGACCCAAAAGAATAGGCAACATGCATAAAAAACAACGCGAGATTTTCTATATTGCAGCACTTGAAACAACAAAATGCGTCTGATCGAAGATTAATCATTTGGGTATACCCATTTTGGAAAAGTGGTGCTGAAAATCCATACTATACTCTGATGAGTGACTTCCCTGCGAGAGACATAATTTTGTCTGTAATTTTTATCGAAAAAACATACGTTCACTTGCAAGCAAGTAAAAAACTTGCTTGCTCAAATCCTGCAAGTGGCAAGTACTTGCGGGTTTGCTGCAAGTGATTTCAAGTGATTTACTTGCATGCAAGCGCTTGCAGGAACTAGTCACACCGTTACCGTGCAAGTATTGCTTGCGAAAGTACTTGCAAGCAACTAAATCACTTGCAATTTGTTTAAAAATAGTATTAAATGGTACCTTCCAAAGAACCATTTTTTTTTTGGATTTTTGGTTTTCTTGAAAACGGTGTAGCTGTTTTTTTTATACAAAAACTTCCAAAAAGTATTTTGTACAAACATTTAAAAAAAGTTTTTTTAGAGTTTTTTTTTTATTTGAAAACTCAATATATCGCTCCAATTGATTTTTATTTTTATTTGATACTTAATGCTTTTTTAATACTTTTTATAATACTTTTAATAAATATGTTTTACCGTTATGCGAAAATAACTGTAGGTACCTCTCATAAAAAATGTTACTAAACCGTAGAAGAAGAAAATCTCATTCTTCTCAAGAATGCCTCCTATGATTTTTATAATTTTTTTTCTGTGTGCTAAAATTAGAACGACCTGCTATAAAATAAAATTTAATTATAGAAAAAATATATACAAAATATAAAAAAGTATACAAAAAAAATATTTAAATCGTCCTTTAAATTGTTAAAGCAATTAGTAAAATAGCTTAGCGCTCAGGCCCAAGTTTGCCATTTTATAATTTTGAAAATAGGAATATATGCGAAACAAAAATTTAAAATCGTTGAGGCGATTTTCTTAAAAAATATTTTTTTATATATAAAATTTAAGTAATATTTAAAAAAAATTGGTATGAACATTTTTAGAAAATATTTAAATACATATATTTGAATACCTAGTTTTTAAAAAATATATCAACCAGTTTTTGAAATATTGAATTTTCAACAAAAAACTATTTTTATATTTTTTTAAAAATCAAAAACTGATTTTTTTTTCAAAATTTTGATATGCGATATTATTGACATTTTAAAGAAGCTTTTTCATAAAAATTTTGATTGAAATCCGTTAACCCATTAATGGGAAAATCGAAAATCAAAAAATCCGTTATGTGGCAGGAACCGTTAATAACAGGTCATGGTAATTTTTTGTCTACCAAAATGTATAGCATGCCGTTTTTGAGATGAATAAGCTTTTCCTTAATGGTTGTATGGCAAGTACCATTTCTGGAGCTAAACAAAAGATTTCAATTTTCCCTTTGGAGAGTTACAAGAAACCTTAAGTTCAAAATTTGAAGAAAATTGCATCATTGGCTTAGGCTGTAGATCCAGATACAAACAGACAAACAGACAGACAGAATTGTGCCCACTTTGTTCGTGTTCTCTATCATCGTAATGTCATGTTTGATTGTTATCTCCGAAATTTTTTTTTTGCATGAATCCAAAACTTGCCCTATAGTACCTACATATATCGCAAGTAAGAAAACTTACACTATGGACAGTATCTCCGCTTAAACGATATTTTCGATTATGGAATTATTTCATTAAAATAATTTAGTTTATGCAATTTTTAAAAAACTAAAACTATAATATTTATAATATTAATAGGTTTGATAATTTTTATTGGGAATTAAATTTTTGTCATAAAAAAAAGAAATTTTGAAAATTTACGAGTAAGAAACTAGTTTTTTAAGAAACAAATCCATTGATTTCCAAAATTTTGTTCACATAAATTGCTATTTATTCAAGAACTCACATGGCATACCTATCTATTAAGCTCTAACTATTAAAGAAGTTCTTTAAGCATTTTAAAGAACCGATTCCATGCTTTTAAAGATTTTTCTCTCATAATATCCATGTTTCTAAACATACAATTTTTGAGACTCTAAGAAAAGTATGTGCAAACCACTCATGCATTATAATTTAAATTGGAATCAGTCACTCGAAAAACTTTGGTAGTTAATAATTAATAATAAATAGAACTTATTGGTAGATAAAACTTGGCTGGCAAAAAAGTTGTACTATTAAAAAAAAATATATATTCGTTTCGTTGATACTCTATGTCTTTAGGCTTGAAAACTACTTAATACTTAGCCGATTTGTATGAAATTTTATGATCTTGTTTTTATTATCTTGCTAAAGTTCAATGAAACTTTTAGCAAAATTCCCCTACTGCTATACCCACTTTTATAATTTTTGACTGTACTTGGAATCAATCGTCGAAAGCTCTCAACCTCCAATAAATCGTAGCATCAAAATGGTTTAGTTTTAAATCACTTCAAATTTTCAAAGTTTTCTGTTAATTTAATATGTATTTTGCTTGCTATATTTATCAAGACTGAAATCATCCGATCAAAATTTGCAAGCCACAGAGAAAAGAGTGCAAAAGTTGTGTAACCCTTATTTTTGAAAATTCTCAAATCTTGTCTCCATTTTCATCTTAATGACATGTACAGCCAACATTATGTGTGTAGATGATTTAGACACCGTTTTAGATTTGTGAGTATCTAATTTTTTCAAAAATGTACACCATCACCATTTATCGTTCAAAATTTTAGTCTATTACTTGAGAAATAGTACGCATACGCCACAGTGTGTAAAAGCCAATAATTGTTTTTATCTTGACAAAATAAAAACTTCGTAACTTTAATGTGTAAATTGATTGCAAAAAATTGGGTTTTGATGACCTTTTTTCGGAATATGCCGTTAATAGAGGAAACGATTTTGTTCACAATCTGTAAACAAATTATCTGCAAGTATATTATCTCTCATCTCCTCCTCACAACATGGCTTTCTCAAATGCCGGTCTACAACCACTAACATTGTTGAATTTGTATCCTTCACCCTCTCAGCCTTGAAAGGCTACGAAGTCGATGTTATCTCAACTGATTTCAGCAAGGCCCTCAACAAAATTTCCTATAAGCTTATTCCTTTCAAACTGTCCACTCTCGGCTTTGAACCGTCTTTGTTAAAATGAATTTCTTCTTACCTTGAAAACCATTCAGATATGCCACCTGTTGTCCTTTTTTAGCTACCTCTGGTGTCCCCCAAGGCAGCCACCTAGGTCCACTTTTATTTATTCTCGCTATTAACGGTATTGAAAGGGTCATCAAACATTCTTCTATCTCTCTGTACGCCGATGATACCAAGTTTTTCAAGACCATTTCCTCAACACATGACTCTTCCCTTATTGAACAGGATCTTGACAGTTTTTCAGTTTGGTGTCTAAAAAATAGCTTGTAGCTAAACGTCGCCAAAAGCAAATCAATCACTTTTTCATGCAAACGTATCAAATTTCACACATTCTCTTCACTCATCGACTTCTCTGGATCCGTTGACTGCATATCACTCTACAGCTCTATCTCTTTTAATACTAACCCTCGTAATACACATAATCCTCGTCTCTATACTCTATATAATGTCTTTATATATCCACCCACCGAACCTCTTATGACTCCAAATGACAACCAATCTCTCGTATGCTGCGGGCTGTCAATTCAAACATGGGCTCCTTCGACTTTAACCTAAGTACTCCTTTTTTAAAACACCGGCCTCTGAACCACTCTCCGCCTCACGAACTTTAGCTTAAGTTCTTAGTTTTTAAGTTAGATTAAGAATTAGCTTGTATTAAGTCGAATAAATGGGAGTTTTGCCTCCACCAAAATTAAAAAATTAAAAAATTTTAACCACCAAACGAAGTATGTGTGATCCATAAGCTTCGGTATATCCCTGAACCATCGGAACAAGTACATGGCTGTGAGCTTTATTTAATTTATACATAATTATAACTTTTTAAACTCGTGTTCTTTAAATAAATATTTTTTTATTGGAAAACCCGTAAAACTTATTTAATATTACCGATTTCGTTTCAAGGTTACAATATTGCTTATCACTATCAGTTAACAAAAACATTAATGTACACGAACTTAGTACATCACATTTATTAATGTTTTGTATATATATTTTTGCGTTAGAAGATAAATTAAGAAAAAAATATTTTAATATAAAAACCTGACCCTTGAAAAGAACAGTAAACTACTGCGAAATTATTTTAATTGAAATACTAAAACTAAATTTTTGTACAAAAAAATCATATTGACAAATAATTCTTGCACTAAAAACATCAGGTATTTGAAAGTCCAAATCAATTTATCATTTGTACAAATACATAAAATCATTGTTCGTCACTCTGAGTAGAATAAAGTGATAACCAACATTAAAAATGTCTATAATACTATAAAGATAAACTAAACACTTTATGAATCATATTTCAATTTTAAGTAAAAGTTCAAATTAAGAGCTTTTAGCAATTTATATTTAATGAATAATAAAATTTTGCTAGCAACAAACTTAAATAAAATAAAATATTACGTGTTCTCTTCTACCTTGAGAACAATTCTAAATAACCGGCTATAAAACGAAGCAATCTTCCATGACTTGAGGGCAATTATAGTGTTAACATAATGTTTGATAGGCATAGTGAGTAATCTATCTTTAATTAAGACTGTTTATTCAATTTTCAATGAAGTTTATTTATTAAAAAACAAATCAAAACTCTTGAATCTGAACTGGAAAGATGTGGATGGTGTCCCTATAATTAGGAGATCTTTAGTTCCCCGGGCAGTTTATTGAAAATTGATATTAAATCTACTACAATATTATCGCTAAAAACCACTTTCTTGATAATTAGTTTTTTTTTTTTAAATAAATTCTTTAAGGGCCCAATTGCAAGGATTTATTCAAAAAAGCCAAAGAAACATAGATTTGGAATGCTTTAAGTTGGAGACATCGAGTTTGATAAAGTATTCAACATACCTGTGGTGCGGCTAAAAACGAATCCCTCTATTTTACTGTGCTTTTGAAGCAGGCGCGGATCCAGGATTTCGTTCAGGGGAGGGCAACTTTCGTGAGTTTCCACAATCTTGATGAGGTCTACAGAAAATTGGAGTACACTTCATACCGCTCTGCATGAGATGAGTTTGAAATTTGAAGAAAGTAATATTACGTCTTTCATAACTGCCACAGTGTCTTAAACAGCGGGTACTTTGGAACTTCGTGAAATGAAATTATGCAGTTTTTGACTGTAGCGTGGTGTTCTTACAGCATCTTCCACCTCAAATTTTGGAAAGCATAATGGCAAATCGGCGTGTTCCTATTCCCCCCACATGACGTTCCAGTTCAAGTGAAAGTTTCAGCATCTTCTTTAGCAGGGACAAGCAAATTTTGTCAATGGCCTTGCCAGTTAAAAGCCATTTTCAAAAACATTATCAGAATGTTCTCAAACGCAAACTGCAAAAGTCTTCTGTTCGAAAAGGCAGCACACAAGCTTTACTGCATTAGCATATTGTGTTCGATTATGCAGTTTGCTTAAGTCACATGTTTGAAAACATCATCTGCGGTACAATTCTGCAGTAAGAAATAGATTTGACGACAAAGGTATTGAGAAGCCAGAGAACGTGTTCGAAAGTGTCAAATGCGTTTGCAAGAATATTGAATGACGTTGGTAGAAAAGATTTTGTGCAAACTAAACTATTCCATATATTTGAAAATAGCAATACTCACTTCGAGAAATGACGATCATTTGACAGTCGAATTGACGTTTACTTGACGTTTTCAAAAACGGCAAAAAACAAATATCCTTAGTGCCTGTCTACATTGTCTTCTTACTCAAAGTCATTTTGATGAACAGCGTGTCTACATTATACAAAGAAAATCCTTTCAGTTCAATATACCCTTCTTTATTTCACGCAATTAAGTACCATACATCTCTCACTCGCACAAAAAAAAATCCGTCTTCTTGAAGCCAAGAATTATTTTCAAAAGTGGCGCATCGGTGCATTTTGGGTGAAATCTTCTTTCTCTTTTTTTCGCGCATAAAATCTACCTATCTCACTGGATCCACCTTTCAGTAAGAAGACAATGTAGACAGGCACTTAGGTGTAGAAATTCCATCCAACTTCTCTTCGGCAGTGTCTGCTGTAGTGGTTTCCTGTTTTCTCTCCAATCTTCTTCATCGGATTCGTACTCTTCTCCAGTTTAATAATATGGAAACGTTTTTATAGCTAAAACAGATGTGCAGCATGTCTGCGCGCATCGCTGCTTACAGCGCCGCACTCGAAACACAGGTGCGTATCCATTTGAGAGTAGAGACTTCGAGCAGCTCTGAAGAAGCTCTCGAGAGTAAAACTTGCAAGTGAACACAGTCATGAAATTAGCTCACCATGGAAGACAGATATCCACCAAGAGTCACTCTCGAGAGTTTTTTAGTGAAAGCACTCTCTCAAACGGAAACGCACATTTAAATATTTTTCATAAAAAGGACTCAATCAACCTTTTAGTATTAGATTTGTAAGTATTTTAAAATAGTTTTTATACACAAATGTAATTTATTATTTAAACTTTATTTAAATATTTAATCATGTAGATTCGAGCATTTGAAGCAAAGTAAACATTTTTTTAAGCTAATTTAATCGACGTATTTTAAAGATATTGGCGCAAAATTTTAAACGATTAAAAAAAGAACGATTCTAAGGCAATTTTAACATGATACTCAGTTAAAAAGATATATTTTTTTTTAATCTTATACGATTTTAGAATCGTACTATCTCTTTATATTAACCTATAGTTAAAATCATTATATAATGGCTATTTTAAATTTTTAGTAATGCTAAATTCATGAAATCTCCCATTTTCCTCAAAAAAAATTCTTGACAATAATTGTAATTCCAGAATTGATTTGTTCTTTTTTTGATTATTTTCGTGATAAATTCTACTTTGGCTAAGGGTGCTCACGAATCAAAACTCAAGAGAACTTTTATATAAGTTTCTTCCAATTGCCATTGACAATAACAGCCGCTTATTAGCATCATGCTAAGCCCTTAACAAAGGGCTGTTTAAAATTTTGCGGTATTATTATTTTTTTTTAAATTAAAATCAAAACTATAAGAAACCACTAACAAATTTGTGGAGGAGGGTTAAGGCAAGAACTTTTTCAAACATTTTTTTAAAAAATTGAGAAATTTTTCATTCACATTTGCATTTTGAAAATCAATCTGCTCTCTAGTATGAAATAATTTGACTATTCTCTAAAAGTGTTATACATACAGTAATATTTTTTTTTATTGCATTTAATTAAATTATCATTTTATGCTTCGTTCGTACTTGCCCAGGGGGGGGGGGGGCAATTGCACCCATTGCCCTCCCCCTGTATCCGCGCCTGTTTTGAAGTTCAAGCGTAACCTGATTTACATTCCTGGCTTGATGAGTATGCCGTGGAAGTTTTTCAGGGAAAATTTAACTGGCTGCTCCATAAGAGCATTGTTTGTAAAACAAGTGATAAATTTCAGGGATGTAAGAGATTTGTATACTGTAGCCTGATCAGGAAGAATAAAACATTTCTTGAAACTTCTTAGAAATCCCAAACATATTGCAGTAATTTTTGCGATTTCCCGGTATGTATTCATTCCATAGTAAATTGTCAGAGAAATACATACCGAGGACTGAAAGTTTTTGTGTTTCCTCAATGGCAGTGCCATTCATAGACAGAGATAGTGTGGCTTAGTTTTGCTTTAGTGACAGGAGGCAGCTTTGAAATTTAATGCTTTTGTATTAAATTTCATGCGGTTAATGAACTCCCATTGAATAATGCTGTTAAGATCAGAATTTATCAACGCTGGCGTTGAAGTTCCATATCTCAATAGTGGGTCTGGGAACGAGAACGAAAAATTAAGAGGTGGATTGGAATTTTCAGCTTAAAGATCATGTATAAAAATAAAAAAAAGGGCCTCAGATAAGACAGAGCCCTGTGGCACACCAGCTTTTATTATGTGAGTGTCAGATTTCCTTCCCATCCAATACTACAACGATCTGAAAGGTAATTTTTGATCCATCGAAGAAGGGAATCGTCGATACCAAATGCACTCATTTTCGATAAAAAAGCTTGATTACAAACACTATAAAATGCTTTGAATATACATATATCAAGTACAACAATTTTGCTTTCACCAAATCGATGCAGAGATTGTTTCTATCTTTCGGTGAGATAGCCCATCTGATCACCAGTGGACTTTTTGCTATGAAAGCCATGTTGACGGTCATTTAGAAGATTTCGTTTTTCAAATTTGGCAATTTATCAATGTTTCCATTACCTTTGAAAGTAGCAATGTTAGTGCAATTGGTCGTTAGTTAGAGGAGCGGATGATTCACCTTTTGAAGGGATGGGCTGAACATTTATGCAATTTTCCGTCTAATCGGAAAGACACCTGAAGAATAGGACAGATAGAAAAGTAGTGGTTTTGTCAATGTGAAAGAACATCTTTTCAAAACCATAGGGGAAATACAATCTGGACCAGAAAATTTGTTTATGTTGAGAGACTTAAATACTCTTTCTACTGTACGAGTGAGGAAGAAAATTTGTTTCTTGAACTGTTCGGGGCACTCTCAAGCACAGGAGGTGCCATTTTGCGCTCGAATGTTATGTTGCAAAAGAGCTTGCTATAGCTTAAGAACTAACAATTGGAGCATCCTTGAAGTTGAACGTGCGTTGTAATGGATGACTTGGTGGAATTTCAAATATTTTTGTTAAAAGCCCAAAAATGCTTGCTTCCTTTGGGAGATTTAAGTATGTTTGCCTTACTTTTTTGTGATAAAAGAATTTAACCTCGCTGTGAAGTTAGCAGGTCATTAGACTGCACCCTTATTTTGTGAATTTCAAAACCGGGAATGAAAATGCAAAGAAAATGCAAACAAATTGCGAATTCCTTTCAAAGTGCCGTTTGCCTAGGTAAAAAGCCGTCTCCAGAACACTTTCTTACTAAAGATAGTTACATACACATAATTATAGTCCGGTCAATTTATTCTCAAAAACGAGCACCCTGTGGGATAGTTTTGTATTGTTCCCTCCTTTATGTTTTCAGGAGTTCTGAATATGAATTTTGCGACTAAAATTTCGTTACGCGACATGGAAAACAATGTAAAAAATGAGGCAAAAATGCATATTTTTGGAAATTTGCACATATGTTTCGAAAACTATGAATCATTCGTAAATTTCATCAAAGTTCAATTAAAAGTATACATAATTTACAACAAATCTCTGCTTAAGTTTTTTTTTTGCGACAACCCATTTGGACTCAAGCGCTAGTTGAAAATTGACGTATTTTTACTCTTTCCGAAAAATTTGAATTTTGACTTTAACATGGAAGTTTTTGATTTGCTAAATTCGAATCTGGTCTTAGAATCACTATATAACACGTCACGTTTTTGAAATATTCAAATCAAAAGTTTTGAAAAAAAATGCGTCTTCGATGCTAATTTGGGGCTATATTATTTCTCGAGGTAATTTTTTTCAAATAAATTTGTACATCATTCTGAAGTATGAACATTTTTCTTCGATTTTTTTTTTTAAGTCTTTCTTTCTTTCTTCTTTCGTCTTCGAGAAATCATTATTGTTATTGTTAGCCTCCGTCTTAAGCTACCTTATTAGAAAAAAGGCTAAAATCCTGTCAATTTTTGGCTTATTAGCGAAAAAATGTTATTTTATTTTGATTTTTGCCCAACTTATGTTTTCGAGGGTGTTTAATCCGAATCTGAGGTTTGCGATTGAGATTTCGTGACGCAACATGCAAAAATTCGCAAAAAGTGGTACAAAAATGCAGTTTTTTGCTTATACATAACTCGAAAACTATTAGTTTTTCACATATAACATCAAGTGTAATTGAAAGTATATACAATTTCCAACACATTTTATGTCTGTTCGCGTACCTCCTAAAACTACGAATTTCTACGAATTAACCCAAGGTTCTGTCAAAGTTCGTATGAAAGAAATTAAATTCGTAGAAATTCATAGTTTTGGGAAGTACGCGAACAGACATTTTAGTTCAAAGTATATACAATTTCCAACAAATTTAGGTTTAATGTTTTTTTCTGCTACAATCTATTTCTCTCTAATAAATCCTCATTTGAAATGTATGAATTTGACATATTTCCAAACAAGGTATAGCTTGAGACAAAGGCTAACTACTTATTAATGATTTCTCAAAGATGAATGAAGGTAAAATCTTCATACTTCAGATTTCAGAATGACCATACAAATTTAATTGCGAAAAATTACCTCAAGAAATAATATAACGCCAAAATTTGCAAAATGGCTTTCTTGAAAACTTTAGATTTAAATATCTCAAAAACGTGACGTGCTACAGCAATTCTGAGACCAGATTCGGATTAAGCAAATCAAAAAACCATCAAAAAGGTATATCCTGGTTCAAAAAGTCAAACATTCAAATTTTGTAACACAAAGTATTAAATAAGTGTTTTCGAGTGGATTTTCGGAAACAGTTAAAATACGTCTTGTACTTTGATGAAATTAACGAATAATTAATAGTTTTCGAGGCATAAAAGAAAAACTCCAAAAAATGCATTTTTGCATAATTATTTGCATTTTTGTACATGTTGCGTCACGAAATTTTTGTCGCAAATCTCAAAACTTAAGGCAGGGATAAAAATCAAACCTACCTCATAATTTGCATGGCAAAAACACAATATGACTGGACCAATAGTATTTTTTAAATATTAGTACCTTTGAATTTAAATTTCCAACTTTTAGCTTTTACAAAAAGTGATGTTTAACGAAACATTTCCCTAAAAGCATTCTATTTTTCTTCAAGGATGATATCAACTGTATTAAAAAAAAAATGTTAATGGAATACGAAGGTACTTAAAAAATCTATTATTCGATCGTTATATATGTATGTTAATAAACTGTTATTTAACTCAAAGTTATATGTTTGTAGGTTGGTACCTATATACAAATTTTTATCAAAACAAACTTTTGTCCGAAATGTGGCGAATAATTTGTAAGGCATTGAAATATATTTCGTAGCAATTAAAATATGATTGAATTAACGTGTGTTTATTTATTCATATTTAAGTCTTTAATTAGCAACTTCTTTCACGATGTTTGTTTTTGAATGCCAAGTTCAAGAAAAAATAATCATTGATTCGTTGAACTTAAACCTTTTAATTACCTACTTATTAATGTATTCGGTTTAAAGCAATCAATTATTTGTTTGTTTTTGGGGTTAAATTTGGTTAAATTAGCTTTTAATCGGAATTGAAATACCGATAAAGCATTTATGCAAATGTGCACAGTCATTTTTTGTGTTTATATAAAATTATAAGAAATGCTGTCTAGAAATTCGCCGTATTTCAATTTCGTACGTACAAATTTTCATAAAATTTGACTCATAGATTATTTTTTTGACGTTTACATGTACCTACAAACATTTCAATCCTCAGTTGTGTCGAAAACTTAACCTGGGACATCGCGAGGGCATTATACGAAATTTTGCTGGCTATAACTTTTTTGGTTCCTACTTTCAATCACTTTTTTTACGAATTATACACCAATAAGGTTGTCTAAGTGAGTTCGAGTACACAAAATGTATTTTTTTAAGATGTAAAAAAGTAAATTATGTATTATTAAAGAATTTAAAATTTGAAATAGCAGTTTCTCAATTATTATGTCAAGGTTTCAACAACTTCAATTCATTTATTAAAAATGGAAAATGGTACTACTGTCATTTTCCCTAATTCCAATATTTTTAAATTTAACGATTCGATTAATAGATCTCAAGATTATAAGCTTTTTAGGTGCACCATATCGAGTGATATTTGAAGAATTGATAAAAAATAAAATTCAACGAAAAAGTCTCCAAAATAAGGTCGATAAAGTTCACTTCAAGCTTTATCTTAAGATCTGGGGCCAAATTACCGCATCAGTTATCGAGTAATACGTGGCTGAATTATGTGTATTTGGCATAACCGCTCACGTTTCGAGCAATCTAGTATACCAAAATTTGATGTGGTTACTGGTTACTCGATCATTCGATCACTGATGGCACTCACTCACTCGGTCACTGAAGTGATAATTCGGGCCCTGTTTTTTTTTCGGATAGTTGCCAGTAAAGAATAAAATGCACGACTGCACGGTTAAAAATTTTCGGGTACTTTTTAATATTTTCTGGGTTACATATATGACAACACCAAAAATATATTGAAATTTAATACTTGACAAATATTAAAATTTGGAAGTTAATACAAAATATATTAAAACTTAATAATATCAGATATTACAAAGGAATACGAAATCTGTATTATATTTTAATAATACAAAGGTATTAAAGTATAATATTTTATTTCTTGAAATTTAATTTTTAGATGCTTTTCATGAAAATTAATACAAAATATATTACAAAAATAATAGTAATGAAAGACTTTTTTTCTAAGAGTATTTATCTTCTAAGTCAATTAATGGTGGCATTATTATATTTATTTTGTTCACATATGTGAGAACTAAAATCTTAATGCGATTGAAATTTTATCTACTAATTTGTATATTTTACCTCGAAATATTTCAACGCGCCTTCAAAATAATGCATATTTAAATTGTTAATTTATTGTTTTAATGCTGTTTTAATACAATTTGTATTGAATTTTAATACTTTGGTATTAAAAACATATGCTTCATGTTCATATTTAAATATGGCTGATGCTTGCTTGTAATGGCTTCCTGTTGTAATACAAATTGTATTAGATTTTAATACTGTTGTATTGAAAGTATACGCATCTTGCTATTTTAATTCAATTTGTATTAAATTTAAATACTTTTTGTATTAAAAATACACAAATCCCGAATCCCGAATATTTTAATACAATTTGTATTAAAATTTAATACATTTTGTATTAAAAATACGCGAGTCTCGATATTTTTTAATACAATTTGTATTAAATTTCAATACTTTTTGTATTAAAAATGTACGCATATACTTAAGTTATTAAATTTTAATGCCAAAAGATTATATTTTATTTCATTCGATTACTTTTTAATCCTTTTGGAATTAAAAATAACAATTTTAATACTAATCTGTATTAGAATGTAATACAAAATTATTAGAAAATTTCTTTAATATTTACGGAATATTAAAAAGTAATATTTTCTGTATTGAATACGGCTGTAATACAAAAGCTGTATTAAAAAATACCCCAGAATTTTTAACCGTGTGGGTCGCACGTACTTGCTCTTATGTTCAGGACACTGCGGGCTTAAGAAAATTGTACATATATATAAAACATGTAAATTATGAGAGAAAAATGAAGAGAAGCATGAAGTTCGACATTTAAATTGGCTTAAACAACTCTTTTGACAGTTTGATGTGAAAAAAAATGCCATCTTAATTCTTGATTGAATATGATTGTATGAAAAAAAAAATTTAAATCGTTAGAGCAGCTTTTTAAAAAATTAATTATTTATATATAAAATTCTTGAAACATTTTTAAGAACAAATTTTGGTATGCAGATCTAAAGTATATATATATATGTGTATATTAGGGTGGTCGTTAAAAAAATGTCATCCCGGATGGGCCCAAATCGTCTCTAAATGAAGAAAAAAAAAATTCCCTAATTTTTTTCAGATTTTTATTCTCATTCCCTATAGTCGCTGTAGGGGTAAATTATATCTGCCTACTAGAAAATTCACGTAAGATCTGCCAAAAAATGTAAAACATGTAGGTGGGAACTAGACAAGAAAAAAAATCCTACCGAAGAGAGGTAATATCTCTCCCCGCTTGGACAGGAGGGGCAATTTAATAAAATATTTGCATTAAATAGAAAAAAATATAATTAAAAAACAACGGCAATGCTTACAGTAATGTTTTGTAGCTCTTTGGAAAGCCAGAAGTCCATTCTTACGGCTCGTTTTTAAATTAAGTTTTTTGATGAACAGTTTTGGCAAAAATTGTTTCAAACTCAATATTTTGAAGAAATATTATTATTTTATTTTTTTAATTATAGGTCTGAAAACAGATTTTCCTGAAATTGTTTATTCAAAGAACTTAATTTAATAATCAACTATTAAAATGGACTTCTGGCTTTCCAAAAAGATACAAAACATTACTGCAAGTGTTGCCGTTATTTTTAATTAATTTTTTCTATTTTATGTAATTATTTTATTAAATTGCATCTCCCTTCCAAGCGGTGAGAGATATTACCCCCTCCAATAAGATTTTTTTCTTGTCTATTCTTCTAACCTACATGGCCTGAATTTTTTGGCAGATTTTATGCGAATTTCCTAAAAAAAGGGGAAATTTAATTTACCCCTACAACGACTTTAGGGGATGAAAATAAAAATCTGAAAAAATTAGGGAGTTTTTTGTTCTTCATTTAGAGCTGATTTAGGCCCATCCAAATAATAAAACTCAAAACAACCCAGTACAACGACCACCCTAGTGTATATACAAACAAAACTTGAAAAAAATTGCCAACTTTTTTTTTTGAAAATTTTGATATGCAATATTATTTAATCTAATCTGAAATTTGTATATACAAAATTCATCTAAATCCGATAACCGATAACGAGAAAAATTTGAAACACTTTTTTAAAAATCCAAACAATATTTTTTCAAAAATGTTGGTACCTACACAAAATTATTTATATTTTTTGAGTGCTTCTGCATAAAAAAAAAATAATTGAAATCAATTGTACCGTTTTGAAGAAAATCAAACATTAAAAAAATGGTTCTTTGGGAGGTACCATTAATACCCATTTTTGAAAAATGGTTTTCAAGCCAAAGGAAGTCTTTACTAAAATTAATTTATTGATTTTTTTAAAGAAAAGTTGTCGAGCTGTTTTTGAGAAAAATACGATTATGTAAAATTTGTAACAAAATTGTATGGCAGGTACCGTCATTTTTGGTTCTTAAAAAAATGAAAAAATACGTTTGGGCATAATCACCAAAAACCACTATGTACCAAGCAGACAGACAGAGAGAATTGTGCCACCCACTTTTTTGGTGTTCTTTATCATCGTAATATCATGTTTGATTGTTATCTCAAATTTTTTTTTTGCACGAATCCAAAACTTGCTTTATAGTACCTATATTGCAAGTAAAAAATTAAGTGGTTTTAATCAGATATAAGATATAATAATTATGGAAAATTGCAATTTGCAACTTTTCGTCCATACTACCACCGACTTCCAAAAAAGCCTGTCAGACTTTTGTATTAAATGTCAAGAAGCTTTCACCTGTAGACCCTAATCTTAATTTTTTGGTTTTGTGTTCACCCCCAAAATTTGTAGAAGGTCCTTAAACTATTAAAGCTTATTTATTTGTAACTTTTAACTACATATGTGCATAATTATGCATAGCTTAAATCAAACAACAAGCCCTATAATTTGTTTGAAAATACTAATTTGTCATTTCTTTTCAGATCCCATCGATCGTGGTATTTCTGATGTTGGATTGAAATAATAAAGATGAAGAAAATTGTGTGATTTTCCAAGCACGAAGTCTGATGAAATATATTGTATTTTTTTAGTTTAAGTAAAAATGTAAATATTTTATTCAATACAAAAAATTGTAAAAGTTGTTTTAATTTTAAGCTGAAATTCTCTATGAGCGGGATTACCTGAATAATCTAATATGTGTGAATAATGTGTAAAATTGGTAGAATCACGACAAATGTACATTCATACATCTGTATATTAGGGTGGGCGTTAGAAAAGGGTCTTCTTGGATGGGACTTAATACACAAAATGAAATGAGAATTAACCATAAAAATGGACTTCTGACTTTTCAAAAAGCGACTAAACAATAGTGTAAGTGTTGCCGTTGTTTTTAAATTATTTTATTTGTATTTTATGTAAATATTTCATGGAAATATTTCTCCTTCCCGTAGGATTTTTTTCTTTTCTATTTCCAACCTACATGCGGATTTTACGCGAATCACCTTAGTATGCAAAAAAGAAAATAGGAATTTAATTAACCCCTGCCCTATAGCAACTATAGGGGACGAAAAACAAAACCCGAAAAAAATTTGGGATTTTTTTTGTTTATTTATGCCTATTGGTATATAAAAACTTAAAAAAAAAAAACCTATAACGACTACCCTAATGTTCATACATACATACATACAAACATAATACATACATATTAGTCTAAAACCGACAATAAATTTTGGGAGCGGAGGTATAAGCAAGCCCAGAGAATGAGGGATTATGTATCGTGATATCAAAAACCAAAGTGTGGCAGGTTTTGTTTTCAGCCTTTGGGAGGGGTAGGGGGTTAAAAAGTGCTACATCCCCTGATTTACTTTCAGGGTTATAACCTCTTTAATTCATTTTTTAAAAATCGGATATGACTTCCTGTTTTTCTAAGCATAAACACCACAATCTTGGCGGTCCGATTAATAGAACTCAAGATATAACCATTTTACGTGAACCTTATCATCCCTTTTTTGAAGATTTTCAGCAAAACAAAAAATCAACAAATAAAGTTGGTTCTGGACCTTTATTGGCATTTGATACAAAAATGACATCTTATTGGTCAGAAAAGGTCAACTGGTCCCAGAAATTGGTCAGCCCTAGATAGCTTGTAATCAAGGCTTAAATTTTCTCAAGGTCACTCAAGGAAGCACGTGATTTTTGGCACCTCATTTATGGGAAATTTGTAAAAAATGTAATCATCTGAAAGATTCCTGGATCGTGATAAAAGGTCAACTAGTTTCAGTAATTGGTCAGCCATTGATTTTTTTATGAATATTTAATGAATTAAAAAAAGATTCAAGGTCAAAACGATTTTTGGCACCTCATTTTAGGGATATTTGCAAAAAATGTGTGCCATTTGAAAGATCTCTAGATCTTTATAAAAGAGGTCAGCTAGTTTCAGTAATTGGTCAGCCATAGTTTTTTTAAATTAATTTTTTAAAAATTTTCAAGGTCATAGCGATTTTTGGCACCTCATTTATGGGAAATTTTTAAAAATTGAATGCTATCAGAAAGGCCCTAAGAAGGAGAACTATATAGAAGGTCAGCCAGTTTTAGTAATTGGTCAGCTATAGATTCTTTTATGCGATTTTCTTTTTAAGTTTTTTTTTCAAGGTCATGAACGATTTTTGGCACCTCATTTGGGCAATTTTCCCAAAAAAATTATACTATCTGATAGGTAACTAGATCGTCATAAAAGGTCAGTTAGTTTCAGTAATTGGTCAGCCATAGATTGCTTTAATGAATTTTTATCCTTATGCCAAAAATCGTTCGTGACCTTAAATAAAAATACTTTAAAAAATCGTAAAAAAGAATCTATAGCTGACCAATTACTGAAACTAGCTGACCTTTTGTATAGATCTAGAAATCTTTCAGATAGACAGAATTCACATTTCAAATTTTTTGCAAATTTCCCTAAAATGAGTTGCCATAAATCGTTTTGACCTTGAATTTTTTTTTTTAATTCATTAAATATTCATAAAAAAAATCTATGGCTGACCAATTACTGAAAATAGCTGACCTTTTACAACAGTGAAGATGCCTTTCAAATTGCATACTTTTTTTTTTAAACGGCCCAAATGAGGTGCCAAAAGCTTTTTTTGTGACCTTGAAACGAACTTCAAAAATTCATAGAAAAAGTCTATGGCTGACCAAATACTGAAAATAGTTGACCTTTTATCACGATCTAGAAATCTTTCAGATGGTATACATTTTTGCCAAATTTCCCGTGAGTGACCTTGAGAAAGTTTAAGCCTTGATTACAAGTTATCTAGGGCTGACCAATTTCTGGGACCAGTTGACCTTTTCTGACCAATTAGATGGCATTTTTTAAATCAAATTTCCCTTATATGCCAAAGGTTCAGAGCCCTAAACGATATCGCCTGGCAATAATCGAAATACGGAATGACCCCCCTCAGGTTTTCGGGACGAAACTACCCCTCGATGTTATCCAGCGTATTAGAAGCCGCACATTGATGTTTATATCCGAAACTATTGGATAAGGCAAGGAAGTTGTTAAAACCAAAGTTGGAAGGCGATGAAATCATATTTTTCCTGTATGATTTTTATAAGATGCATTAAAAGGTTGGGTTGAAACATAATAGAAATCTTATTGTCTGTTTCCCCTGATAAGGAGGTAGGTTTTATAGTCTACTACAGCTTATATCAACAAAAACATAATTCAGAAAACTTCAATCGTTCTTTTAGACGTGCTAATTTAATAGAATTTTAAATAAACGTTGACTTAAACTTCAATTCTACAAAAGGTACTTTTCCCAAAAAAGACAGAAAAAATGTATTTATTAATTAATTACACTGTGCGACAAAAAAAATAATATACTTTTCCCGAGACCTATGTCATTTAGTAGGTCTTGTAGAACTTAGTAAAATGGTATAGATACAATAAATTTCTCATATACCCCCAAAATCTCGTTCAAAATGTTTGTAATTTTTAATTTTTTATATTATTGTTCTAACTTTGAGAACGGTTTTATTTTTTTTTTTTAAATTTTCGATGCCCTTTTTCTGTAAATATTTCAAAAAAATGTTTAACTTACATAGCTCCTTAAAAGTTTTTTTTCATTCAAATCGTCCAAAAATTGACTGATTTAAGTGGATTTCAAGATTTTATCAATTTATTTATTGTGTAAGCTTTTATGCAATGCTCAAGTGGATTGGTGAAGGGTTAACAAAAGTAATGACTCCAAATCTATTTTCAAAATGTATGCAATTATTCTTTTAGTTCTCAAAAAGTAATGAACATTAGTTCGGGATATGACTTGAAAATCTTTATAGCTTGTTTTTTGAGGGAAAAGGTCAAAATCCCGCCGATCAAAATCCCGCAAGTCGAAATCCCGCCAAATAAAATTACTAATTATGTACACGAGTCCCGCCAGTCAAAATCCCGCCGATCAAAATCCCGCCGCAAGAATCCCCCCAGTAGCCTGCTACTATTTGGCGGGATTTTCAATACTTTCTTAAAATAATCCCAACTTTTTAGATACTTTTTCATACTTTTGAAACAATATTTTATTTTAATTAGTGAATTTATTTTTATTGAAAAAAAGTATATAAGCAGTTGTGTATTGGCAATTTGGCATTTATGTATCTTCAGTTCTTCTTAGAACTCCGTAGAGGTAAGACCTCGAGGTAAGTAGAGAGATAGAAATTGGATTTTATTTTGGTTTTGTGGGGACGGGTGACAACGACAACGGGATCTGGGCATATGTGGGTCTGGATCTGGACGCAGGTGGGTCTGATAGGTGGGTCTGACTTCTGAACAGAGGTGGGAATTTTTTTTCGGTTTGGGTGATGGGGAACGGTAGTCTAAAAGAAGACAAAGGTGGGTTTGGATCTGGACAGAGTGTGGGTCTGGATTCTGGAAGCAGGTGGGACTTTTTTTTTTTTGAAAAAAAAATTATATAGAAATATAAACTTTTTGGAAATTTTTTTTTTTGAAAAATATAAAAAAAAACAAGATTTTTTGAAGAAAATTTCAATGAAAAATTAAACTTTTCTCAATTTTTTTTCGGTTTTTAATTTTTCTTCGAAATATGAATGATAGGTACAGTTGCTCAAGAAAACTTGACATTGGCGCTCAATTGATGCATCGAATCATACGAAAAATCAACTTTTATCCTCAAACGCGATTTCCGGCTAAGCTAAGCGTCCTAGAGGCATCAAAGTTTGCATCTTTAAACTTGATTTGCGGCTAAACTATCCGTCCAAGCGACTTTAAATGGAAAAGAAACTTTACATACACCCAACCTCGCACCCACCCCAAATCCTATAATGAGCCCAGGCAGGGGGGTTGCAGGGGGGTAGCATGCCCCCATACATACCTCATTGTTTATTCGCGTTTATTTTCCACCCAAATTGGTGTTTCTCAAGAAAACTTGACACTGGCGCTGAATTGATGCATCGAATCATACGAAAAATCAACTTTTATCTCTAAACGCGATTTGCGGCTAAACTAAGCGTCCTAGCGACGTATAAAATGCATATTCGTGATCTTGGAATGTGCCCGTTCCCAAAAATCAAAATAAAATTGGTTAAAAAGTTTTTCAAAAACTTTCAAAAAAAATATTTTCAGTTTTTTCGGCTAAACTTTAGCGATTTTTGTTGTCTTCTTTAAATTTTTTTTGCGAATAATGTGTGAATGACATTTTTTTCTTTAAATGCAAAAGGAACTTTGCATACACCCAACCTCGCAGCCACCCTAAATCCTATAATGGCATGCCCCCCCCCATACACACCTCGGTGTTTATTCGTGTGTACTTGCCATCCTCAACTAATGCATCGCATTATACGAAAAAATCGACTTCAATCTTGAAACGCAATTTGCAAATTGCATAAGAAACAAAAATATTAATGAGCTGTCGCATAGTAGTAGAAACGGCGGGATTTTGATCGGCGGGATTTTGATTCTCGGGATTTTGATTTCCGGGATTTTGAGAAACGGGATTTTGATACGCGGGATTTCGACATACGGGATTTTGATTCGCGGGATTTCGACCCCAACCCGTTTTTTGATCCTCCGCGTATGTATAAACAATTCATCATTCGTTTCTCTTTCTAATGTGGTATGGTTAATGATTTCATATCTTCGAACTAAAAGCTTTTGATGTTCATAACCTTTTTTTGACTTACATAATTATTTTAAAGTTAATTGATAATTAAATTTAAACGAATTTCGGATCATACCAGTGACCAGCGTGGTGTATTGAAGTTGAAACAATTGTCCTATTGTCAATTGTTTTAAACGATTATGTCGCTCCACAAAAGCCACAAATGGAGCAAAACTTATGTATTTCGGTTGTCACACGCATTTGGTTCTCATTAAAATTTTGATTTACACTTTGATCTAAAATTAAAGGTTTGAATGTAATAACACCAACTTGAAGGAGACAACACTAAGCTTCCTGTAGGCTGCAGTAATAGCTATTTCATGGATACAAAGCAAATCATAAGACACCTTTCATGTTAATTTCAAAAAGTTTTGCTGTTACTGAGACTTGAACATAGACAGAGAGTCTTCAGAAGAACTCTTCGCACTACTTAAAGCTTAATATTCGCTTAAACTACTAAGTTGTTAGTTAAGGTCATAATATGGAATGCGGACGCCTCCACCCCATAATAATATTTTTTTCTGTAAGTAGATTGTCGCAGTATGATAAGAAGCATGTACCTACATATGTACTTTCATACTATTCAAGCACTTTCTGCATGGTTTCTAAACGTTAAAAGTTTAATTTGAGCTCTGCACGCAAGTTTTGAATTTTTTTTTTAAACCTTTAAATTTGAATAACTCAGACAATTTTCAATATTTTTCCTTCATATTAAGCTCATCTTATATGAAATTGAATAAGCAATAGTATTTATAGCCTATTGAATAGACCTTTTAAAAAGGAACAATTACGTGCAAGGGTTTTTATTATTGAATATGTTTGGTTGGACCATAAGCATGCTTAAAACCGAAAATGCTACTAAATTCACCCATGCGTTTCTGAGAGAATGGTCACACTGGCCACTTTTCAGTATTTTTGGTATAACTCAAAAACTAAGCGGAATTTGACAATTTTACATATAATACTTTTTGTTGAAAATTTAATTTTCTATTGGAATGAATAGTTCAAAAAATTTTACGAAAAAATTTAAGCAGGAAAAGTAAACAAAAACCAACATAAAAAAATCGAAAAATCAAAGATTTTTAATTTTTTTTCTAAATTGCGCATAACTTTTTTCGCAGCAAAGATACGCCCAAGACATTCATAAACAAAGTAAACTGGAGTCTAACGGCTTTAATATGACATATTAAAAAAGCCATATTATTTAAAAATTGACAAAGATATAGCCATTCAAACTTTATCATTTTCCGCAGTTTTTGCCCGAAAGCCTATTTTTTGGTACTTTATGACAAATTTAACGTTCCTAGCACCTAATACCAAATCTAATGTTAATCGGACCAGCCGTTCGGTCTGTAGGTCTGAACGCATTTAAAAACAGCCGACAAAACGAAATTGCGAACTTACATAGGTTAGGTTAGGTTGGAAGGGGTGATAATACGGCAAGCCGCACCATCTCACTCGGATCTCAGTGGATCCATTGCGCTCCCCGGGGTATAAATGGTTAGTGAGGAGGGATAGGAAGGGAGTTAATAGGAAGTTTTAGGTGTGGGGGGCCTCCTTGAACCATCCTGAGTTCTGAATGAATTTCAGGATGTTCTTTAGTGGCAAGACAGAGATGTCGCCCAGTTCGTCGAAGAAGTATTCTCCAAGGGCCTCTTTTCTGGTTCTAGCTAGACTGGGGCATTCGCAAAGGAAGTGAGGGGAGCCCTCCTCTGCCTCTTCATCATGACACCCTCTACATAAGTCCGATGAGCTGATGCCCATTCTGTACATGTGGGTTCCCATTGAGTTGTGGCCCGTAAGGACACCAACCATGAGAGATAATTGAGGCCTGCTTAGCTTGAGTAAGTAATCAGTTTTTTTTTTTGAAATATTTGGCCATAGATTCCTAGAAACCCGACAAGTGTCGATGGATGACCATCTGACATTTGCAGCCTCTAAGAAACTCTGGTGTATTCTACTTTTTTCTTGCTCCAGTGGCATAAGCACCGAGAAGTCGGTTTGGCTCGGATCAAGAGACGATCCGTTTTTGGCCAGCTCATCCGCCATTTCATTCCCATATATATCACAATGTCCTGGGACCCAACTAAGGGTGACTGTGTTCGTTGCACCTAGTAAAGATAACATATACCGGCAACGCTTTATCAGCTTTGACTTTATAGTGATTGAGGAAATGGCTTTGATTGCCACCTGGCTGTCTACAAAGATGTCAATATTTTTGTTTATTACTTCGCGTGAGGAGAGATGTTTTGCGGCTTCACAAACTGCAAGTACTTCCGCCTGGAATACGCTGCAAAAATTTGGAAGCTTTATAGATCTGCTAATTGGTGGGTTATCTGAGTAGATACCTGACCCAACCCCCTCTAAGGTCTTGGAGCCGTCAGTAAAGACCGAAACATGGTTTTCATTTATGACCCGGTTTTCATTCCAGAGTTTCCTGGTTGGGATATCTGTTATGGCTACTAGGTTGAAATCAATGTGCGGTGTAATGTATAGTCTGTTTGAATGTCTATGTCAGTGAACTTCACTATAGTTCTATGACCGTAGTGGCCGAACTTACATCCTTATTATAAATTCTCTATAGTTCTAATGTCATATTATATCAAAATTTTGATTTCGAACATTTTTACGAAAGTGAAATTTGCCATATTGTACCGAAGAAGGGACTTTTGGGCCAAAACTGAGAAAAATTATAAGAAATGATAAGGTTTGAATGGGAATATCTCTGTCAATTTTGAACAAATATTAATTTTTGAACATGCCATATTAAGGCCTTTAGTCTCTACTTTGTTTTGTCAGTGCATGTCTTGACCCTATCTTTGCTTCAAAAAAAGTTATGCACAATTTATTAAAAAAATTAGATATCCTTGATTTTTTTTAAGTTGGTTTTTGTTAACTTTCCTGCTTAAATTTTTTTAAGAAATTTTTTGAACTATCCATTCCAATAGAAAATTTAATTTTGAACAAAAAGTATTATATGTAAAATTGTCAAATTCCGCTTAGTTTTCGAGTTATACCAAAAATACTGAAAAGTGGCCAGTGTGACCATTCTCTCAGAAACGCATGGGTGAAGTAGCATTTTTGGTTTTAAGCATGCTTATGGGCCAAACAAACATATTCAATAATAAAAACCCTTGCACGTAATTGTTCCTTTATACCTCTCATTTTCCGGTCTATTCAATAGGCTATTAAAATTGTTCTTAAAAAGGACAAAATGAGGTAAAAAAACGCAAAGTTCGGAATTCTTTTGACTAAAACTCCATGACTTTTTGTTTGGGTAAGACATGCGACACCATGGATGAAAAGGTATAAAAATAAAATCGAATGAAAAATGGCAGAGTCTTAGGGTACTATTCCCAAAAAGTACAAAATAAGGTTTTTTTGTCCGTAAAATGTGATTTTCAGTTCAAAAGGACCTACACTTTCTACCAGGTCTCGGTTCAAGTATTTTTTCACTGTCGCACATAGTGTTATCTATCCATAACTAAACCCTTTTTTAAGAATTTTACATTTGGTTTTCGATAAAGATTAATGAAGGCATTGGATAACGACCACAAAAAATAGCACTTAACCACGTAAAATTTTGAAAAATATCAACTTGAAAAAAAAAAAATAAAATTTGTTTTCAAAAAATTGACTTTGAAATTTAATTTCTCAAAAACTATTCGTTTAAACAACTTGATTTTGAAAGAATAGAGTAATAGCTTTCAAAAAAATTATACCACGTTATTGTAAAGGGTATTTTTTTTGACGTGTGGTTTTCAATCTGGAAATACATTTTTCGAAGTTGGTCTTTTTGACAGTTGTCACTTGATTTATGCTCAGTTTGGTTTGCCATTTCATAATAAATAGACTTACTCCTCAACAACGTTCACAAATCGTGCAAATTTATTGCCAAAATAATGGTTTGGTTTGCGCGCTGCGATGAAAAATGAAGCCGGCAATAATGTTACAGTCAATGGGAAACGCTATACAGCCATGATTAATAAATTGTTCGTGGCTGGATTGGAGGATGTTGATGTTGATGACCTTTGTGTCCAACAAGACGGCGCTACATGCCATACAGCCAACGAAACAATCAACAACGCGTTATTGCTGACATGATGCGTTCCCAATTGCTGCAAAACGTAGTCGAAAATTGGGCCTCTGGGCTGGAATTTATTCGAGCCAGCCGCGGCGGCCACTTGCCTGAAATCATTTTTAAAACATAATGCCAAACCCTTATCTTTATAATAAAGCTAAATTCTTGGCCATAACATTAAATTATATGCATTTTATTTCTTCTTGAAAACCACATGTCTAAAAAAAACACCCTTTATGTGCTTTCGTTGATTTTTAACATTTTTTTGCATTTAAAGTCAATGTTTCAGAAATTGCCCCCCTTGCCTCAGGGTGGGAGATAAAACTTTTCCCTCATAGAATTTTTTTCTTAGAATTTTTCCAAGAATCATGCCCTAAAATATTATTGGCGAATTAGGGGCACCCTATATAATAAAAAATAAAATGCACGACTGGGTCGCACGTACTTGCTCTTATGTTCAAGACACTGCGAGTTTAAGAAAATTGTGTATACAAACATGGAAATTATGAGAAAAAAATGTAGAGAAGCATGAAATATAATAAAAAACAGAAATGTTTTATTCGAGGAACTGCCTCTTGCGAGGAACTGACAAATCCTCCAAGAGTATACTTGTCATGAAAAAGTGCTTCTCATTTAGCCGTTCGGACTCGGCAAAAAACAGTAGGTCCCCTCCATTCCTGCCAAACACGCACACAGGAATGGTTGAGAGTTGTAAGTCACTAGGCCCTGGTTCTCCACGAGCTGTTGCGATTGCGACACCCAATTTATTTATTTTATTTATTTATTGTATGGGAAAAAAAATTTTAAAATCCTTGGAGCGGTTTTTTTTTAATTAATTTTTTATATATAAAATTCTTAAAACATTTTAAGAACAAATTTTGGTATGCAGATTTAAACTATATATTTATGTGTATATAAAAACAAAATTTGAAAAAATTGTCAACCCGTTTTTGAGATTTCGAATTTTCAAAAAAAAAATTGAAACTTTTTTTAAAAATCCAAAAAATTTTTTTTGAAAATTTTGATATGCAATATTATTTAATCTTATATGAAATTGTATATAAAAAAATTCATTTAAATCCGTTACGCTGATAACGAGAAAACTCAAAATAAAAAAATACGTTATATGACAGGTACTACTAATAGTTGCTATGTGTAAAATTTTATAATTTTTGATGGTAGATCGTGCTAATTTTAGTATATGAAAAAAGTTTAATCAAAATCGTAGGAGTCGTTTTCAAGCAAAAAAATATTTTCCTTTGTGGGTTTTTCACTTTTGTATGGAAGGTACCGTTATTTTTTCATAAATGTAAAATTTTTTCTAAAAATATTTTATAGAGTACTAAAAAAGTCTTAAATATTGTGTTTCAAAAAAATCTATGATGTCATTTTCGAAATATTTGATTTTCCAAAAAAAAAAATTTGAAATATTTTTTAAAAATCCAAAAAATATTTTTTCAAAAATGTTGGTACACAAAACTATTAATATTTTTTGGGAGCTTCTGTATAAAAAAAATTATTGAAATCGGTCATACCATTTTGAAGAAATTCAAAAATTAAAAAAATGGTTCCTTGGGAGGTACCATTAATAACCATTTTTGAAAAATGATTTTCCACCCAAAGAAAGCCTTTACTAAAATAAATGTATTGAATTTTTTTTAAGAAAAGTTGTCGAGCCGTTTTTGAGAAAAATACGATTATGTAAGTTTGCCAAAAAAAAAAAAATGTATGCCAGGTACCATTTTTTTGGTTCTAAAAAAAAAAAATGAAAAAAACGTGTCGGCAGAATCACCAAAAACCACTATGTACCAAGTTTGAAGAAAATCGATCGAGCCGTTTAGGCTGTAGACGAACAGACAGACAGACAGACAGACAGAATTGTGCCACCCACTTTTTTGGTGTTCTCTATCATCGTAATATCATGTTTGATTGTTATCTCAATTTTTTTTTTTGCACGAATCCAAAACTTGCCTTATAGCATTGAGTTTATATACATAGAGGAATCACGAAATCTTGCGTTAAGGCCTCGGAAGGTGTCGCCACATACACTAAATTGAGAATTTTAAATTTTGTGGAACGCATTGATTGTAAAAAAAAATCAAGGGAAGCAAATGCCAGCTCACCAAGGAGTGCCATGACAAAGAGAGAAGGTGTACGAGGGGTGTCTGTTTTTGTTATTTTGTGGCTTATGTATGCAGACTTATGCAATATCCCTTTTCAGCTTTTTTGTGTGCAGGCACAGGCGCTTCCCAGCGGGAAAAATTAAAAAAATCATTGAGGAAAAACCTGCTTTTTCCTTGAGGAATGGAAGCTGTACCTGCCACTTTTCAGCTTATTCCTTTGATGAATTTAACATGGGCGTGTCATTGGCGGGAAGCACATGCCACTTTCTCGATGAAAATTCACAAACGAATTCACTACTTCAATGGAAGTTGTTTATTCACCGACCCAGGTGATGAAAAACATGGTGATTGCATAATCTGTGAATTCACTACAAACGGGTATTTAGCTTATTCATCAGTTCAATAATTTCGATGAAAAATCTAATGAAAATTCAGTTTAGAAATCACCAGGTTAATGGTAGTTTCTTTTTCATCAATTAAATCCTCCCATTTGTATTGTTTACTAAATCCCATCGGTAATGCACCCTTTATTTTAAAATGAAAACAAACCAAAATGTTGTTTCCATTTCAAATCTAAATTTTTTGGCGTTTCGACAAACGCAATTTTTATTGACTTCAGTTCGTGTTACATGGACTTTTTTACAGATAGTCACTGTGAACTGTATCCAACAAAATGAGAATTTATAGTTGCCAAAAAATTATAAACTACTTTGTGCATTACTATTCATCGTTGGAATCATCGATTACAATTCACCATGAGTTTCACTCACATTTGTTTTTTTTTGTTCTCGCTTTGAACACTTTACAAAGCAGATGAGTGGATTCAAACAATGAACTGATGATCTTGTACATTACTTTTCCACAACTTTTTCATCACATACTTTTCCTTTTTAAATTCACCGAAATAAAGGGTCATTTCATAAACACAAAGCAGAAAGTGGAGTCAAAGCAACGAACTGAGGAAACTTTGCATTACTCTTCACCTACTAAATCATTGCATGTCGTTTCTCTTATGATTTGGTAAGTGAATTCATTGATTATTTCAGCAATAAATTTCATTGAGGACGATATTTCCCGCTGGGTTGTGCATATTGGGACATCTATAGGAAGGTACATATATTATATATCTGTTTCAAAGCGTATAGGGACGAGTTATGTATGTAATTTGTGCGTTTGTATGTCGATCGGTGATGGTCGCGTCAATTTAAAAATAAAAGGCAGGAAAATGTACATACTTTCATATGTGCATTCATACGTTAATAGTTTAGGTCCTGATTTTATACTTTGAAGATATTCTTTATTTTTTTTCTATTTCTTTGGAATCAGAAACTTTTTGGTAGGTAGTTACAAGACTGTGTTCCTATGGTGTAAATAAATATTTACTGTACACAGAGGTCGAAGATCTGTTTTCTAAACGAAAATTATAAATTTGTACTGTGTCTATCTAGATACATAGGTACATACCCACCTGGATAGAAAGTCTTTTTTTTGTATGCAATTTGATGAACTGTAGCCTGGCCCAGGAAAATCAGGCAAAAATGGCAAAACTACGAAAAAATCATGAGCTTTGTTTTGACGTCTTAAAAATTTAAAGTCGCTTAAATTTAGACAGGGTGAACATTTTTTAGAGGGTAAAAGGGCATAAATTTCAGTTTTTTCTTCTCGAAAACTATCAGAAATATGTCAACAATTTGCAACTTCGTTGTTCCTTGAGTGATTTCAATGAAATTGACAGAGGGATAGCTGAGATAGAATTTCAATAGAAACAAATATTTTCAAAACAGGGTATTTCAAAAAAATTACAACATTTAGCAACTTCGTTGTTCCTTGGGCGATTTCAATGAAATTGACACAGTCGATAGCGAAAATGTCCATAAATAAAAATTTAATACAAAATAGGTTTGATAATTTTCAATTTTCTCGAAAACTACCTAGTAGACTTAAAACCATCTGGTTTTCAGTATTTGATTAAAAATAAATAAGAGTTTGAAATCAGTTCTTTCAAGAACTATTCATGGAAATCACTTGATTTAAAAACTAGATAAAAGTATTATAGACTTTAGGCTTTAAAAAAATGTACAATGCTTAATTTAAGGTAGGTATTACCGTTATTTTTAAATATTTGTCTTGTCATTATAAAAATAGGGTGAGATAGACCCCTTCCTAAAGTAAAAATTGCTCGTATCTAACTGTTCGACAAAAAGCCGTTATTTTTTCTTGTCGCCTGAATTATCGTACACTTGGCGAAAGCTTTATTAGCCAACAAAATTCTTCATAGTAAATAAGCCATTCGAAAATTGTTCCTGTTTCGTTTTCCTGATCGCAATAACTGGCCCCTAAGGGCCCTATAGTGCAGGCTTATTAATATATTTTTAATCGAAAAAAAGAAAAATTGTTAACAGCAGTTTAACGATTGAATATGGTAAAGGGGGCTATAAGGTATGTACAAAAAATCTATTTCCCAGAGGCGGAGTTGGAGGGGGGATTTGAGGGGTAAAAAAGAGGGGGGAATTGTATTATTGCGTTTTCCGACTAAAGTTGACCCCAATATGAAGAGTGTTCAATAGAAATGTTGTAGATCTGGCAAAAATCTACAACTTTTATGTACCTACATTACTTTTTAACGTAACCCCAAAATTTCCGAGATATTGGCGAAAAACCATATTTGTTTCTGGTTTTGTTTTTATTTTTCATTTTTTGAAAAATTGTTGAATTTAAATGAAACTTTGTGAAAATATATCTTGCTGTGTCCTTAATTAGGACAATTTTTTTCAAGCATAACTATTGATCAGTTTTTGAGATATTCAATTTTGTTTGGAAAAAATACTTTTTTTCAAATGAAAAATGTATTTCGTACCGAGTTCATTTAAGGATAAAATTAGTTTTGTTTTTAAATTTACTTTTATATGAAATAATGAAAACATATAGTAACCACGTACAAAAATACGAAAAAAGCAAAAAAATCATTTTGCATCAAGTATTTTTTAATAATGGTTGATAAATTGTTAAAAATTTTTGGAAAATGCAATAACTAATCACACCATTGAATTTTCTACAGAAAAAAAATTACATAAAACAGTGTTTTATTATTTGACCCCAGACAAACGTTTATGCCGATGCCGCAACAATATTGCTAGAAATATTCATTTCAATACATACAGTTTTAAATGAAAAACAAAAATAATAGTACAGGAGCCGATACCAAATTTTGGGAGCAGATGTACATATAACCAGAATCTGAGTATGAAGTTTTAAAGGTACATGTATTCTGATATTTGATACCAAAGTTTGGCAGGTTTTTTTCTCAGCCTTTGGTGGGGATAGCGGTATAAAACCAGCTTGGTTTCCTATTTAAATTTAATGGTCAATAACTCTTCAATGCACTTTTAAAAAAATAGGAAATGATGCTCTGTCATTTTCCCTTAACCTGTAGACTTTTACTTTGATGATTCAATGCTTTTCAAAAAAACCTTATCGGTTTGTTTTGGATACTTTATTTTGTTGATTTTTGTTTTGTTTGAAATATTTGAAAAAAGGGGTGATAAGGTCCGCAAAAAATGATTATATCTTGAGTTTCATATATCAGACTGTCATAATTGATTATTTTATATAAAAGTTAATCTAAAAACAAAACTAATGATCCTTAAATGAGCTCGGTACGATGATTTTCTGAAGTACATTTTTCATTTGAAAAAAAGTATTTTATTGCAAACAAAATTGAATTTCTCAAAAACTGATCAATGGTTATGCTTGAAAAAAATTGTACTAATTGAGGACACAACAATATATATTTTCACAAAGTTTCGTTTAAATTGAATTATTTTTGGAAAAACTAAAAAACAAAACCCAAACAAACGGCTTTATATTTCATTTTCCGAAAAGAAAAATACAGTAAAAAAAAGGTACATTTTATTTTCTCTTATCCAAAAACAAAAAAATTATTGTCTGCCTGTTAAATGCTCATGCATGGCTCGTGTCCAGCGTTCGGACCTTACTCCAATCGGAGCAAATTTACTCCAATTTTGAGGAATAACAAAAACTAACTAACTCCACTAATTTTAAATCCACCTCTTTTTTCCACACTAAAAAATTCTTTTGTCAAACAACATGAAATTAAATCACAGCACCGTTTTATTCAATTTTCCAATCATCTCCGACTCTGAAATCTGAATGTTTACATCTGAAAGTATAATTTTAAACGGAATCATTTTTGTTTCTTATTCGTCGTTTCTCGAAATCGATCATATAGTGATTTATGATAATTCTTGTTGTTAAAAATACCTATTTATTTTTTTTTGAAAATATAGTTTTGACAACTTGAGTTTTTCCTTCGTTTTCAAAATTTTCTATAAACCTACCTACCTACTCCGCATTTTCAACAAATCTGCTCCGAAATTTTGCTGCTGAGGTTTGAACCTTGCCATGTCTACCAAATACCAAAGCTAGCCCTTTATGCGTATAGGTAGATACATTGATGATTACAACAAAGAAAAACAACAAAAAGTACACATTCCCATTCCACAAAAGAAAGAAAATTGAATTTCTACCTGCAACCTGCTCATGCTCACTGCTCTATTCATTGTTCATGTTGTGTTGGTGTAGGTAGGTGTTTGCTTCCCACATTTCATGAGATCCACAATTTTTTGTTTTTATGATGAAAGGGTTCAAGTATAAGGACAAATAAGGTGACATCTAGCAACATGATCCACAGATTAGTTTTCTTTTATGAGTAAAATGGTTGTAGTCTTTGGATGCACAAGGCGACATCTGAAGTCGGTTTAACGTAGTATTTTCATTTCATCGAAGTGGTTCCTCTATGTATATAAACTCAATGCTTATAGTACCTATAATCGCAAGTAATAAAAGTATGTGTATATTTATATTATACAAGCAGTGAATACCATTGCCTTAAATATAGAGCTAAAATCCCAAACTTCTAACATTTATCTTTGCCTACATTTTGGGATTTTCACTAATTTTACTATACCATCATTGTATATAAAAACTAGTTTTTATATACAATGATACCATTCAAAACCAATACAAAGTGGTACCCCGACAGGCGAAGGTAAAGCTTAAAAACCCAAAAAAAAAAAAGCTTAAGAGAATAAGTTTACGGTTTGCGACTTTTGTCAACAAATTCCGAATTCATGAACCCTGAAGCAAAGCTTTTTGGAATCAAATTAGTTTTGAATGAAATAAGCCCAAATATACTCAAAAGTCACATCTAGTTGGTATACATATTTCTACTAAAATAAAACTTTAATTTTCATTCAAACGAAGTAACGAGACGTGTCTATGTCTAGTCGAACCAAAGCTGCGAGAAGTGCTTCCATATCTTTCATGCAATAGTTAGCCCTTTCAAAAAAAAACTTACATACGTACACCAAAGCGACCGACTGACATAATGGCAATTAAAATTCGTCAATAATAATAGACGAAGTAGTATATTATATACAAAGGTGTTCTTTTAGATTACTTTTCCCCTTGAGCTTACGTAATTTTATATTTCACAGGTGGTGGTGGTGAGTTTAAGTTTGAATGAGTCAGTCAACTACACTGGCGAAGCGTGAAGACCGAGCGAGAGACACCATACCAATAGTGGGCTTTGGGCTAGAGTATCTTGCATCCAAATTAGTTGAATGTGATTCGTTTTCGTGTTGTCTAGAGTTTTACCTTGTTTTGTTACTCCACCATGGCGGTTTTGAGGGCACGGGTGCGGCGTGCGTCGTGCGGCGGCGGCAGCGGCAGCGGCATATTGGAAACCCAATAATGCCCAAGAAATGTCTATCATTCACATTTATTGCTATGGCTGCCATGGCTAGGTTTGTGTGCTCTTCGGTCTTGAGTTTGAACCTTCTATTCTGCAATAAACAAAGAAAAAAATTAATTAAATTGCAGCCTTAATTATTGTTGGCTAGCAAAAAGATTTGTCATTTATAAGTCGTGGGTGCGATGGTGTGGAATGCTATCAAATGTGATAGCAAAACAAAAACAAAACGATGTCAATATAAATTTTCATGAGTTTGTATCGAAGCATTTATTGATAATGAATATTTCAAAAAAAAAAACAAGAATTCTTTTTTCAACTTTTTAAATCAGTTTGTGTGATCGCTTTCTCTTCGCCTAGCGGAATTTGTGAAGAGTGTGCGTGCTCCAAGAATAATTTATCTTAGTCCAATTAAAATATACCTCTTCATTAATTAATTAATTAATAAAAGGAAAACGTCCTACATCCTCAAATCTCTTCATACCTACCTGAGTCCATGAATGATCTATAAGAAGTTTTATGTTCTAGCGCAGGAAAACCCACCCCCCAATGGGAGAGAGGAATGCTCCTGAGATAGAGCGGTTTTTTGTTTGCTTGTTTGGTGTGCTAATGCTAAACTTCTAGGTCGTTAGAACCTCTTCCTTTGAAGAAAGCTTGTTTGATTGTCAAATTCAAATTTATTAAGTGAAATTTAAATTTCTAGTGAAAATATAGTTAAAAATGGAAAATAAAACACACTTCGGAAGGTTCATTCGCAGCGTATCTCAAGTTGTAAACTCTAAGAGTAAATCGCCAGAAGCTGATACATTTAGTGATTTTGTGAGTACCTATTTTGTATTACCTACATACCTCTAACTGATATAACAAAAAAAAAGTAATTATTTTGCTCTTTATGCACCTTAACTGAAGTGATACAAAATTAGCTCATTTGATAACGCAATTAAATTTATACGTCCATGTGTAGGTACCTACCTGTATCAAGTTCTTTATTTATCTTTAGCAGGCAATCCAATATCTAATCTTTGCCAAAAACAGTCAAAACCACATATTCGTTTTTTCGTTTCAGGATTTTAGCTTAATTTAAATGAAAGTACTAACTATTAATAAAATGAACATTAATGTGGAATTTAACTGTTCACAAAAAAATAAATGTTAAAAAAAGAGCCAAGTTCTTATGTACCCTGCAAAAAACCCTGTGCTTAAGACAGCCATAGAAAGTATAATGAGATCTTAAGTATACGCCAAGTTAATAATTAGTGATGTAAATTTGGTGGGTTCACGCGTCAAGTTTTGATACACTTTAAATTGTGAGTAACTATAAGTAATTAAGAGAAAACTTGCCAAGTAAATCCAACAAATTTTAGTCAGTAAATCAGTTTGCGAAAACAATCGACAGTGTTATAAAACTATCGATAGTTTAAACTATCGATTAAAATCGATAATCTGGTTGTTTGAGTTGATATAAAGGGATTATTAGGTCACAAATATTACAACGAACACATCGTGGTGCAAATCCAACCAAAAAAAGAATAGGGAATTTGTTGTCAAGTTTGGAAACCAAATAAATAGTAAAGGTACTGTAGATACGAGGTTTCTACTGTTCGGCTAGGTATTCAAAAAACAAAATTGCATTCTTTAAAAAATAAAATGCTTGACTGGGCCGCACGTACTTGCTCTTATATTCAAGGGGCTTATGGCTCAATATAAAATGCACGACTTGGTCGCACGAACTTGCTCTTATAGGTCAAGCTGCTTATAACTTGAGAACTTTAAAAAAATGCAAATAATTATAGAAAATTGAAACCCGTTCTTTCAATTGCATAAACAACCAGTCAAATAGAATTGAACTCGCAATTGATTACTTGATATATACTTGATGAATATTTTTGTAACATTAAACAAAAATAAATTTTTGAGTTTTATTAAAGTTTTTAAAAAAGCTATCAACTAGTTTTTAAAATATTGATTTAAAAAAAAACGTAATATTATTTCTTAAGATTTCTTAGGATTATCTTTTAAAAACGCCTTGAACGAGCTAAAGGGCTTCTTCAACGTTTGCGAGAAACAAATGTTAGTTCCGTATTTGCATTTAAAACAGCAATGAACTCCTCCTAAATTCGTCTGCAATCGGCCGACCCTTCACTTTTACCAAATTTTCGTTGAGATTATTTAAACTGGGAACACTTGCCCAATAATAGTTTTGTTCCAGAGATTTTTCGCAAAAATTATCAGCCTGAAAAATTTCGATGAATTTTTGATTTTGTTTGTATTGTAATATTTTTTCAGGTTCGTAAATAAAACTTATTTACTTTATTTAAAAACGTTCACTTATTTATTTCACAAAATAAAAACACTTTACTTTTCTTACTACAAACAAAACAATTTATTATCCACCACTGAAATTGATTCACCAACTTTACTTTTCACTTTTATTACAGCCAACTTTATTCATTCACGATTATAAACAAACTGTGTCGCTGCCGGTCAAACATGTGTGTTTTATACTTGTTTGACAAACTCTGGAAAGGTATAGAAGGTCCTAGTCTCTGCTTCCAGAGCTTTCCATAGGGGAAATTTCCCAATAATTTCCCTTCCAAAAGCTTTTATTTGACAGCTGGTTTCTGTTATAAACCGGCAGATGGCACTTCCTTCGTTTGAGAATCGCTATAATTATAGCTAAGGGCGGGGTATGTTTGCATTGCGACAGTAAGCTCTATTGTGTCCGTTTGTTGGCTATTGTGAGACGTTATAGCTCAAATGTGAAAGTCATTACAGTATGTAACTAACATCTGACCTAGCCTGGCATTTGACAGACCTAAGAATTTCTGCCCTAGGAAATTTCTGCACAGAGTTTGTCAGGATGGGGAAATATTTTACTCTCCGGAGAGCACTCTCTTCTAACCCAACCAACCCAATTTATGAAGTGTGGCTGTGGAACAAGAATTAGACACAAATTGGTGACTGGGCGTTTTTGTAAATCTTTGGAACAAAGCAAATGTAAGTTAATAAAAAAGTACTTATAGGCACACAAATACTTAAAACTACTTTTTATTTTTATATTTTTTATCTTAAAAAAACAATGAACTTTGAATGAAGGCAAACAAAGCAAAAAAGCTGTTAAAACGAATATCAAAAAAACCGTTAATAAGATTTTCCAGTATTTTTTTTTAACAAAGAGTAGGAACACCATGCCTACAATAATTCGCTGATTTTTTTTTATCAAAGACCCGCTTTTGAGATAGAAAAGATTTTCATTAAAGGTTGTATGGCGTTATTTTTTAAGCCAAGCCAAAATTTCAATATCCTGTCTTAGTATTTACAAAAAAACCTTTAGTTCAAAATTAGAAGAATATCGCTTCCGTATAGTTTAGACTGAAGGTCGAGGTACAACCAGACAGACAGACAGAATTTATTGTGAGACCAGCTTTTATGTCTTCCGTATCATCTTAATAACAAGTTTCACCAAAATCTCGAGGTAAATTTTTGTATCAATGCATAACTTGCCATTAGTACAAACTTACTTTATATCGCTGATAAAAATTGCAAAAGATATTTTAATTAAATCTGTAAAAGTATACTTAAAAAGTGTGGGCTTCGAAATCCTCCTGATCTATTGAACCTTAGCTTAAATAACTTATAACAGATTTTTAAAAATTAAGTACCTAACCATATTTTATTGAAGAAGTCTGGAAAAGGATTTATCCTCTCAAACACGGATCCCTACTTAAAAAAAAAAAATTGATTGAGTTTTTAATTATATAAATTAGAATTTATTTATAAGAGTTAATAAATTTAAGTAACCGATCAAGTACAAATATACGGGCGAGCTACTATTATACTTCATGTTCTGAAATCTAAGGATTGGTAAAGATAATAAATCATTATCAAATGTGTATGTACGTAGTTACACACTTACCTACCGTGCCATGTACATAATACACTAAGTGCATTTATATCACACCCATTGTATTGAAATGAGGGATAATTTTATTTCTCTTTAAGGATGTTTTATATGAAATTAAAACCTGAAGCAACAATATATTTTAAATTTTTGTCAACGCACATCCAACAATTAAATAGCATTTCAACGTGATTTGGATTATAAACCTACGAAGCATTCGGTACAGTTGTTATTGTGTTATTGTATTAAGGTCTTAACTTACGTACGTTTGTACTTTTTACTTGTTTACTTGCGATATATGTAGGTACTATAAGGCAAGTTTTGGATTCGTGCAAAACAAAAATTTTGAGATAACAATCAAACATGACATTGTGATGATAGAGAATATCTACCAAAAAAGTGGGTGGCACAGTTCTGTCTGTCTTCCTATCTGTCTGTCTGTTTGTCTGTCTGTTCGTCTATACACCTTCCATACAAACGTTAAAAAACTTCAATGGAAAACATTTTCGTTCTCAAAAAAGACTCTTATGGTTTTGATTAAACTAATTCTATGTACTAAAATCAGTAAGGTCTACTACCAAAAAACATACAATTTTAAATTTATGAACTTTTAATAGTACCTGTCATAGAACGTTTCTTTTTTTTATTTTGAATTTTCACATTATCGGCTAAACGGATTTTTTTACAAACTTCAAATAAGATTTAACAATATTGCATATGAAATTAAAAAAAAAAAAGATTTGAGTTTTTAAAAAAAGTTTCAATATTTTTTTTTTGAAAATTCGATATCTCAAAAACGGGTTGATATTTTTCCTTGAAATTTTAGTTTTAGCTGCACATACATAAATATATACTTTAGATTTGCACTCCAAAGTTTGTCCTTAAATATGGTTTAAGAATGTTATATTTAAAAAATTATTTAAAAAAAAACCGCTCCAACGATTTTAAACTTTTTTCCATAAAATCATACTCGAACAGGAATTAAGATGTTATTCTTTTTTAACCTGAGACTATCAAAAGAGTTGTTTTAGCTTCTCTATATTTTTCTCTCAAATTTTCCATGTTTTTATATACAATTTTCTTCAACCCGCAGTTTCTGGAACATAAGAGCAAATACATTTGACCCAGTCGTGCATTTTATTTTTAAAGAAAGAAGAATTTTTAAGGTCAGACTAGACACAACTTTGTCATAGAGTAATATTTTGACTCTGATGACTGATTGTGTTTACGATTGGTTATCCGGAAACAAAGCAAACACAACCTTATTGGCTAATGAAGTTTGCATACCAATATACATATGTAATTCGGTATAGGAAAATTTTGAAAACTCAATTGTTCGTGTTGTGGAAAAATAAAAAATAATTACATTTTTCTTATCTTGAGGGCTGTAGTCTATTAATTTATTTTTACATAATTACTTTAAAAAAACACAGATATTATTTTTTAGACGATCAAAACATTCAAATAATATTTTTTTCCTATGGTCAAAGTTTCAAAAGAAATATATGATTTTGGACGTCCCTTATCTTGGCGGACACTTTCTGGCGGAATCGAATAATTTTGATATCTGAATTTGTAGCTAATTAATTGCTAATTTGTTGCTCAAACCAAAAATTTGTAGCTCGAGTACTTTTCGAGTTATTCAATTTTCCGCTAAAATAAGTCTGAAGTTAGCGGTAAAAATTTAAAATAACACTAATTTTACTTTTTATTTGTAACCTGAATTTGTAGCTAATTAAATGCTAATTTGTTGCTCAAACCCAGATTTTGTAGCTTTAACGGTTTTTCAAATATTCAAAATTCCGCTAAAATAAGACTGAAGTTAGCGGAGGAAAATTTGAAAATCATAATTGTGTTAATGCCCAAAATTGTAGCTTTTTGAATGCTAATTTGTTGCGCAAAAATAAATTTTGTATCTTTTATGCATAGTTTTTTATTTACAGTTAAGGCTTAAAAAAGTGCATTTCCGGTTTCACTAACATAGGCTCGGAAAAAGGCCAGCGGAATCTTAAAATAATAGATTTTCAATTTTTTTTTTTTTGCAAAAATGTGTAGCATTTCCTATGCTAATTTGTTGCTCTAACTAAAAATTTGTAGCTTTAACGGTTTTTTTGGTACTCAATTTCCCGCTAGCTAAAAAGTTAGCTAAAAATCAAGCCCTTAAAATCTAAAAAAATGACAAAATCCAAAAATTTTTTTTGCCAAAATTTGAAGACTCCTCTAACTAGATAAGTCACCAAACCGCGATTTTGTAGCTCGCTTGGTTTTCTTTGCATTCAATTTCCCGCTAAAATAAGACATTACCCCCTGTGTAACGGACAAAATTTAAAAAAAATAATTAATTAAAATTTTTTTTTTATTAAATTAAAATTTGTTGCGCAAAAATTAATTTTGTACCTTGAATAGTTCGTTTTTTATTTGAAATTCAAATTCAAAAATGAGCATATCCGGTTTCACTAACATAGGCTCGGAAAAAGGCCAGCGGAATCTTAAAAAAATTGATTTCTAATGTTTTTTTTTTCAAAAAAGTGTAGCATATCCTAAGCTAATTTGTTGCTCTAACCAAAAATTTTGTAGCTCTAACGGTTTTTTTGGTACTCAATTTCTAGCGAACGAACTATTCAAGGTACAAAATTAATTTCTGCGCAACAAATTTTAATTTAAAAAGCTACAAATTCTGACATAAAAAAAAAATTTTTAATTAATTATTTTTTTTAAATTTTGTCCGTTACACAGGGGGTAATGTCTTATTTTAGCGGGAAATTGAATGCAAAGAAAACCAAGCGAGCTACAAAATCGCGGTTTGGTGACTTATCTAGTTAGAGAAGTCTTCAAATGTTGGCAAAAAAAAAATGGATTTTGTCATTTTTTTAGATTTTAAGGGCTTGAGTTTTAGCAAACTTCTTAGCCAGCGGGAAATTGAGTACCAAAAAAACCGTTAGAGCTACAAATTTTTAGTTAGAGCAACAAATTAGCATAAAATTAGCATTTTTGCAAAAAAAAAAAAATTGAAAATCTATTTTTTTAAGATTCCGCTGGCATTTTTCCGAGCCTATGTTAGTGAAACCGGAAATGCACTTTTTTAAACCTTAACTGTAAATAAAAAACTATCCATTAAAGATACAAAATTTATTTTTGCGCAACAAGTTAGCATTCAAAAAGCTACAATTTTGGGCATTAACACAATTATGATTTTCAAATTTTCGTCCGCTAACTTCAGTCTTATTTTAGCGGAATTTTGAATATTTGAAAAACCGTTAGAGCAACAAAATCGGGGTTTGAGCAACAAATTAGCATTTAATTAGCTACAAATTCAGGTAACAAATAAAAAGTAAAATTAGTGTTATTTTAAATTTTTACCGCTAACTTCAGACTTATTTTAGCGGAAAATTGAATAACTCGAAAAGTACTCGAGCTACAAATTTTTGGTTTGAGCAACAAATTAGCATTTAATTAGCTACAAATTCAGATATCAAAATTATTCGATTCCGCCAAAAAGTGTCCGCCAAGATAAGGGACGTTGATTTTGGTCAAAAAGCGTTTTATATCTATATATAAAACGCTAATATTCAATATGTAAATTAAATAATCTGTTTTCGATTTTTGTACTGAGTTCATATGTTAAAATATGTTCTTACTACATACATACATTATATAGCTGCTACTTAGCCAATAGACCTCGTGGCATGATGGTTAGTGCGTGGGACTGTGTGGAAGGTGAGGTTTCGATTCGCAGCCGTGCCACCTTGAAACAAATTTTTTTTATCTGGGGTACTGCCTCTTGTCATGAATAAGTGCTTCTATCCATTCGGACTCGGCAAAAACTGTAGGCCCTTCATTCCTGCCAACAACACGCACACAGGAGTGGTTGAGAGTTGTAAATCACTAGGCCCTGGTTCTCCACGGGCTGTTGCGCCACCCAATTTTACGTAAATATGCAGACAACAAAAATCAATGGACTCATAACATGAATATAAATGGTGAGTTATGAGTACACAGATGGGTTTTTAATAATTTTATGTAATTGTACTCATAACATATTGCCTCTTTCTTCCTCTTTGATTTTCTCTATATATAATCTTTACTTTAAAATCTGATGATAACAATAAATCATGACGGAATATGCTGCTTGGTTTAGATTTATTTATTTAAATTTTTCAATTTAAAAAAATGAGCACTATTGGACTAGAGAATTTATATCTGTGAAAAATAAATACCCTGTTATATATGTTTTTCTGGTGAAAAGTACATGAGAGAATGCAAATTTTCCATACGAAAAACAGATTTAAAAAGATCCATTATTTTAGAATTTCCGATGTTTGAAGCTACCCCTTGATAAAGAAAACACAGAATTTACAAAAAAATACCGAAATCAACAAAATTTTAAAAGATAAATAAATATTGGTAAACTTCGATACAAATTTGCGTCTTAGAAGGGAACGATAGTCATCTAACTGATGAGTCCAACTATCGTACCTGGACGAAACGCATTTATGGAATTGAGCTCATTTGAACTTTGAAGCAAGAAAAAAAAAAATTTCGAGATAACAATCAAACATGACATTACGATGATAGAGAACACGAAAAAAGTGGGTGGCACAATTCTGTCTGTCTGTCTGTCTGTCTGTCTGTCCGTACCTCAACCTACAGCCTAAGCCACTGAAGCGATTTTCTTCAAATTTTGAACTTAAGGTTTTTTTGTAACTCTCCAGAGGGGAAATTGAAATTTTGTTTTTAGCTCAAAAAATAACGGTACTTGCCATACAACCGTTAAGGAAAAGCTTATTTATCTCAAGAACGGCTCCAACGATTTTGATAAAAAAAATCAGTGTATTATTGTAGACATGAGGTACCTTTTAGTAAGAAAAAAAATCACCAAAAACATTTATTAACGGTACCTGTTAACCGCTCATCCGATTTCAATGAAATTTTTTGCACAAAAGCTTTGTTAGAATATAAATAATACTGCATAGCAAAATTTTTGAAAAAATAAATTTCGGATTTTTAAAAAAAGATTCAAAATTTTTTTTTGAAAATTCAATATTTCAAAAATGGGTTGATGAATTGTTTTGAAATTTCAGTTTTAAATGTATATTAATATATACTCAAAATTGGCATACAAAATTTTTTTTTGAAAAATGTTACAAAAATTTTATATATAAAAAATTAATTTTTAAGAAAACGGCTCCAACGATTTTAAATTTTTTTTTTGCATATATTCATATTTTTTCAAGTAATCAGATGGCATACTTTTTTTTGAGCTCTAAGTTATTTATCAGGCTGTTTATAATATTAAAAGAACGATTTAAATGCTTTTTTATACTTTTTCTATAATTACTTGAATATTTTTTAAAGTTCTTAAGTTCCACACAACTTGAACATAAGAGCAAGTACGTGCGATCCAGTCGTGCATTTTATTTTTTATGTTAGGATTTAAAAATTTGGTTTTTTCCTTTTCTTGAACTGCAAATTAAACTGCAAATTAAACTGCAAATTCAGAGGCTCATTTCAGATTCCTAGCTAGCCCGGTTGCTGCGAAAAGGACAGGCACTGCTAACTTCACAGTGAAGTAAGCAGTACAGGCGGTTACACCCACTATTTGGTGAAATGCAAAATCCGGAATAGAAATGCATACAAAATGCAAAAACACTGCAAATTCCTGCCATGGTCCCATTGGTCAAGCTCAAAAATGTTATGCCAACTTCACACACGTCATGTTTGGTACAAGCGTCCTCAGCACATAAATAATTTCATTTGTATTCTTAACATATGTATGTATTTCTTCATTGTATGTACTAAAGAAGATTTTTTTTGAATTTTCAAAAACAAATATTAGATCTTTTTTTAAAAATCCAAAATTTATTTTTTCAAAATTTTGGTATGCAGTATTATTTATATTTTAAGAAAGCTTTTGTACAAAAAAAAATTATTGAAATCGGATGAGCGGTAAATGAGAAAACCAAAAATAAAAAAAACGTTATATGGCAGGTGCCGCTAATTAATGTTTTTGGATTTTTTTTTCTTACACCATACACCATATCTACAATAATACACTGATTTTTTTTTATACAAATCGTTGCAGCCGTTTTTGAGATAAATAAGCTTTTCCTTAACGGTTGTACCATTTACTAGAAAAAGACTTCTGCCACGCATGAAACCAATCCGATTGGGGGGCGAAGTAGTCCAAACAAAAAGTGAGGTTAAGTATCTAGGAATCACACTAGACAGTAATCTCCTATGGAATAAACACGTGGAAATAACCGTCGGGAAAGCCACAAAAGCCCTCTTGATTTGCAAGAGATTAGCAGGCAAATCATGGGGCTGCAAACCAACTATCCTTAGGTGGATGTACACCATGATGGTAAGACCCATCATTACCTATGGTGCGGTTGCATGGCACAAAAGAACCGAATTACTTACAACTAGGAAATCACTAGAAAAAGTACAAAGGCTCGCATGCTTATGCATAACTGGAGCAATGAGAACTTGCCCTACGGCAGCAAGTTAGGAAGGAAGTTATCCTTCATCTATATGTAGTACCTCGTGGCTTGATGGTTAGTGCGTAGGACTGTCATGCCGAAGGTGTGGGTTCGATTCCCAGCCGTGCCACCTAAAAACAGAAATGTTTTATTCGAGGTACTGCCTCTTGCGAGGAACTGACAAATCCTCCAAGAGTATACTTGTCATGAAAAGTGCTTCTCATTTAGCCGTTCGGACTCGGCAAAAAACTGTAGGTCCCCTCCATTCCTGCCCAACAAACACGCACACAGGTATGGTTGTGAGTTGTAAGTCACTAGGCCCTGGTTCTCCTCGAGCTGTTGCGCCACCCAATTTATTTATTTATTTATCCTTCATCTATCCCCATTACATGAAGCTATAGCAAGCGCTGCAAAGGGAGCTATCATGAGGTTTGCCAAGGAGGGAACCGGTACTGGCAAGTGCATTAGCCTCAGGGTTAAAGATTGCATTCCAAAGTCAGCGGTAACAGACCTTATTGACATTCCAAGAGATGGCATGATTAAAAAATACAACTTCGAGAAAAACTTTCAAACGGAGTTAAGTAGCAAAAAGGAGTGGGTAGGTGAAACAGTAAACTACAATCTCAAAACTAATGCCATCAAGTGGTACACTGATGGATCGAGAACGACTGAAGGGACTGAAGCGGGAATCTTTGGGCCTAGAACCAAACTTTCTATACCGATGGGACAGTCTACTAGCATCTTTCAGGCGGAAGTTCACGCCATAGCGAAATGCGCAGATCGTAATCTCGAAAGAAATTACCGAAACCAAAACATTGCCATTATGTCAGACAGCCAATCCGCACTCAAAGCGCTGAGCTCTTACACCATCAGCTCGAAGGTAGTTTGGGAGTGTGTGAACAGGCTTAATGTCCTTGGCAAAAACAACAGTGTCACTCTTCATTGGGTACCTGGTCACGTTGGTGTCCAGGGAAATGAAGAAGCAGATTCCTTAGCGAAGATAGGGGCAAGTACTCCCTTTATGGGGCCTGAACCCTATTGTGGCATAGGAGAAAATGTGATAAAAAACAAAATAAGAGAACAAGAGGAGGTTAAAAGATCCAAAAACTGGAAAGAACTCCCAAAGCTGAGGCAGGCTAAACTATTGCTTGGTAACTACAACCGAACACGTTTTAAAGACTGCATCAACCTAAGTAGGAACAACCTAAGAAAAATAACTGGTCTCCTAACTGGCCACTGCAGACAAAATAGACACCTAAACATTCTTGGTCTAGTAAGTAGTCCAACATGCAGATTCTGCTGCGCACAGGAGGAAACACCAGACCATATATTGGGAAAATGTGACGCAATCATGCATCAAAGGAAAAAACACCTGGGACACTACCAGGTGGAAGAGGGTGAACTTTCCTCTCTAAAAGTCCTCCAAATACTCAAATTTCTGAGAGAAATTAAGGTGGAGGAAGAACTGTAAGATGAGCAATCTCATCCAGTTTTTAGGTGGGGGCACAATAGATCTTAAGGTCGCAGTGCGACAACCCCAATTTTTCATTCATTCATTCATTCAACGGTTGTATGGCAAGTACAGTTATTTTAAGAGCTAAAAACAATTTCAATTTCCCCTGTGGAGAGTTACAAAAAAACCTTAGGTTCAAAATTTGAAGAAAATTGCATCATTGGCTTAGGCTGGTAGGTTGAGGTACAGACAGGCAGATAGAATTGTGCCACCCACTTTTTTCATGTTCTCTATCATCGTAATGTCATGTTCGATTGTTATCTCGATTTTTTTTTTTTTTGCACGAATCCAAAAATAATTGTGGACATGGTCGAAGTTTAATTAAAAAAACCTCAGGGCAGATTTCAATAATATACTAACTTATGCTTAACAACATTCTTCATTTTGTTCTATGCTGAATTTAAGGTTAAACTTTTAATTTAACAAATTAAGAGTAGATAAGTCTAGAAAACAAAATCAAACATTCCAAATTTCTAATAAGGTGCATACATATCTCCACCAGGAATCTATTTTCTTGCATGCAACAAAATGATGAACGTATTGACTTCACTTCTGTTTACTACGGAATTCTGCAATCAGATATTTTTATATTTTAAAGTCTATTCAAACATGCTATTTAAATTAAATTAAATGGTTCGTATAACATTATACGGAATAAGGGGTCTACACGGCGTATACGTGATATAAATACCGTGTGAAAATTTCGTTAATTAAAGCCTTACTTTGAGTTCTCAAATGGTGAACAGGGCGCCAAATAGTGGAGTAGTAACAGTAAATTAAACAAGATCTTTCTTTGGAAAAAATTGAGATAATGAGTTTTACCTCTGAAGGGAAATTGAATGTATGCACTTAATGATTTTTCATTTATTGTAAATCCTGTAAAAGTGAGAATTATGGCTCTTTTATTTATTCTTGTTCTAAAACGTGAAGAATTATAATCAATTTCTGAAAAAAAATTCATAACTAACTTTTGTAGTAGATAAATGAGTTTCACCTTTAGACCGATAATTTATTAGTAGTTATAGTCGTGGCAGTAGCAGTAAAGAAGTAACGTAGTAGAAATAGTATTAGAAAAGGACATAGTAGAAGTAGTGCTTGATATACAATACATACATGATGCGTACAAATAGTGTTTTATTAATATTAAAAGAGCTGTTTCATTTTGTTAAACGTTTTATTATTTCACTTAAACTTAACATGCATATTTTATTTTTCTTAGCTAAGATGAGGACAAATAATTCTGAAAAATCTATGTAAAAGGGAGAATAGTTATTGAAAATCAACATAAAATGACTTGCTATAAATTTTCAAAGAATTGTCGTATATCAAGTTTTTTTTTTTGTTGGCTCAGAGCTTCTATACTATGTATATGGATATCAGAGTTGCCCCTTTGGTGATGTCAATTGCTTAAGATCGATTCGACTTTTCCATTCTGAATTTCTTTTTGACAAAAACCCAATTTCAGCCATATAAACTTCGCAGTATCTTGATTTTGTGACCTTTTATTTACATTGAAAGTCATTTTCTCCATTTGTTTGTGACTAAATAATCGTTTGACTAATTTTGCACCTGTGTTCTTAGCCTTAAATATTCAAAAAAGTAATAGGGAATTTAAAGTCTTAAACAAATGATAATTTCCGGGTTGATTAATAAGCCAGTTTAAAAATGTTTACATTGGTTAGAATATTTCCCCTATTCAGATTCACCTGTTTAAACAAAGTATAAAAACATATCACCAGCTTTTACCTAAAACTTAATTTGTGTTCCATCTGATCAGTTTACCATACAATCTTAAAATGAAAAGACGTTAGGAATTTTACATTTACATATGAACAAAGAATTATTATTTTTTCTTAGAAAATCGTCAATAAGGAATGTATTTGGGTAACAAACACATATACTTTCCATACAGCGCCAGCGTGTGATTCCCTCCATTTATGGATAGAAAGTCTATAACTGTTTTATTGACAAACGAAATAAAAAGTTCAGAATTCTCAAACAATCTTATGTTATCAATTTACTGAGTAATATTTTTATTTACCTTTGAGTGCTTGTTCTTAAAAATTTAAATTTAATTTCAATTTATTTTCTGAGAAAATATTTCAATCGTGTTATTGAAAGTTAACGTTTATGTTTATTTTCATATTACCAAGTCCATTGTTGTTGGAAAAATTTGAAATACATTGATAGTATTTGTTTGGAAGCCCCTAAAATAAGATTCCAGGAAAAAGTGTGGTAAATATATTAAATATACAGATCTACATAATACATCTTCACGAACACATCTAAGGTGCCGAAGGAGTGAAATAATCAATAAATAAAAACCATTTTAAATATCAGTAAGTCAAGCAATATTTATTAAAAAAATATGTTCAGGTAAAAGGTAAATAAAGTAAAACAAGTTGTGTGTAATATAATTCACTTTCTGTTATACTTCCGATATACAGACACTGATGTATTATTAGTTATGCATCGTTTTTCCCTCTATTTATTTTTACTTACAATTTATGTGTAGGTACCATGTACATAATCACGATGTTTTGAAGTATCAACAACTCAATTCAATTCTTGCAACGAATAAGATACATTAACAAATTAACATTTGTTGGCACATAGAGGGGACCTCAAGCTCACCTAATACTACGTCTTAAGTTTAAAGTTTTATAATTGTATAAAATACATGTCCAAAATTATTTAAGACTCGGTTGACTTTTTCATTCTCGGGGTGTTCCATCCCGGCTTTCCAGTGGTGATTTTGGTGTGGATTGTTAGTAGGTTTGGCACTAAGCCGTGGTAGTAGGCTCACCCTGTGTCAGAAGAAGAAGAAGGAAACTGCTTCTTCGTTGTCTTAGGTGATAATGTTGTCGTCCAGGGTTTCCACTACACTAAAGTACCTCGACTCGTGTTGTCGTTGCTCGTTGGCCATCCTTCTCATCAACTGATTTGGGTACCTGGGAATGTTCTCTCTAGAGAGCACTAGGTTCCCTATATCCAGCCAGAGGGATTATATGCCGGTCAAAGTGTAGTCCGGTGCAAATCCTAAGTATTTTCCTTTCGAACACTTGAAGTTCCTTCATGGCTGTCTTGGAAATTAAGATCCAGACTGGAAAGCAAAGACTGGCTGGAGGAGTTGCTTGTACATCAGTATTTTCCTCTGTTGACTTCGTCCGGTTCTTCTTCTCATCAGAGGATGTAAACGTGGAAGTCTGGCTCTTTTGGGCATACTTGTTTAGTTCGGGTTGAACCTTAACAACTCATTGAAGTGGATTCCCAGATACTTTACGTTCCGTTTGGAAGCTATGGTGGATCCGTCTGGGAGTTTCAGAACAATGTTTTTGCACATCGCTGCAGTGCGACGGTCTCTGCCTGTTATGGGTCTCTTGAAGTAGACAAGTTTCGATTTAGAAGTGTTGATCCGGATGCACCATTTCCAGTAGAATTCTAAGAGTCTGTTGATGTGAGCCTCTACTTTCTGGACGGCGAGTAACGGTGACATCAACGTGGCGTAGGTGAGCGAGTCATCAGCATACAGAAGGTTCTCACAACCAGTTGCGACAGGTTGGTCAGTGACAGAGGTAAGTGAAATATGTAGATGTAGTTTGTAAATAAGGCCTTCTATCCATATGCTGTCGAATGCTTTCTCGACATCCAAGAAGTATCCAACGGTGACTGTTAGTGGTGAGAATCGTGTTAGACCTTTAGTAGTGTGTGCAGTGTCGAGTGTTTTTCTCGAAAGCCAAACTGCATGTCAGGGATGATCACGTTTTCACCGCAGAACCTCTTGGGCATCCGGAGGATTACTTCCTCGAGTAGCGATACAGGCCTGTACTACCGTGTTAAGAAGAAAAAACGTATCTGTATTTTGGGCATTTCAAGATAAATGCATTTTTCTGTTTATGTATGTAACTTTTTTATTTCTGGATGAATTTGTTTCATTCTTTAAGGAAATGACAAGTAATCAAAATATTAATTTTTGATCAAAAACTCATTTGTTTATATTTAATAGAAGTCTAGTTAAATAACTTTCATGTTAAGACTATCTGCCGTATCTGCAAGTAAATAATTTTCTCTTCCGCATCTACGAATATTTGTTTGGTAGTTACGTTTATTTTTCTTAAGAAAAATGCAGATACGTCAATTTATCTTAAAAAAACATGGTTTTTTGTACATACGTCATATTTCGTAAGCGTTTTTAACCACGAAAAAGGCAAGATCGTGATTTTATTACTAAACAATAAAATAATAACCCTACCAAGGTTGTCAAAACTGGCTCTAACTCAAAACAGCCAAAATGTCAGCTACGTTTTTTCTTCTTAACACGGCAGGTAGTTGGACACCGAGTTGAAACTTCCTTTCTTTGGGATCGCAACTATCTTCGCTGTTTTCCACTTTTGAGGGAAGTAACAGTTATTGGTGCAGTTATTTAGGATTATTTTGAGGAGGATCATCACTATATGTGGAAGCCTTTTTAAGACGTAGTTGGAGACTCCATCTGGTCCAGCTGACTTTTTTGGCCTTGAATCGCGAATAATTTTTGATACCTCCTCCAGATTGCATAGATGTGGGAAGTCGATTGGGTCACTTGCTGGATTGGTGTCATCGAATATGTTGAATGGATGCCTCAAATTCGTCCAAAAATGTCGGATCAGCAGGTGGGTTTGGTGTGAAGTTTCTTTCGAAATAATTGGCAAACGCTTCCACTTTTTCTTGTGTTGATATTGTTTCAATGTTGTTGCTGAAAATAATTTCCGGGATTGGAGGCTGCTTTCCAATAATCCTATTGATGTTTTTGAAGGCATCGTATCCTGGCTTAATCGCTTGCAGTCGTTTCTGGAACTGGTTGTTGTTGTGGTGATTTATGGAATTCCGAAACACTATGTTGACACATTGCAGTTCGCTCCTAATTTTTCTGAAGTTGTTGTGGGTCTTATTGAAAAGTCCAACGTTGATGGTGTTCTGGGAAAAGTGGGTTTAGGTTGGAATATAATCACCAGAGAATGATCTTCAGTGTTAGCTTCCATCCAGTCCACAATTGCCTTGCCTTCGTTGTTGATTATTGTATCCAGCCACAGTTGATGTCTCGCGTTGAGATCACCACCAATAAGTTCGTATTTGCTTCGCTTCAGAATGCCGTTCAGGGCATATGCAGGTCACTTTGGATTTTCCTTGCACTGTATTTGCACTTAAAGTAGAAGTTGATGACTGTTAGGGTCTCACTCTACCTATAAAATTATCGTGATGGCGCGGCGGTGGCTTCACTAGTCCGTAGTACTATAGGATGATGACTTCGCTGGTGTTGGAGGAGAATATTTCTTTATAAATATTGCCGTCCCTCTGTAATTCTCCTTTTTGTACTGCCAGAAGGTTTTGTATCCCGCGATGTAAATGTTATTGCGCTTTATCACGTTGGTTTCATTTAAAAAGGCGATGTCCGGAGTGTTGTTCTTGTAGAAGTTGAATGATGTCCCATTTTCCAGGCTGTACAATGAGTTATACATTATACGTCAGTATGTGGATTTACTTTGGTAAGGTATACTCTTTGGGGGTTTGTCAGTTCCTCGCAAGAGTAAAAAATAAATAAATTAAAATAAAATAAAATAAAATAAAATAAAATAAAATAAAATAAAATAAAATAAAATAAAATTAAATTAAATTAAACTAAATTAAATTAAATTAAATTAAATTAAATTAAATTAAATTAAATTAAATTAAATTAAATTAAATTAAATTAAATTAAATTAAATTAAATTAAATTAAATTAAATTAAATTAAATTAAATTAAATTAAATTAAATTAAATTAAATTAAATTAAATTAAATTAAATTAAATTAAATTAAATTAAATTAAATTAAATTAAATTAAATTAAATTAAATTAAATTAAATTAAATTAAATTAAATTAAATTAAATTAAATTAAATTAAATTAAATTAAATTAAATTAAATTAAATTAAATTAAATTAAATTAAATTAAATTAAATTAAATTAAATTAAATTAAATTAAATTAAATTAAATTAAATTAAATTAAATTAAATTAAATTAAATTAAATTAAATTAAATTAAATTAAATTAAATTAAATTAAATTAAATTAAATTAAATTAAATTAAATTAAATTAAATTAAATTAAATTAAATTAAATTAAATTAAATTAAATTAAATTAAATTAAATTAAATTAAATTAAATTAAATTAAATTAAATTAAATTAAATTAAATTAAATTAAATTAAATTAAATTAAATTAAATTAAATTAAATTAAATTAAATTAAATTAAATTAAATTAAATTAAATTAAATTAAATTAAATTAAATTAAATTAAATTAAATTAAATTAAATTAAATTAAATTAAATTAAATTAAATTAAATTAAATTAAATTAAATTAAATTAAATTAAATTAAATTAAATTAAATTAAATTAAATTAAATTAAATTAAATTAAATTAAATTAAATTAAATTAAATTAAATTAAATTAAATTAAATTAAATTAAATTAAATTAAATTAAATTAAATTAAATTAAATTAAATTAAATTAAATTAAATTAAATTAAATTAAATTAAATTAAATTAAATTAAATTAAATTAAATTAAATTAAATTAAATTAAATTAAATTAAATTAAATTAAATTAAATTAAATTAAATTAAATTAAATTAAATTAAATTAAATTAAATTAAATTAAATTAAATTAAATTAAATTAAATTAAATTAAATTAAATTAAATTAAATTAAATTAAATTAAATTAAATTAAATTAAATTAAATTAAATTAAATTAAATTAAATTAAATTAAATTAAATTAAATTAAATTAAATTAAATTAAATTAAATTAAATTAAATTAAATTAAATTAAATTAAATTAAATTAAATTAAATTAAATTAAATTAAATTAAATTAAATTAAATTAAATTAAATTAAATTAAATTAAATTAAATTAAATTAAATTAAATTAAATTGAATTAAATTGAATTAAATTGAATTAAATTGAATTAAATTAAATTAAATTGTATTTATTCTTTGTTTTGCTTCCTTAAGTTCAATAATAATGCCATATTTTATTAATTACACCAATATATTTCGAGGTTTATTCCTCATCTTCAGGGTCTAAAATTAATATAAAATAGCATTATAATAATATATTAAAAAATATTTACCTAAAATGCTATTATTCTTGTATATAGATAATAAAGTTTAATACAACATAGAAACGTTATCTAAATGATTACAAATTAATATTATTGACAAATCTTAATTTTTGATAACAAAAAACAAAAATTCTATAAAACAAAACAAGCAAAATATTGAGTTAATATCATATGTGGATGACCATTTAACATCTATACCTAAAGATAAAATTGATGCGGTAAAAACAGCCTTAGAATCTTTTGATAAAAATATCGTATTTACTTATGAAACAGAAGATTTTACAACAAAAGAAATTAATTACTTGGATGTAACAATCAAAAGAAATGAAGATGGCAGCATAATTACAAATTGGTTCCATAAATTTATAGCATCTAATAGATTATTAAATTACTATTCGGCTCATCCAATCAAAATGAAATATAATACAGTCAAAAGCTTTATCAGACAGATATTTACATTTAGCCATAAAATTTATTGGGAATCAAATATTAAAAGAATTCAAACAATTTTGTCAAAAAACAACTACCCAAATTTTGTTATAAATAAATTAATAAAATGTGTTAAAAATGAAAATCTTAACGAACGAATAAAATCACCCCAAAACTATGATAGAAGAAGCTACGAATTCCTATCTACAACGCAAGAAGAACCAAAAAATCAAGATAGTAAAATATACTCTGCACTAACATACATTCCAGGACTAAGTGAATCTTTAGCTAAAAAATTCGAATATTTTGTTCCAGAGGTAAAAACTGCTATGAAACCAATTCAACAAGTGTCTCATTTCTTCAAAAATACGAAATCTAAAATTGAAAAAACTAATAATAATGGACTAGTTTACTCTATCCCATGTAATGATTGTTCAAAAATATACATAGGAGAGACAATACAAAAACTTGGGTGTCGTATTAACCAACATAAAAATGAATGCAAAAAAGTAATTGATGGTTTTTCAAACAAAAATATTGCCGCTTTAGCAGAACATGTTAAAGAGAATAAACATTCCTTTAACTTTGAACATGCAAAAATTTTAAAATTTGAAAAACATAAATTTAAATTACAAATTCACGAGGTTAATCAAATTATTAAGCATGAAGAAAATGTGTGTAATTACAAAACAGACAAAAAGGATTATACAAATACGTACTATAGTTTAATAATTAATGCAAATAAACCATCAAACATTAGAAATAATGAGAACCAAACTATATTGTAACTCTTTTTAATATTAACTCAATATTTTGCTTGTTTTGTTTTATAGAATTTTTGTTTTTTGTTATCAAAAATTAAGATTTGTCAATAATATTAATTTGTAATCAATTAGATAACGTTTCTATGTTGTATTAAACTTTATTATCTATATACAAGAATAATAGTATTTTTGGTATATATTTTTTAATATATTATTATAATGCTATTGTATATTAATTTTAGACCCTGAAGATGAGGAATAAACCTCGAAATATATTGGTGTAATTAATAAAATATGGCATTATTATTGAACTTAAGGAAGCAAAACAAAGAATAAATACAATTTAACTTAAAAAAAACTTCAGCAAAACAATAATTAAAATATATAAATTAAATTAAATTAAATTAAATTGAATTGAATTGAATTGAATTGAATTGAATTGAATTGAATTGAATTGAATTGAATTGAATTGAATTGAATTGAATTGAATTGAATTGAATTGAATTGAATTGAATTGAATTGAATTGAATTGAATTGAATTGAATTGAATTGAATTGAATTGAATTGAATTGAATTGAATTGAATTGAATTGAATTGAATTGAATTGAATTGAATTGAATTGAATTGAATTGAATTGAATTGAATTGAATTGAATTGAATTGAATTGAATTGAATTGAATTGAATTGAATTGAATTGAATTGAATTGAATTGAATTGAATTGAATTGAATTGAATTAATACACGACTGGATCGCACGTACCTACTTGCCCTCACATATGTTTTGAAATATAAAAGCAATATAAAAAAAATAAAAAAAAATTAAGAAAAGCATCTAAATCGTTCTTTTGATGCACACAAAAACTCATAAAATGTCTTAGAACTTAAAACCTAGAATGCCATTTGATTACTTGAATAAACTTAAAAACTAAGTTTTTACATAATCTAAGATCTATACAATTTTGCAAATACATATTTAAAATAAAATTTGGTTTGCCAATTTTGAATATTTATTAAAATACATTAACAAACCTAGTTTCAAAAATTCATTAACCCATTTTCGAAATGCTGAATTACAAAAAAGTTTTTAATTTTTAAAAAAATTCAAAATTTAATTTTTTCAAAATTTTTATATGCAATATTATTGAAATTTTAAAGGAGCTTTTTCATAAAACTTTGATTGAAATCGCTTAAGCCATTTATAAGAAACTCGAAATTACAAAAAACGTAATATGCCAGGTACCGTTAATAGCAGTTTTTATTAAACTATTTTTACCAAAATATACATTATAGCTACAATAATACAGTGATTTTTTTTATCAAAATCGTCGGAGCCGTTTTTGAAATAAAGCTTTTTCTTAACGGTTGTATGGGAAGTACTGTTATTTTTTGAGATAGGAACAAATGTCAATTTCCCCTCTGGGGAGTGTGTCCCAAACCTGAGTGGAAGTATTTAAGGGGGTGGTTCTTGGGGTTATTATAAGAAAAAAATTGTATGGAGGGAAAGTTGTATCTCTCCTCCCTGAGTGAGGGGTTTCTGAAACATTGACTTTAAATGCAAAAAAAAACATTAAAAATCAACGAAAATTCATCTTATAATGTGCTATAATTTTTTGAAAGCTAAGACTCCATTCTGGCATTTGGTTTTTTAACCAAGTTGATTAAGCGAATAGTTTTTAAGAAATTAAATTTCAAAGTCAAAATAAAAAAAAAATAATTATGATTTTTTTTTTCTTAAGTCGATATTTTTCAAAATTTTACGTAACTAAGGGCTTTTTTTGTATTTAATATTCAATGCCTTCATTTTTTAGTCCATTTCCGAAAACCAAATGTAAAAATATTTCTTAGTTTTTGAGAAATTAAGAAAAAACAAAAGGTTTTTTTTACCAAAAAAGCCCAAAAAGAGGGTTAAATTATGAATAAATTAATTTTTTCGGACTTATTTGGGAAAAGTACCTTTTGTTTTTCTTAATTTCTCAAAAACTAAGAAAGATTTTTACATTTGGTTTTCGGTAATGGACTTTAAAATAATGAGAGCATTGAATATTGAACACAAAAAAAGCTCTTAATTACGTAAAATTTTGAAAAATATCAAGTTAAGAAAAAAACATCACATTTTTTTTTAAATTTTGACTTTGAAATTTAATTTCTCAAAAACTAATCGCTTAATCAACTTGATTTAAAAAACAAATACAACTATAGCACATTATTAGATGCATTTTTGTTGATTTTTAATGTTTTTTTTTTGCATTTGAAGTCAATGATTCAGAAACTGCCCCCCTGCCTCAGGGAGAGGAGATACAATTTTCCCCCCATACAATTTTTTCTTAGAATAACCCCAAGAACCACCCACTTAAATACTTCCACTCAGGTCCGAGACACCCTGTATATCATCGTAGTGCCATGTTTGATTGTTATCTCGATTTTTTTTTTGCACGAATCCAAAACTTGCCCTTTAGTAGGTACCTATATCGCAAGTTAAATATTAAAATAGCATGAACTTGTCAATCTGTGGTCAATATCTTTCCATTTTATTTGATTGAGGTACAAGTATTTAATTTTAAAATAACATGGAATTTTCTTACATTAAATACAATTTTATCTATCATAAATAATGTCATGCTTATTTGAATATCAAAATGTTATTTAAATTGTGTACAAGTTCCTGAGTTTTCAAACACTTTAAAATTTCTATCTAACATTTCTTGTGAAAAGTACACTGATTTTTATAAATACTTAGAAAAGTTTTCATTAATAATAATAATGAACATTTTTGCAAGCATTGCCATTGCCTGTATAGTATACGCGCTGGATTTGAGACACTTCGAACTGTCGAGGCCAGCAATATTTGAAAAAGAAATTAAAAATATGAAAAACTAGACATACGCACATATGTATGTATGTAGATTGCTTTTTTGTGTCTAAACTAATAGTCGAGATGGTCAATTGTCGGAAATTGTTTTCAAATATCATAAAACTAAATGTCAATAAAAAAAATCATTGAATCGACATTTATAATGGCTTTTATTTAAATTCAAAATTTCTATTTCAGTGAAGAAAAAAAAAACCAGACACAATGTAATAAAAGTATAAAATAAAATGCGATAATCATTGTTATACGTTCAAACCAGGAAGTAGCCCTGCATCACTGCTTCATATTTCATGTATTTTTCCCCCGCGTTTAACACTCAGCATCAAATGTTGCACACACTCCGAAACGTTTTAAATTGCATTATAGGTTGGCATTGGTTAGAGTATATAGAAACACTATACAACATACATACATACATTATGTAGGTACATGGGGGCTTACACTGCTGGTCTGGTTGGGTTGGCCCCAATTTTCGTTTCTGCTCTGGCCTGACTGACCTCTTCAATTTAGCATGAATGATACTCCCCCTTTTTAAAGAGCCGTAAGATGAGTAATATTTTAAAAATTTGTGTATATTTTTTTTTTATTTTGTTGTTTTTTATGTAGTATGCTTGTATTTGGTTGCTATTTAGGTCTCATTTGTTAGTAGGTACATATATACATATTTTACATATGCATTCTTATCGAAATGATTTATTTATGGAGAGACAGAGAACCAGTGAGTAGTACATTTTTGGTATTGCAAAATCATATTTACACACAGGAAATGCAATAATAATATGTCGTTATGATTTGTTGAAGTTATTATAAAGTGACTTTAAGCAGTATATCAGTATTATACCTAGCCTAATACGAGTGTAGGACAAATTAAAGATTTAATAAAACATGATCTTGAGATTTAAAGAGTGTAGACTTGACATTAAGACTGTATCATGCAATAAGGGGTATGCAAGTGCTGAATACTTAGTTCAATATTTTCAGTCGTGTTTTTATTAGTCTTACCGTTTTATAACTTAAGAAACTCCGTTAAATTTCAAAATCATATTTATAAACATTTCTAATCGATGTTTAAAGTCCATCCAACTTATATACCGAAATTGGATATCTATAGAGTGATTCTTAAGTGGGTTTATCTAATAAAAATTATTTTGGAATCAAACTAAAATGAGGATTTTCTGAATGCTTAGTTAATGAATGAAAAATTTCCATTGAACATACCCATTTACAGTTGATTAAATTAATGAGAGTTAATAAATAATTATTAATTCATTCGAGATTTTTGTCAGTGAATAATATATGAGAAGCTAAAATAGCTGATGGAATGCGTTTGTAAATTAAGAACGTAGATGGCTAAAGTTTGGTTGCTAGGGGTTTTAATTTGATTTCCTTAGAACAATCTTGGGCAGTTGTCTATGTCCAGCTATAGTCATTGTCTAAATAGTTGGACATGCTTTAGTAATTTCCGTATTAATAAACGTATTTTAAATATACACTTATGTATATATTCACTGACATATGTACCAGTAATATGTTAATCTTGAATAAATTAATGAATTGTAATGAACCGTTGGATGTGCATACATAAAATGAACATTTCATTCATTAGTCCGGTAACTATGTACATTAGACCTTGCGTCACTTCCGGTTGTTCTGATTTTTTGCCCAGTTATTTGTGATGTTGGCGTATTTTTAGATAATTGCCCCTCCCGCCTGAACGGGGAGATATGCACCCCCCTTCCAAAACAATTTTTTTCTTCTTTTGACCCAACCTACACGCTCAGGAGTTTTGAACTGTCTTATCTTAAGCACACTGTATTTGTTATACCTACTGTTGATTATTCAACTTGTTGTTAAACATTTATTATCGATTATTACTCGAGGTCGAAAACTTGGATTAATTATTCGACCAATATCATAAACAACTTCGCAAAAAGTCAGGACTGCTGGATCTGACGCAAGGTCTTCTTCCTATGAAACTACAAGGTTATACTGGACTACATACTCATTAAAAGATAACTTGGCAAACAGATTCAAGAAACTTGCTATGATGCTATTATGTTCGTTATACGTTCCGAAATAACTGTCTAAGGCCGGCTCTGGACCTTTGGCACCTCATATGAGGGAAATTTGACAAAAAAAGGTGCCATCTAATTGGTCAGAAAAGGTCAAGTGGTCCCAGAAATTGGTCAGCCCTAGATAACTTTTAATCAAGGCTTAAACTTTCTCAAGGTCGCTCAAAGTCACGCTCGATTTTTGGCACCTCATTTAAGGGAAATTTGCCAAAAATGTATACCATCCGAAAGATTTGTAGATCGTGATAAAAGGTCAACTATTTTCAGTAATTGGTCAGCCATAGATTTTTTATTATGAATATTCAATGAATTAAAAAAAAAAAATCAAGGTCAAAACGATTTTTGGCACCTCATTTTAGGGAAATTTGCAAAAACTGTGTACCATCTGAAAGATCTCTAGATCTATATAAAAGGTCAGCTTTTGTTTCAGTACCTAATTGGTCAGGTATAGATTTTTTTTAATGAATTTTTAAAAATTTCAAGGTCATAGCGATTTTTGGCACCTCATTTATGTGGAATTTGCAAAAACTGAATACCATTAGAAAGGCCTTGAGAACTATATAAAAGGTCAGCTTGTTTTAGTAATTGGTCAGCCATAGTTTTTTTTAATGAATTTTTAAATTATTGTTCAAGGTCACGCGTGATTTTTGGCACCTCATTTATGGGAAATTTACAAAAATTTAATACCACCTGAAAGGCCCTAAGATCTTTATAAAAGGTCAGCTAGTTTCAGTAATTGGTCAGCTATAGACCAACATGAAAGGATTCATTCATGGCTGAATTCAGTTCTTCAGTCTTCACAAATAATGAAACATTCTATCTCACTTCCCCTTAATGAGAAAAAATGAAACACCATTTGCATTTTAGAAAGTGCTGTCAAAATAAATCTTGTTTAAATCTTTTTGTGCGGTGGAAACACCAAATAGATTTATTAAATCTAAACTGAGATAAGTCTTTGCTGGAAACATAGCATTATTGCCCAACACTTGGTGCAATAAAGCAGCACTGACAGTATAAGGGTTTTATAGAGTGTCCACTTCGTCTTTCGTGTGAAGAGCACCGGTTTGCTAGGGTCATTTTTCGTCGGATCTCCACTACGATATCAATTATGGTATTAATGTTTACTTGGAGATAGATGAGCTCCTGAACTACTTCGAAGTTGTTGCTGTCAACAGTGACGTTTTGTCCTAGCCGGTTGACAGATCTTCTAATAGCATGTATTTGGACTTGTCCTCGTTTACATGAAGACCAACAATTTTCACTTGTTCTTAAATAACCAGAGTCTCTATAACGACCAGTTGGGAGCACCTAATGATCCCCATATCATCAGCATACCCTAGAATTTCGAAAAATCTTTTGAAAGTAGTACCTTCAATATTAGTGCCTTTACCCTGTGCACTATTTGCTCCAGCACTAGATTGAAGAAGTTTTTTCTTTGAAGAGTTTTTCCCTAGTTGCACATTGCATCGCGTAATTTCCAGTGTCCAATATTTTCCATCGCCCGGCGCGCCGTATACAGAGCTCCTGACGACGATCAGTGCTATCATATGCGGATTTGCCTGAGAGTGAAGAGTTGGACTAAGGTCAATCTGCCTGGCCAGGAGCCATACTGGTACTTGCCGTTTATAGTGTTGCAGAACAGCTTAGGACCCTAACACACTACTTTGGATCGGATCTTTTATGCGACGTTTATTAGGGATATGCACCGATATCTCTTGCAGGACATAGTATCGCCTTCTTTAGAAGATGGGACGTATGGAGGTGATAGACCAGTCATCGGGCATACTTTTACTTCAACCCCAAATTGGTTGATGACTTGATGTACGCTCCCTTACAACACATCTACTCCGTGTTTAAAGAGATCCGCTTGTAGATCAACAGATCCAGTGATGGTCTTGTTGTTCTACTGGGTGGTGCAACTGGGTCTTCATTGACTGGAGATGGGCTCGCTTCTCATCCTATTTTCATACCTGAAGCGCATTCAGCAGCTGCTGGATTTGCTGCTTTAATACATCTACCGCAAACTATCCGACTCATAGGCTCGTACAAGATTTCAGCCGAATTATACAGCCAGACATTTCCGACATAAGATTATAGTGTTGCTGTATCAGTCCATGTTTAAGGTTTTTATAACCTTTAGTCCAATTGCGTTTTGCCCAGGCAAGACAGTTCGGCTCATCAGTTAGACGCTATCGTTACCCTTCTAAGACGCAATATTTTACAGTGTTATTATTTTAGCTCAGATTGTCCATGGACTCATCAGTTTACTAGTGAGTGCCTTGTCAATACCTACGCAATTTTTATTAAGTTCTGTTCATCTTACATATCTTTCACAAAAATCCGATCCAACAAAATTAATTAATTAATTTATTCCACATTTCCCACCTTCTCTTTTAAGCTCCAGCAAATGTTTTTTTTTTTTTTTTTATTTACAAAAACAAAATACTTAATTTTTGTATAGCACAATCATTCTTATTCTATCGGAATGTTTGTTTTGAATTAGTAGAAACTTAGTTATGTGGTCAATGGTGTAATGAATATTAACTACATAAATATATGTAGATCTAGATATCTAGAAGTTAGATACTTGATGGGTATTTTTTATGTTATACTAGAACGATATACATAGTATCCATCCCTTTTCTGAGTCAATTATTCACAAGAATCCATGCTGTTTGGTTCAAATGATACAGTAGCAGCAACAAAAATTAAACATTATGAAGGTTGAGGTTATTATACTTGTATAAAAATATTGTTCGTATTCAAGTTCTAATAAAAAGGGAGTTTTATATTATAGCAACAGCATTAAATATCTTGGTTTCTTCTGTCTGTCAGTTGGTTCAAATTAAACAATCGATTTCGTACTATTTTCTCGATGAGCTTGAGACTTGAAACTTCAAACGAAAGTTAGAACTGCACGACAGCCACGTTTGCTTAAAGTTTTAAGCATCACCAAGTCGTTTAAACTCGATTGCAAAAATTCAAACACATCACAAAACTAAGGCCGTGTGTCAATTGCATTAAAAATTTGGTTAAATTTGATCCCAGTTAAATTTGATCCGTTTTTATAAGGGCGAATAAAATTTAAGGTTTTTGCTGTGTCAATTGAATTGAATTGGATTTTTTAAAACATACAATTCCCATTGGTCAGCCATAGATTTTTAATTAATTGTTAAAGTTGTTCAAGGTCGCACAAAGTCCCTCGTTTTTGGCACTTCATTTGTGGAATACTTGCAAAAAGAAGTAAACCATCTGAATACCATTAAATCGTGATAAAAGGTCAACTGCTTCAATAATTAGTGAGTGACAGGATTTTTAGGAGATATTTAAAGTTTTTTGTTTAAGGTCGCAGAAAAACATTTTAGACTATCTAAGTATTATAAAAATGAATGAAATGAAAACAACATTAATTTGAGATTACTCTGAAAGGTCACAACTCAGCATAAAATCTTTGAAACCAGCTGGCTTATTATGAGCATTAAGAGACCGATCAAATGTCTGACCAATTTCTAAAACTTGTTCCCCTTTTCTGACCTATTATTATGACTATTTAGATGGCATAGTTTTTTTTGCAAATACCCGACATATAGGGTGCCACTGCTAAGTGGGAGGGATATACATTAGGGTGTGTCACTTTGGTATGGCGAAAAAAATACTGTTCAGATTTAAAATCTAATACCATGCCAAAAGCTGCATTAGAATCGTAGGAATAAGAATATATGAAAAATTTTTGAAATTAAATGGTGTTTTGGCTCGCTAAACAACAAGGTTTATTTTCGAAAACTGTGTTTTTAGTACTTTTTCTGTCTATTGCTTGGATATGGTTTTAGTTAATCTGAGCTGATTTAACTAATTTAAATAATTTTGCTAAAGGTATACAAACAATTAAAAAGAAAAAAAATTAAGGCAATACAAGCTAGAATTAAAAATTCGAAATCACTCAAAATTGTATTTTAATAAAATTTTCGAGTGCGACAGATATTAATAATTTTTTCTTAAATCAATTTTTACTTATCCAAACAAATGTTATAGGCTAACTTATGACACTGAAAAAGAAAATGATATTCAAATTTGTTTGTAAGGAAACCTTTTCGAAATAACCATATCTAAAATAGCATTAAAAACGTTTTTTCGCCATAAAATGCGGTTTTGCACTATTTTTTGCAATGATTTTTTTTAAATTTAGCTAACTAGACATTTTTTTTAATTTTTTTTTCAAAAATCCATATCGATGGTTAATTTTATTCTCTACAAAAAAGATTTGCAGAATTATCTCGAAATCTTGCTCAGTTTTCGAGTTATATGCAAAAACCAAAAAGGGTGCTTTTGCACCCCCTCTCCAAAATGCACCCTCTTATTTAATGGCTCTACGCGGTCTTATCATCTTCAATAACCCCTCTGAATATTGTTACAATAAAATCCCATGAACGTCTTAGTTCCTTATTGCCCTGTTTTTTAGGATATAATCAATAGCCTAAAACAAACGTTTTTGGTGCAAGCCAAAGCCAATAACTTTAACGAAAATTTCAAATGAAGAACTTAATTTTAATATGTAAAGCAGCTTTTTGGAGGTATTAGTTGTGGAAATTCCAGAGTTGAAATAAATGACACGCCCTAATATACATATATAACTCCCCTTCTCCTCCCTAGTTCCAACCTTCATGCCCTGGCTTTTTTAAATCCTCTTTATGCTGAACACACACCGCTACAGCGAAAAAAGGGGATACAAATACAAATCTGAAAAAATGGGATCTGAAACAATGAGGAATAATATTTTTTTTCACTTGGAATAGATTTAGGCCGAACGAAATATAAAAACTAAAAACAACAAAATGACCATATAACGACGACCTTAATGTACATACGTACATAAGGGTCCCAAAATAGCTTTTTAATAGCGATCAAAAGTTTATTCACTAAAAAAAAATTATTTGGGTAAACAAATTTTTCCAAGGTCATTTACCCGTGGCTTTACGCCTATCATCCCGATTACAGAATCCAACGAATGAGCTGCGAAGTGAATCAGACTCAAATTCGACGTTTTTGCTATGAACCAAATGTCAAAATTGAGTCTGACTCCATCTGCAGTCCATTCGTCGGATTCTGTAATCGGGATTTATACTTTTTCCATACAAATTTGTATGGGATTTTCGCTCTCTTTAAGTTTTATTTTTTTTTTCTCTCGAATTACTGCAGCTATTCTAATTTTTTTGTTTTGATTTTTGTTCTTAAAACATCCCTTTAAAAAATTTTTTTTAGAAGGTGCTGTTCATGCACCCCAGCTCAGTATATGACCACCTCCGTGCTAACCCTAGACCGATGTACTTCCTATATATTGTGTACTTGGGCACTGAGTGCCTTGGAGAAATTTTCATACAAATTGTAAGGAAAATGTATTAAACTAGAAGATTTTTTTAGGAAAAATAAACGAATAAGAGAGTATAATTTATTGAAAGATCGATTTTAATGGTTAAATCATAAGTTTTAACTTTATAAAAAATTGCGAGAAAACAATTTTATATGTTGCATTGCCTTGATTTTTTGCATTTTGTTTTTGGTGGATGAGGTGCACGGAAGGAAAGTACCATTTTCGTAACTGTTCTCATCCCGATAGGGTGCGCTATTTACGTGCCATGTCTCGCATAGTCTGATATAGTGTTTTGTGCAAGCTGGTTGATAAGTAGCACTAGGTTCCCCAGGCGAAGGATACACACAGCAACCTGGCGATCTCCAGATGGTCGAACCGCCAACCAAATCGACCACGTGCGCAATTAATTGGCGCAAGGTATGCATCGAACATCTTGGACGTGCGAACTTTCCGAGGCGCAAACGTGGACTCTGACCACTTCCTTGTTGTGACAAAATTCAGAGCCCGACGAAAAGAAAACGAAGACCGCCCAAAGGAAGAAATACAACATTGCATGCCTAAGCACATCTGAGAAAGCCAGAGACTACAGTGAGCAATTGACCAGGAAACTCTCTGCCATAAACCCAGCCACAAGCGTCAACAACCAATGGAACCAATATCGCGACATCATTAAGGAGACAGCTGAGACCACCATAGACTATCAACCACCTAGAAAAAAGAACCCGTGGTATGACGATGAATGCGCGGTATTGAAGCAGGAGACGGAAAATGCACGAATGCAAATGCTGCAACGGAAAACAAGAGCAGCAAGAGAGGAGTACCGTGAAAAGAGAAGGAAAGAGAAAAAAACTGCGTAGAACGAAAAGAGCATCCGCAGCCTCTCAGCTCAAGTATCTCGAAGAGTCTAGCACCGCCACCAACACCCGCCGGTTCTACAAAACAGCCAAGCAACTGGCATCTGGTTATTGGACTGGCAAGCAAGCTCTTCGAAACAGCGAAGGTAACCTAGTCACCGAAGCACAGGGAATTGTAGACGTGTTTAAGCAGCATTTCCAGCAGCTGCTTAATGGGCATTATGTAGAGGAGGCAACAGAGGAACAAAGAATCATAAGACCAGTCAATGAAGATCCAGTCCCAGCACCCAGTACTGAAGAGGTTAAGAAAGCCATCCACAAGCTTAAGAACAACAAATCCGCCGGCTCGGATGGCCTACCTGCGGAACTCTTTAAGTATGGAGGAGATGTCCTGGTAGGGTGCATGCACCAGCTCATCAACCAAGTTTGGGAAGAGGAAAGTATGCCCGACGACTGGTCAAATAGCTCCATATGCCCAATCTACAAAAAAGGCGATCCTATGTCCTGCAAGAACTACAGAGGCATATCCCTGCTTAATGTTGCCTACAAGATCCTATCCAACGTACTATGTGAGCGTCTAAAACCTTTCTGCAACACTATGATCGGCACGTACCAGTGTGGCTTCAGGCCAGGCAGATTAACGATAGACCAAATCTTCACATTGAGGCAAATCCTGGAAAAGACCAACGAATTTCAAGTCGAGACCCATCACCTATTCATCGACTTTAAAGCCGCATATGATAGCATAAGTCGCCAAGAACTTCTATTGGCGATGTCGGAACTCGGGATCCCGAAAAAACTGATCCAGCTATGCCGCATGACGTTACAAAATACGCGGTGCAACGTGCAAATGGGTAACAGCTCACTCGAGTTATTCCAGACGTGTACAGGGTTCAGACAAGGAGATGCGCTATCATGTGATTTCTTCAACTTAGTCCTGGACCAGATAGTGCGCAGGAGTGGTGTTAACATGGAGGGCACTATCTTCAACAGGTCTTCTCAACTGCTTGGCTATGCGGACGACATCGACATCATCGGCCGCTCCAAGAGAGCTGTACTTGAAGCATTCACAGCTATTGATGAACAGGCGAAACGCGTTGGTCTTGAAGTGAATGAGGACAAAACAAAGTATATGCTATCAACAAACAAAGCCTCATCTGTCCATCGCCTAGGACAAAACGTCACTGTTGGTAGCAGTAATTTCGAGGTAGTCAAGGAGTTCACCTACCTCGGAACAAACATCAATTCCACGAACGACACCTTAGTGGAAATCCGACGAAGAATTACCCTAGCGAACCGCTGCTACTTCGGTTTGGCCAAACAAATGGGTTCAAAACTCCTTTCCCAAAAGACAAAGTGCACGCTATACAAAACGCTAATTTTACCAGTTCTACTCTACGGCGCCGAGTGCTGGACGATAAGTAAAAAAGGGGAATTGATACTGGGCACTTTCGAGAGAAAAATTCTTCGGCGGATATTTGGTCCTATATGCGAAGAGGGCGATTGGAGGAGAAGATTCAATCGTGAACTGTACGAGCTGTACCAAGATGTGGATGTAGTCCAAAGAGCCAAAACACGTCGACTACACTGGCTCAGCCACATCGAGCGAATGGACAACAACGCTCCAGCCAAGAAAATCTTTGAATACCAGCCCCCAGGTTCGAGACGACCAGGAAGATCGAACCTCCGCTATAGGGACCAGGCGGTCACAGACGCAAGAGCGATTGGTCTCGACGACTGGAGGGAGCGTGCGAGGGACCGCAACCGATGGAAGACCGCAATATCTCAGGCAGAGACCCTTCATGGATCGGGAGCCGGATAAGTAAGTAAGTAAGTGAGCTCAACTCAACTATCCTACCTGGGCGAAACGCAATTATGGAGTTGAGCTCACTTGAACTTTTAACTTGTATTAAACTAGAAGATTTTTTTAAGGAAAAATAAACAAATAAGAGAGTATAATTTATTGAAAGATCGATTTTAATGGTTAAATCATAAGTTTTAACTTTATACAAAATTGCGAGAAAACAATTTTATATGTTGCATTGCCTTGATTTTGCATTATGTTTTTGGTGGATGAGGTGCACGGAAGGAAAGTACCATTGAAATCATGGTTTTTCGTAAGTGCCCTTTCACACGAGGAAACTGAGTTGCCAGCAACTTTTAGTTCCTGGGTGAGAAGGGCAGGAGGAAAGAGGGGCGAACAGAATCTCCCCGGTCGAGGATTTGAGGAGATTTTTTGACGTTTCCTTTCACATCTAGGTTTAGGTGTGTTCAACCAATAGACTTTCAAAGGAAATTTCAAAAATTGCCTGGAGATTTGTTTCCTCGTATGAAAGGTACAAGAGATTTTTAAGGAGATTAAAAGAAAACGTCAAAAAAATCTCCAGCAACTTGTTTCTTCGTGTGAAAGGGGACTAACTGTTCTCATCTCGATAGGGTGCGCTATTTACGTGCCATGTCTCGCATACTCTGATATAGTGTTTTGTGGAAGCTGGTTTATAGCTCGAATTATAAAAAGTTGACCTTGTTGTATTTTTCATGGCAGCTTTCTCATTAGTTTTTCGGAACTTTTCCTGCAGGTATGTAATCTATTTTTTTTTTTATTTTACGGGTATTAAGTACTATTTTTGTTTATGGTTTGCAATGCATTTATTCATTTTTAGTTAAAAACTGAAAACCAAATGCTAAAATGACTTCTAGTTTTTGAGAAAACTGAAATTAACATGATCAACTTCACTGTTTTCAGTCTAGTATCCTTTTTCTTCGGGGTGGGAGGGCTCTGCCTCAGATCCGGTAGTTCCGCGAAAAATTCGCGGTTTTTTGGATTTTTACCAATGTTGCATTCGGCGCTCGAGGTCGAAAAATCGGATTTATTACTAGGCCAACATCATAAACAACTCAGCAAAAATCAGAACTACCGGACCTGACGCAAGGTCTAAGTCTTATGAAACTACAAGGTTACTGGACTATTAAATGGTTGGAATTGAAACACTTTTTATTTCTATCAATTCAATTCAATTTAATTCAATGAAAAAATTGAAAATTGAAATTCAAAAACATTTTTACGAAAATAATTGAAATTATAAAATTTATTGAAATAGTTTTATAAAATAAAAAGGATTTCATACAAAATACTAAACAAGACGTGTTTACTAAATTCTTTACAAGTAAAACATAACTTATTTCCGACTAAACGTCAATTATCAATTTTTGTTTTATTATTAAGTAAAAAGACTTATCCTCAATTTGAAGTGCATCAGTTTTATTCAACTTTATTTATAAAACTTTTAAATTAAATGACAAATATTGCATGCATTTATCTTTGACATTTTCATCATTTAAGAGTAAAAAGCAAAAAAACAGGATTTTTAGCTTTGACGAGGTTTTTAATATAGCGATATCTTTGGAGCTATCGCTGGTACTGAATTTTTTTTGCAGAGAATTATACAAACTATGTACATATAAAAATGATTTCGATGGCAATCACCGTTCATGTGGTACATAGCTTTTTTACTTGTGATACATTGGATTCGTGCAAACAAAATTTTGAGATAACAATCAAACAAGACATTAGATGATAGAAAGCATCAAAAAAGTGGGTGGCAAAATTCTGTCTGTCTGTTTGCTTATAGCCTAAACGGCTCGATCGATTTTCTTCAAACTTGGTATATAGTAGCTTTTGTAGATTATGCCCACGGGAAGGGTACAAAATCCCGAATGCCAAAATCCCGAAAAGCAAAAAATGGGAGTCCCGAATGCCATAATCCCGAATACCCAAAATCCCGAATGCCAAAATCCCAAATGGACAAAATCCCGAAAGCCAAAATCTCGAATGGACAAAATCCCGAATGACAAAAAATCCCGAAAATGTTCGGGATTGAATCCCGAATTTCAATACTTTTTTAGTACTTTCAAAGAAATCAAACTGTATTGTATGGCTCTTGATTTCTGCTCGCTTTGGCATCATGACATTGTCTATAAAAGAAATTTTAAAATAAATAATCACTTACACATCTTGAGATACAATACATTAATTGAACTCTTCTTTGATGATTAAAAAAAAAAACAATAGTTCCCAATCGTAACTTTTATTTAGTTTAAGTTTTATTCAAACGAATCTATGCCTTCTCTTTACAAATAATGAGAAGATATTGTTCTTGTTCCGTTTCCGCGTATTATCTCTTGTTCTCAAAAACTCATCGCCTTCTTAGACAGGTTGATTTTGGGATTGTGACATAAATTATTGTTCTCCGCATCAGCTTGGGTTACTACACACTCTTATTATGATTGTCAATTATCAATTTGATAATTGATAAACATTGAAGTATGGTATTTCAAAAGTCAATTGTTAAAAACTTGACCAACTGTTCATTGAAAATAAACAAAACATTACAAATTGTATATTTTGAAGGCTAGAGATTTTAGAGGATTTTGGAATTCGGGAATTTGGCATTCGGGATTATGGTATTCGGGATTCTAGCATTCGGGATCTCGGGCATTCGGGATTCTGTCCATTCGGGATTTTGTCCATTCGGGATTTTGTCTTTCGGGATTTTGGCATTCGGGATTCTTTGCTATTTCGGGATTTTGGCATTCGGGATTTCGTACCCAACCCTATGCCCACACGTTTTTTTCATTTTTGTTAGAACCAAAAATAACGGTACCTGCCATACAATTTTTTTTTTAGCAATTTTACATAATCTTATTTTTCTCAAAAACAGCTCCACAACTTTTCTTACAAGAAATTCAATTAATTAATTTTAGTGAAGACTTCCTTTGGGTGTAAAACCATTTTTAAAATAAATTGTTATTAATGGTACCGCCCAATGAATCATTTTTTTAATTTTCGATTTTCTTCAAAACTGTTCGACCGATTTCAATCATTTTTTATACAGAAGCTTCCAAAAAATATAAATAGTTTTGTGTACCAAAGTATTTGAAAAAATATATTTTGGATTTTTAAAAAATGTTTCAAAATATTTTTTGAAAATCAAATATTTCGAAAACAATAGCATCGATTTTTTTGAAACTCGATATTTAAGATTTTTTATGTACTCTCTTAAATATTTTAAGAAAAAAATTAACATTTATGAAAAAATAACGGTCCATACAAAGGTTGAAAAGCCGCAAAGGAAAATATTTTTTCTCAAAAACGATCCCTACGATTTTGATTAAACTTTTTCCATATTCTAAAATAAGTGACTTATTGACTATTAATAGTTACCTGTCTATTTATTGTGAATTTTCTCATTATCGGCTAATCGGATTTAGATAATTTTTGTATATACAAAATTCAGATAAAATTATATAATATTGCATATCCAAATTAAAAAATAAAGTTTTTGAATTTTTAAAAAAGGTTTCAATTTTTTTTTTAATCCGATATCTCAGAAACGGGTTGACAATTCTTTTTGTTGAAATTTTGTGTTTATCTGCAACTAAATATACATTTTGCATTCCAAAATCTGTTTTAAGAATTTTATATAATGTATTTACAAACAAAATATTTTTTTCAAAAACCGCTCCGACGATTTTTAACTTTTTTTTTTCATAACATCATATTCGATCAAAAATTATTAAGATGGCACTCTTTATTTCCACCTCAAACTGTCAAAGGAGTTGTTTTAGGCTCATTTTTTTCAGCCAAATATGAACATAACTTGAGGGCTTTTATTTTCAACTTGTGAATTTGTTTTTATTCACTCAAAGTGGACGTTTTCAACTTCCGATTTTCAACTCTAGAGTTGATCAACTTCTGATTTTCTCAACTTCCGGAAAAAGTAGAAGTTAGAAAAGCAAACTTGAGAGTTAGCATGGAAATACTTTTCTTTTATTTTCCTTTGTAAATGCATACAAATATTTTGCTTCAGATGTTTATGCTCTCCATTTATCAAAATACAGACAAATAAAAAACAAACTATAATTTTCCGAAGCAATCATTACCATTATTATTGGGAAAATTGGCCATCATCATCTTCGGCCAGTGAAAGTGAAGATACAAGATGTCGTCTTGCATTGTAATTGAAAAGGAGGGGAGGACAAGGGGGCATTTCCCCCTTTGGCTCTGGAAAATACCACACTGCCACAATATTTATTAATTTTTTCTATGGACCTTTGGCAATTACTTGTATTTTTTCTACCTGAATCCACGCGCTTTAAGTAGCGATTTGGGGAAGTCCGCACTCCGCATCTGATTTTTTGGGGTGTTGGTGAGATGGCGGTTATTTGTATGTACATACATATACTCAAGACGCGGTACAAACAAAAATAATGAAACGTGCCAACAACCTTAACAAGGATTTCTTTCGTTAGGCATCTTTTGACTATTTCAGACATTGTTTTAAAAATTGTATACATACCTATGCATACACAAACAAATTTAACACACAAAATAACACAAATGGCTTCAAACAAACCAATTTCGCACAAAATAACACACAAAACTTGAGTAAAATCTGTTTTATTGATCAAATTCCTTCAACTTAAAATATTAAAATGACATTTCGTGAATTATTTTTTCAAATATCCTAGGGATTTTTTTCAAATCGGAAGTTGGCCAACTTTAGATTTTCAACTCGGGAGTTGAGAAAAAAATTAGTGAATAAAAAGGAATTTCAACTCTAGAGTTGAAGTCAACTCTCGAGTTGGTCAACTTGAGAGTTTGCCTCAAGTTGAGCATTAGTGAAAAAAATGGCTCTTAGCTTATTTAAATAGGTGTCGTATTTCATGCTTCTCTACATGTTTTTCTCATAATTTCCATGTTTTTATAATCAATTTTCTTAAACCAGCAGTCTTGAACATAAGAGCAAGTACGTGCGACCCAGTCATGCATTTTTTTGTTAATAGTGATATCTCTTAAAGGATCTGTAAGAGGATCATTATCTTTTTTTATAAAAAAAATCAAGGTTTGTATGCAGTACTTTTTAATGGCATTTGCCGCTTAAGAGTTATAAACGAAAACCCTTTTTTTTTTGGGTAGGTTATCCTCATACCAAAAAGAAGACACATAATTGCATTTAAAAACCTTCTCTTGGATTTTTTTGGCAGTTAAAGTACATTTTGCCTGAGCTGTCTACCCTATGCATTTAGCCTATGTTCTTATAGGCTTTTCACACCAAACCCCAAAACCGGTTATCGGCGAAAACTTTTCAAAAACTCGAAAACCATTCACACTGAACATTACACGTTTTCGTTTGACATTCCAGTTTTGTTTACACAAACCACGCGCAATTTTCTTTATTTTCTTATATTTTTTTAAATTAAGAACGGTGATTTACTATATAGATAAATAGGATCCATATGAACAATTTGACTTACCACAAACAATTTATTTATCAATTTTAAATAAATTAATTTATTTTGAGATTCGAATTTTATATTTGATACTAGCCTTTACCCGCGGCTTCGCTCGCGCTAGTGTTTAATTTGTCAACCGATTCTGGTTGTCGATTATCAAATCATTTACGAACATATTTTTTTTTATTTATTAGTTTGTATCTATTGGTTAATACAGAAACGGATAGAGATACATTTATTACAAAAAGAAAAATATTTACTGCAAAGTCATAGGTTCAATAGCTGGCATCAATTTTTTTGGGTGAACGCATAGCCAAAATATGAGTCTGAGAATCTGCAGGTGCATGTGCATTAGGGTGGTCCTTATTTTGGGTTTTTTTGAAAATCCAACTTGGATAGGCATCAAATGACTCTAAGTGGAGAAAAAAAATTTTCATAATTTTTTCAGATTTTTATTCCACCCCCCTGGTCTCCCTTTTTTCACTTCAAGGTACAAATAATGGAGTTAGGGTGATTCTTATGACACGCAAAAAAAAAGTCGGAACTTATAGATTAGATTCAGACGAAGAAAAAATCGTATCGGAGGGGGGGTCTATGTCCCCCCGTTCAGGTGGGAGGGGTAATTTTCTAAAAGTTTGACCCAAAATAGAAAAAAAAATATTAAAAAGCAACGAGACCACTTACAATGACATGCTATAGCTTTTTTTAAAGCCATGAATCCAGTCTCTAATATATTTTTTAAATCAAGTTTTTATTGTAAATAGTTTCTGAAAAAAATAATTTTCAAACGTAAAAAACTATTATTTTTGTTTTTATTTTTAAGGTTTGAAAATTATTTTTTCAAAAACTATTCACAATAAAAACTTGATTTAAAAAATATATTAGAGACTGGATTCATGGCTTTTAAAAGAAGCTATAGCATGACATTGTAAGTGGTCCCGTTGTTTTTTAATAAATTTTTTCTATTTTTGGTCAAACTTTTAGAAAATTACCCCTCCCGCCTGAACGGGGGGACATAGACCCCCCCTCCGATACGATTTTTTCTTCGTCTGAATCTAATCTATAAGTTCCGACTTTTTTTTTGCGTGTTATAAGAATCACCCTAACTCCATTATTTGTACCTTGAAGTGAAAAAAGGGAGACCAGGGGGGTGAAATAAAAATCTGAAAAAATTAGGGAAATTGTTTTTCAATGTTTTGAATCGAATGAGGGCTATCCAAGACAGTGTCCAATTTAAGGACCACCCTAATGTGCATGCATCTTTATATCGAATTCAAAAGTCGGAAAAGATTTTTTCGACACCCGTATTGGGAGTTGGGACGTGGGCATAATAGCTGTTTTCCAATTTTTGTGATGGGGTTACAAACACATCAATTCACTTTCGAAAAACAGGAAATGATTCTCTGTTGTTTTCTTTAAGTCCATTGACTTTAATTTTGACGAAATGATTAATAGAACTTGAGATAAAACCATTTTAGGTGTACCATACCGAGAAATAATTAATAATAAGACCGATAAGCTTTGCTTTAGAGACTCATATCTTGAGATCTATTACTCAGATCACAAAATTAAAGTTAGTGGACTTAGAAAAAATCATAGACTACAATTTTTCTTTTTAAATATTTAAATGAATAAATTGATGTACATAGTTGTACCTTTGACTCAAAAATTTGAAAAGCGCTATTTTCAATCCCTCGTCCCGAACACGGGCGTCAAAAAAATCCTGCCAGGCTATTGCACTCGATTCAAGATTTATGAACCTACAAACCCTCATATGTACCTACTCATATTTTGGCTATGCGTTCACTCACAGAATTTTCTGCCGGATCTTAGACTATATGGGAGGATGCTGCTGTATACTACTTACATAACGTATGTCCTTCCATTCGGCGTTAACATGCAAATTCTGGGCACTGGGCATATGGGTACACGCGAATCGAACTCAAAAATTTTCTTTGAGAAAGTATCTTATCATCATCAGTTCTCAAGACAGCCCCCTTAATTCGGCATAAATGGATTTCTTTTTCATCGAGCAAATTTTGCTGCAGGGTTTGCGATGAGCTCCTGTTTATTTTAAACCAACGAACATTTGTGAAGCAAATGTTATGACAAAACCTCAACATAGTAAAAAACAAACTATCGCTCAAACGAAATATCAAAATTGATAGATTTAGATCTCAAAGTTAATTGATTTATTTTTATTCACATATAAAATGAAGTTGTTTTGGTATCAACATTTTTTTTTTCTCATATGGTAAAAAAAGTATCCTATTGACGCTTCCAGATTCCAATCTACATATCTCTATATCAAAATTTATCATATTTGATTCAGCGGTTTAGGCGTGAAAGCGTAACAAACACACAAACAAACTCACTTTCGCATTTATAATATTAGTAGGATGACAGAATTTCGTCAGCTGTTTTCGATTTCTTTTGAAAGCTCTTTTCTGACACTTCAATAAGCGCTGAACTTATTAAAGGGTATGTTTGTTTTGTTCATCTCTGAATTCCAACAAGTTTTCGACAGGTTTTATATAAAACTTGTGTTTTACAAAACCTGAAGCTACAAAAAATTTATGAGAAAACTTGTGTTTTCGATCAGGTTTTTCTCCAAAAGCGATATTTTTGCGAAAACCGTGTTTTGGGTCCGGTGTGAAAAGGTTATTATGATATATGTATAAAGTTTCTTCATTATACAAATTTTGTTTTAATATATCGAATACTTATTAAAATTATACTTTAAATAAGGCTATACCTACAAATAGAGAGATTTCTTATCAATTTTATTGATGGAATTGTTTTTAATGATATCAGTTTAATATTAAATACCATTATGTGTTTGAAATTCTCTAAAACTTATACCTACATTCCTTTTTTATATTCATAGAAATTCTAAAAACCATATTCGTGATCAAAATTTGATCATAATTAATTTTTATTGTTTTTTTTTTTTTTTGTAACGCAACAGCCCTATCAAAAAAAGCTGTTTCTACATTTGTATGAACAAATTTTCCAACCCTCACTGTTATGTCGCAAGTAGTATAATGTACATGCCCAGCCATCTCCCGTCTAGATGATCTTTGAACTTAATTAATTAAGCACAATGATCTCAATTGTTGGTTGTTTTTTTTTTTTTCCTGAATTGATTTTGATTAAACTACACATGTCTCCGACGACGACGACGATGAAGTCGAAACATGCATCCAGCTATTTTACTTGTCTTCACCCTCTAGGCATATAAACTCATTGAATATGTGTATTTTTTGTTAAAATCATTTTTGAGCATTTTCGAAACGAAGACCAGAGCTCCAAGACATAAGATTAGTCAGATTAAGTATCCGTCCCAGAGTAGTTGATAAAAACAAATTCGAAAGTAATAAGAAATCACTTCGAGTATTTAAACAAAAAATAATGATACAACTGCCATTCCTATTTAAAATCGATCGTGTTATCGCTGTTTGATAAAAAAAAACACAAAAATATAAACGAAAATATAAACACACCTTTGTTATCAGACAGATAGAGGTGTGTACTCGTGTGTATCTGTGCAACAATATAACCATTTTGTGGGGATAACTTTTTTGAAGTAAATAACTTATAAAAATTCCCAACATAATTCGCGTACAGTTACGATAGTATCACAAACACGATTTAAAAATGACTCATTCCGGAATTTAAGAAGCTGTTCTCGATTTATTTTATACACATAACATTCCTACATATACATACATCCAATCAACCGCCACTCAATACAAAAACCATACACCAATACAATTAAGAAATTAAAAACAAATTAAAACACAATTTCCATAAATGAAAAAACAACAATCATGCCAAAGGGAAGTAGCTCTGAAAATGTTCATTTCGATTTCAGAGGAAGAACGTGCGATACGTCAACGTCCACCATTAACAGTGTTGGCAGCGCTCATTCAAACCTCACCACAGACTATAACGGAAGTGCTAAAAGTGGCCCTTTTAACGATCGCGAGTATTCAAACGTTCAAATCGATTCGAGCAAGTCGTTAATTCTATCGAAGTTCTTCAATACTTCTTCAAGTGGTAGGGCCGCCGATTATAGTCCGGCCTACGAAAATCTGTGTTCCGGATGCGGCTATGGGGTGTTCGAGGCCCGCGGGGACTTGTGCAATTTCTGTCAATATGTTTTAAATGGGTGTCCCGAAGATAACGCAAACATTTACGAGAATATATGTGATAAGTGCTCTCAGTTGTTCAGCGGTGACGAGTGCTTGGTTTGTTTAGAAAACAACAAACACAGTAATAAAAAATACGATAACAACGCAAAACCAACTTCGAAGAAAAAACTAAAAAAGCGTTTGATTCACAGTCTTCTCGGGTCGTTGAAGCGAGTTAAGTCGTTTAATGCATCTACGCCTCAAACAGTTAATAATAATTTAAAACCCCCTAATCGGAAATTACAAATCGTTCACAATGTCGACGGGTTTGAGAATGTTTTTTGTACAAATGAAACCTTCGATCTGAGTCGCATTTGTGAGCTTAAACAACAACAATCACAACAGCTACAACAACAACAACTCAAAGCTAGTACCAGTGATCATCATATCTATGGAAAATTGCGCATAAGTGAGGATGATCATTTGCATGGAGCACGTTTCGAATGCATAAAACAAAAATCACAATCGGACGATTATCTAATCAGTGGAGCGGCCGCCGGCAGCTGTGATCCACTATTTTGTAGCACCTCCATCAACAGTCACGATTCATTTGATAACAATAACTCATTCTCATCGTATTTGCAGATACGAAATAGTGTTAGTGAATGGATGACGTCATTGAGGTGTGAAACCCATGATTATTATAGTTTCGGGGCGCCAGATACGATTCTTAGTAATCCGAAGAGTATTCCGGGGAATTTTTCAGAATTGTGTGCTTCTTCATTTGTGTTTTATCCTAGGCAGGTTTACCCATTAGCATACGATCATCATCAGATGCAGAGGCAGACACCACAAGCCACAACCGAATCGAGCTCATTTTCTGATGAAATCAGTCAGGTAGAATTCACGCAGCAAATGGTTAATGAATTTAAACGGAATCTCATGGAGAAACCAGGGTTACACAGTATAGCTAACCAGCAACAGCAGCAGCACTTGAAAACAAAGCGACATGGAATCCACCTGAAACTCGACGATATTAATGAAAGCAAACAACGAGCAAAAAATAATTATCATCCAGTAGACGTCGAGCACAACGATCTGGTTTGGCTGGTGGGAGATCACCAGCAGCGGAACGATAGTAATTGCTTATTACAGCGACAGCCTTCTGCGCAGGCTCAAGCCATAGCTCTGGCTGCAGCAGGTCTGAAAGGTGGTCGAAGTGAGCCAGAGCATCAGTTGAACAAAAGGTGCTGCATCTACGAGAAAGATTCGGATTTTGTTAGTGATATTCTGCAAGTTTTTGATTCAATTCTTCTGCGGGAATCACATACTTCTCCTTCTCCATCGTCTTCGTCTTCCTCTTCGTCATCGTCATTGTCATTGTCACCCTCACCCTCACCGTCATCGTCATCGTTTGTCACGCATAAAGTTGAATTGAGAAACTGTGAAATCAGTCAAGTGGTTAGTGAAGTTAATATCGCTACACATTTAACAAGTGATTCGAATTTATGTTCAGTGTCGTTCCCACAGAAAATCAATCTCGAACAAATTTTCCATGACTTGGTGCTCTCGAAAAGTCTAAATAAAATCGTTATAACCTACGAAATTTCCCTTAAATTGTTCTTGAGTGGTGTTGATAAATCGTCGCATCTTTCACATCTTCCATATCCAAAATTAAAAAAGATATTCCGTCGATTTCAAGTGTTTTTGTGTAAACAGAAGCAAAGTGCTCAAATTCTAAATAGGGTAGTGTCAAGAGATTGTTGTAGGGAAGCAAGGTCATTAGAAACGAGTTTTAAAATTCCACCCATTGAATACAATTCCATTAGTAATCATCAGAAAGTGCTACCTAAGAGAGGTTCTTTGAATACCATCGAAATGACAGTACCCAATGGAACACCCAATACAAAGGCAGGAGAAGAAGATGAAAAAGAAGAGCCAATCTATCAGCCTATATGGAAGTTCAAAACGGTAGGGGAGGCCCAAGAGACTGACAACATAGGTGAATACTATGGTGATCACCACTTGCGAGGAAGACGTGACTCATATAACTCTCTAACTGAAAGAGCAGATATTGAAGATCACGATGAATGGGAGCCCGATGATGAATTTACATTCACCACAAAGTTTGATGATAGCATCAGTGTGAATACAATACAATCGTCCAGTGGAAGCACCATAACTGGATATGCTAGCAGTATTAGTACGATGACTTTAGCTTCTACAACGTCCAGCAACGCTGGCTTCAGCGAAGGCGCTGGCGGTGGCAGTGTAAGCGTCACACATCACATATTTAGAAACATATGCATATTCTATAGCCCCAAATATCCAAAGATACGTGCGGTTCTTTATGAATACGATAGGAATCGGTGTTCGAGCTATTTTGCGCACCAGATGCCCGTGCCGCTGCCATTGCCTGCCACTTCGCCGTCATCATCGTCATCGCCATCGTTCATTAAAAAGTCAGGGTGCCGCAGTGGTGGTGCGAATTGTTCTACGCCAACGACAAGTGCTAGTGCGGATTATTACAATACGAGGCGATCACCCTGCGATGGAAATAAATATTTAAAAAAGTCAAGTGAAAGTGGGAGCAGCCGAATACTAGCGGATTCAGTTCAAGCGTGGAAATATTTGCTGTTGGATGTAAATTATCTCGAGGATGAAGAAGACATGGTAAGCAAAATGTTTCATAACTACACACTAACTGCTATACTCGTACCTACAATAAATCGACTTCAGTGAAATATATATCAATCTTTTGTTATTGTTTTGTTTTCGTTTCGGGAAAACTTGTTTAAAAACAAAAAATAGACAAATAAAAATCTCACAGTCACAGTGCCATAGGAAAACAATAGAAACAATGGATTTGGATTGGAAAGTATGTTTTTGTGTACATCTAATGTATGTATCCAAGATTCCAAGCCCATTAAGTGATAAATACATATTATGGCGTATTCCAACTATAGTTTTGTGTGATTCATCTTGAATTCTTTCATCTGATTTTTTTTTTTGTTACGAGTTCGAAGATAAAAACAAAGTTTCTCTTTTAAAAAATATATTTTTTTTTGTTCGCTTCTGATGATGTCTGGACTCAACGCACTCACCCTGTTTGGTTGATAACCTTTTGCTTTTAATGCCCGTCGAAGGTCAAGTTGTTCTAACGTAGATAATATTGTAAACCTGATGCCTACATTTCAGCTTTATTTCATTGTGTACTTGGAAAAACACAGATTTATTTTTTTATAGCTACCTACCAATACCTATATCTAGCATATATTATTTGTTGTTTTTTACACAAATGTAGGCATGATATGGTCATCATCGCAAATACGTTTATACCTATTTAAGTTGTTTTTTGTCCATTTATAATTGATTTTAAGCTGTGAACAAGCAAAGTTTAAACTATTTTTGTAGTAATAATTTTTGTTGTTTGATTCATCAGATTCTCTTCGTAGTTGTTCTCTCTTAAATACGAATTTTTCACAATGAAATACCTATTACATACAAAAAATTCTCTTCTCGTCGTCATGTTCCGTATTTTTGCCAATTTTTCGAAATGATGACGTAACGAGACATGATAAATTCCTTTTTATTTATTATTTCATTGTATAAAATTTCGTTCTTAAAAGAGAACACTGATGAAGAGTTCTCATCACCACAAAGTTTCGTTTCCACGTCATATTGTGGATCCGGGGAAGAATTACTGCATCTTTTTTCGAACAATACGTGACTGAATTAAGTGAATTTGGCATTACCGTTCACGTTTTGAGCACCATATATTATAATGTGGAGTGGTTAGTCGTTTATTCGATCACTGGTCTAAGAAGAATTTGGCCCCAGGATTCACTGATGTTCAGGAATGTGTTCAAGTGAATGCATTCCTTTGGGAATGCACTCCATTTTTTGTCAACAGCTCTGGGTAAACTGATATTCAGCGTTCCACTCGAAAAATTATTGTTTCATTCCATAACACGGTACCATTTAGGTGAATTGTAAGTTCTTTCGTTTAAATAAGAACTATATGTATAGTTAAAGATAATTATTAAGGGAGGTATTCATCAAGCACTCAGGGTTGCCAGGTTAAAAAGCGCTTTTGTAGCCCAATTTCAGAATTCTTGTAGCCCAAAATCGCTGCCCTAAATGTAGCCCAAAAATTAGCCCAATATCAGTTAAAAAATCTAAAATGTCTTGTATATTCCACGTTATTCTTGTTATTTGGAATAATTTCTAAGTGCAAATCCTTTAAATCTGGATGAATTTAAATATATTGCTGATCTGGTTTAATGAATTTTCTTAAAAATAATAACAAGTAATATCAAATTGGGCTACTTTTTTCAAATTCTTGTCGCAAATTTAGGAAAAAGATAGTCCAATTTATGATAAATAGCCCAATCTGACAACCCTGCAAGCACTCATAAATTGCTTTTAAGCTTATGAGACTCCTAACTCAATTAATCACTCTTATTACGATAGTCGTTTTACTAAAACGCCAATAAAACGACACGGCTCTAGAAGTGACAGTCGGTGTTTTAGTAAAACGATTGAAGTTAAAATGGTGAGAATAGTTAAGAGCGGAGAGAGCACTTAACTTTTAGTTTCATTCAAACGCCAATTGTCGTTTCTGGAGCCATGTCGTTTTTCTGACGTTTTAGTAAAATGCCTACAGTCGACTCCGCTTAACTGGAACGCGATAATTGCAGAATATTTGTTTCAACTAAGTGGAGTTTTCAACTAACCGAACTTCGGATAACTGAAACTTGTTTCAAATAAGCGAAATTCCGGCAAAATATAATAAATTTCATTCAAAAAAAAAATATATTACATTTATTTTTGCTTATTTTCCACAAAATTGCACAATGTCTTTAAAGGTTACGTACCCTCCAGGGATGAATTGACAAGAAATGAGTTTTTAACATTCCAAATCCGAGGGGTGTGCTCGATTCAAGATTTAGTGGCAGCATTCAATGGTAGTTTCACTAATGTGAAGTTGAATAAGTGCAAAATTAGCATTTGAGACGAAAATGTTTGTTTCAATTATGCGAAGTTTTCATATAATCGGAGTTCAGTTATGCGAAGTAGTTTGTGTGGAAAATGCTCAAAAAGGCTCCGTTAAAATTTTTTTGTTTCAGATAAGCGAGGTTTTCAGCTAAGCGGAGTGCAGTTAAACGGAATTGACTGTATCTTAATAAGGGTGAATATTTGTGCTTTTCACGAACCACTCATAGCACCTGTTCGAAGTCCAAAAATGAGAACAACTCTCTCTTCACCAGACAGCCCCAAACTGGGAAATCAAACTCTTTTAGAAAATAACCCTACTTTGTTTGTCGGTACTTCTTGGATCCTTAAAAAAATGAGTGTTGCATTTTGCATACCCATACATAAATTCTTTGTGAGTCCAGTGATTTTATTTTATTTCCACTTATTTTATTCTTGTTTAGTTTTGTAATAGCCTATTGAATAGACCGGAAAATGAGAGGTATAAAAGAACAATTACGTGCAAGGGTTTTTATTATTGAATATGTTTGTTTGATCCATAAGCTTGCTTAAAACCAAAAATGCTACTAAATTCACCCATGCGTTTCTGAGAGAATGGTCACACTGGCCACTTTTCAGTATTTTTGGTATAACTTGAAAACTAAGCGGAATTGGACAATTTTACGTATAATACTTTTTGTTCAAAATTAAATTTTCTATTGGAATGGATAGTTCAAAAAATTTTACGAAAAAATTTAAGCAGGAAAAGTAAACAAAAACCAACATAAAAAAATCAAAAAATTAAGGATATCTAAATTTTTTAATAAATTGTGCATAACTTTTTTTGAAGCAAAGATAGAGTCAAGACATGCACAGACAAAACAAAGTAGAGACTAAAGGCCTTAATATGGCATGTTCAAAAATTAATATTTGTTCAAAATTGACAGAGATATTCCCATTCAAACCTTATCATTTCTTATAATTTTTCTCAGTTTTGGCCCGAAAGTCCCTTTTTCGGTACAATATGGCAAATTTCACTTTCGTAAAAATGTTCGAAATCAAAATTTTGATATAATATGACATTAGAACTAAAGAGAATTTATAAAAAAGGATGTAAGTTCGCATTTTCGTTTTTCGGCTAGGCTTTTGGGCAAAATCTGCGGAAAATGATAAGAAATGATAAAGTTTGAATGGCTATATCTCTGTCAATTTTTCAATAATATGGCTTTTTTAACATGTCATATTAAAGCCGTAAGACTTCAGCTTACTTTGTTCATGAATGTCTTGAGCGTATCTTTGCTCCGAAAAAAGTTATGCGTAATTTAGAAAAAAAATTAAAAATCTTTGATTTTTCGATTTTTTTTATGTTGGTTTTTGTTTACTTTTCCCGCTTAATTTTTTTTTTTTAATTTTCCAAACTATCCATTTCGATAGAAAATTTAATTTTGAACAAAAAGTATTAAATGTAAAATTGTCAAATTCGGCTTAGTTTTCGAGTTATACCAAAAATACTGAAAAGTGGCCAGTGTGACCATTCTCTCAGAAACGCATGGGTGAATTTAGTAGCATTTTCGGTTTTAAGCATGCTTTTGGGCCAAACAAACATATTCAATAATAAAAACCCTTGCACGTAATTGTTCCTTTTTAAAAGGTCTATTCAATAGGCTATAAGCCCCGGGGTGAAGATCATTGCAGGCTTTATTTTTTTTGTATAGAGAAATCTTCTTACTTAATTTGTAGTTTCCCTAATTATGTATTTCGTTGATAAGTTGTTTACTGCGTTTGGGGATCCAAAATGGACTCCTTTGCTTGAAGGGGAGACAGACGTAAAACGTTGCAACGCGTTCGTTTGTATAAGCTGTGTTTAATGAAGAAAAGCTAGATCAGAACAGAGCAAAAATGTGTGAAAACTGGCAAAATAAGAATGAACAGGAAAGTGTAGATTTGTGTTGACGAGATTGACAGTTGCCTATCGGTGGTGTTATTTCAAAATTAAAGATGTTTCAATTGTAATTTCTATGCAATAATTTTCAATTCAACTTTATTATGAATACGCACTTCTTATATTCTTTTATGTATTTTTCTTCATGTAAAATATTTGAGAAAAGTACTTCTTTGATAAATTTTAACTAGGTACATAATTATTATCCCAAACAAACAAATCAGCTAGTACTTTAGACTCTCACTCACTTGCTCCACCTCAAAAGTAGGTGTAGGAATATTTTTCTTAATTGTTCTGAAAATCTTTATGGGACACAAAGTGATAGAATGTAGAACAGTTTGGGGCAAGGTTCTTACTCATAGAAATCCTTTACTTTTCTGCTTTTTTCTGTAATTTTCTGTTCACAACAGATTCATCAAACAGATCTTTTATTTAGCAATTTTTTTAAGTTTTCAGAACAAAACGGACTAAAACAAGCATCTTCACCGCGCGTCTTTCAAAAATGATCTTAAACAAAAATTGGAAAATAAATAAAATCCCTGAAGACAAAAGGAAATATAGCATGTGTGCGTGCGACAATCATTTGTGTAAAGATCAATAGAAGTACCGACATAATGGGTCAGTAAATTTGCTTGACGGGTTACTTCAAAGGTTTTTGAATATGTTTTCGAAGAGAGCGCTCAGTGGTCGGGACCACTAATAACCTTTATGAGCCCTCTTAAATATTCGATATTATTGCTTGGTGAATAGGTTTATGGAGCTCTTAAGTTATGAGCGTTCGGTGAATACCGCCCTTAGTTTTGGAATACAAAAAAATACAAAGTCATCAGTTGCTCTTGTCATGTATTGTTCACAATTTGTATGCTATTTCTAGCAATGCAATAAGAAAATTGGTGCAGTTTTTTTTTAATTTTTAAGTGCTATTAGGTACCACAAGGAAATTGGGAAGTTTGAAGGGAGCGTCAGTTTTGCGATCTTCTATCACTGTCTCACTCTTCCACTTTTTTTTTTTGAGTATCTACCACTGGCATTCATTCACTTCAAAACAGTATAGACAGGTACAATAAATTTTGATCTGACAAAATAAATAAAATTTTAGTAATTTTCATAGTAGCATACCTTGATAAATAGTTTTTGATTCTACCGCTATGATGGCAAACTTTAAAAAAAGGTTTTAAAAAGAAATTTTATTTAGTCACTTATTATTTTTTTTTCGAAGTTATGCTATGTTTCCACCAAAGGTTTATCTCAGATTAGATTTAATAAATCTTTTTGGTGTTTCCACCGCACAAAAAGATTTAAAAAAGATTAAATTTGACAGCATCTTCAAAAATGCAAATGGCGTTCCAATTTTTCTTATGCAGTGCGAATGAGACAGAATGTTTGATTCGTGTGAAACAATGAAGAACTGAATGCGAGTCTCGAATGAATCGTTCAGGTTCAGCACCATGTAAAAATAGGTTAGTTCGATTTGTAAAACTATTTGTCCTAGGAAGATTTAACAAGATAAATTTCTAATCTTCAAGATTTACGAAATAAATTTGTATGGTAAATTTACGAGATTTAAAGGAGATTTAAAGTTAATCTCATTAAATCTTAGATTAGCGCTAGGTGGAAATGTAGCATTACTCATTATTACTTACTTCTTCGAACTTTGGCACTGGGAAGTCTGCAGACGACCACATACTTTTATCAAATTGTGGATGTGGAAAAAAAAAAACCCACTTAGTGCATACGTTTTTCTTAGGGACCCAGAGAGCTTAGGCGGTGGCAACCGCTTAACGAAAAGTTTTGGTCAAAAAACTGTCCAAAATTTTAAGTAAGAAATAGATCAATTTCTCACCTCTTGTTCTCGCTTCTTGTTCTTAACTGAAAAAAACAAAATTATTAAATCGTTTTCTTTGTAACAATAGTTTTCCTACATATTTGTATGCATATTTTGGTTTTATGTGTATTAACAAAATATTTATATAAAGTTCAATGTGACAAAATTGCCAACATTCAGCAAATAAGGGTACGTTTATATTGAAGCTTTGATAAATGATTTGAGCAGCGATATGATTAATAGCCAAATCACAATCTAGCGTTCGGTCGGTCGCGCTTTGACGGGCTTCTTACCGACTTTACGATAATCTGTGTCATAAAGCCCGACCCTTAATGGCCAAATCACAATTTCGCGTTGGGTCGGTCGCGCTTTGACGGGCTTTTTATCGACTTTACGATATTCTGTGTCATAAAGCGCGACCCTTAAATTTGCAAAACGGAATGTAGCTTCAAGCGTCGGGCGTTGACAAATTACGAATATGACAGAATAAAAGTTCTGTTTCCTTAAATTAACACTATGAAAATTCTTAATCAAGAAAGGGGACATAAACTCTCTTTTTTATTTATAAACAAAAGCAGCAGTGGGCTCGGGAGCTCAATTTGAGCAGGTTTTCTTTGCTCTTAGTTATGAAGCAATGAAAAATAAAGATCCCCAACATAATCTTTTAAATAACTAGATGATTAATGTTAGTATAAAACCACTTCACAATTTCTAAACTTTTTTACAGGTAACTAACTATAGCTTAATTTCAATTTTTAAAAATTTAAATCCACTGATTTCGGCGGAATAACTGTGAACGATGAACGATGGTTCAAGCATATACATCGCTACTTTCGCATACTTTTGAACCACAATTAATCCGCCAAAATCGGTGAGTTAAAATTGCTAAACCACGGATGTACAACTTACCCTAAGAAAATCAAGTTAAAACGACTAAAACAGGGACAGTTCTTGCAAAAACTAACCAAAAACACCTTTTTTGCCATTTGTGAATGTCAAAGTGTCATAATGGAGTTTGTACGATACGAAAAAGATAAAAATCTAAAAGAAGGAATTTCAATACAACACAGCACTCCGCATCACATATTCACCACTCATCACACACAAATCTGAATTTTTCTGCCCGTTTGACATCGTTGTGAGGTACAAAATTCACCATACTTAGGGCCAGTTTGTTAACAGTGGGTTAAATCTGCAATTAGATTACTGATTCTGTTAAACCCATAGTTATGGATGTGTGATAATCAGAGAGTGTTTGTTCACTCAATTTTCAGTATGATTAATAAATCATAGTTCTTCCAATAATCTTTCTTTCCACTTTAAAGTCTATCTATCAAATCAAATTGTTTATTTTTTTCTTGCAATATGGACAATGCTTGGTTTCTGCTTATTCATGTTCTTTGTTCGTAGGAATTTGATAAATTTTGTTTCTTTTTTCTATAGCTACGCTTTAGGAATAACCAATGATGAACAAACGAAATTCCAGGAAATCTTTGATTAAATCGTGCTAATCAAACTGAATCGGAGATTTAGTGATTTCTCCAACTAAGTGCTCAAATCATGGATTCTCTGTTTAAATTTTTTCCTAACAAACGCATTCAATGATAATCAACTGGAATAATCATTGATTTACGTTGACAAGGTGTGAACAAACTAGCCCTTAGCAAGTACTGAAACCAAGAGGTATGAAGAGAAAATTCCCTTATTGAGTTCCTTAATTTCCTACAAGCAACCACCATAGAAAAAGTACAAACAAAGAGCAAGAAGAATGTTTTTCCTTCCAAGCCACATTTATTTGGAATCTATACAAATATTTACAAAATTACACTTATTTGCAAGCAAAGATTAAACAAATTACAAATGCATTTAGTTTGTATTGTTGAATGAAAATGTGTTTAAGTTTTCACAGCAAAACGAATTAAAACAAGAAATGATCTCCACATTACACTTACAAAAATTAACTAAAAATAAATAAGTGCCGAAATAAATAAAGTCTCCATCCGAGCTCATTTCTTAAGGATGCAAGCAGTACCGACAAAGTTCGGTCAGTGAATTTGCTGTCAAGACCCTTAAAAAAACAGACCAAATGAGTGAAGTCACCATACATTTCAATTGAAAAACTTTTATTGATAATTCAAAATTCCTTTGCTTTCGAAGAACGCGAACCAATGCTTATGTTCTATTACCCTTGCACCGACAAAACTCATCGAGAAGCTTTTGAAATGGATCGAAACTCATGTGTTTTGTTTCGGATTTCATCTTACAGAACCTGGCACAGTGTATCTACATAAAGACTTTCTCCGGAACTTAATTTGATTCAAGCAATCGAACATGCCCAAAAAAGAGAACAGTGCAAATAGCTGTCAAATGTATAAAAAAAAGTAGGTATTTGGAAATAAAATAAATAAAACAAAAACAATTAATTTCACAGGAATATTTAGTTTATTTATTTGATTGTTTTTGGTTATCACTGTGTAGTTTTATTGAATTGATATGTAAATGAAAGGATAATACACGTTAATAAATTGGCATAGTTCTCATATATCCAATCTGCTGCCTGTTGAACTCAACAAAATAAACTTCACGTTAGATACAATACAAATTGCAAATAAATAATAATAAAGCAAATCACAAAAACACAATTTTTAGTTTCTATACTGGCTTAAAGAATTAAATCTATTTTTTTAAATGAGAAATGTTCAATTGAATTAGATATTTGTTAAAACACTTCTCATGGGTAAAAAAAAAACAACACAAAAAGAAAAAGTCTATTTCAGCTGTCAAAGCGCAACTGAACTAGAAAATAGATCTATTCGGCCGTTTGGCTCAGGCTTACGATATTTACGATCTGAGGCAAGCCCGACGCCTGAGGTAACATTTAAGATTGCCCCATAAGAGTCCATTGTTTCTATATTGAATATGTCAAAGTCGGCGCGACCGAACGCTTGATTGTGGTTTGGCTATAAAGCTTCGAAATCTTTATATTCTTTTTCCTATTCTATTAGTGTTCATGTTGGTGCAGCGCTTCGCACAACAAAAATCAATGTTATTCTTTCTCAGCTTTGCTCACATCGCTCGAATCGTTTATCTAAGCTCCAACATCAACGTCCCCTTATTCCTATCCTAAGCGGATATTATAATTCTTACAGAGCTATACAAAATAATACTGAATTCCTGTACAAGGGGGTCTTTATCTTCCCATTAAGGGAGGATAGGCAATTTCCCAAAAATGATACTTAAAATGAAAAAAAAAAAAATACTAAAACAAGGGTAGTTAAAAAAAAGAAGTATGCCATGTGAAAGTACACTAAATAGTCATAAAAGGTCAGTTGGTTGTAATCATTGATTAGTCAATGATATTTTTGTATCAATTTTTGAAGATTGTTTCAAGGTCACAGTATGAGGTGCTAACAATTTTCACTTTGACCTTGAAAAAGCTGTCCCACGTCGTTGGATTCAAAGATTTTCCGGGCCGGAGCATTCTTCTCCATTCTCCATCTCTATGCAAACGGGACCAAAAATCACCCGGAGAATTTTTCTCTCAAAACAGCCTAACGTGTTCGTGTTCTCATCCACCGTTAACAGTACATCAGGACCGGGATGATAAGCGTCTTATACAAAGACAGTTTAATTGCTCGTGAGAGGGCTTTGCTTCTCAATTGCCTTCTTAGCCCAAAGAAACAGCGATTGGCAATCATTCGTTTGATGTCAGCACTGGTATCATTCGCTGAGTTTATAGTGGATTCTAGGTAGACAAAGTCTCTGACCACCTCAAAATTATAGCTGTCTATACTGACGTTCTGTCTGAGACGTCGATGATGGATGTCCTTTCTTGTTGACAGCAAATATTTCATTTTGCTTTCATTCACCGTTAACCCCATCTTCTTGGCTTCCTTCTCAATAATCACGAAATCACATCTCGCTTATTTCTTCCGATTATGTCAATGTCGTCAGCGTAAGCGAGTAATTGGACGGACTTTTTAAAGATTGTGCCTCTCGCGTTGACGTGAGAGCTTTACACTATTCTTTCAAGAACGATGTTGAAGAAGTCGCATGACAGGGCGTCACTTGCCTAAAACCTTTTTTGACATCAAAGGTGTCGGTGAGGTCTTTGCCGACCTTGATGGAGCAGCGTGCATTCTCCATCGTTATCATGCACAAACGGACGAGTTTGACAGGGATGCCAAAACTAGTCATTGCTCCTATATAGCTCTCTCTATAGATGCTGTCATACGCGGCCTTAAAACTGATGAAAAGGTGGTGGGTATCGATTTGAAACTCCTGGGTTTTTTCCAAGATCTGCCGTAGTGCGATTGGTCGATGGTGAATGGTGGACTTCCCTGGCCTAAGGCCACACTTATATGGAACTAACAGGTTATTGACGAATGGCTTCAGGCGTTCACAAAGTACGGCAGAGAAGATCTTTTAGGCGATATTAAGAAGACTTACATATTCCTCTGTAGTTTGTGCAGTGCAGAGGATCGCAAACAATGCTGAGGTTCCATTCATTGGGCATCCTTTCTTCGGACCATATTTTGCAGATGAGCTGGTGCATACTCCTAATAAATTAATTCATTGCCAGCCGCTTTGAATAGCTCAACCGCAAGGCCATCAGCTCCAGCAGCTTTATTGGACTTAAGCTCAGATATAGCTATCTTCACTTCGTCGAGATCGGGTGGACGGAATTGTTGGCATTCTTCTTGCATGTTGAATGGTGCAATCTGCATGGTAGCGGAATTCGGTTCTTCACCGCCGTTATACAATTTGCAGAAATGATTTTTCCATATCCTCAGCACCAACTGCGATGCTACCACGATGTTCCCCTGATCAAGCTTGCAGGCTTCGGTTTGGGCCTTGCAGCTCTGGGAGGTTCTCTTTACTTTTTTTGTAAAACTTCCGAACTTCATTCCTGCAATGGCATCCTTCTATTTCCTCAATCGCGCGCTTCTCATGCTCTTTCTTTTTCCTTCTTAGAAGCTTGTGTTCCTCTCTCCTCTTCTGCTTGTAGAGCTCGCGAGCAGCTCTGGTCCTTCTATACAGCGCCGTTTTGTATGCCTTTTGTTTTGCTGTATGTACTTGTCGACATTCATCGTCGAACCAGGGGTTTCGCTGTGATGGTCGTGTGAGGCCCAGCATTAAAAAAATATCACTGTTAATGTCAAAGTCCCACAACTGCTTTTAGGTTCCTTTCGTATCTATAAACTGGTTTTTAAACCTTTTAATATCTTAAATTTACATTTTATTAATTTTGAAAGCGTTTTTTTGTGTCTCTTACTTAATACTTATGACATGTGGTGCTTAAATCCTTGAACTGGTAAATAGAAGGTGATAGTCGGGCTTGCTTCCTTCTACTCTTATATAGCTGATTATGTGATGTACATATGTGCGCTCTATCAAAACATCCCTTCTATATTTAAATAGCTCCATTGGTATAGTCCATCAGATCAGGAACTCTGGAAGCTCGTTGACTGACTCTTCTTTTCCTATTACTCGCTCAACGTTATATCTATTAAGCAGCTGCTGAAATGCTATTTAAATAAGTTTAATGTCCCGTGTTGTTTTGATGACTATGTAGATTAGCTTTACCTTCGTGTTTTGAAGGATTATGAGAAGCACTTATTCACGACAATTATACTCTTGGAGGAGTTCCTCGCAAGAAGCAGTACCTCGGATAAATCATTTCTGTTTTTAGGTGGCACGGCGGCGTGGTGGTGAATCGAACCCACACCTTCGGCATGACAGTCTAACACACTAACCATTATGCCACGAGGTACTACACAGGCTCAAATATCCGTCGAAGAACTTTTCTTTCGAATGATCGCAGTAGCAGCTCTGCCTTTCTGTTTATCGCCTAACACTCGGCGCCAGAAAGCAGGACTGGCAGTATAAGGGTTTTTAGATTAAATCTACGTATGGGAAGCTTTAAATCCATTTACTATGCCAAGCTGAAGAAGATCAGTTTGCTAGGGAAATGTTTCGTTGGATCACCTCCAAGATGTTGTTCATAGGATTAATGTTAACTGCAAGTTATATGTACTTCTTAACTATTATATTCTTCGAATTTGTTGTTATCTACAGCGACTCTTTTATCCTAGCTGGTTGATAGATCTTTCATTGTTTGTTGATAGTTTGCATTTACTTCCAGACCATCAAGTTTCGCATGTTCTTCAATTTCCGTGATATGCCTCGATAAATCTTGCTGGATATAGTATCGCCTTTTTTGTAGATGGTAAATATGGAGCTGATAGTCCCGTCATCTGGCATGCTTCCGTTTTCCCAAACTTGGCAGATGAATTCATGCAAACACCTTTTCAACACATCCCCTCCATGCTTGAAGAGCTCCGCTGGTAAAAGGTAAACCATCAGATCCGGTGGCATTGTTGTTCTTGAGTTTATTTATACCTTAGTCTACCTCTTCTAAACTAGGTAGTGGTACTTGGCCTTCTTTGATTGGGGTGAGTTCTCTTCTTATCCTATTTGTTGCTCTTTCTGATGCCCACTTAACAGCTACTAGAAAAGCAGCTTGAATACATCTTCTATTCGCTGCACTACCCTCGCTGTTTCGAAGAGCCTGCGATTCAGTTTTAAAACCAACAGCCAGCTGCTTGGCTTTTAACAAAACTTCTAGGTGTTGTTTCGATTGCAAAACTCTTCGATCACCTTAAGCTGTGAGGCTGCGTACGCCTTTTTCTTTCTACGTAGAGTCTTCTTCTCCTCTCTTCTCTTTGCTCGATAGTCCTCTCTCGCTGCTTTTGTTTTAAGCTGCAGCATATTTGCATTTGCATCTTCTGTAACGTTTTTCAGCTCAACGCTGGGGGTGGGTTATGCTTGGTAGCCTATTGTGGTTTCGGCCACCTCTTTGATGATATCGGATACAGAGGCTACTGGTTGTTGGCGTCTGTAGCAGGTGAGTTAATAGATTCAAACAAACTTTCACAAACCATAGAAATTTTAGTTCCGTCGGTTCATCGATGACTTTTGAGGCCCTTTGTCATATGCATCTTCTAATGAATTAATTATTCAACATTTAAATTGTCCGAGGTACTCCACTTGGCTGATTTATTTCAGTTGTTTTATAAAAATGCTCCATTATTCATTCATTCATCCTCATACATTGGGCTCGGTATCTGAAGTGGCTGATAGCCTCTATGGTGGTGTAAGCTACCTTTTTGATGATGCCACTCTGGAATGATTGATTGTAAGCGTCTGTGGTGAGTGAATTCTCAGCGGAAAGCATCCCTCTAAAAAGCTCTCTGAAGACTCCAGGTGCGGTAAGATGTCCTCCGTCAAATTTCTTCTTCTGAGCGATTCGCAGTTTCTTTCCCGTTTACCATCGGAAGTCAACGTTTTCCCGTCGAAATGTATACATGTCCAACGTCTATCCAACATCTGAATAAGGTGATTAGCACATGGTCAATTTAGTGCTGTTCCACCATCTAGGCCAGGCTTCTGATGTATGGATCCTAAGTCTTGGAAGCCCAGTGCTTCGTATAATTTTAACCGTTAAATAAGCGATACATCAGAAGCCACCATCTGTTGTCATAGTGTGTAGGCTTGTGCCTACCAACTAATTCGCCGAACACGTCCTTTTTATGACTTTAGTATTGTATTGCCCGGCCGCTCGGGTGCATAACTTTGACGTTGCTCTGTTCAGGAGGAGGAGGTCATAAAACTCCATCTTTGTAGGTTATTCAGTTTCATTGGAAGGGGTGTATGTACGCACAAAAGTACGTTTTCGAAAGGGACTTTTATGTGAATCACATCATCCTTCCAATGGCTTCTGAAAATTCTTTCAAGCAGTTATTTTCAACGGACTTCTCAAGTGTTTCTATTTTGATCTTTTGTGTTCGACAGTCACCATTATGATTTTTGAAGGTTAAGTTCAGATGAACAATACCAGTATCTGGTGGTTATCATCAAGAAGAAAGATTAGCAGTATCCGGTGGTAACCACCAAGGCAAAATCGGTGTGAAATTTACTGTTTCGGTACAACGACATATGTTAACGTCAGTTAGTGATATCTCAGCTACCAGTCATGGCTTACCAGTAAGGCATTACTCAGTAGTTTTTTTGACCGATCTTAGTAATTAAAACCAAATTTGAGGACATGCAAACATTTTTTGAGTTCTTGATGTTTTCAACCAAGATTCTACTAGGTTACATGAAAAGTTAAGAATCATGCGATAGCATAGTTAATTATTTTTATTTTTATTTTTATTTTTATTTTATTTTTATTTTTATTTTTATTTTTATGGTTATATAAACTTTTATATTTATTAATAACATCTTTTTTATTTTGTTTTCAGATCGTTTCCGAAAGTCAAATACTAAAAGCTCAGACAATCAAAGAAATGGATATAACTCCACCACCTTTAGGAACTCTTCAAAGGTTCAAAAGTGTTTCTAGTGGAAATATACTTGACATGCCAGCTGAAGAAGATAAGAAATCAATAACTGAAAGAATGAGAAATAAATGTAAGTTGGCTTTTTCATACGAATTTTTGTACATACAAAAATGAAACACCCTTTTTACTTGTCATAAAAATGTACTTGTCATAGAATTAAACTTGTCGCATCCTATGCAGAGCCCTTATAACATTCTTTCAATCAAATTAAAAAAAAAATTCTTCCCCATAAAATACGTTACAAGCTACAGATGTTCATCAGTTTTTTACTCCTTATTTTTCTTTGCTTAAAAATTTAAACCTTGATTATAATCTATTTTTGTTTCTCTCTTTTTCAGTGCAACGAAACTTTGTTTTTAGATTGTAAGTTACAAAAAATAATTTACCTATGATTTGATAATTTCAAAATTTATCAATTTTTATTGTTGTATCTTCATAGGCATCCAAGATCACCCAAAGAAGGCAAAAAAGGTCGAAAATATCTTAAGGGTAACGAAGCAACTAGTCTTTACTTAGAAGATGGCATACGACCAAAGTATCCTATTTTCAAAGCTCCATTAGAGTTTTTAGAAATGAATGAAACCTCATATCCCGATGTACCACGTTTTGTTGTCGATTGCATCGAATATATTGAACAAAAAGACTGCATCCAAATGGATGGTTTATATAGAGCCTCTGGCAATAAGTTGGCTATAGATGAACTCAAACTAAAACTTACCGAAAGTTATATCTACGACCCGAAACTATTAATTACCGACGATATTCATACGTTGACCAGTCTTTTGAAAATGTTCTTCAGAGAATTGGCCTCACCACTTATACCGCATGATACTTACAAATGTTTTGCACCAACTAAAAATTTAATGGAGCCATCAGCAATTGAGGGTATGAAAAAAGCTTTCCAAACAATGAAAAGTCCTAATAGAGAAACCTTGAAATTTCTTATAAAACATTTAACAACGTAAGTTTATTAAAAAAGATTATCTTCCTATTCTAAGAATTTCATGACCTATGTTTTTATACATTTCAGGGTTGCCCACTACAGCAGTGAAAATCGTATGCCTGCATCAAATTTAGCTATCGTTTGGGGTCCCTGCATTTTATCCGTTAATCAAAAAGAGTTTGACATTGCCCGCATGAATACAATAGCAAAAGTGCTTATCGAAAACTATGATAGGATATTTGGAGATAATGAACGATTAGTCAGTTAGTTTAATTAAAGACATTCCTACTTCAAAAAAAAAAAAAACAAAACAAAAAAAAATTATTTTAGAACTTACTAAAGAAACCAAAAATTATTTGAATACATTTAGAGACAAACAAATAATAATAATTAACTAAGCTATATTTTTTTAAGCAATAGTATTATTCATTAAACACATTTAATTAAAAAACAGTATCGTGTATGCAAACGATAAACGTACATTAATTCAATTTTATAATTATTTATATATTGTGATATTTATTTAAGTTTTCTTTTTTAATTTCAATATGAAACATAAAGTCAAAGATAAGTTTAGTGGTTTTATTTTCCTGTGGACCAATTTTTACATAATGTTAAGTTCCATTTTTAGCCAATATAATGCCCAACAAACCTTATGTAAGAGATAAGTAAGAAACTAACTTATGAAACCTTACTCTAAGTACCAGTTTTTCAGTGCGAGATCATCCTAGTCTCGGGGTTAAACCGGAGTTTACTCCAAAAACATGTTTTTCAGTCAATTGAAATCGAAAGTTAACTCCGAGTTAACTCGTCTAATTTGGTGAGTTAACTCAGGCACCAAATTGAGGGTCTTTTTAGTTGTGGCGCCATCTCGATTTTGATATTGAAAGTTATTGCCAGTGCAATTTGTTGTGGTGCCATCTCTATTCCTATGCGTAAAAGACGTAGAAGGGTGATATCCATAGTGTCGCACATCGTTGGCCTCAGAATTTTGACAGCTGAAAGATAAAGTTAATCCTCAACTGAAAAACTGTTTCTGAGTTAATTTATTTTCAGGATTAGCTAACTCTGATTTAACTCAGAGTAAAGCCTGAACTAAAAAACTAGCCCTAAGGGGCTAATTGGGAGAGTCTATTTAAATTAGACTATGTTGAATGAACTAACATCTTATAGAATATAGACCAAAAGCCAACGGCATAAAAAGTCAAGTATGTACTTAATTTGCGTAACATTGTTAGTCACATCATTAATATCCCTTGAGGTGTTGAACCAAAAACCGTTTGTCTGCCTACCTAAACACTTGTCGAACAGTACATTTCTTACATCGATTTATTTCCATTCCTATTGGTCGGAGGGAAAAAGTGTGCATACAAAAATATTAAGCTTAAAATTTTGAACAATTGTTGTCATATAACTTTTTAGGCTTTCGCGGTTGTTAATAGACATAATAGATAATTATTTTTCGGATTAGCCGCGTTATAATATATATGACCACGCTCAATGCAATTTGATGCGAAACGTTCGGGGTGAGTACCAAAGTGCACTCTTTAAACTTTTATAACGCGGCTAATCCGAAAAATAATTATCTATTATGTCAATTGTTGTCATATTGGTCAGACTCTCTAAAGTTATTCCCTAAAGAGATTAGGGAGCAGCAAAGTCTTAAAAATTATGTATTTACCTAAGTGATTTTTGGAAAATTTTCTTAATGATTAATTACATATTATTAGTAACCGATTTTCAGAAAAGCATTTTCCAAATCATAAATGTGAATGGATAGGTATCTGCGTGGAGAAATCAAACAAGAGGCAGGGCCAGTGGTGGATTTTTGATAGGACACAAAAAGACAATGCCAAAAGACTTCTGTAAAATTATCTGGAATGAAAATACACCAATTATTGAAATCACAGTCCAACAAAACTCACTTTATATTATTCCCCAATACATAAACTGTAATCACTGGAACAGGGACTATGCAACTCTCTTATATGTTTTACTGAATAGAAACTTTGCAAATATAATGGTGCTAGGAGATATGAATGCACGAATTGGAACTTAAGACACTGCCATCAAGTACGGATATGAACCCAGAAACTCAAAAGATGTTGTGTGCAACCAGGAGGGAAAGAAACTACTAGAGCTGAGCAATGCATTTGGCTTATCAGTTTTAAATGGAAAAACACCGAGTGACAGATTAGGTAGCTTTACTTTTGCTGGAGGATAAGGTAACTCTGTAATAGACTATTGTCTTGTCAGTGGAGACTGGATATCAGCCGTTGAAGACTTTTCTGTTCTTAATGAAATATACTCGGATCATTTTCCAATTGAGATAAAGATTTGATTTAAATTCTCTCAGAGCCAAATAAAGCCAATTACAATAAACCAAATTGAAAAACTCAGATGGAATCAGAACTTAGCCAACGAATTCAGAAGCCGTATTATCACAACCCTTAGTACCAAGCCTGCTTTACAGTTTATACCATTCTTCGAGCTGGACCGTATTTTACTTTCTGCTGCAGGAATTATGCAAACCCATAAAAATGATTGGTACGACCATGATTGCCAAAAATTAAGAAGTAGGTCTTTAGCTTGGCTTAAATTGTTCAGAGGCAACAACGCGAGTAGCTTTCCAAAAGATCAATACCTAAAGTCAACAAAAGAGTTCAAGAAAATATGTAAAGAAAAAAAAAGGATTTACTTCGAGAGAATTGCCCTACGGTTGAGCAATGTTAGTGACACAGCTGAATTTTGGAAGTTAACGAAGATAATCAACGGCACCTTTAAAGGTAATGTACTTAAGGTCGGGATGGATGAAATGAGAAACTTCTTCAAGGAAAGCGCAACACAAGAAAATGTCCGTACAACCTGGATGTACGCTAAACCTCTAACTGAAGACAACATTTTGGATAGATCTATAACGTTTGAAGATGTTTGTGATGCTCTTGCCAAAGTTTCTTCAAATAAAGCACCCGGATCCAATGGAGTACCAATTGAGTTTTATAAAAACTGTCCAGATGATTTTAAAAAAACACTTCGCAACCTGCTTAAACACAATATACCAGTTTGGTATTGTTCCGGACTATTTTTATGACGCTCTTTTAACACCCATATACAAAAAAGGCAACCCTGCTACCCCAGAAAATTATAGAGGCATATCACTTTTGAACTCTGCCTTAAAAATTTACTCATCGATATTACTCAAGCGCGGTCGAACCCAACAGCAAACTAAGCGAGTTCTTCATCAAAAAAATGTTTAAGCTGCCATTTTCCTGTCCCAACTACTCTATATACATAGAAACTGGATTATCTCCGTTGTTTTTATCAACATTGAAACTTCATTTCGACTACCTTCTAAAAGTGCTGAAAATGGACGACCAACGACTTCCTAAAAAAATCGCTTTGTGTGCACTGAGAAATAGGATACTATGGTTTAATGAGTGGGAAAGACTGGCTTTTGAGTGCGGTTGTCCATTAATGCTTGACGAAAATAGGTTGGATGTTTTAAAAACACAATTATACGGGCTGCTTCAGAAATTAGATGAAGAACAGAGAAAATTATTTTTGGAAGAAGCAAAAGCATCGAGCCAACGCTTGGTATATCGAAATCTTAACCATAATTTGGAATTAGCAAATTATTTCAACTCATCACACAGTATTCCAATGATAGCAACCATATTTAAAGCAAGATTGGAAATGATTCACTTAAACTTCATGCCCCACAGAAGTGACCTACCACAGTTTTGCTCTATGTGTAATCTAAACGAAGTGGAAAACATAATCAAAGGGCACGGTAGTGCCCAGCCAAGTTCGCGGCACTACACCCTTTTTACAGGAACAAACTCAGGCAATTTTCAATCCCCCTCTAACTTCCGTACCAATAAAGTCAGAAACTTCAAATTCGGAGTATTTGCTGCACTGATCAAACACAGGTGGCTCACCAAATTTCAACTCTTTAGCATTAGTAGTTCCCAAGATATAGGACTTCAAAAATCGCAAAAACTGACTGACTGACTCACTGACTCACTGACATCAAAATCATCAAAACTATGGAGCACTTCCCGACATTGTAGAAACTTGAAATTTCGCACAACGGTAGGCCTTGTGGTGCATACAAAGGAAAAAATCGAAAATCTGCAATTTTCTATTCAGGGGGCGTGGCATCCACCCACTTTCTTAAATATTCTATAAATTATATGGAGCTTTTCCGATTGTTGTAGAACAATGAAAATTGGTAAGTTGGTAGGGTTTGAGGTACTTAGAAAGAAAAAAATTGAAAAATAGGAATTTTCTATACAGGGGGCGTGGCATCCACCCACATTCTTAAAAATTCTTATAAATTATATGGAGCACTTCCGATTGTTGTAGAACGATGAAAATTGGTAGGTCGGTATGGCTTAAGGAACTTAGAAAGAAAAAAATTGAAAAATTGGAATTTTGCATTCAGGGGGCGTGGTATCCACCCACATTCTTAAAAATTCTTATAAATTATATGGAGCACTTCCGATTGTTGTAGAACGATGAAAATTGGTAGGTCGGTAGGCCTTGAAGTACTTAGAAGAAAAAAAAATAGAAAATTGGAAGTTTCAGTCCAGGGGGCGTGGCATCCACCCACATTCTCAAAAATTCTTATAAATTATATGAAGCATTTCCGATTGTTGTAAAACGATGAAAATTGGTAGGTTGGTATGCCTTGAAGAACTTAGAAGAAAAAAATCGAAAAATTGGAAGTTTCAGTTCAGGGGGCGTGGCATCGACCCACATTCTTAAAAATTCTTATTTACTATATGAAGACCTTCCGATTGTTGTAGAACGATGAAAATTGGCAGGTCGGTAGGGCTCAAAGTACTTAGAAAGAAAAATTGAAAAATTGGAATTTTGCATTTAGGGGGCGTGGCATCCACCCACATTCTTAAAAATTCTTATAAATTATATGAAGCACTTCCGATTGTTGTAGAACGATGAAAATTGGTAGGTCGGTAGGACTTGAAGTACTTAGAAAGGAAAAAAATCGAAAATCCACCAACTTTATCAGAATTGCTTTTATTTGTATGGAGCATTTTCGGTTCGGTTATGAAACTCTGTAGACCGGTAGGGCTTGACTTTCACCTGGCAAAATTATTCTTTGCAAAAAGGAGTGAAATCACAACAAAAACATAAATGTTAAAAAAAAAGCCAAGTTCTTATGTGCACAAGAAACCTGTGCGTAAAAAGTCAGCCAAAAAAAGTAATGAGATCTAAAATATATGCCAAGTTTTAAGTTGATGAAGTTTAATATCAAATATCTTAAGAAGAGTATTATCGAAACAAATCCAAATCATGACATAAATTTGGTAATTAATGATTACTGATTAAAATTTGGTGGATTTACTTGGCAAGTTTTCTCTTAAATACTTACTTAATCACAAATTTAAAATGTATGAAAACTTGACCAGTGAACCCACCAAATTTTAATCAGTAATCATTAATTACCAAATTTCTGTCATGATTTGGAATTGTTTCGATAATACTCTTCTTAAGATATTTGATATTAAACTTCATGAACTTAAAACTTGGCATATATTTTAGATCTCATTACTTTTTTTGGCTGACTTTTTACGCACAGGTTTCTTGTGCACATAAGAACTTGGCTTTTTTTTTAACATTTATGTTTTTGTTGTGATACACTTTATTGCACGATGTCCGGTATTGAGAGAGCTTCGAAGAATATACTGGAATAAAAACGTTTTAAATGACTTAGAAACCCACAATATTTTGAATGGTGAAAATTGGAGAATACTTTTTGAATTCTGTAAGGAAGCATTAATTTATAGGAACAGAATAATTTCGGAATCTTTTTGAAACTACATAAACACAAAATTATAAAATAAATACAAAATTATGATTTGCTTCTAAACCAAGATTTATATAACTTATTTAAAATACTATTAATATAAAAAATAATGAGAAAAGTAAAATTAAAACACATTCGAAAATTAACACTGAATTGCCAATCTGGCAGACGACAAATTTAATGTCATGCCTATATTTTATTTATAAGAAACAAAATGTATACTTCTAATTCAAGTTTTAATAAATATCTATCTATCTATCTATCTATCTATCTATCTATCTATCTATCTATCTATCTATCTATCTATCTATCTATCTATCTATCCATCTATCTATCTATCTATCTATCTATCTACAGAGAGGTTGACATATGACAACAATTGTTCAAAATTTATAGCAGGCTAAATAATTCTTGTAATAGGCATACTTTTTCCCTCCGACATTGAAATAAATCGATATAAAACATCTACGTCAAATTTTACACCTGTTCGACATATGTTTATGTAGGTTACGGTTATTGGTTCAATAACTCGAAGGCTATTATTGACAGGCGCGGATTCAGGATTTCGCTCAGAGGGGGGGCAATTTTCGTGTAATCTTACCTACCTTTAAAAAAAATCGATAACATTTTAGTTTGTTGTCCTGTTCTTTTAATACTAAATTCTGATTGAATAATTCTTTATTCGTCTGTCTTAAAAATAGTAGAAATATGAAAACAAGTAGTGAGTGCTTTTGATTATTCCTTTTCACAGCACACACTCTGTCGGGTTTTTTGTTTCAAAGATCTGAGTGCTCACCTTAGTTCTGATTTAAGTTTCATACAGCATATTAGTTTCATTGTAAATAAGGCGAGATCCATGCTTGGTTTTATAAAACACTGGGCAAAGGAATTTAGGGATCCGTATGTTAATCTTTCTTTACACAATTTCTATGTACGACCCCATCTTGAGTAGATAAGATATGCCTCCCAAATATGGGTACCATTTAACGAAATTCATAAAAGTTGTATTGAAGCAATAAAACATAGATTCATTTGCTTTGCCTTGAAAGGTCTTCCTTGGGCTGATCCGTATAACCTGCCACCTAATGAACATAGATTACAGCTTCTTCAACTTCAACCTTTATATCAAAAGCGTGTCAATTATGATTTAATATATTTTCTTTTACACTATCAGATCTTTGCCAAAGAGAGCTTAGTACAAGCGACATCTTGCGACCAAAGAATTGCCAAACACAAATTAAGTGCTCATCAGGCTCATCACTTAGTGTAGTGTTAGTAGTTAGTAAGCAACAAACTACTTAAGACATACACTTTACAAAATAAAATAAAATTAAAAACAATAATTATAAAATAACAAATACAATTAAATTGAAAAGATTAACCATTACACCAATTCAAGAAGCGTGGTACACTATGGCCTTCAATGTAGCTTTTAGTCTATTCTTACTCAAAAAAGTTTGAGTTCAAATTCAGAATGTTGCACATGCGGGTAAAAGGCTCATGCATTCCATAATTGGTACGGTGTTGAGATATATGCATTAGTTCTAGACTACGAGTGTTGTGACCTCCCCCACGGTAGTTAAGGCTAGTACAAGATAATAAATCAGGTGCATCAATAACGCCCGTCAAAAGTTGATGAATAAATACAATATCATTATTAATTCTCCTTTGTGCCAAAGTTTGAATCTGAAGAAGCTTAATCCCGTGTTCGTAAGGAGGAAGATTATAAGGATCCGACCACGGTAGTCCTTTCAAGGCGAAACGTATAAAATTACGCTGTACTGCTTCTAGTCTATTCTTATGGACATCGTAGAAAGGAGTCCATACCTGTGATGCGTATTCAAGATGAGGGCGAACAAGACTGTTGTAGAGAGCGAGGGTAACAGGTTAAAAAAAAAGTCAAGATTAAAAGTAAAATGAACACCTAGGTCAACACTATCAACACGACGCAATGTGTGCTGCGATATTTTATAATCAAATGAACTAGAAACTTTTTTTTTAGAAAATATCATCCATCAACTTAACAATTTTCTCAGATACTCGTTTAGAGATAATACATCACTTAAAAATAATACTGACACTGACACACTGAACTGTGTGTTAAATTTAGTAGTAAGAGTAACAAGTGAAGAAGCCTTCTCAGATGTGCTCAGGTCACGCCACTATGAAATAGTTTTCCACCATTTTGACGAGGTCTCCAGAAAATTAGAGCACTCGTTCGTACCACTCTACTCACTCTCACAAAGCGTTGATAGTAGATGAGATTTAGATTTGAAGATAGCAATAAGCTCTTTCATAACTGGGATAGCGTCTTGAACGGCGAAATGAAGTTATGCAGTTTGCGGCTGTAGCATAGTGTCTTTATAGCGTTTTTGACTTCCTTCTGGATCTCCGTGATACCACCTAGAATTTCGGAAAACCATACACATCCGTTTGTTCCTATTCCCAAACAACACTCGAGTGGAATTTTCAGCCTCTTACTTCTTATTGAGTTGGAACTCCTTAAGTGTAAAAGTTAACAAAATCCTCACAAATATTACCATCAGGAACGTATCGTGTCATGATGCCCGCCCGCACTTTACTCAAAATTTTATCATAAATCTCTTTCCCGCACCATGAAAAAACGTACTTTGTGCTATCCTGCTTAAAGCATTAGAGGAGGCTGATCTTACGCTAAGGAAATTTCCTTCGTTCTCAGTCGTGTCGCATTGATTGGAAGTATCAGGGTCAGGGCGTCTCTAGACAATTGGGGATATTTATTTTTGAAAACTATTTCATATTACAAGTGTTACCATAATATTTTATTAAATTTAACTATGTATGTATTAATTTATTATCATTAAACTTTTTCGGGAGTATCAGAAGGTTAGAAAATCTATTCGCATTTTGTCTTGAACAGAAACAGTTTGCCATTTTAGGGCTAATTTTGAATATTTTATAATTAGAATTCGATTAATTGAATATTATATGCATTTTTCACGCCACTCAATACTGCTTGTTTCGATGATAGAAATGTGGTTTTATGGTTTTTTCATCCTAGAGCGGCTTTCAAAGAAGAAATATGCATGGTTGGCTTTGTTTTTCAACTGTCGAAAGATGTCTGAATATCGACCAATGAAAAAATTACGTTCCTGTTTTTCCAAATAAAATTGATAAAATTAAGTTCTGGCCCTAGTGCACTTTAGAAATGTATACAGACAGTTGTCACGAGATTTTATGTTCAAAGAAAATTTTATTTTCATTTATTTTAAAAATATGTTCAGGGAACAGGGAATATCTTTTTTGAAATTTAAAATGGGATAGCCCCATGCAAAATAGATAGATATACCTACAAGCATTAGGCATGCTGCTACTTAAAATTAAATATCATTTAAGAGTTAACTTTAAGGCCACATATTCAAATGGAAACAATGCACATGTACATGCTACTCTCAGCTGTGCCAGTGCCGTAAAAATAAAATGCACGACTAGATCGCACGTACTTGCTCTTATGTTCAAGTTGTGTGGGGCTTAAGAACTTTAAAAAATATTCAAGTAATTATAGAAAAAGTATAAAAAGCATTTAAATCGTTCTTTTAATTGTATAAACAGCCTGATAAATAACTTATAGCTCAAAAAAAAGTATGCCATTTGATTACTTGAAAAAGTATGAATATATGCAAAAAAAAATTTAAAATCGTTGGAGCCGTTTTCTTAAAAAATAATTTTGTATATATAAAATTTTTGTAACATTTTTCAAAAAAAAATTTGGTATGCCAATTTTGAGTATATATTAATATACATTAAAAACTGAAATTTCAAAACAATTCATTAACCCGTTTTTGAAATATTGAATTTTGAAAAAAAAATTTTGAATCTTTTTTTAAAAATCCAAAATTTATTTTTTCAAAAATTTTGGTATGCAGTATTATTTATATTCTAACAAAGCTTTTTTGCAAAAAATTTTATTGAAATCGGATGAGCGGTTAATGAGAAAATCAAAAATCAAAAAAACCGTTATATGGCAGGTACCGTTAATAAATGTTTTTGGTGATTTTTTTTCTTACTAAAAGGTATATCATATCTATAATAATACACTGATTTTTTTTTATCAAAATCGTTGGACCCGTTTTTGAGATAAATAAGCTTTTCCTTAACGGTTGTATGGCAAGTACCGTTATTTTTTGAGCTAAAAAAAAAATTTCAATTTCCCCTCTGGAGAGTTACAAAAAAACCTTAAGTTCAAAATTTGAAGAAAATCCCTTCATTGGTTTAGGCTGTAGGTTGAGGTACATACAGACAGACAGACAGACAGACAGACAGACAGACAGACAGACAGACAGACAGACAGACAGACAGACAGACAGACAGAATTCTGCCACCCACTTTTTTCGTGTTCTCTATCATCGTAATGTCATGTTTGATTGTTATCTCGAAATTTTTTTTTTGCACGAATCCAAAACTTGCCCTATAGTACCTATATCGCAAGTTAAAATGTTGTAGTACCTATGACATTTTAAAATGTTCCGAAAACGAAGTTTAAACAAAAAAAATTGGCCAAGGAAGATTATCTATAATTCCGGGTGATCAGATTAAAAATTATAATTTTCTTTTTTTCGCTTTGTTTTGGATATTTTATTTTTAACTAGCTCTACCTTTATCAAACTACAACAGATCTATTCAAACGAGCATTTGTAATCTGATCTAAAATTTATTCTTGTGCGGATAACGATTTTGTAGGAAACGTCATTTCTTAATTAATTTGTTTAAAAAAGGAGTTCCTTATTGATTACAAAAAATCGGTTTTAAAAAACAAAAACAAAATTTTAACACTTTTTTCCGAAAAAGAAAAACGCAATAATTTTTTATTTTTATAATTAAAACTTTATTGAATGCATTTCGGCGGCGGTTAACGTGCCATCATCAGCTTCACGCTTATAAACTGAAGTTTAAGAAATAAACAAACGTCAATTTTTCTTTTAAATAAAAACATAGAATAGAGAGAATATTACAAAAAACAATAGAGAGAGAGAGATTAACTTTAATAAATGTCATATTTTGTGCATGAACGAAAGAACAAAGAGAAAAATTAAGAGATAAAGAGAAATGATAACAATGATAAGAGTGTCATTATTGTGTGAATGTAAGTTATCTCGCAAATTTAAATAATTGTGAATTGATGTTTCCATTGTCGGTATTCATTAGGTTTTTCCCTTTGGAAATGTACATCGCTTCATAGGCATCTAATTTTCGATCTTCGGTGACGTGTTTAATTAATTTGCAGTTGTCGTTGAAGTTGCCTATGTTGTGTGGTGGGTCGTTCATGTTATCGTACGCGTGTGCAGCAACCGATGATTTATGTATGGCATGGCTGGTTATAGAGTATTGGTGTTCTTTGTATCGTTGTAAAATGCTACGTTTGGTTTGTCCTATGTAGTTTGCGTCACAATTTGAGCATTGTATTTTATATATGCCGCATTTATTTTGTATAGGTGTTGGATCTTTTGTACTACCCAATACATTTTTCAATTTGTTGTTGTTTTTATAAACTATTTTCATACCCTCTTTAGCGAAAGTATTAGAGAGAGTATAAGTTAAAGAAGGCACATATGAAAACGCAACTCTTTGCTCGTTTTTGGCTGCAGCTTCAATTCCTTGGGTAAACAAAGTTGAAAGCTCTTGCTTTTTCACCTTATTTGAATGTTTTGCCACCAATTGTTCGATCGTTGTCTTTTTGTACCCATTTATATCAGCTAATTTAAGAATGTAGCTATATTCTTTCATATAATTTGCTGGTGATAAGGGCAAGGTACATAGACGATGAATCATTGCGTGGAAGGCAGCCAATTTGTTTTGTCGGGAGCAGTGTGAATCGTTGGTGATGAATCGAGTTGTTGTTGTTGGTTTTCTGAAGACGGAAACTTCTATTCTGTTGTTGCAGTCGCGCGTTAAGGTTAAGTCCAAGAAGTTGATTGAACGTGATGTTGGATCTTCTGTTTCATGTGTGAACTTGATGCTTTCGTATTTGTTGTTCAAAACATTTAATAAATTCATAACATCGTTTGGTTTGATGACACTGAAGACGTCGTCGACGTAACGAATCCAGAGTCTCGGTAGTACACCTTCGTCTTTCAATGTTGACTCGAAATTTGTTAGGAAGGCTTCGGAAACTAAAGGTGACATCGGATTTCCCATGCTTGCTCCAGAATCACACTTGTACCATTCATCCCTGAACTGAAAACAATTATGGGACATGCAGATTTCAGCAACTTTGATGTATGTGTGAAGTTGTTCGGCTGGCAGGTTATGCTTTAGTAAATGTGCGCGTATAGCATTGATGGCAGATGGAATGGGCACACTGGGAAACAAAGCTTTCACATCAAACGAGACTAAAATTTCATCGTCTTTTAGTTCAAAATCTTTGATTTTTTCAACAAATTCGGAGGAGTTTTTGACACTGTAACCAACAAAATCACCATATTTTTTCATTTCTTTTACAAACCACCTCGCGATTTTGACTAACGGAGATTTTACAAAAGACACTATTTTTCTCATACTCTCTCCAGGTTTATGAATTTTGCAAAGACCATACATTTTAGGAACTTCAGGATTGGAAACACGAAGTTGATAAGATGGTACCTGGAACGTTTTATTAATTTGTTGAATGAGAAGTTTAGCGTCATTTAGCATTTTCGTAAGAGGGTTTTTGTTTAATTTTTGGAATTTATCCTCTTCAATTGATGCTCTCATCCGTGTGTCATAGTCGTTTTTGTTGATAATTACAATTTGGTTTCCTTTATCAGCTTTGGTGTAGTAAGTTTGAGTTTTTTTCGCTTTAATATCATTTTATAAAAAAAAACAAGTATGACTATAATGTTTGCTTCTTTATTATGAAAGCCCAATCAATACTCTTGAGACTTTATTGCAATTTTTTCACAAAAAAAAAAAAAGGAATTAAAAACAACCGAAAATACAAAATTATATTTCTGTAATCGACTTACTGTAAAGATTAACTAATTTTTTTCATTTGTTTGTTTGTTCCTAATCTAAAAAAGCGTAGATGTAGTTTTATTTAATTGTGTCTATTTTATTCAAAAATTGAACTTTTCTTGAATTTTATTTTGGTACCAAAAGTACCAAAACAACTTAAAATCTTCTTTTTTTGTGAAAAATTTTAAAAGGTTTTAAGAGTATTAAGTGGTATTTCATGAAAACGATGAAAAAATAATGAATGCTCTATCAATTATTTTATTAGAGCCAAATAAATCCAATCTCAACTTCGCATATCTACTTTCAAAAATAACAAATCGGTTGGTTTACTTGGGCAGTTCAGGGGGCCCTCTAAATCGCGGGGCCCTGGGCCCTGGCCCACCGGGTCAATGCCTAAAGACGTCACTGTCCCTTTGTTATTTACGTAAACTTTATTTGGTTGTGGTGCCTACTTTTGATGTTTAGTTTTTAGACCAAATTGGCTTTGTTTTCAGATACTTACTTACTTTAGTTAAGGTGGCACTACAGTCCGGGGTAGACCAGAGCCTCAACCAATAAGCTTCTTCTAGTCGGCTCGGTTTCTAGCTAGCTGTCTCCAGTTTCGCACGCCAAGTTGGTTGAGATCCTTTTCCACTTGCGTGCGCCACCTTTTACGCTATCCACCTCTACTGCGCTGTCCTACGGGGTTGGATTCAAAGACTTTCCGGGCCGGAGCATTGGTGTCCATTCGCTCTAGGTGACCCAGCCATCTCAGTTGTTGGCTTTTCACTTTTGTGGCTTTTGTTTTCAGATATAAAAATTGAAAATAACTTCCAAACAACTTTTGAAGCAATTATTTAATTCTTGTTGGCATTTCAACTGGCAAAACCCCATATGATGCTTGGACTGATTAGGAATTTTCTATGAGAACTAAGAAACACCTTATGGGGTATTCTAAATATGAACCAAGAATACCTTCCAGATAAAACTTGGTCAGAATTTAGGAAGCAGGCAAGAAAGAAAACTAGACAAAAAAGATATTCCTATTGTGGACGTCCATCTAATACCTTCCAAATTCGGAAATTAAAAAAAAAAAATAAATAAAAATTATCAAACAAAGTTAAGGTGGTCAATGATTGTTAGAAATCATTTTCAAAAATAAAAATTGGAATCTTTTGCGGGTCAAGTGAAACAGCTTACTCTATGTTTAACAATTTGGCTTATTTTGTCAATAAATGGTTATAATAAAGAAAAAGCTGAATTTTCCCTTTCTTAATACAAACTAGCAGATAAAAATATAGAATTTTGTTGCACATAATTTAAAAAACAAAAATGAAAGTTTGGAAAACTTAATTTCTAAAACCAGAATTTTAACCTAATCCCAGAAAAAAAAACAGAGCAAAAGAAGAATTTCGAAAGAAGAACTTTGAAAAGTTGATTTTTGAATTTTGCAAAAAAAAAATTAATTTTGCAAGATTTATGACCCCGACCCTGCAAAAAAAAAAAAAAACATCTGCGTTCAAAATTCTGTTTCTGAAATTCGTTAGTTTTAAATTCTGAAAATCTAATATCCTGTATTTTAAATTAAATTTGTTGTTAAATTATACTTCCATGTTTCAAAACAAAAAAAATATTTTAAAAGCAAAGAAGTGTGAACCAGCTTTCGCGTTGTATCTAACACATTTCTGTAGCTAGCCAATGATATTTCTTTTACGTATGTTGGTTCCTGCCTACATTTAAGTTTTTAGGCTCATCTGGCAATACTTTCGACCACTAGATACATCTGATTTTTTTTAAATAATAATGCAAAGTTAATCTCAATGACAATCTTGTACACTTAGATTAAATTTGAAAATTGTTGGCATATTAAAAAACCTAATGGCAATCTTTCGACGGTGGCAACCCTACCAGGCTTAAATTTTTCTACTTAACTGGTCTAAAATTGAGTTGCAGCCAAGTATCTAGAAGTTTGTGGAAATTGACTTCTAATCCTCCGACCATAAGCTGAATAATTTGAAGGGACACTCAGACGTATGCGTACTTTTTTTAAATTAATTTGTATAATTTTTTTCAATTTTAATTTGTCTAAAATGTGGTAGCTTATGTGAGTTTTATGGTTTCATCTAATATCAAGAACAAAATATAAAGCTAGCGTAGCCAACGGTAAATACAAACTTGATGAATTATTGATTTAAAATAGCTTTAAATGGTCTTTAGTTCAGAAAATAGTACTAAGTCAAATTAAATAGTGGCTAAATTCTCTATTTGACTGATTTATTCCAGCATTATATATAATTTGTATCAAAAAAAAAAACAAAACAAATACAAATCTAATGGACCTCTTGAACTAACACGTCAACCCCTTCAACATCGCAACACGTTATTTTACAGAAGTTAATACCAAATATATACAAAATAAATATAAATGAAGATATGTAGATACATAATACCCATTCCCATAATATAAAAACCATAATACCTTTGATTCCAAAAAAAAAAAAAACTAATAGAATATGCTTTTGCAAAAGGATTCATTGAGATTGGTTACTCAACATTTTATAAATAGAAGAATCGTATTGTAAGAAGCTTAAATATACATAAGCATAAATTGGCTTGAAAATTGAACTGCCAAAACTAAAGGAAAACGTTGAAATTATTCATAGCCAAAAATCCTTTCTAAATCTCGAGCAGAATTATATTGAAAAATCATATTGCTTCTCAATCTCCATTTTCATGCAGCTTGGATGAAGGCATAATATTCCATCGAACCACATGGACGGACACGGACAATAGACATGGACTGGACATCATGGTCAAGCTTCGGTTTATACTACATAGGAAATTGTGAAGACATAATGTCTGGGTTTGGATTTTAGCTTTACGTCCTCTTTCTTTTTTTTTTTTTTTTTCTGAAAGCCATCACCGGCTGGTTTATTGTGATTTCATTTAAAAGAAAACCACAAAAGATAACGAAATAGGGCAAAAGCCACCAAATTGGTTTTCTATCATTCGATTTAGAGGGTAGAGAGGGGACAATTTTTAAATTAGTTCAGAAATTATTTAGTGGCAATTCGAAAGGTCAATAGAGAGTTTTTTTTTATTTTTTTTAAGTCTGTGACTAACTGAGATTCATTTTCAACATCACCATCACCATCCAGCAACATTTTTATGTGTTTTTACTTTTCCATCTGGAATATAACTTGGATTAGGAGTGACTTCTGTCGAAGATAAGATGATAATGACTCAGAATACAATTTTGTATATTATCTTAATATTCTTTGGCTTACTTCATAAAACTAAAATATTTTATGGTTTGTTTGTATGGCATCAATATTTTGTCCTATATCAGAATGAAACTTATGAATATATCTGGTTACTCATTCAACAAAAATAAAATTAAATATGTATTTCGAGCTGTTTGATTTTAATTGAAATATTTGCAGTTGCGCAAATATCCCTACATTTTAAGAGTTTACGAATTTTCTTAACTTAAACTATTAATAAATCATTTTAACCAAAACGCAGATATAATTAATTTGATTTATTGTTCCAGCTCTGTTTAAAAAGTTACCCTTAACTCAGCGAGGTTTATGTACGATATAATTTATTTTCCTTTGGACCGCAAGATTTAATCTCCCTTGTTAGAGTTATGTGACTTTAAGATCGAGTTGAATATTTGCATTTGTATAGACAAAAACCTTCAATCCTTGATGGGCTCATAAAAATGGCACTGAAATAACAAAAAAACTAGGTTTATATTGATGCATGTTTCCAGTGATTTTATGAGTAAAAGTTGTTTAAGGAGGGAGAAACAGTCGAGAAACACTATTTCTTCAAAGAAAAGAAGTAGTTATGACGTTTCTAACTATCCTGCTCCTTCTCCTCCAGAGCTGAACAGCAATGATTTTTTGCCATCGCAAATTTCTAGTTCCAGTCAAGATAATGGTCATGGTGACTTTGATTTTCAAACCGTTAGCTCTGAACGTCACCTCATTAACTCAAACGATTTAAACGATTTAGTTAGAGATCTTTATCTGCCTAAAAGTAGAGCTGAAATCCTAGCTTTTAGGTCGAAGCAATGGAATTTGCTTGAAAGTACTTTTAATATAACTGCTCAAACTAAGCGTCATGAAGCACTTTCTTGCTTTTTCACTAAAGTAGATGAAATTTGCTTTTGTAATGATGTGCAGAGCTTGTTCAAAGAAATCGGAATACCTTGCCTACATTATGAAAAGCGTACTAAAATCGGAGCATGGAACGTTCGATCCTTGAAATACTTCGCCTAAAGATCAGTATCCTGGGCATAAGCGAAACTAAGTGGAGAGGAAGAGCTGAATACAGATCAGACACTGGACAGACGAGAATGCTGTATTCCGGGGAAGATGAAAGAGAGGGTGGCCAAACTGCATGGTGTCGGAATTATGTTGAACGAAGAAGCGAGGCGTAGTTTGATCTCCTGGGCGCCCATTTCTACGAGATTAATGACAGCAAGGTTTCGTTCAAAAATTCGTAAAGTCACAATTATTCAGTGCTACCACAAATGAAGCGACCGAGGAAGACAAAATCGAGTTCTACACTCATCTTAACTCGGTTTACAGTAGTGTTCCGAGAGCCGACATTATAGTCGTTATAGGAGACCTTAATGCCCAAGTCGGTTCAGACAATTACGGCTTGGGGTCACGGAATGAAAATGGTGATTTGCTTGTCGACTTTTGTAACGCGAATCGTCTTGTGATAGGTGAGACTGTATTTAAGCGTAAGACGTGCAACAAAAATACCTGGGTGCATCCGGATGGTCAAACCGAAAACCAAATTGATATCATATAATGATTCAGCAGCGATGGAGGAAGCCAATGTGTGATGTCCGGAGTATAAGAAATGCCAATGTGGGAAGCGATCACCATTTGTTTTTGATGAGTCTCAAACTACGAATCACTGCCGTAAAAAAACCAGCGCAGGATGCAGCAAGGATCTCAAAATTCATTGCGAATGCTTTAAATGACCCCAACCAACATATGTCTAAACTATGTCACCACCCTTAACGACAGAGCCTCGTCATTAAACGGAATCCAACATTCAACAATTGATGAGGTGTGAGGTGAAATAAAAAGTGTTTTTATGGAGGCTGGATCAGAAACTGTACCAAGCGGACGAGAGTTAGGGACTCTTGGTTATCCCAAGACACCTGGTATAAAATCGAACTTCGCAAATCGTTGAAAATACAAATAAATGCCGAAGCAGATGCTCAACGAAAGGCTGAATTGCGAAGAGAGTATCGCCTAGCACATAAGATGGTTTCTTGTGTGAGACGTGACATGAGGCTGAGGTTATACGGTCTCACAGAAAATGCTGAAAACGCTGCAAGAAGAGGAGATATGGGGGAATTGTACCAAATATCCATGGGAGCTATCGGGAAAAAAGCAACTCCAATCATCCTGTAGTGGATGTGCATGGTACACTTTTGGTATCAATCGAGGATCAGTTACGCAGGTGGAAGGATCACTTTTGTACCTTGCTAATGAGGATTCCGTTGAGCAGAGTGCTGAAGTGCCCAGGCTTAACGAGATACGTAGATCATATAGGGGTATTGACATCGAACCCCCTACAGTACTGGAAATCCAATCTTCCATAATTCTTCGCAAAAATAACAAAGCAGCTGGACTTAACGGAATACCAGCCAAATTCTTGAAAGCTGACCCCGTCAGAACGGCTAGTATTCTATACCCGTTGATACAAGCTGTGCGAGAAACGAAATCTATCCCAGCGACTGGAAGGATGGTGTGATTGTTAAGTTGTCGAAGAAAGGTGACCTTAAGTATTGCAACAATTGGCGAGGTATTACAGTTTTGTCCATTTTTCCAAAGCTAATGGCAACCCTCATTCTGGAGCGGATAAAGGTTAGAATCGAGTCTACACTCAAGAGGCATCAAGCTGGTTTCCGCAGTGGGCGGTCGTGTGTCAACCATATCAACACTCTGCGTATCGTTCTTGAGCAGTCTGCGGAGTTTCAATCACCACTTTACCATGTTCGTGGATTTTGCGAACGCCTTTGACCGAGTTAACCGTGAATGTATATGGAGATCACTTCTTGGTAGGGGAATTCCCCCAAAAATTGTTGCCATTATTAGAGAGTCCTATAACAACGCAAGAGGTTTTGTTTTACACAATGGGCAGCTATCCGACTCTTTCGAAATGTGGCAGGGTGTGAGACAAGGGGATGTTCTATCGCCAAATCTCTTTCTACTGGCGATAGACGATGTTTTGACTGCCTGCGTTGGAACAGCAGACAGACAGAGACCGTTTGAAAGGCTTAGTCACTTAGACTATGCTAATGATATATGTCTCTTGGCAAATAACATCAGAGGGCTGAACGGGATGTGTCAAGCTCTGAAGGTGAAAGGAGAGTCGAGTGGTCTTAAAATAAATAGCAAAAAGACAAAAATAATGCTCACAGGCCGCTCCACATATCAGCGTATTTTTATACAGGAGACGCCAGTTGAAGAGGTTGAAGAGGCCTTCGGTTCTCTGTCCCAAATTTGAAAATCCAGTAAAATCTCCTTACGCACAAAGTTGAGATTCTTCGAATCCAATGTTAAATCTGTGCTGTTATATGCACGACTACCATCTCGAAGAAATTGCAGACTGTTGTCTACGCCATATTCTAAAGATTCGCTGGCCACAAATTATATCAAATGAGGAATTGTGGAGCAGGACAAGAGCGGTTGGACGTTAACATAAGAAAGCGTAAATGGCAATGGATTGGTCACACATTGAGGAAACCAAACGATGAAATTGCAAAACAGTCCTTTGAATGGAGTCCTCAGGGTACACGGCGGGTTGAAAGACCAAGAACAACATGGAAATCAACAGTTCTAGCAGAAGCAGACTCCCAGAGAAAGACGTGGCCACAGTTAAAATATCTAGCTGCAGACCGTGAAGTATGGAAATGATTTGTTGGAGCCCTATGACCCAATCGGGGTTAGTGGAATTGATGATGATGATGAGTTCGATAAACTCACATCTCTCCTCTCACCCCTAAAATAGCCACTTTTGGAGCATAGATATTGGTATGCACTACTTTAATTCTCCACTTATGGTAAATCGATTGTTCACACCGACTTTCATGAGGGGACATTATACAAAAATTAAGGGAATTTTTTTTTAAACTTAGCAAACACCTACATATGTATAATCAGAAAAATTAGTCTTTGAGAATGTTACAAGCAGTATTTCAGTTAGATAATTTTAATGTAGACGCAACTTCCCTTCTACCTACCGGATGGATATGCAAGAATATTTTATTATCTACCCGTCCACTACCCCTATTTACGCTGTCCAACTAAACTACAAAACAGTGTGGTATAAATGTTCTTTTTATTTTCAAACGCTGAATTTGTTCACCTATAAGTTTTGTCATGGTTGCTATTAAATTATGTATCTCCTCCCCCGAATTATGTTCCCAAGAAAATATCAAAATTATTATTTCATCAACCAACAATACAAGTGAAAATATTTCAATTTTAAGACATTCAAAGTTGATTTTGCAGCAGTTTATGCAATTTGTGAAATGCTGACCGCATTTGGAGAACGTTTTTTTTTTTTTAAATATTCCAAATAAATGCCTTTCGCATAAATTTATGCAGGTTTGGTAATACACATATTTTCTACTCAATTATTAAGTGCTTGGACTTAATCACGTTTTTGAGGTTTTCTTCCAGATGTAACCTCAGAAGAAATAAGTGAATTTATGTAGGTGTTGATTTGCAATTGGTTTAAAAGTGCTTGAGACGGGCAATAGAGAATCACATCCTTGAGATCAAGAATTATGAGTATTTTAGTTGCACAGAAGGTGTGGGTTTTGTGGTTGTGGTGTAATAATTTATGCTTTGGTAAGTGCAAATTTGATGTTTCAAAATGAAGTTTCATTTTTTTTGTGGATAAATTGAAATTCAAATAAAATTTAATATTTCAAAATGAAGTTCGGCTTGTGGGAAAATCAACGTCTGTGAGAAATTTGACTCAGAGAATTATTGTTGACCACATTCAATCCTGATATGATTTCTTTAAGAAGCGTTTTTGCAATTTGTAATTTTAATGGGTTAAGATTATATGTATTATGAACTCTGTATTAAAAATACGTTTACAATATAAAATATCAAGTATTCAGAGTAAATATTCGTCGATGACTTTTAGATTTCAAACTGAGGTGAAGTGGCTAAAAACTAGATTTAGTGTTATAGGCTAGTGAATATTTTTTTTGCCCTCTAAAAGTACTTGAGAGTGCTAGGACGCCATATGGCCCTAGGCTCAATGATAGGAAAATCCCTATGCACACCTCCGCGTGGTAGAGGGCGGGTAACGCTAACGTGCAGGGGGACCGAATGGATGCCGGGATAAGCAGACAACCCAGCTATGCTGGTCAGGGCACAAACTTGTCCTCGGGATGGTTAAAAGCCCCCTTAAGGCGGATGAACTGCAGGTGGCGGTCAACGGCATGATAGTCTGGTGGCGGAGGAGCTTTTTTTGGTAAAAAGCCAACGGCAGCAGCAGGTAGCGTCTGTAACCCATATTGGGCGGCTACAAAAGGCGTCTGTTTTCCCACAGTGGGCGGCCTCGAGCAGTTATGTGTTTGACCATACAAAAGGCGGGTGTGCCTGTCAAACCTGAGCTTATGTATGTTATTAATCATACCTCGGAAAACACCATGGTGGAAGGATATATGCAAATACATGAATTATGACAACAAATGGAAATGAGTCCCCAAGAGGTTATCTTTTTATAGAAAATCCTTCTGTAGCTTCGGCTGCAGTAAACCGCACATCGGATTTGGGGGTGCGGCATCCTTCATGTACGAGCGTCAATCAAGACGCCATAATAATAAATGAATCGTTGACAAATAGAAAAAGTCTTTCAAGAAGCGCAAATGTTACTTTTGGCTACCGCATACGTACGAAAATCGGAGCATGGAACGTTCGATCCTTGTACAGCGATGGTAGATACGAGCAGGTTGAGCGTGAAATGCTTCGCCTAAAGATCAGTATCCTGGGCATAAGCGAAACTAAGTGGAGAGGAAGAGCTGAATACAGATCAGACACTGGACAGACGAGAATGCTGTATTCCGGCGAAGATGAAAGAGAGGGTGGCCAAAGACTGCATGGTGTCGGAATTATGTTGAACGAAGAAGCGAGGCGTAGTTTGATCTCATGGGCGCCCATTTCTGCGAGATTAATGACAGCAAGGTTTCGTTCAAAAATTCGTAACGTCACAATTATTCAGTGCTACGCCCCCACAAATGAAGCGACCGAGGAAGACAAAACCGCGTTCTACACTGATCTTAACTCGGTTTACAGTAGTGTTCCGAGAGCCGACATCATAGTCGTTATGGGAGACCTTAATGCCCAAGTCGGTTCAGACAATTACGGACTGGAACGCGTGATGGGAAGAAATGGCGTGGGGTCACGGAATGAAAATGGTGACTTGCTTGTCGACTTTTGTAACGCGAATCGTCTTGTGATAGGTGGGACTGTATTTGAGCATAAGACGTGCAACAAAATTACCTGGGTGCATCCGGATGGTCAAACCGAAAACCAAGTTGATCATATCATGATTCAGCAGCGATGGAGGAAGTCTATGTGTGATGTCCGGAGTATAAGAAATGCCGATGTGGGAAGCGACCACCATTTGGTTCTGATGAGTCTCAAACTACGAACCGCTGCCGTACAAAAACCAGTGCAGGATGCAGCAAGGAGCACAAAATTCATTACTAATGCTTTAAATGACCCCAACATATGTCGAAACTATGTCACCACCCTTAACGACAGAGCCTCGTCATTAAATGGAATCCAGAATTCAACAATTGATGAGATGTGGGGTGAAATTAAAAGTGTTTTTATGGATGCTGGATCCGAAACTGTACCCAAGCGAACGAGACGTAGAGACTCTTGGATATCCCAAGACACCTGGGATAAGATCGAACTTCGCAAATCGTTGAAAATCCAAATAAATGCCGAAGCTGATGTTCAACGAAAGGCTGACTTGCGAAGAGAGTACCGCATTGCACATAAGATGGTCTATCGCTGTGTGAGACGTGACAAGACGGTGAAGTTGGATGGACTCGCAGATAATGCGGAAAGCGCTGCCAGAAGAGGAGATATCCGGGAATTGTACCAAATAGCCAAAGATGTTATCGGGAAAAAAAAGCAACACCAATCATCCTGTAGTGGATGTGGATGGCACACTTTTGGTATCAATTGAGGATCAGCTTCGTAGATGGAAGGACCATTTTTGTGCCCTGCTAAATGAGGATTCAGTTGAGCAGAGTGCTGAAGTGCCCCAACTAAACTAGATGCGCAGGTCCTATAGGGGTATTGACATCGAACCCCCGTCAGAATCGGAAATTCGTACATCAATAAATCTCCTCAAAAACAACAAGGCAGCTGGACTGGACGGAATACCAGCTGAATTCCTGAAAGCCGATCCCGTAGCAGCGGCTAGTATTTTACATCCGCTGATACAAAACATTTGGGAAAACGAAAGCTATCCCAGGGACTGGAAGGATGGTGTGATTGTTAAGTTGCCAAAGAAAGGTGACTTAAAGAATTGCAACAATTGGCGTGGTATCACCGTTTTGTCCGTTTTCCCAAAACTAATGGCAACAATCATACTCGAGCGAATAAAGGATAGAATCGAGTCTACACTCAAGAGGCATCAAGCTGGCTTCCGCAGTGGTCGATCGTGTGTCGACCATATCAACACCCTGCGTATCGTCCTCGAGCAGTCGATGGAATATCAATCACCGCTTTACCTCATGTTCGTGGATTTTGAAAAGGCCTTTGATCGAGTTAACCGAGAATGTATATGGAGATCGTTGCTTGGTAGAGGAATTCCACCAAAAATTGTTGCCATTATTAAAGAGTCCTACAACAACGCGAGGTGTTTTGTTTTGCACAATGGCCAGCTATCCGACTCCTTCGTAGTGCAACAGGGTGTGAGACAAGGGGATGTTCTATCGCCAATTTTCTTCCTGCTGGCGATGGACGACGTATTGACGGCCAGTGTTGGTACAGCTGAGCGACAGGGCATTCAATGGAGACCGTTCGAAAGGCTCAGTCATTTAGACTATGCCGATGACATATGTCTACTGGCAAATAACATCAGTGGGCTGAACGGGATGTGCCAAACACTGCAAGTGAAGGGAGAGTCGAGTGGTCTAAGAATTAACAGCAAAAAGACAAAAATAATGCTCACAGGCCGCTCCACACAGCAGCGTATTATTTTACAGGAGACGCCAGTTGAAGTAGTGGAACAATTTAACTACCTTGGCAGTATTGTTTCTGCAAACGGTGGTACGGATCTGGACGTTAAAAGTAGAATAAATAAAGCTCGTGCTGCCTTCGGTACTCTGTCCCCAATTTGGAAATCCAGTCAAATCTCCTTACGCACTAAGTTGAGATTCTTCGAATCCAATGTCAAATCCGTGCTGTTATATGCTTGTGAAACCTGGAAAGTCACGTCTACCATTTCGAAGAAATTGCAGGCTTTTGTGAATCGCTGTCTTCGCCTCATCCTAAAGATTCGCTGGCCACAAATAATATCAAATGAGGAATTGTGGCGCAGGACAAGTCAAGAGCGGCTGGACGTCGACATAAGAAAGCGTAAATGGCGTTGGATTGGTCACACACTGAGGAAACCAAACGATGAAATTGCAAAGCAGTCCTTTTAATGGAATCCTCAGGGTGCACGGCGGGTTGGAAGACCAAGAACAACATGGAAATCAACTGTCTTAGCGGAAGCAGAATCCCAGAGAAAGACGTGGCCACAGCTTAAGTACCTTGCAGCAGACCGAGAAGGATGGAGACGTTTTGTTGACGCCCTATGCCCCAGCCGGGGTTACAGGACACGATGATGATCGAATGCAGCTTAAATGTCCTTGTAGCTCTCAGGTAGACTATCTAATAACAGCGCAGCCAACAAGTTATCGTCCAGTTTAGCATCCATCTCGAGCAGGCGTAACACAACAGAATTAAATTGAATTAAGTAGTTGTCCATGCTTTGGTTCTCGCTCGTTTTAATATTAATTAACTTACGAAATTCCTGGACTTTAGTTCGGGTGTTTTTCCTATTGTACGTCGACTCTAGAAAATCCCAAATCTCCTTCGATGTGGCGATTGATTTCACCAACGAGACCTGAGCGGGCTCTATGCAAATAATCATCTCACATCTGGCGTCTTTATCTTTATCCTCCCATTCCATCAATTGGACTGCATCAGTGGGTCTTTCCGAAACATCAGTTTTAACTATTGTTAAGAGACGATTTTTATGCAGAAGTGCCTCCATCTGAGGCCTCCATGTGTCGAAATTTTCCCCATTTAGTAATGGAATTTTTCCGGTGAAAGTTGTCATATTATAAATTTTAAATTTAAAAAAATATAAACGCGAGACTTTAATTTACTTTAATACAATGGGTGGATAAGAGAATAAAATTTACATAGGATTTACATTTGGCATGTTTTAATATTGATAAAGGTGTAAACAAAATAATGTAATTGTGTTATGGAATTCAGTACTATAAATAATTCAGTATACATAATATTTTAACAATATCAAACACAGAAAAAAAGAAAATAATTAGCTGTCGTAAAGTGGGATTATTTGGGATATAGCTATACACAATTCATGTTCTATGGAGAGGTGGTCTTAAATGTATAAAAACTGGAGCAGTAAATCGATTTAGATGAAATTTTCAAGCATGATAAAAATATGATAAGAAATCATCAGAGATAATTTCTGGCTACTGCCAAACTTACTTTTTAAAATAGGTCATCTAATCGTAAAGTATGTAAGTTGATATAAATGAGGGATGTATTATAATACCACTTAATCCAGTAGATCCTATGTGCTCCAAATCAATTCCAATCGATCCTCTGAACAAAACATCTAGCCCACCCATTTTACTCAAAGCTATTCCTCCACCTAAAGTATCTACTGTTTTTATCTCGCCTCGAATCTTCAACTACCATTGAGGATGGTCTTAAATTATATTAAGTTGAATTCAGGTCTTGAAAGCACAGAAGGAATCAATATTCTGAAATATGAATTTAATAATGCTAGAGAGATCTCCTCGTTTAAAGTAACAGTACCGCACTTCTTATTCACTGTTGTTATCAATCCGAATTTTTGGCCTGATCATGTTTTTATTCGAGAATTTGAATACCAATCTCGAAAGCCTCAAAAATCTGTGAAATTAAATCAACCTATAGCAGTCGAGTCCATTCATGCAGAAAACGATTAAAATCTAAAAAATACTTTAAACATATTCTATCATAATATGAAATCTAAACTTAATAATTTATATAATAAATCTTTGTGTATCGATTATGATGTTATTGCTTTATCTGAAACGTGACTCAACGATTATGTTTTTTACAATGAAATTTTGTGTAATGATTTTAATACATATATACCGCTGTGATAGAAATGTGATAAACAACTCGTCCGTTGGAGGTGGTTTCCTTATTGCCATTCGTTCATCTTTTCATTATAAAAATGAAGCTCTTTTAAATGTCGCGTCGATTGAATTTCTATGTGTTGAAGCAATCATAATGGAACGGCAGTTCTTATTTACTTTGTTAATGCAAAAAAAAAAATACAAATGCTTTTCCAGCTGTGATGACCTATAAGGATTGTTCTTCTAATGACACTGCTTCCATCTGTGATATGTTTTCAAACTTCTTCCATAGCGTATATAAGAAACCTAGTATCTGTGATAGTAACTGTGATAGCACCTTTGATAACACCTGGATAAAAACTGTGATAATAGTTATATAAAAACTATATCTAACTTTTTCCAACTTGATGTTGCTATACCAATAATTGGCGAAAATGAAATCAAAGTCCATGTGTCCAAGCTTAATGATTCTACATCCTATGGACCTGATGAAATACTATCCTACATTGTCAAACGTTATATTTCTATCCTAGCAAGTTTTTTGTGTTATCTCTTTAATTTATCAATTCAAACGGGTGTTTTTCCAAACGTTTGGAAGTCCTCATTTATTTCACCACTATTTAAAAACGGAAACAAGTGCAATATATCCAACTTTAGAGACATTGCTAAGCTATCATGTATACCGAAATTGTTCGAAAAAAATTATTATTCTTGAAGCCATTGAAAAAAGATACAAAAACGTTATTTCGCCACATCAACATGGATTTATGAAGGGTAAATCTACCGCAACCAACTTGATGGAGTTTTGCTCGGATGTCATTGTGAAAACCCAAAATGGGTTTCAAACAGGCGTCGCGTCGCATACTTGGATTTTTCAAAAGCGTTTGACCGCGTAAATCATGCTTAACTTTTAAAAAAGCTTATGACCATTATACTCCCTAAATGGTTTCTAGTTGGGTTGGAGTCATACTTATGTTGCAGATCAGTTTGTCTATTTTAAAAAACAAAACATCGAAAACGATAATTGTATATTCCGGCGTTCCTCAAGGAAGCCATTTAGGTCCCTTTCTATTTATATTGTTTATAAATGACTTACATAGTGCAATCAAATATTCATTTCTTTTTTTATTTGCCGATGACGCTAAGCTTCGCTTATCTTACAAAAACAATGATGACCATAAACTGCTGCAAATGGATTTGAATAGTGTTTCCCATTGGTGTAGTGTCAATGATATGGAACTAAATGTATCAAAGTGCAAGTGTATGTCTTTTTCACGCGAACTTGTGCCCTTCTTTAATGTCTATTTCCTGCGTAGTCAACCATTTGAAAGGGTTGATAGTTTTTGTGATCTTGGCGTTATAATGGACCCAAAATTAGACTTTAACAAACATATTGATCACTTCTTTGTGGTGTGGTCTCCATGTTGCGTTTTATACGAGTATATGAAACAATAATATCTGTGGTGTTTGGTAGAAACATGATAACTCCATTTTAAAATTTGCGTCTTTGCGTCCACTTTACATCGACCTACAACCTAAACGGGTGAACCGATTTTCTTCAAATTTGAAACATAATTTTTCAAAGGTTATGTTCATAAGTATTCCAAGTTTGAAGAAAATCTGTGGCCTCGTTTACACTCTAGCTTGATTTAAAGTGGGCGTAAAGACAATAATTTTAAAATGGAGTTATCAGGTTTCTACCAAACACCACAGATATTTAAAATGGCTTTTTATGGCCTTTAGTCCTACAAATTGGCGTTTCGTTCGGCTTACTCACTTGAACTTCTTATATAGAAACTATGCCTGGCCCAGGGCAAAAAAAACTTCCAGCTTAATGATTAGGAATTCTAATCTTGTTGGATATAGTTTACAGTGGATTTTCGTTGAAAAATTCATGTAAGTTGAACTGAACTTTATACAAATTGCGTCTGACAAAGCCCTCACTATGTCACTGATGAGTTCAAGTGAGTAAGCCGAACGAAACGCCAATTTGTAGGACTAAAGGCCATAAAAAGCTATTTTGAATCAATAATTCAACAAGTCCAATCCTTAATGCTAAGTCTTCTACTTGGCTGATTTATTTCAGTAGTATATAGAATTTGTATTATAAAACCTTCTTATATAGAAACTATGCCTGGCCCCGGGCAAAAAAACTTCCAGCTTAATGATTAGGAATTCTAATCTTGTTGGATATAGTTTACAGTGGATTTTCGTTGAAAAATTCATGTAAGTTGAACTGAACTTTATACAAATTGCGTCTGACAAAGCCCTCACTATGTCACTGATGAGTTCAAGTGAGTAAGCCGAACGAAACGCCAATTTGTAGGACTAAAGGCCATAAAAAGCTATTTTGAATCAATAATTCAACAAGTCCAATCCTTAATGCTAAGTCTTCTACTTGGCTGATTTATTTCAGTAGTATATAGAATTTGTATTATAAAACCTTCTTATATAGAAACTATGCCTGGCCCCGGGCAAAAAAACTTCCAGCTTAATGATTAGGAATTCTAATCTTGTTGGATATAGTTTACAGTGGATTTTCGTTGAAAAATTCATGTAAGTTGAACTGAACTTTATACAAATTGCGTCTGACAAAGCCCTCACTATGTCACTGATGAGTTCAAGTGAGTAAGCCGAACGAAACGCCAATTTGTAGGACTAAAGGCCATAAAAAGCTATTTTGAATCAATAATTCAACAAGTCCAATCCTTAATGCTAAGTCTTCTACTTGGCTGATTTATTTCAGTAGTATATAGAATTTGTATTATAAAACCTTCTTAAATATTTAAAATGATTTAAAAAAAGAACTCCGATTTTCAATTATTTAATTTTAATAATATGACAACATATTTTATTTTATGAGCGACGCGTTTCGGTTATCACAGAACCATCATCGGGCTTGCTTTGTTGATACGAGGTGTTAATCAAAGGGCACGGTAGTGCCCAGCCATGTTCGCGGCACTACACCCTTTTTACAGGAAAAAACTCAGGCGATTTTCAACCCCCCTCTAACTCCAGTACCAATAAAGCCAGAAACTTCAAATTCGCAGTTTTTGCTGAGCTGATCAAACACAGGTGGCTCACCAAATTTCAACTCTTTAACATTAGTAATTCCTGAGATATAAAAGCCGTAACTGGCTGACTGACTGACTGACTCACTCACTTACTCACGGACTCACTGACTCACTTACTCACTGACTCACTGACAGATCATCAAAATTATGGAGCACTTCTCGACATCGTAGAAGCTTGAAATTTCGCACAACGGTAGGCCTTGTGGTGCACACAAAGGAAAAAATCGAAAATCTGCAATTTTCTATTCAGGGGGTGTGGCATCCACCCACTTTCTTAAAAATTCTTATTTATTATTTGGTATTTAATGATTACTGATTAAAATTTGTTGGATTTCTTGGCAAGTTTTCTCTTAATTACCTACTTACTTAATCAAAATTTAAAATGTATGAAAACTTGACCAGTGAACCCACCAAATTTTAATCAGTAATCATTTAATACCAAATTTCTGTCATGATTTGGAATTGTTTCGATATTACTCTACTTAAGATATTTGATATTCAACTTCATGAACTTAAAACTTGGCATATATTTTAGATCTCATTACTTTTTTTGGCTGAATTTTTACGCATAGGTTTCTTGTACATAATGAGAGCTTGGCTCTTTTTTTAACATTTATGTTTTTGTTGTGATTGAGCTTTGCCAAACTTCTTTTTGATTACAGTGCCTGCTGGGGTTGTAGTTTGATGTTCCTAGTATTGGGTAGAGGTGTATATATCTATTTCATTTTCTATGGTTGGCTGTTTTGCTAATTGATGGCTGTATTAAATACCTAGTGTATTTGTTTTAATTGTTAACTTGTCATGTTCAGTCTTGTATGTTTTGTATAGATATTTCGAACTCCTCTAAGGCGTCTAGTTTTGTCCCTTTTTTACATATTATGTGTATTGGTTCTAAATATCCCAGTGGGAAAAATTAAAGAAATTTATTGAGAAAAAACCTGCTTTATCCTTGAGGAATGGAAGCTGTACCTGCCACATATGTCTCAAAGTTAGTGTAGTTGTGGTTGCTGTCCATCAAGTGTTGTGCGTATGTGGATTTCGTATTTTGTTTTGGTCTATGTTCTAAATATCTGTCGAAAAAAGTTCTGCCTGTCTGTCCAATGTAGTACTTGTCGCAATCATCGCATTTTATTTTGTAGTCTCCCGAAGAAGTTTTAGGCTTGATTCACACTACGTGCCAATACCGATAAATTCTCAAATCATTCTCGCTCCGATATAAAACCCTAATGTTCACATTGTCGTTTCAATACCGAGACAGTCTCATTATTTTTGTTTGTATTTGTATTTGTTTTTTCATTACAAATTTTCAGATACGCATACAACCATTTATTTTTTTCATTGATTTTTGGTCTAGAATTCATCATCCTCCAAGATATCTTGGATGGAGATGGCAACAAAAGAATTTGGGTTCACCAAGGCTGCGGTAAAGCGAAGAAAAACATGATGCGCTGCATTGCTTTTTCTTTGATAGATCAAAGATATGTAAGACGTAATAAGCTAGGAGCACACACATCACGAATAAACAAATTGACTAATACAACCGACCGACCAACACCGACAACACAGACACTGAAGCGAAGAAGACAAACTCAAAAGTTAAAAAATATCAGAAAAACACACGAAAATAACACAGAAATTCAATTAAAATTATGACAAAACATTTCATCACTTGAAATACATAAACATATTATGGGTATTCATACAACAGCGTAAACTCATTGTCGTCGTCACCTGAACGAGGGCATGTCGCCAAAACTACATAGACTGAACGAGAAAGAGACAACTATAACAACAAGCTTACTCCTACATTCCTCTTTGCATTCATCCATTTTTTTGACCATTGTATAGTTTATCGCCATAAGAAGAAGACGCCAGCCAACGATCAAGAAAATACAATTTTAAAATTATTCATTTTAACTTACGCTATTAACCTTTTTATTTATATTCAATTTAAATTTACAATAAACAATTGTACTAAAACAAGTTTTGTTGTAGTGAATTTATTGTGGGCCGAAGGCCAATACAAAGTAAGTAAGTAACAAAGAAAATAATATCACCTGAAATAGAAATTGCTGTCCGAGTTTTAATTTACAGTGGCCAACAAATTGCGTTGTTTGATTTGCCAGCGGCACCAGCAGCAAACGTATCGTTTGGTACATGAGTTCACTTCGTACCAGTGAAAGAAAAAACAAAGGTATTCCGCCGTTGCGATACAGATCCCAATCAGTAGAGTCATCAAAAGCTGCAAGAAATATGTCCAATACATTTGCAGAAAATCAAGTTCTAAGCGTTTTGTTGGAACAAATAAACACCCTGAAGGAATCGGTCGATCAGTTACGGACCGAAACAAGCAGCAATCAAACCGAAACACAACGCCTGAGGGAAACTATAGACCGCCAAGTCGAAGCCAACCAAGTTGACTTAAGAACCGTCGATGCGACCGAAAGGACAACGACTCAGTCGTTCATTAGCAGCCCACCGTCGTCGTTCGCAACAGCCAATGGAACCATTGTTGCCCAGTCATATAGAAAGTTGTATGACCTGCCGCAGTTTACAGGAAAGCCAGAAGACTGGCCGCTTTTCCGTGCTAACTTTGAGGAAACCACCGCAAATTTCGGCTACACAGCAATTGAAAACACGATTCGTTTGCAAAAGTGTCTACAAGGAGAAGCCAGAGATGCTTCCTTGCTTATCCATCCTAATAACGTTGCTAACGTTTTAAGTGCACTTTCTTTTCGTTTTGGCCGACCAGACCTGCTCATAAAGGCGCAGCTTTCTAAAGTACAAAGTTTTCCAGCAATCGTGGACGCTCGGATAGAGCAACTGATTCCATTTTCCACTATGGTCGAAAATATTGTGGCCTTTTTGTCATCGGCTAAATGCGAACAGCATCTTGCTAACCCAATGCTCTTGGAGGAACTTGTAATGAAGTTGCCAATTCACAGACGGCTTGACTGGGCGACTTTTGCTTCAACCATCGAACCATATGCCACGGTGAAGGATTTTTCAAAATGGTTGAGTCAACTTGCAAGAATCGTTCAACTTGTACCGCATGCAACCACAAACGCCATAGCCAAAAGTCAGCCATCGAATACACGAAGAATGCTCCACACCACTACCACAGAAGGAGAAGCCGTGATTCTGAAGAATATCAGAAAAGAAAATTGTTTGTGTTGTGGCGGAAGTCATTTTGTGTACGAGTGCGGTGTTTTTAAGGCTCTTACAGTTGACGAGCGTTGGAAAATGGTCAAAGGTAAGCATCTCTGCTTTTCATGTTTGAAAACCGGTCACGGCGCTGCAACGTGCCGCAGTCGCCGACGATGTGATGTCAACCGATGCCGCAGATTCCATAATAAAATGTTACATGAAGAAAGTGCCGCAGTTTCCCCACTTCACCGAGTTCACAACTGCCAAATAAAAACAGTAGCCAACTTTTCCGAGTGTTGCCAGTTGTCTTGTTGGGGCCAGGAGGTCAAAGGTCTATTTTTGCAATGTTCGACGAAGGATCTTCGGTTTCCATCTTGGAAGAGGACGTAGCCACACAACTAGGATTGAAAGGGCAGATGGAGAACCTCAAATTGCAATGGTTGGCGATAAGGTTGTAACCGAACCATCTCGGAGAGTCGCTCTGGAAATTCGAGGAGTGGAAAAGGGATCTCAGTGGTATGAGATGAGAAATGTAAGAACAGTCCCAAGTTTGTGCCTTCCAATTCAGTCCTTTGACAAAGACCATGTACAACATTTGAACAGTGTGCCCTTCAACAATTACAAAAATGCAAAACCGGTTCTATTAATAGGCTTAGACAACTGCCACTTGGGAATCGCTAGTACCACCATTGAAGGAAGTCACAAAGAACCAATAGTAGCTTGCACAAAGCTCGGCTGGGTTGCATATGGACCACAAAAAGAAAAGAAGGATGAGACACCAATGGTCTTTCACTTCAAAGAAAGCGATGTCCTTGCAAAACTAGATAGACTCGTCGATTCTTACTTTTCAGTGGAAAATTTTGGTGTGAGCAACGGGGATAGGATAATGGAGTCTGAAGATGATCTAAGAGCAAGGCAGATTTTAGAAAAGTCGACGAGGCGAGTGGGTGCACAGTTTGAGACCGGTTTGTTGTGGTGCCCTGATGACATTTCCATGCCGAATAGCTATGAAATGGCATATAAGCGTCTACAGAACATTGAAACGAAATCGAAAAGAGATCCTGAATTCGGCGAGCGATACAAGACTCAAATCATGACCTATATTCAAAAAGGATACGCCAGGGAACTATCGCAGAAAGATTCAGAGATCACAAGTAGCCGCACATGGTATTTGCCACATTTTGGAGTCGTCAACCCACACAAACCTGAAAAACTTCGTATTGTCTTTGATGCCGCTGCCGAGGTTCGAGGAATATCTCTGAATTCTATGCTTCTCAAGGGACCGGAGCAAGCTAAACCACTCTTGTCAATACTTTTTAAGTTCCGCCAAGGTATTATTGGAGTTGTCGCTGACATCAAAGAGATGTTTTCCCAGGTTGCAGGTCAATCTGACGTTGCAGGTCAATCCGTCAACACTTTAGACTTGTTTCTTACCTCTGACCCTGATAAATACACTATTAGTGTACTATCGCCTCTAGGCACGTCGGACCATTGTGTCATATCTGCTAATTTCTCGTGCCAAATCAATCCAGTTAAAGAGATAACGCCTATGAGAACTGTTTGGCAATACGAGAAAGCCAACTGGGACGGTCTCAATAATTTCTTCAGGAACTTTAACTGGTCACTATGCTTCCTCGGTAGTGAAGTTGACTCCAGCGCAGATATGATTACAAATTTAATTCTTCACGGTATGAGAAATTTTGTTCCGAACAGGATAAAATCCATCAAACCGAAAGAGAATTCATGGTTTGATTCGAGCTGTAAAGAGGTTATCAGGGTTAGAGAAGTAAGTTTCCGAAGATACAAAGCCAACCCCACTGAGGAAAACCGGAATAAGTTCAAACAAGCTCGAAAGACCTGTAACGTTCATATTCGAAGAACCAAATTTTTGCATGATCAGAAATTAAGGCAAAAAATACTACAATGTCCCAAAGGTAGTAAAAATTTCTGGTCATTTGTAAAAAACGTACGTAGTTCTACCTCGTCTTCGGTTCCAACGCTCGTCTTCAATGATACTCCTGCTGTCAGCTCCTAGAAAAAGCCAATTTGCTTGCAGCACAGTTTGCTGTTAATTCGACGCTGCCAGAGAGTGTCATGACTCCACCTGTACTTGAGAGCGGTAATGATTTTATGGGGCAAATCTTCTTTCGCACTCGTACAGTAGCTAGAGTTCTAAAAGATCTTGATGTACACAAATCCGCTGGCCCGGATAGTATCCCTCCAATTGTTCTGAAGAGGTGTTCTTCAACGCTGGCAAAGCCACTGCGTAAGCTTTTCCATCTGTCCTACTCTACTGGTCTCTTTCCGAGTGGATGGAAAACAACATTTGTCCAGCCTGTCCCTAAAAAAGGTGAAACTTCGTCTCCCTCCAACTATCGACCAATTGCACTAACGTCCCTTCTTTCTAAGGTCATGGAAACGCTGATTAATTATCAGCTTAAGAAATATCTTGAAGAACGGAAGCTTCTCAATGACCGGCAGTACGGCTTTCGTAGCAATAGGTCCACTGGTGATCTGATGGTATATCTCACCGAGCAGTGGAACAAATCTTTACATCGTTTTGGAGAAAGTAAGATTGTTGCACTTGATATTTCAAAAGCGTTTGATAGAGTTTGGCACCAAGCTCTCTTATCGAAAATGCGTGCATTTGATTTCGATGAATCTCTTCTTCGTTGGATTAGAAATTACCTTTCGGGCCGTTCAATACAAGTTGTACTGGATGGTTTCAAGTCTGATATTCATAAAATAAATGCTGGTGTGCCCCAGGGCTCCGTTTTGTCTCCGACTCTCTTTCTCATTTTCATTAATGACCTCTTGTCTGGAACTTCTAATCCATTAAATTGTTTTGCTGATGACAGCACCCTCAGCTTTTCATATTCGTTTCTTGATTCACATCCTTGTCCTTCGGATGTGGAACTTGAACGGCAGCGTATGATAAGCTCATTAAATTCTCATCTTGACAGCATTGTTCAGTGGGGAATAAGAAACCGTGTAGAATTTAATGCTTCAAAAACTCAATGCTGTTTGCTGTCTCTAAAGCAGAACCCACCCCCAATGCCACTATCCATGAGTGGCACTTGCATCGAGGAAACCGAACAGCTTTCAGTCCTGGGTATGTGCATCTCAGATCACCTTCTGTGGAATGAACACATATTCAATGTCGCCAAAAATGCTGCGAAGTGTTTAGGTTTTCTTCGAAGATGCAAGAAATTTTGCTCCCCTTCTGATCTGGCTGTAATCTACAAAGCCTTCATTCGTCCAAAGCTTGAATATAATTCTCATACTTGGGCAGGTGCTCCAATAACTCATTTAAGCCTTTTAGATAGAATCCAAAAAAGAGCTCTTAAAATGATAGGTGACTGTAATATAACTGAAACATTCGCATCTCTTGAACACCGTCGTAATGTTTCATGTCTCTCCTTATTCTATCGCTATTTTTATAAACAGTGTTCTAGTGAAATAGCCAGTTGCGTTCCTCCCCTAAAACAATTCCACCGTAATACTCGCACTTCCAGGAATGCGCATCAGTTTACTCTTGAGCCCAATTTCGGACGTACTGTAAAGTACAGAGATTCTTATTTCAGCCGAACAACACGAATGTGGAATGCCTTACCCGGCTCTATTTTTCCCTTCCACTTTGATATTCAGAACTTCAAAACTAATGTGCATCGGTATCTCCTTTCAAATCCTTCCCTATTTTCCTAACGCTCGCACTGTGTTCAATCATTTTAAGGGTAGTCACAACCCCTTTAGTGCGCGTATATTATAAAAAAAAAAAAAGGTGAGGATATGTAACGATGACCAGGATTCCCAAAGATTCCTGTGGAGATGTGGAGAGATGGAAAGAGTAGCTTGCCTCGGGTGTATGTCATGTCATCGATGATATTTGGTGCCACTTGTTCGCCCTGTACAGCCGAATGCATCAAAAATCTTAATGCCAAAAGATTTCAACTAGAGTCACCAGAAGCGGTTGAGGCGATTATAAACAACCACTATGTGGATGATTACGTGTGCAGTTTCTCATGTCAAGCCGATGCAGAGCGAATCAGTATGGAGGTGAAGAGAATTCACGCCGAAGGTGGTTTCATGCTTCGAAATTTTGTATGCAACATAATTGGAATTCAAGAAAGGCTGAACCACCCGATATGTCCAGTCAAGTCAGCAGTTAACCTGGAGCCAGATAAAGGTCAAGAGAAGGTTCTGGGAATGTACTGGAACGTCGAAGACGACACCTTTCGCTTCCAACTGAAATTCCATCGTATTGCCAGAGAAGTATTGGAATTATTGAGACCACCAACAAAAAGAGAGATGCTTGGTATCATTATGGCTGTTTTCGATCCGTATGGGTTTTTGGCAGACTTTCTCATATATTCCAAAATACTTCTTCAAAAGACCTGGAAGACTGGGATCGGTTGGGACGATCCATTACCGCAAGATATTTTTTCCCAGTGGAAACATTGGTGGACAGGATTGAACACAGTCAAACAATTTCGATTAAGCCGTTGCTACTCACCAAAGTTACAACAAGCCGAAAAGGTCGAACTTTATATTTTTACAGATGCAAGCGAAAGTGCATTTGCTGCAGTGGGGTACTTTCGTATCCAATATCAAGGGGAAGTGGATGTAGCCTTTGTTTCTGCCAAGACGAGGTGTGCTCCAAAGAAGATGCTCTCGGTCCCGCGCCTAGAGTTACAAGCCGCAGTCCTGGGAAGCCGTTTGCAAACAACAATACGAGAGAATCACAACATTGCCATTTCTCGTGTAGTGTACTGGAGCGATTCCAAAACTACAATCTGGTGGATTCGATCTTCACACCGAAGATATAAACCATTCGTAGCCCACAGAATAGCTGAAATACTGGATACATCGGAGCCCACAGATTGGCATTGGCTTCCAACAGACTTAAACGTAGCGGATGATGCCACACGAGCTACCAACCCACCTAGATTCATCATGAATAGCCGATGGTTGACGGGACCAGATTTTTGAAGACTTCCTCAAACGCAATGGCCAAATTGCTTTGAGACTGAAGTGCCAGAGACACTTGACGAAGAAGTTCGCCCGAGGATACTACATATTGATCAGGCAAGTAACTCTTTAATTTGTATAAACAACTTCTCTTCCTTTACAAAATTGAGACGAGTTATGGGCTGGATCTTACGAAGCCGTGCTGCGCTAAGCCGCGCCAGAAAAAGAATTGCTGCACAACAAAAAGCCAAAACGAAAATCCGCACATCAAGCTATCAAGACCTTATCCGCCAAAACCAATTAACTGCCTCGGAAGTTATGTCAGCAGAAAGATTCTTGTGTTATCAGACACAATGTGAAGCCTTCGCTGAAGAAACGCGATCTCTAAGAAGAGGAATTTAATGATCCTTACATATTTAAAACACTTTACTGTGCACTTGTGAGACCGGTATTGGAATACTGTAGCTGCGTTTGGTGTCCTACCTATGAAAGTGCTAGAAAGAAACTTGAAAGTGTTCAGAAACGTTTCCTTTTATATGCTCTTCGACATCTTCCATGGAACCCAACTCAACACTTACCTCCATATGAAAGCCGACTTAATCTTCTTGGCCTAACATCGCTGGAAAAACGGAGAGAAGTAAACAATGTCATGTTCCTATATCAACTCTTGTCGGGATCTATTGACTCATCTTATATTCTAAGCCAACTAAACATCAACACTCGTCCCAGAACAACTAGAAATCCAGAATTTTTTTACATATTGTCCTCCAGGGTCAATTATGGTTTAAATGAACCGCTTAATGTTATGAGGAGTGATTTTAATAAATGTTATAACTTAATTGATTTCAATAAATCTGCTTCTAGTGTTAAACATACTTTATATTCAAGATTGCAGTAGAATTTTGTATTCATGTAAAAATTACACACATAATGTACCTAATTTGTAAAATAAGTTTGTAAAACTTTAGAAACAACTTTGACATTTATGTCTGTAGTTGATAAATAAATAAATAAATTCAAGTGTCGAAAACAAGTAAAATATACCAACTATCACCTCATTTGGGTCAAGATGAACTACTACGAGTTAGCGGACGTATTGATGCAGCTCAATGTTTGCCAGCCGATGCCAGGAGACCGATAATTTTGCCCCAGAGTCATGTACTTACGGACTTTATTGTGAGCTACTACCACGAATTCTTACATCATCAGAATGAAGCCCTGACCGTTAACGAAATTCGTCAACGATACTGGATTCCGCATATACGAACGGTACTAAAAGCAATTAAAAAAGAATGTCAGCAGTGCAAAACCGAGCCAAACCTACCACTCCACAAATGGGGCAACTACCAGTGGATAGAGTAACACCATACGTACGCCCATTTACGTATACGGGTCTTGACTATTTCGGACCCCTGCAAGTCACCATTGGACGAAGGAGAGAGAAACGATGGGTGGCATTGTTTACTTGCCTAACGACTCGAGGCAAGGCTCCACCTAGAGCTTGCTGGAAACTTGTCCACTGATGCCATGATTTTGTGCCTAAGGAACTTCATAAATCGCCGTGGAACTCCCGTTTGTATAAGGAGTGACAATGGGACGAATTTTATTGGAGCAAAAAGAGAACTCGCCAGAGAAGCCGAGCTATTTGACACTGATCACATTCAAAAGGAGATGTCATCCAGAGGTATCGACTGGAAATTTTCGTGCCCTTTAAATCCAAGTGAAGGCGGCATATGGGAACGTATGGTACAGTCCATCAAGAAGATACTCAGAGTCACATTACGTGAAGAAGCACCTCAGGTGGAAACGCTGCGAAGCCTACTGATTGAAGCGGAGAATATCATAAACTCTCGACCGCTAACCGAGCTTCCACTAACCTCAGAAGAAGATGAACCGCTTACACCCAATCACTTTCTGATCGGTTGCACCAATTCCACACAAACACCTAACGTCGATGATGTACCTATATGCCGCAGAAAACAGTGGAGAATAGCACAACAGCTCAAAAATCGTTTTTGGAAGAGATGAATACAGGAATACTTGCCGATGTTGACCAGGCGAAGCAAATGGTTCGGTGTGGTGCCTCCTCTGAAAGTAAATGACTTGGTGATCATTTGTGACGCCACTCAACCCAGAAGCAAATGGCAGCGAGGAAGAATTGTTCGAGTGTATCCAGCAAGGGATGGCCAAGTAAGAAGCGCCGAAGTTAAAACTAGCCAAGGTACCTTTCGCCGCCCAGCCTCCAAGCTGGCTCTAATGCAGATACGTTGCGTATCTCCAGGAGAATTCATGGAGGGTGGGATGTCGTCGTCACCTGAACGAGGGCATGTCACCAAAACTACATAAACTGAACGAGAAAGAGACAACTATAACAACAAGCTTTCTCCTACATTCCTCTTTGCATTCATCCATTTTTTTGACCATTGTATAGTTTATCGCCATAAGAAGAAGACGCCAGCCAACGATCGAGAAAATACAATTTTCAAATTATTCATTTTAACTTACGCTATTAACCTTTTTATTTATATTCAATTTAAATTTACAATAAACAATTGTACTAAAACAAGCTTTGTTGTAGTGAATTTATTGTGGGCCGAAGGCAAATACACTCATCGTAAACGTTGTAAAGATTAAAACTTCGTAATTCTGTCACAATTTGTATGGAAAATTTGACTGATTTACGTAGTTTAAAACTTTACCACGTTTACGACGACTTTACGCTGTTTCATGAATACCCTTATTATTTATTGACAGATATCACATCGAGAATGTGAAATATATTCACACTTTTGATACCAATACGCTCTCGATGCGATGTCGCTCCGTTGAAATATTCTTTCAAACAAATCGAAACCGGAGAAAAAGTGTACCAGTATCGGAGCGGTAATGATTGTGTGAATATACTCATTGTTTTTCGTTTGAGAATATTTTATTGTAGTGAGAACGTACTGAGACTGTATCAGTATTAGAACTATAGTGTGAATCAAGAAATGTACTTTTTATTATCTGTTGTGGTGTCGTCTTTAGTTTTGTTGTTGTATATTTTCTTTCTCTTTTTGTATATTAATTTGTCTATTAATTCTGTTGTGTATCCATTTGCAATTGCTATTTGTTTTAAAATGTTAACTTCATCGTCTTAATCTTTTTTGGTCATCGGAATATTTTCTAAATGGAATGCTCTAATTGGTTGAAACTTGATTTGTTAACAATATACAGCATTTTTAAATTGATGTTCGGTCAAAACAAATGAGAAAAAAAGCCAAAATAAAACATTATAAGTAGTTTTAAGCACATATCGACTCAAATTCAATTGGGTTTCCTGACCATTTTTTGAATTGTGCTATTTTTTTACTTAAAAACGGCCAACGGGATCTCAAAATTCCATTTTGGAAAATGTCCCAGAACAAAAATTTCGTCTTTCTAAAGCCTTTACAAGATCCATCATACCCATTTTGAATATAAAAAATATATACCGAAATTTGTCCTTAAAAGTGTTTCAAAAATTTTATATTTAAGGAATTATTAAAAAAAAAAATTGCTCCAACGATTTTAAATATTTGTGTTTCCATACATTTTATATTCAGTCAAGAATTAAGATGACACCATGTTTTTTTTATACAATTTTCTAAATCCCTCAGCGTCTTGAACATAAGAGCAAAAACGTGCAACCCAATCATGCATTTTATTTAAAGTGAACTTGAGCCGTTTCTTTCCGACCCTTCAAAAGATTCATTTCAACAAAATCTTTCTTTTGTAGCCAATTTGTTATCTTCAAAATAACTGAAAATTCTTTTAATAAAATATTGGGGCCCAACATTTTAAATAAAGAAACTGATTTTATACAAACATCTTGTTGCTTATGTTTCAACTGTTGCTTTATCAAATCGATTTTAAAAACCTAATTAGGTAAAATTAATGGCTTTAAAGCTAAGAAGGTTAAATTGTTGAATTTTGGGTCGAATCAGCATGATTTATATACCCAACACCCTAACTCATGAAAGAGTATTGCTGATGGCCGGGTCGTAGACTCACTGATTTGGTTTAGTCCGTAAAAAAAAAATAGGCTTAATACCCTCAAAAATTCGTCTGTAATTGATTTTAAACCCACTTACTTATTTATGCTTACAAGTACTTAACCAATGATTTTAAAAATATAAATTAGGAAATAAAGATAGCCAAGAGCTAATTACAGCAATTTCCTTCGAAATGCATTTTTAATCGAAATTATGTTGGTTAACTTAGAATCATGAAACTTCTATAAGAGAAAATACTTCTTAAAATGATAAACTAGTTGAAATCTACATCATGGCAAGTGAAGTCAATAGTAACATCAGTTTTAATCACATGTGGAGAGTTTGGAGATTTGTTGGGATTTTTCCAACTAAAAATTATCCGTGGTTATACAAGACTTATGGATTCAGCCTATATCTAATTGCAAGCGTTATTTCACCAATTTCAGTGTTTCTCAACGTATTTTATTTACAAGACATCGGTTTGATCATACGCAACCTACAATGTAGTTTTTTGCTTTTTGTTTCGACTGTAAAACAGTTAATAGTCTGGTTTAAGCTTCCTGCCTTAAAAAGAGCAGAAGTTATTTTTCATCGTTTAGATGAAAGGGCTGGAACAAGTAGTGAAGACACTCGATATTTAAAAGGAATCTTCAAACAGTGTCGTTTGATAGTCGTGGCAATAGAATTATTGTTCTTTGTTTCCTTTTTTCTATATGCATATCCGAGTTTGATAAAACGGAAGCTTATTTTCGAAGGATGGCTAACGTCTGACAGTGACTGGGTATCCTCCAAAACGTATTATACATTCGCTCTTTTGGTTCAAATACTCCCAAGCAGTTTGCAAACGGTGCAAAATGTTGCAAACGATACGTATCCACTGGTTTGCCTGAACCTTTTGAGAGCACACACTCATGTTCTTGGCATGAGAGTTGCAAGAATTGGAAATGATAAGAGCATGCTTCCTAAAGAAAACTTCTCTGAGCTGAAATCTTGCGTGAATGACCACCGAGATATCGTGAGGTTTGTCTTACATAAATTAAATTAAAAATTAATGAAAAGAAAAATAATCATAAGGCTTCCCCAGGTTGATGGAAATAATCAAACCAGCAATTTCTCAAATGGTTCTGGTCCAATTGATAATAACTGGAGTGATTTTATGCCTCACAATTTTCTATTATGAGAAATTCGATAGAGAACTAGGACAACTTATAAGTGCTTTGTTCTATGTGACATGCATTTTATTTGTATCATTTCCCTCGTGCTACTTTGCAAATGCTTTGATGATGGAAACGGATAACCTGACCACTTCAATATACAGCAACAATTGGATCGAATTGCCTATGGAATTCAAGAAATGCATTATAATTTTTATGCAACGATCCCAAAAGGAAAGTGTTATCTATGCTGGTGGACTTGTAGCAATCACTCTGCAAACCTTCATTGCAGTAAGTTATTAAAAAAACATTTTAAAATATTCTCGAATCTATAGCAATTTTTTTCTTTAAAGATTATTCGCTTTTCGTTTTCGATGTTTACTTTACTCCAACAAGTATCGCAACAGGCTGTTGATCATGCTAATTACACCAGACATCTTTAAGGTTTTTTGGAGGAAAATAATTATTCCAAGATATAAAAACTTAAAAGTTTCTAGTTCGAATTTGTAATGGAAAATAATTGAACTACTTGTTGAAAGAATATTTTGTTTGAATTCAGATCAAGAATTGACAATCTTTTGTTTAACTGTTCTTTTTTAAGTTACCTGTTAATGTCGCATTTATGTAGATACTATGTTCATTTCCATTCAATAAAACCATTCTATGAGTTCAAAACTATTTAGATTTTTTTTTTTCCATGGGTAGGTGCAAAACCTGCATCAGGCTCTATGAGGACCGAAAAACGCGTGCTCATAGAAGTGTGAGATTCTTACTACACTAAAACCACCTCCACTTCCCGATTGCAACTAAGTTGAAACTTATCTAGCAATTTATTTTTAACGAAGTTAAGTAACGTGTTGCAGGTAACTTTCCGGTGAAAGTTCCTGCTTATTCCGCGATTTTAAAGCGGTTTTCCGTTCACCGCACCAAGTCGGAAGGTTTTGTTCTTTGCAGACGGCGTACTAAATTCGACTCGTCAAGAATGTCAATAATCGTTGGATTAGCGTGATCTAATAGCCGATTTCTATGTTTTCGCGCGAAACTCTTTATTTCGTCTCGAACCGTTGGAATCCCGAGATCCCTGTGAAGATCTTCGTTTCTTTTATACCATGGTGCATTTACAAATGACCTAAGCAATTTATTTTCAAACGTTTGTAAGTTATTTAAATTTGTATCGCAGGTACAACCCCAGAGTTGTATACCGTAAGTCCAGACAGGTTTAAGTACCTGCCTGTATAAAATTAACTTATTAACAATACTAAGCTTAGAATATTTACCGAGTAACCAGTTCATATCTCTTAATTTACTTTTTAGTTCTTCGCATTTCTTTTTTACGTGCGGCTTCCATTTTAATTTCGCGTCTAGAGTCATTCCCAAATATTTTAGCTCATTCGCAAATGGAACACGACCGGTATTTAGAAAGACGGGCAATCTATTTATTTTTTTATACGTAAAGTCCACGTGGACTGACTTTTGTTCATTGAGCGCTATTCGCCATGTTTTTGTCCACTCATTAACATTATTAAGAGCATTTTGTAATTTAATCGTAGCTTCGTTAATCGTTTTGCCTGCTGCTAGTATTGCAGTATCATCAGCAAACGTTGCTACGAAAGTGTCTTCTGTTTGGGGTATATCACATGTAAATAGAAGGTACAGAACTGGACCTAAAACACTACCTTGTGGTACCCCAGCCACTATTTCTTTGAAATTAGAATATTCATTTCCGTGTCTTACACGAAAAAGTCTGTTTTCTAGATATTCGTTAAGAATTTTATAAAGTCCTTCAGGCAGAACTTGTCGTAATTTGAATTTGAGGCCTTCGTGCCACACCTTGTCAAACGCTTGCGACACATCCAAAAAGACCGTCGAACAAATTTTCTTTTCTTCAAGAGCTCTCTCAATTACGTCAGTTATTCTATGCACTTGATCAATTGTTGAATGCTTGGTTCTAAATCCGAACTGATGTTCAGGTATTAATCATTTCTCTTCCATTATAGGCTGCAGCTGCAGGCGCAGGAGTAGTATTCTTTCAAAAACTTTCGATATTATTGGAAGAAGCGAAATCGGTCTGTAAGAATTCTTTTCATGAGATGGTTTGCCAGGTTTCAAAACCATTATGACTTCCGCAACTTTCCATTGGCTTGGAACATATTCTAGCCTTAGAGCGGCATTTATTATATAAAGGAGGTTAATTAATCCTTTGTGAGGAAGCATTTTTAATATTTCCGCTGTTATTAAGTCATACCCCGGAGCTTTATTAGACTTTAGCTTCTTTATTTCTCTGTTCAATTCAGCGAGCGTAGCATTTCTGGTTCTGTAGTTCTCACTTGAGCTAAAACTCATATTAATATTTCCATTGAGTGCTTGCCCATCAGAAGGTTTACTATTTAGATGTTCCTTTATTCCATATTTTATTACATCTTTTACGAAGCTTAATTCAAAGGGTTATCATTCACGGAAATATACCTAAGCTTAGTTCCCGTTGATGTAAGGGTAAGTACGTTGTAGTGGAGTTTCACACCACAGGAGGTCTGAGAATTGAGTTCCAGCCTATGCCACCTAAAGCAAAACCATGGTTTTTTCTTCAGGGGTACTGCCCCCGAAAAAGTGAAAAATTTTCAAATTGTAGCAGAACTTATCTTGAAAAACAGTCATTCGGACTTGGCAGAAAATTGAAGGTCCCGCGACAGCTTGTGATAATCATGGCCTACTGAGTTAAAACTCTCAATCATATTCATGTGTGCACGTTGTAAGTTGACATAAGGTCAGCTGAAGCCAAACGGCTATCGATGATCGATCGTCAGATCTTTGGCTTGACATTCCAACACACTTCTCAGATGACGACAGCAAGGAGTTCTTCCATTAATATGGGCAAAACCAGACTAAGAATAAACTCTGAAAATTTCTTGCAAATCATAGCAGGCGTTTTCGAGGAACAAAGAAATAAGAAAAGTGGCCGTGACAGTGGGCGGATTTTACTAAACGCAATTTTCGAACGTTTTTTCTCGTCCATAAGAACAAACCCTGAAAATTTCATGGAAATCGTTGGAGCCATTTCCGAGAAACAAAATAAAAGAAGAAAAATAGGCGTGGCAGTGGGCGGAGTTTACTTAAATTTTTTTTAAATTTTGTCTATGATCATATTAACAAATTATGAAAATTTCATCCGTATCGGTGCAGCTGTTTCTTCAGAAACCAGGATTTAAGAAAAGTTGGCGTGGCACCGAACTTTCTTCAAAAGTAAGAGAAGACTGACTACAGAAATGATCCTGTGAAGTATAGTCGTGGCACCGCCCCTGCAAGGCGTAGGAGGTCGCCAACTTAGATTTAAGTTGTATAGCTACTCCCGAAACGACCTGCATGATTTCAGTCTGCCGCTATTTTTTTTGTTCCATTTGGTAAAAATTCTCTTTTTACTGGACTGAAAGCTTTTGTCCTTAAACTCTTCTAACATAACATAATTTATCTATTGTAACTCCTCCACGGGGTAAGTATTAACGTAGCGGAAGTGGGGGTCACGGTTACTATTACGATGAAGCCTGGAGCTATGTGATCGCGGAACAAGTATCTACTGAAAGGCTTCCCATGGTCGGCAGATTGAAATGGAGTATACTGTTTCTACTCATTAACCCTGACAACCAACCATTGGATGGCAGCGGATGAGTTCTCCAAATAGAATCAACAATGGCGTCTAAAGTTCCAGTTTTGTTGAACTACTTGGTCAACACATTTTATGGGCTACTCCCATTATTTTACACTCAGACCTATAAAGGTTTATTAGAGTCTCCACTCTTGAAGTTATTGAAGAGTCTGGTCCTCCAGAATGGATCTGAAATAATAACAAGCCAAGCCCACAAACGAAACAAGATCGACGAATTTCAGATCTGAACGGGGAACGTACTGTCCTCCTCCTTATACAGAGCAGGATCCACGAGCTGCCAAACAATTAGTGGAGATCCTGGATAGGCATAAGGCTGACGTAAGAGTTATCCAGGAAGTGCGATGGGATGGAGAAGAAAGCAATCGTGTGAAATCTACTACGGAAAGTGCTACAGAGTAAGCGTCTAGTTTTGTGTTTTTGTAATAAGAAGAATACTTAGGCAAGAAGTCTTATGGCCAATTTCATAAACAAACACTAAAATTGCTTTTATCTAAACTCCTTCTAAATTTTATCAGACATTTAAAATATTTCGGTTTCACCAATGTATAAAAGGGATATTTTGAGGGATATTTTAATTTGACTGAGTTTGCCTCACATCCCTGGATACAAACAAAGAGGTTGTTTCCCTCGCACATACGAAGTGTATGAGAAAAAGCAAAAAAGCATTATGGATGAGGGACAATTATTCTGACAGCAAAATATCAGCTGTTGTTGACTGCAATGGCTTAGCAAAAAAGATTTTTAAAATTTAATGAGACAAGAACGAGCTTTTAGTTTACAAGGGCATTTAAAATCTTCTTAAATATAAAAGCATTTGGTGAAACCAAAAAACATCATTTTAGGGCTAAATGGCTTTTTAAATTGTTGAGTTTGACAGTTCCACGAAACAGCCATAAACTTATTTGACGATAATTATTGCTGAATGCACTTCGTCATAATGAATGTTATTTTACGGCCACATGTTTGGAGGTTATTTGCTTCTCTATCCAGCCGTCAACGTGACTAGTTCTTCTGCCTACTCAACCATTCTTGAATATTTTATAATTGTAAATTAATACGTATATACTTTCTTGTTTTTATAATTTTGCTATTGATTAATATTAAATGAATTACTATTGTTAATTGATTGAGTTTTACTGAACCCATAAAATCATATTAATTGGCGACGAGGATGGCTGACAAACAGATTAAAATGCAGCAAGAATGGTTTGAGTCTCTTATGAAGAGCAATCTGGCTATGATGAAAGAGCTCATGGAAAACAAGTCGGGTGCATCGACCACCGTTCCTAAGTTTGAAGCTTTCGATCCAGCCAAAGCTAACTGGAAAAATTACCTCTTCTGACTCCAGCAACACTTTGAGGCGAACTCCGTCACAGAAGAAAATGTAAAAAGTCATTTTTCTTGTCATCATGCGGCGATCATCTTTTGGAACTACTGAGGAAACTTTTCGAAACAACAGACGTAAGTACACACACATTTAGCAAGCTAACCTCTCAGCTCACACAACATTTTAAATCTGATTTGCATATTCTCGCTTCGAGATGTAAATTCCTTCGACATCAAATGTTACAAGGACAAAGCTACTGCGACTGGATCGCTGATCTTAAAGGACTTGCCAAGGACTGTGCATTCACTTGCCGAAAAGAGGGGTGTAATCAATCTTACGCTGAATATATGATCCGTGACATGATAGTTTTCTATACACCGCATGATCATATTCGCTTAGCAGCCACACAGGACAGCGATCCAACCTTAAAGAAGATGGAGGACATCATCACAGCTTTCGAGTTATCTCAGCGAGCTTCAACAATTTTGAAGGATGGTGAAAAAAGAACTACTTCACATGCTGTCGAAGTCAACGCAATTTACCCAAGTAAGTCACAAAATACGAATTATTTTAGTAGAAAGTCATGCCCTGACTGCAATGTAAAACATAACCGCAGAAATTGTAAACATCTAGATTCTGTTTGTGACAAATGCAATCGACGAGGGCATATCCAAAGTGTATGTCTCTCGAATAAAAAAATCAAATGATAATGGGCGAACATGTGCTCGTGGTCGACGTCACAGACAAAGAGACATTTCTTATAACCAACAAAGTAATCGCACCAGTTCTAGACATCGCTCTTATCAACCGCGCTCAAGTATTAATCCGAACACATCAAATTCTAATAATGATCGAAACAAAAACCTTAGAGAAACTGCACATTCTATTCACCAAATGCAGCATGCAGAGATCTGTACTCTAAAAGAATCAATTGGTAACTCTCAAGGCCGAGATAAGAAGTTATTTGTTTCACTTGAGGTAAACAAGGTTCCGCTAGATTTTCAGTTAGACACTGGAGCAACCTGTTCGTTGATAGGTTTGCAGGTTTATAAGAATTTAGGAGAACCGAATTGTCAATCAACAGACCGGGTACTGAGAGCGTATGGTGATGTAAAGGTGCCAGTAAAGGGTATAATTTGCGTTGAAGTTTCTTGTAAATGTAAAATTCGTGTGGGGTAGTGAACAGCGACGAGTTTTCAACATTTTCAAAGAGAAACTCATGAGTGTATCAAGGCTAGTACACTTTCAGAACGAACTGCCAGTCTTTCTTGCGACCGACGCATCATCGCACGGAATCGGTGCTGTGATTTCTCACATATATCCGGATGGATCTGAAAAGCCAAAAGCCTTTGCGTCAAAAACATTGACAGAATCACAGAAACACTACAGCCAGATAGAAAAGGAAGCCCTATCAATCATATACGGAGTAAAAAAGTTTCACCAGTACTTGTACGGGCGTCAGTTTGAGTTGATCACTGACCACCAGCCCTTAGTAACAATTTTCAACCCTAGAAAGAAGCTTCCACAAATGACAATAGCTCGACTCCAACGCTGGGCAATTACTTTAATGAGCTACACCTACTCGATTCGTTATCGACCAACTACACAGCATGCCAATGCTGACTGTCTGTCAAGATTGCCAATTGGACCCGATGAGGACTTTGATGCATAGGATGAATCGTGTCACGCCTTGAACTCTTTTTACAATTCCTGCATTGACGATTTCCCAATTAACTCATCTATTGTAGCTGAACACCCTGAAAAAGATCAAATTTTAAGTAAGGTAGTATTTTATATCCAGCATGGGTGGCCAAAACAGTTGCCAAGTTGTGAAGCTAATTTATTGCCCTATTTTCGACGAAGGTTAAGCTTGTGTGTGTGTACTAATGTTGTTTTGTTACAGACTGAGCAGCCCCGAGTAGTTGTTCCGCAAAGTTTGCAGCCAAGGGTCTTAACATTACTCCACGAGGGTCACTGGGGAGAAACCAGGATGAAGCAGCTTTCCCGTCGCTACTGTTGGTGGCCCCGCACAGATGAGATGATTCACCAGACTGTTAATGAGTGCAATGCCTGCCAAATTAATGCGTCCCAGCCTGCCAAGCAGTATACCAGCTGGCCTGTTACCGAACATTCTTGGGAACGAATCCACATCGACTACGCCGGTCCTTTTGAAAAATGTATGTGGCTTATCATCGTTGACTCGTTCTCGAAGTTTCCATTTGTTGTTCGGATGCAGTCTACCACTTCGAAATCAACAATTAGTGCCCTTCGTTCCGTCTTTGCATTGGAAGGGTTACCTAAAACTATAGTGTCAGACAATGGCACTCAATTTTCTTCGGCAGAGTTTAAAGAATTTTGCAAACGACACGCCATAACTCATCTGACGTCCGCACCTTTCAACCCTGAATCAAACGGAGCTGCAGAGCGTATGGTGCGTACGTTCAAAACTTCGCTAGCTAAGATTTTATGTACAACATCACGCAGAGAAGACGCGTTGCAAATATTCCTCAACACATATCGTACAACTCCAGATGCAGATGGGAAGTCACCTGCTGAGAAGCTTCACGGTCGTTGCCACCGTGTTGTCTTATCCGCACTCTGTCCAGATCTCAACAGAAAAGAAATTAAGCTGCAAATTCAGAGCCCTATTTCAGATTCCTAGCTACCCCGGTTGCTGAGAAAAGGCAGGCACTGCAAACTTCACAGTGAAGTTAGCAGTACAGTCGGTTACACCCACTACTGCAAAATCCGGAATAGAAATGCATACAAAATGCAAACAAACTGCAAATTCCTGCCATGATCCCATTGGTCTAGCTCAAAAATGTTATGCCAACTTCACACACGTAGATTCAACACGTATATTATATGCCTGAAGTACTTACGACGCCGACTTCAAGATTATTCTGGAAAGCTTCAATGACAGATTTGGAAGGGAGGGCATTAGGTGTGACAATTAGAGGAAACAACCTGTATGACAAAGCTTCCAATACGTGACACAGGATGGTGCACAGGTTAACGACGAACAGACGGGTTGAAATGTTATCATAGTTTACACTCGTTTCCCTCACCTTGATATACACAAAGGGATGAGTGTCAAGTTAGCAAAGCAACTTTGACGAATCGAAAAAATGTTTAGTTGGATAATTTGCCATTAATTAGTCGTTAATTAGTTGTGACAGTTTTGAATTTGTCGTTCAATGTTTTCTATGTTTTTTTGGGTGCATTGCTAACTTGATATCAAGTTAAAATCAGGTTAAACCTGTGATGTACCAGTCCTAATAGGTTGTGATTTGCCAGTATAGTATAACATACTGTGATGACTAGGCTAACGCCTGTGATGTACCAGAACCTTCAATTCCGCGATTTACCAGTTTAACTATTTTATAATACTGCGATCTATCAGGCAAAGCCTGTGATATATCGGAACATTCAATTCCTCGATTTACCAGTTTAACTATTTTATAATACTGCGATCTACCAGGCAAAGTATGTGATGTACCAGACATTAAGTCTGAGATTTACTAGTTTTTAACTGTGATCTAGCCGGCGAGATTAAGCTTTTTAAACTTAAGCGCTGACACCTAACCAGAACCAGAACCAGAACCGGAACCAGAACTAGAACCAGAACCAGAACCGGAACCAGTAAATTTTATCGCAATTTGATTATTTAAATAGAAATACAAATACACTTTGTAAATAAATTTATAAGAATAAAGAAAGAATAATCAAAGGAGTTAAAGTTTCAAGTAATTTTCTTTAGCTTGAACCCTGGGTACGACTTGAGCACTACCTTGGCTGGAAATATTAAAGTACCATTACGAAACATAGAATGACAAATTCAAAATTATCACAAATAATTAACGGCTAGTTAATCGTAAATTATTAAGCCATAAACCATCCGGTAAAAACAATTTTTACCCCATTTTCAGGTAGTACTTTACCAACTTGTAAGCTTATTTATCATATTGAATGTAATCAGCAGACTGTAGTCCATTGATGAAATAAATTAATAAACTTGATGTCAAGCTACAAAAGAACCCAAAAAACATAGAAAACATTTCACGACAAATTCAAAACTATCACAACTAATTGATGACTTATTAGTGGCAAACTATTTAGTCATACAGTTCGGTATAAGCAGTTTAAATCCCTTTTTTATGTGGTGCTTTGATAGCTTGATATAAAGCTAACAAGGAATAACAAAAAAAAAAACATAGAAAACATTGCACGATTGAATTCAATTTTTCACAACTAATTAATGACTAATTAACAGCAAATTATTAATCCATAAGACATTAAGTATAAGAAGTTTTTCACGCTTTTCGAGTAGTGTTAAGTTAGCAAAGCACCCAAAAAAACATAGAAAACATTTCACGACAAGTTCAAAACTATCACAACTAATTAACAACTAATTAACGGCAAATTATCCATCTACCCATTTTTCTATTCGTCAAAGTTGCTTTGATAACTTGACACTCATAGAAAACAGATAGCCCAAAACACATAACAGACATCGCATGACAAAATTGTTTATTTTTTCACAGCTAATTAACGACTAATTAATGGCAAATTATTAAGCACTAAAATATTAAATTTTAGAAGCTTTTACCACTTTTCAAAACAAAAAAAATACATAGAAAACATAGAACGATAAAGTCGACATTGTTACAACTAAATAACAACTAATTAAAGGTAAAGAGCCATTAAACATTCGATATAACATAGTTTTTACCCCTTTTTGAGGTGATGCTATGCTATATTGATTTCAAATTAGCAAGTAACCCAAAAAACGTAGAAAACATTGCACGACAAATTCCTGATTGTCACAACTATGTACATAATTAGCGACTAATTAATGGCGAATTATTAAGCAATAAAATATTAAGTTTTAGAAGCTGTTACTAGCTTTTTTGCAAATAGAAAACATAGAACAACAAATTCGAAGTTGGCACAAATTTTTAACAACAGATTATCTACCTACCCACTTTTTTTTCAATTCGTTGGAGTTGTTTTGCATTTTAACCAGCTGCTTAGTGGAGATGATGACCAAAATTCCGCCAGCGAGCAGCCACATCAAGCAAATTTGTTTGATGATCTGGAGTTACACCCACCCGACCTAAGTGAGATCAAGTTAGCCATTGCCAGGCTAAAATCGAACAAAGCAGCCGGCTCTGATGGCCTACAGGCGGAACTTTTCAAGTACGCTGGAGTTTTTCTGGTTTGGAGCATACACCAACTTTTCAACAAAATATGGTCCGAGGAAAGTATGCCCGACGAGTGGCACCTTAGTAACATCTGCCCGATCCACAAAAAAGGCGACCGCCTTCTCTGCAGCAACTACAGAGGCATTAGCCTTTTAAACATCGCTTACAAAATCCTGACTAGCGTATTATGTGAACGCCTGAAGCCATTTACGGATGAACTGATTGGCCCCTACCAGTGTGGTTTCAGGCCTGGAAAGTCTACCATCGATCAGATCTTCACACTACACCAAATCCTGGAGAAGACCCAAGAATTTAATATCGATACACACCACCTATTCATCGATTTTAAAGAGCTATACCGTGCCATGTCAAGTTTTGGTATCCCTGCCAAACGCCTTATCAGGATGATGTTGGAAAATGCCCGCTGCTCCGTCCAAATTGGGAGAGATTCAACCGAAACCTTCGAAACCACCAGAGGACTTCGAAAAGGTGACGCGCTTTCATGTAGCTGTTTTAAAATTGTCCTTGATAGAGAAGTGATGCGCAATACTCGGGCCAACACCAATGGCACTATCTTTCAAAAGTCCACTTGGAAACGCGGATGACTTCGATATAATGGGAAGATCTAAGCGAGCAGTTACGGGTACCTTTTCTAGTATGGAGTCAGAAGCGTACAAAATGGGTCTTGTGATCAATGAGGAGAAGACGAAGTATATGCTGTCATCAAATAAAGTCGATTCCCACCGCAGACTTGGTCAGAACGTGACTATTGATGGATTATAACTTCGAGGTGGTCAGAGAATTTGTTTACCTGGGTACCGCTGTGAACTCTGCAAATGACATCAGTGCTGAAGTCAAACGTAGATTAACTCTTGCTAATCGCTGTTTCTTCGGGCTAAGCAAACAATTGAGGAATAAAGCCCTATCGAGAAATACCAAGGAGACGCTGTACAAAACCCTGATCATCCCGGTCTTGCTATATGGTGCAGAAGCATGGACCCTTTCCCAGGCAGACGAAAGCTACCTTGATGTCTTCGAGAGAATGGTTCTACGTACGATTTCTGGTCCGGTTTGTGTCGATAGGCAAAATAACATCTGGCGAAGACGATACAATCATGAATTGTACGAGATGTACAGCGACGTGTCCCTGGTCAAGAAAATACGTATTCAGCGGTTAAGATGGCTAAGGCATGTAGAGCGAATGAACATCGACGCTTTATCCCGTAAGGTAATAAATGAATCTGGAGAGTAAACTTAATTGGCATCAACAGCACCTTCTTAGCAATGACATTGAAATAGCTGGAGTACCTGATGTCAACGAATCTAACGTTGTAAGTAAGGCTATGGAAATCTTCAACAAAGCTTTGTCTATTGACCTCCCTGACAAAAACTTTGAAAAATGTTATGTTAAGAAGGTGCATGGAAAAAATGTAATCAATGGTGGTTCCTCTTCTTCGAAATCAAAAGCGATCATCTGTGTACGATTCTCTGATCTATCCACTAAGCAGCGAATAATGGATGCGAAAGCAAAGAACAAAAAAAATCTGAATACACATGTTTGTGGCCTCGTCAGTAGCAGCAGCGGCAGCAGCAACAACAACAACAACAGCAGCAGTAACAAAAATACCGGTACGGGAATTTATATTCATGATTCTCTTACGAAGTATACGCAGGCTCTACTAATGAAAGCAAAAGAGACAACTAAACAGAAAGGTGTGAAATTTGTTTGGTATAAAAATAATCAAATACTAGTGAGAAAGGTTGTGGGTGGAAATGCCATCCCTATTAGATCATTTAATGGTCTTGCACTTATTTAGTGTTTTTCTTTTCTTTTTTCGTTGTTTCTATGAACGATTATGATTATTTGTTAGATGACTTTTCCAACCCCAATCCCAGTAACTATAGCTTTGATAATGTTTTTACAAATAGTTCTTTTTGCCATAACAAAATAATTATTGTACACCAAAATGTCAGAAGTTTAAGAGCTAATTTTGCGGAATTTGTTACTCATGTTGAATCTTTTGTATGCATTCCAGATGTTATTTTTGTGTCCGAAATTTGGATATATAGTTTTGAAAAAGGTGATTATTTTTTGCCAGGCTTTAATTTTGTGGCCAATACTAATGAGAATTACGCTGCTGGTGGCGTTGGTTGTTTTGTGAAAGATGATTATAAAATCATTGATGTCACTTGTGTCGTTTTTGGATGTGCAGATGTTTTAAGGGTTTCCATTGAAATAAATCGTGATGTTTATGTTTTTTTGTGTGTCTATAGACTGCATTCATTTAATATTTCGTTGTTTGTTAATGAATTTTCTGGTCTCTTAGAAAAGGAAAACTCAACAAATGTAATTATTTTAGGGGACTTTAATCTTAATATAATGGATAATAATGAAATCGTTTCGAGTTATTTGGCACTATTAGCATCGCATGGTCTAGTATCATTTATCAATGAGCCCACAAGAAATGAATCTGGAAGCTGCTTAGATCACATTTATGGACGTTTTAACAATGTTTACATTTGTGACTGCGAAAGTTGTGTGCTTAATTTAATGATCACTGATCACTCTATGACAGCCCTTTTATTAAATATTGCTAAAAACAAAAGTTGTAATGGCTCTCAAGTTTCAAATAATTTTAAGAAAATAGATCTTTGCATGCTTAAAAATGCTCTTTTGAACGAGTTTTGGGAAAACGTTTATTCTTGTGATGATACTTCATCTTCTTATTCTATCTTTATTAATACGCTAAAAAATCACATTCTTAGTTGCTCCTTGGTATTGCCATCGAAAAAAAATAGTTAAAAAACTTAAACCTTGGATTTCTAATTACTTAATCAATTAAGTTAGAGGTAAGAATAAGTTAAGATTAAGGTGCTATAAATACCCTAACGATTTAACTCTAAAGAGAAAATATAAGAAACTTTGTGCTGAACTTAAAAAAGAAATCCCAATCTGCCGGGATAATTTTTATCGTTCCCAATTCAATTCTGCAAAAGGAAATCTAAAAGATGAATGGAAAATCGTTAACACCATACTAAATAAACCTTCTGTTTCAAAAAATCCTAAAAGTATTTCTATCAATAGGTGCGTGGTAACGGACAAACTCACCATTGCTAATGCTTTTAATAGTTTTTTTTTTCCAATATTGCCAATAGTTTGCAACCATGTCCCTTTAATCCTAGTTGTAATCTATGTGAGTCTGTGTGCAGATGTGTTGAGCCATTGCAAATAAACAGTTTTGTTTTTGAACCCATAATTTCTTTTGAAATACTTAAAGTTATTGGTAGTTTAAAAAATTCTCATTCTTGTGGAGCTGATGGTATATCTAATATAATTCTAAAAAAAATTGGGCGTAATGTTGTAGATGCCTTGACTTATATCTTTAATCGATGTATTTTTGCTGGGGTTTTTCCAACTGCCCTTAAATGTGCTGATGTCATACCACTTTTTAAAAAAGGTTCTGCTGGTGATGTATGCAATTATAGACCTATTTCTCTTCTTTCAGTTTTCAGCAAAATTTTTGAAAAACTTGTTAAGACCAGAATATTAAATTTTTTAGTTAAAACAAAGTTTTTTAATCCTTTACAATTTGGCTTTCAAAAAGAAAAATCGACTGAAGATGCACTTTTAGAATTTTGTGATCAAATAATGTCAAAGGCTGGCTTTCGTGGCTTTATGCTCAGCTTTTTTGAGTCATATCTTGAGAATAGGTCACAAAGGGTGAAAATGGACGAGATTAGGAGTGAAATTAAGTTCTTAAACTTAGGCGTACCGCAAGGTTCCGTTTTGGGACCAATTTTGTTCCTGATTTACATCAATTCACTATTTACACTTGATTTTCGGAGTAAACCAACTGCATTTGCAGATGACATTGCCTTTTCGTATGGTTCAAACAGTTGCTTGGATCTGTTTTCCGATATTAACTGTGATCTTGAGTTATTGAGAATTTGGTTTGCGGAACATAATTTGGTTATTAGTTCCAAAACTAAAATTATGTTTTTTAGTTTGTCTTCCTTACAAAACTTTAATATAAATACCTATTTTCATGATCCTGAATGTCGAAGATATAAACTGCCGAGTTGTAACTGTGTGCATGATAATTGTTCTCCTTCTTATTTTGACAACATTAACTGCAGTTCTAAGTGCTTTTTGATTGAAAAAGTTGATGAATTTAAATATTTAGGGCTCACTATTGATTCTAGAATGAATTTTTTAATTCACACGAGTAATTTGAGACAGTATTTTCGATGCACACTAAGACATTTTTATTATTTGCATAATATAGTTTCAACCGATCTTTTAAACACTATTTATTATGGAATTTTTCAGTCCAAGCTGCAAAATGGAATTGCTTGTTGGGGTGGTGCATACTTAAACAAAATTCAACCTTTGTTAGTCTTGCAAAAATACGTTGTAAGACAAATTTGTGGTAAAGCGAGTAGACATCCGAGTTTCCCTTTATTTTGTGGCCTAAAAATTCTTCCTGTGCGCCATTTGTATTGCTTTAAGGTGCTAAAAACTTTCTTTATGAAGTCTGGCAACCGTAATTTTCGTTTAATATCTAGTCACAGTTTGCGTGGAAACTCTTTACATGTACATGTACACAGTACCTTTTTTTCGTACTACTGCATTTCGAAACTTTTATTCAATTTTCTCTGTTCGCTTATTTAACAAGCTTCCTCAATCTATTAGAGCATTATCATCATTTGGATTGTTTATAAGACATTTGAAAATTTGGGTTTTTAGTTTTAATTATTCGAATTTGGAATCGTTCATTTCTGACACTCTGGTTTAATTCAGTTTATTTGCATATTTATATAAATATTTTTATTTTTTTTTGTTCTTTATTGCATCTCTTCATTGCATTTTAAAAATATGAAGCCTGTTAATAATGTATTTATTTTTTATTTTTGAAGTACGTTTCTTATTTAAATTTCCTAGCTTTCTCTTTTTTATGAAATAATTAGCTATTTTTTATTATTGTAATTTTTTTATAAAGGGTCACCCCACCCATCATTAAATTCTCAATTTTTGTATTGCTTTTTTGATGTGTCATTCAACACTATTTAATATACCTTGTATATTCGATACAGAATGTCACCATTTTTCTTATTTATATGTTTTATTACATTGTATAAATATTTAATTATATTGTTATTATGAATTTATAAGAAATAAAAATTGTATCTATCTATCTATCTAGGTATTCAACGCTATGCCAGAGGGTACGAAACAGAGGCAGACCTCATCTCCGGTGGCGTGATCAAGTTGAGGGAGATTTAAGACAACTTGGGATTCGAAACTGGAGGCAGCAAGCTAGAGATCGAGACTGCTGGCGGAGTCTACTATTTGTGGCCCAGGTGCACCCCGCGCTGCAGCGCCAACTTAAGTAAAGTAAATAAAGAGATGTTTTGCGAACTTGATATCAAGTTAGCAAAGCAACAAAAAAAAACATAGAAAACATTGCACGATCAAATTGAATTTGTCACAACTTATTTAGAGACTAATAAACGGAACTTTTTCTCATTTATGTATACTTTACATGTGAGAGGCAAACTCAGATTTAATTAAAATATCCCTTCAATTTCCCTTTTCTACATTATGCCTGTTTGGTAACGTGAAATTTTCACCAATTTTCCCAAACTTGGGATTTTTCTTCTATGGTTTCTGACAGCAAATTGTGAAAATTGTTAAAAATTCGTAAGAAATTTCACGTTAACAAACACACCTATTATTGATCATACTTAAAAAACATCACTGAAGAAGGAATTAAGATAAAAGCCATTCTAGTGTGTGATTATGAATCTGGTCATTAGTCTGAAAATTAAACTTGTAGAAACCTACAAACTTGTCTCTAATAATTATGATTATTTGATAAAATTGTCCTTGTTTATAGACCTCGTGGTGTTCAAAAAATTGTTAATCAAATTAACAACCTCTAATCTGTCTGTTTATCTTCGTTTGGGGTGTTTGTTTGTTCACTTAAATCGTGGATATAAGGTAATGCACGGTGATATTCTGGCAATGAGCAGATAGTGGTCACCAGTGAGTTGTTGCGAAATTATGTCGAAAGCTATGTTAATCCTTTCTATGCATGTTATGGATGATAACTTGAATATAAATGTACGTAGTTGTTAAGTCGTAAGTACATTTTGGAATCAATTTAATTTGCATATTAAGTGCATCATGGTTATGTTTAAATAATATGTAAACTAAAGTACTGACATTTAGAATGAATGTTTGTTTGTAGTTCATAACTTAAGAGATAGTTACAGTAACTGTCGCACTAATTCGAATCACCTTTAATTCGAATGTCACGCTAATCCAAACCATTGCATGTTTTCTATTTCTATAGTTTGCTATTTTGTTTGTTTTCAGCAAGTTGCCAAATTGATATTTATAAACTTATTTTTTGTTTAAAAAATTAGAAACTTTTTTGCAAAAACTAAAACACTGACAAAATATAAGATCTTTTCTTATATAGACATTCAGCACATGTTCAAGAAATGATTGAAGACCATCATACAAAAATATTGAGCATAAATTCTAAATTCAATTTGAGTTTTTTTTTTTTTTTTGTTTAATCTTTCCACCACGCATCACATCAAGTATCATCTGCAGTGCGATAACATCACATGTCACATCTCACACTCCTCATTCGGTCTTTAATACAGTTTCTTTTTATCTAAACCAAAGAAACATTCCCGAGAAGAAAAAGTTTTTAATTTAACTTTTCAGCTGAAACTTTGTAACTGTTTGATAAGAGACAAAAAAAAAAAGTTAAAAAAAAAAAACGAAATGAAGTATAAGTTAGAACAATGTTCGTGGGACCGTGGACAGGAGAAAAACTTTAACTTTTCTTCTTGGAGCTTTTTACCATTAAAAATTTGTGCTAAGAGCAAAAATGTCAACCATCACCCTCGCTGCTTGCTCTGCAGAGTGTCGTATAATGTAAACATTACAATATTAACAATATTTTACCTGATGTCGAACTACGGAGGATAAACTTTGAAAATTTGATTTTGGAAAAAAGTTTGAGAACACACATTTGTATTGTATTTCGAAATGAATAATAAATAGAAACTAAAAATTTGTCGTGTTCCAATGATGTTGCTTAATTTTAAATGAGGTTATTTCCTTGAAATTTTCGCTGACTTAAGGCAAACTGATGATTTTTTCTAGCTTCGTGTTTTTTAACAAAGAATAATAATATTTGTTAATCTCGATATCGGTTTTCGAAAATGGCTTTTATGAATAACTGAAAAGGTCGTCTTTGTTTATTTAAGGAGTTTACCAGGAAGTGACAGACCACGTATGTACCTATTTAATTTTATTTTGAATATTGTGTTCCGATTAAACGAGGGCTGTTCGATAACTCGCAGAGACTTTGGAATGAAAGAATTATTTTTTGTTTTTATTAACATGGGTGATATAAATAAAACAGAGCATCTGCTCAAAACTCAACTTTTTGAAGTATGTATGAATAAAATACTCGAGAAGGAGCTCAGGTTAAACACCTGCTCCTTTGTAAGGTATGAATAAACCGAAGCACGTGCTCTATTGAGAGGAGCACTAGCTCCCCATTTGTATGTTAGATCATTTGGTTGTCAGCATTGAAACAAAAAGCGTTTAATAGCTTTTTATTCATAAATAAGGGAGTTCATACCAATTTTTAGTCGCAAAGTTGAATTTCATAAGAGAAAAAGACGGATTTAAAAAAGATATTATTTTGGATTTTATATAAATTCAGCACAGAAAATGTGGTTTTGTTCAGTTCCTGACTGAAGGTTTCAAAAACATCTACAACTCAGGAAAGGTTCCAGATAGTTTCCAAAAAAACGTAATATTTCCCATTTTTAAAAAAGGTGACCCGAATGATCCAGGGAACTACAGAGGAATCTCATTCCTAAATTCACTTTTGAAGCTGCTCACTAGCATACTTCTGGATCGTCTTACTAGTTGGGTAGAATCAAATGGGCTTTTAGGCATATACCAGGCAGGATTCAGGGCAAGCTTCTCAACGATGGACAATATATTTGTACTAACAAATATCGGTAGAATATATCTTGCTAGCCGTAAAAAGCTTTACGCCTTTTTTGTTGATTTCAGAGCTGCTTTTTGCTCAAACTCAGCAACTTAGGCATATCTTCGAAAATGCTTCGTTTATCAGAGAGTCGTACGAAAATAACCAAACTACGGTATGGGATGGAACGGCAATGTCAAATTGGTTCAGTACATCTACAGGAGTTAAACAGGGTTGCCAGCTAAGTCCGCTTCTCTTCAGCCTTTTTCTGGACGATCTTCTGCTTTGCCTTCCGGGAGGAATAGTATTTAACAACGTTCCTATAAAAGGCCTGATGTTTGCATCTGCATATCAACCCAGCGAAGTCAAAGATTATGGTATTCCGAAATAATTCAGGCCGTTATACAAGGGATGAAAAATGGCTTAAAGGAACGTATCCCCTAGAGGTAGTCAAACAATACCGATATCTTGGGATGTCCCTCACCCCGAGACTTACATTCAGCTTCCACCTACAAGAAAAATGGAAAGACTCCAAAAAAGCTCTAGGCTGCTCTTGGAAAAATGTACTGAATAAAAAGGAGGTAGCAAGTAAAACCAAATATAAACTATTTGAGTCGACTGCTCAAGCTATTATGTGCTATGGAAGTCAGGTTTGGGGCTTTGAAGAACACTAGGAAGTGGAAAACGTCACTTTATAAAGCACCTCTTTAGACTTCCTACTACCACTCCCACTTATATGCTCTATGTCGAAACAGGTCTTCCATCAATCTATCTAGTTACTTTGAGGCTACATAGATACATAGCTTATACCCTCTAGATAGAAGCAGATCCATCGTTTCATGGTTGAGCATGATAATAGCTTCCTGGCCTGTTTTGGTAGGCTCTTCCATCTCCATGATCTGCCAATCGGCATTCGGAAGGTCAGGATTGAGTCTCCGTAGGAAGTTCAATAACCTTTCCTTCGTCATGCGTGGGCCCGGGATATTTATTCGGACTTTGGGTCTGGTGGGGAGGTCATTTTTAAAAGCTACTTTCAGGGTTTTCCCTTCAAGCAACTCTTTCATGTCATCAATCTTTGTTCTCAGCCAGTTTAGAGTATATTCATCACGGCACGTGAGAATCTTAAACCCTTTGAACGCCGACAAAGGCCCGAATTTTGGCAAAGTGTTGGTAGAGGAGAGTATTTCACCGCTTACGCGATCAAGCAACTTTTCCGCCACCTGAGCCCACTGCTCATCACTTAGCTTTCTATCCGAGCTCCCTTCATTGATAACGGCCACCTGAAGGCTCTCTTTTATCAAATCAGCTAGCGTGCCTGCATTATTTGCGGTCTTAGGCTTCTTATTTGCTGTGATCGGAGGGGGAGTCGAGTCATTGTGCCTGTTTCTCTTCCTTTGACTACTTGGATCAGCGTTATCGACCCTTGAGTGTTTCGGACCACTGAGAGTAAGTCTTCCAGAGATCGTTCGCACCTGTGGGTTGCTGTCTTTCGTCGTCTTGGAGGAGGAGGCACCCTGGTCTTTAATTTTGTTTTTTTCCTTAGTGCTGTCTTCCGCTTTGGGTCTGACTGGGGGCTTGTTATTGGCCTCTAGTTTTGCTAGAAGCTTTTGGGCCCAGCTCAATCTTTTCCAATCTCGCAGATTTAGCTTCTTCGGGTCGCATTGGCCATATCTTCGTACGGCTCTCCTGGCGTTCTCGATCCTTTTGTGTTCCGGATCCAGTTTTCCTTCCTTATTCTGCTTATTAGGATGCACCAGTTTCTCCTTGATCGGGTTTGGCCCATGCGGGCTTCGACCTTCGGAGGTGGTATGCAGCAGGGTGCTGGAACACCCTGCGCCATCCGCGCAGATTTCGGTTGGTACGCTGTAGCCAGAACCTTTGGGAGTCGAGGTAATATTGGCACCCGACAATGTCAGGGTTTTGGCCAAAGATTCGCCATCGGAAAGTTTTTTACGCTGTCCAATAGCAGGGTTTTCAGCCACCGTGACGTCAGCGTTCGAGCTGTCTGAGCTGGCGAATGATTGATAGTCATCTTCGAGGAGTGTATTCTCCTCATCTGACGCCATCACTCCCTCGTCAGCCCCCACAGCCCCAACTTCAGAGTCAAGGAAGTCCATGAGATCCTCGGAAAGGACATCATCAACTTCATTGGTACCACTGCTAGAGGCAGGATTGCCGTCTTTGGCATTTTGTTGGTGTTGGTGTTGGATAGTGTTTGTCACTGGCGACTTATCATCTTTCGAGGCCAAGCCATCGCCGACAGCCGTGACTACTGCCGACTCTTGAGCGTATATCCCCACTCGAGTTTTATTTTCTTTAGTCTGACCTTTATCCATATTTACAATTTGATTAACATCTCTGTTTTGTTGTTTGGTTTGCTTGGTTGCATGACACTGCAGCTGGATTGCTGAAGGGTCAAACGTAAGCCCCCCCACCGCGACAAGGTGAAACCTCGGGGGGGTTCAGACCTCATAGGAACGATCTACCATCACCCTACATAGGAACGATCTACCATCACTCTGCACTCTGTGTAACCTAAGGGAAAAGGAAGATGTATACCACTTGAAAGGAAAATGCCCGATTCTCCAGGAAATTAGAAGATTTCATTGGAACAAATCTTTTTTAACAATAGAAGAAGTAGTGGACTTACTGAATGGATCAAACTGGAAAACCTACATTGTTTTATGTTTCAAATCATCAAAATTGACAGCCACCGCCAATATATGAAAGGAAAAAAAAAAAAAATTAAAAAACATTCTTTGCTGAAAATCATTTCAAATTGCCTGGAAACAATAGCGTCTAAATCTTACTTGTGGAATACCTCAAGCTACATTTCAAGAGTTGCTGTTCTTTGAAGTTTCAACTATCCTAAAGTATTTTTGTTTTGTTTTGCATATATCTTGCTAGTTTATTAATTTTTATCTTAAACTAAAATCAAAGTTCATCTTAACTGTCAATCTGGCTGACGGCTTTTGCCATTGCTTAGTGAATTAATAAAAAAAAAATTGTAATCAAATTGTATGATAAAATAAAAAAAATCTTTCAATTGGATTTGATTCCCTACTGAAGAACTGCAGATTGTAAACCAGGAATGAAAACTCTGAACCCGCCCTGGCCATAGCAAGTTCAGTGTTTTTTGAGACCTATATACAGCCGCTCTGAAGTAGAACAAGGTTTTTTGTTGGGGCATCTATATTTATATATCTATATCTAATTTTGTGTATTGTTAAATTTAGTTAAATTTTGTATTTGTGCTTGTATTAGTTTGCTTAAATCTACTTACCACTAACACATACACTCATTGAGCCTGTGGTTGTAGAACGCAATTTGCTCTTAGTTTACTAATAGTACGGTGTAATTAGATTTCATTATATGGTGCTAAGTGAGTTACGTGCGATGATATAAAAAACATAAAAACAAAATGGTGGCTAAATGCCTCTAGCGGCAGTTGCGATAGATGTGATTTCAGCCGTGTACTTATATTTACTTTCGAACCTCGAGTATTCTATTTACCAGCAGAAGTCAAGTAGTTAAAAATATATGATTCTATACGGTTCTCTACTAATAATATGCACTACAGGGCGAGAACCGTAAGTCGCATAACAAAACCGTTAAGGTAAAAAATATAGATAATTAAAAGGACTATATTTTTTATTTCGACATATTTTTTTTTTTTAGAACAAAAAAAATAAGATATGATAAATTTACAAAAATCGATCCCTTCTTTTATTAAAAAAATGCAGTACCTATAACTTTTAAAAAAAAGCACTCATCGAAAAACGTTACTTAACATATAATTCAAAGTTAAAAGTTCAAGTGAGCTCAACTCCATGATTGCGTTTCGCCCAGGTACGATAGCTGGGCTCATCATCATCTCCACTTAAACAGAAGAATTTCTTTTCAAATTTTCTTCATATTCAATTGTTACTTAGGGTTTGTTTCACAATCTCTGAGTAAAGTTCTGATTTGTTATTCGACAATTAAATTAACCGGAAATTAAATCCTCCCATTAACGAACTTTGCGTTTCACAATGATCGAAGTATTAAAATAATGTGTCAGTTAGCTATTCGTAAGTTATTCCAGTTTTCCAGACAAAATACTTTTGACAGAATGAAAATATTCAAAACAATAAAGCGGGCCATTCACGTTAAAACTGTCGTAAGGACTGTCCGACAAATTTCAGTCGTATACGACAGGTTCTACCGTGAATGTATTTGTTGTGCGACTAACGACAGGTTGGAAGTCCGTTGAACATTTCAACGAACCTTGCGACACGACCGAATGGTCGTATAGTGAATGGCAGTTTTTGAGACAGTCCTTGCGACCCAACTACTCAGTCTACGAATAATCTTCATAGTTTTTATTTTGTTTCTAGGAGACGAAATAAATAAAAAGCAAATTGAAGGAATTTTTTCACACCCTGTTCGTAAAACTGGTTCGCAACGTGTGTGCGTACTTTCGACAGTCGTTGCAACAGTCCGATCGACAGCCTGTGTGACAGTCTTAACGTGAATGGCCCGCTTAAAAAATAAACATCATCAGAATTCAACCGAGACTTCGAAATAGATTAGAACAAGATATTTTTGGTGAAGATCATTAGGAAAACATTCGTCTGCTGCATTTAGTGGTAACATACTGCCAAAAAGTGCATTGAAGTACAATTTTTCTGAAAATTTAATTTCATCAAAAAGAAAATTCATTTAGTGAGGGTAGACTAACCACTTCAAATTCATAACAATTTGACGCCCTCTAATCGTGGTTCCAAAACGACGGACATACGTTCCCGAAAATATGTGTTTTGGGTATTCAAATGCAAAGTGGTGACTCCTTGTTCCTTGCGAGTATGCATATGAAACACCTTAATGTGACCCTCAAACCACTGCAGTTTTTATCGCGTTTGCGGCAGTTAAATGGAAATCAAATAGTTCTTTCCTTATTCATAAATGCATAAATATGTACATAAATGTACATTTATATTTATGGGGACTCTGGTAGTCCAAATCTTTCGATTTTAATATATTCTGAGAAGTTGAATCAGATCTTTAGAAATTCGACTTTAATTGCATCTATCGGGGGTTTGAATTTTAACCCGCCCGCTATATCTTAAGATGAAACAATATCAGGGGCGGACTGGGCCACCGGGCAACCGGGATTATGCCCGGTGGGCCCCCGGGCAAGCAAAAAAAATTTTTTTTTTAAGAAAAAATTGTCATAACAAAATTTGACTCACACTAAATATAGACTTCTGGTGGATCAAAATGGATATTTTGAGCCCCCCAAAAACTAGCTTGGTGGCCTCTACGGATCTTTGAAGGCCTCAAAAGCTCGAATGGTGGCCTCTAAGGATCTTTGGAGGCCCCCAGAACTCAGTTGGTGGCCTCTACCGATCTTTGGAGTCCTCCAGACCTCAGTTGGTGGCCTTTACGGATCTCTGGAGGCCTTCAGACCTCGGTTGGTTGCCATTACGGATATCTGGAGGCCTCCAGACCTCGGTTGGTGGCCTCTACAGATCTCTGGAGGTCCCCAGAAATCAGTTGGTGGCCTCCATTAATCTTTGGAAACCCCTATAACTCGGTTGGTGGCCGCTACGGATCTCTGGAGGCCCCAAGAACTCGGTTGGTTGTCTCTTCGGATCTCTGGAGGCCTCCAGAACTCGGTTAGTGGCCTCTACGGTCATTTGGAGGCCCCCAGATCTCGTTTGGTGGCTTCTATGGATCTCTGGAGGCCTCCACACCTAGGTTGGTGGCCTCTACAGATCTCTGGAGGCCCCCAGAACTCGGTTAGTGGCCTCTACGGATATTTGGAGGCCCCCAGATCTCGTTTGGTGACTTCTACGGATCTCTGGAGGCCTCCAGACCTCGGTTGGTGGCCTCTACAGATCTCATTTGGTGGCCTATACGGATTTCTGGAGGCCTCCAGAAATCGGTTGGTGGTCTCTTTTTGCCTTAAGTTTGCTTATGTTTCATGCATCTGTTGCCTCTTTTCTTTGCGCTACTGAGATAATTCAATTTTTGGATCACTGAAATAATCCAAATAAAAAGCAGGATCCCATGTTGCTCTTGCAATTACTTGTTAAAAATTGATCTGGATCAGATCATGTGAATAATAAAATGCGGCTAATGATAAGGCAGAAGACGAACATCAAGAAACAGAAAGAAACAAGAAAAGACAAGAACACTGTGGAGATTGCGCAAAATGCTCCTTCAATGTCCTGCGACGATATTATTTTGACGCAAAAAGGTACAAAAAGATTTTCTTAGCATATAATTTGATGCTGACACTTTCATGTACACAAATTACTTGCAAAAGATCATTTTCAAATTTTAAATACATCAAAAAGCGATGGAGAAATATCATGACGAAAGATCACCTTGAAACCGCAATGCTAATATCCGTTGAGTTCACTGTCAAAAAAGAGAAATTAGTTAAAAAAATATTTAAAATAAATAAAAGTCTGGTCAATGTTTGTTAATTAAGTAGATGTTTTATAAAATGGCACAGGCCAAGAGCCTTTTTTTCTCCAATTTTCTTCTTTTTTTTTGAAAACTAATATTCTATTCTTTTATTTGTTTTTTAAATCAAGTTTTTTTTAGTGGAAAGTTTTTGAGAAATTAAATATGAAAGTCAATATTTTTGAAAAAATTGTGAACTTTTTTTTTCAAGTTGATTGTTATTTCAAAATTTTGTGTAGTTTAGCACCACTTTTCATTTTTATATTCTTTTTCTTAGTTTTTGAAAATAAAAAAAGATAACAGAAGGTACTTTTTCCAATTTCTTGTTTGTTTTGTTAATTGTTAAGTTTATAATAGCCAAAGCCAAAGAAGTACTATATATTATTAAGTCTTTTTATGGGAGAAGGTACCTTTTGTTTTTTTTTTTATTTCTCAAAAATTAAGAAAAAAATAATACTACTTTTATCGGTTCACGATTCACGAGCAGCTGATGTTCGCCAATTTCGATTAACATTCGGTGGGCACCCCTGAATATTTTCGAACAAAAATCAATTAAGTACCTAGTTGATTGCATTATGAACGTACAGTTTTTGTTTTGGTTCTTGGTCTAGCATAGGGCCATTTTGTTCACAGTGGATTAGATCTGCAACTAGATTATCACTGATCCTGTTTAATCCATAGTTATGAATCTGTGATCATCATTGAGCATTTATTCACTCAAATTTCAGTTTGATCATGGTTTTTGAAATAATCGTCTTTCCATTTTCCAGTCAAATCAATTGTTAGAAGTAATCAGTCACTAACCATAAACAAAGTTGATGTTTGTTTATCGTGAGTAAGTAAAATTTTTTGTGTAAAAGAACACGGACAGTTAGAAGTGAAGGTAGTGTTGGCATTTTGTGATACCTAGTGATAAAATTTTGTCCAAGTTGTGGTTTTTCCATACATTTTATCTAAGGCCTTTGCAAAAAAGCACATAGTCTTAACCAATGATGAGCAAAAGAAATTTCAGGAAATCTTTGAATAAATTCTACTTATCAAACAGAATCAGCGAGTTAGTGATTTCTCAAATAAAGTGCTCAAATTATAGATTTTCTGTTGAACATTTTGCTGAACAAACGCATTCAATGATAATCAACTATATTAATCATTGATTAAAGTTGACGGGGTGTGAACATACTTGCCCTAAGATTAGGATTTTTCAATAATTGAAAATTTGCAAATGGATTACTAAAATATTTGTTTGTAATTTTTATTAATCACAGCTACTGTTACTGAAGAAATAGTTCTAAAAGTACCTTATTTAATTTAAATGTTTGAAACTGCCGAGATATTGGTGATCAAAAGCACCAGCCTTTATTTTCTCATTCAATATCAAAAATTTCAATCAGAAAAATCATGGTACAGTGAAAAATTGTGAAATTTAAGCTAAATAATTTATTTGATTCACTCGAGAAAAAATTGAAGAAAATTCGACTTCAATTTATTGGGAAGGGTACAAAATCCCGAATGCCAAAATCCCGAAAAGCAAAAAATGAAAATCCCGAATGCCATAATCCCGAATACCCAAAATCCCTAATAGACAAAATCCCGAAAGCCAAGATCCCGAATGGACAAAATCCCGAATGACAAAAAATCCCGAAAATATTTGGGACTGAATCCTGAATTTCAATAGTTTTTTTAGTACTATTCAGTAATTTCAAAGAAATCAAACTGTTTTGTATGGCTTTTGATTTCTGCTCGCCTTGGCATCATGACATTGTCTATAAAAGCAATTTTAAACTAGATAATCACTTATAAATCTTGAGATATAATACATTAATTGATTATTTCTTTAATGATTAAAAAAAAACAATAGTTTCCAATAGTAACTTTTATTTCGTTTAAGTTTTATTCAAACGAATCTATTCTTGTTCCGTTTCCGCGTTATATCTATTTGTTCTAAAACATGCATCGCCTACTTGGACAAGTTGATTTTGCGATTGTGACATAAATTGTTCTCAGCATCTGCTTGGGTTGCTACACACTCTTATCATGATTGCCATTTATCAATTTGATAGTAGATAAACATCTTTCAAAAGTAAATTGTTAAAAAACTGACCAACTATTCATTGAAAACAAATAATATTCTTACAAAACATTACAAAATGTATATTTTGAAGTCTAGAATCACGTGCGATTTTTAATACCAAAAAAAGTGCTAAGCCAACTGGGATTTTGGCATTCGGGATTATGGCATTCGGGATTCTGGAATTCGGGATTTTAGCCATTTGGGACTCTGTCCATTTGGAATTTTGTCCATTCGGGATTTTCTCTTTCAGGATTTTGGCATTCGGAATTTTTTGCCATTTCGGGACTTCGTACCCAACTCCGATTTAGATATTTTTTGAAAATATTTAATGCGTTTCATTTCTTGTGATTGCACAAAAACCGTAGCTTACAAAAATAATTTCTAACAAATTATTGAAAATTAGAAATATGAACATTTAGAATACTTTTTGTTTCATATCTCCCTTAATTCCCATAATTTTTTTGACAAGCGTTATTTTGTTTTGACTAAACTGAAAGTCACACCCACTTAAGGTCGTAAAATTAATGTAATATTACTGCATGAGACCCACAAGAACATCTTTGCATTTTTGTATGCTTGCTTAAATAAAAACTTAAATTAATTACTGCCAGGTGACGCAGCCATAAACTAAAAAAAGGTGTTTCAACATAATTAAATTCTAACCTTAGAATTCAAAACCATACCTTATACTTAAATCCAATATATGTATGTCAATCAATATGTTAATTAAAAAATATAAAAAAAATTACTTTCGAGAAATATCAACTTTTATTTTTAACCATTTTGAGAGTTGTTGTATTCTGTGGCCGGTTTTCTTAAAGTCCCGGTAGGCCCTTTGACCCCCAGTCCGCCCCTGAACAATATACAATATAATGATACAAAAGCACGCAATTAAATAATTAACAGATGCGAGTGTGACCTTTGAAACAAATAAATCTGTGGTGTTTGGTTGAAACATGATGACTCCATTTTAAAATTTGCGTCCTTTCGTCCACTTTACATCGAGCTAGAGCCAACGGGTGCAACAATTTCTTTTAGATTTTAAACATAATTTGACAAAGAGCATGTTCATAACCATTCCAAATTTGAAGAAAATCCATAAACTCATTTCGCTAGAAGCGATGTAAAGTGGACATAGAGATGCAAATTTTAAAATGGTGTTATCATGTTTCAACCAAACACCACAGATTTATTTGTTTCAAAGGTCACACTCGCATCTGTAAATAATTTAATTGCCAGTTATATTCGATAATCGGTACTTCAACTGGCCTTTAAAATACTTAGAACTTTAATTACTAGTTAGTCTTATTCGCATATTGTGAAACATAAATTACATTTTTAACTGACGAATAAGTTCAAAGTAGCTTAATTGAAACTATAATCAGATATTGTGAAACAAGCCCTTAACATATTTTGTAGACAATTAAACTTTCTACAAGTTTGTTCTTCAATTTTTTTTCGTAGCATCAAAAATGCGTGAGTTACGTCTGATAACAAAAAAACCGTTAAAAACAAAATAGCGGCCAAATGACTCTAGGTGCAATTGTGAAAAATGTGGTTTTCGGCTCGTGTACTAATACCCTTTCGAATATCGAAGTCAAACTGCATATGTTTGAATTATTTCCCAGCAAAAGTCTAACTACCCTGTACTATAAAACTAAGAACCTCAAATGTAATTAACACGTCCAGCCATTCGAACTTGTTTGAAGGACAACTTGTAACGCAAATAAAGAAATTTAAAACCTTGTAAACTAAAATAACCATCTTTTTTTTATAATATACGCGCACTTAAGGGATATACGCGGATTAAAGGATTGATTGAACACAATGCGTTAGGAAAATAGGAAAGAATTTAAAAGGAGATACCGGTATACATACATTGGTTTTGAAATTTTGAATATCAAAATGGAAGAAAAAATAGAGCCGGTTTAAGCTTTCCACATTCGTGTTGTTCGGCTAAAACAAAGAATCTCTGTACTTGTCAGTACGTCCGAAATTGGGATCAAGAGTTAACTGCTCTGTATTCCTGGAAGTGCGAGTATTGCGGTGGAATTGCACACAAAGTATGTTTAAAATCGGAAACCGCATTTCGCTCATTTAACTCCATAGTATATTAAAAAAAATTTAGGCACTGAGTATATTTCGTCATCGTTCTATGAAAACTCCCGAAGTCCTTTTTTTCGAAACCGAGAAACCTCTCATAAATACGATAAAAGTATGTGTTTAATAAAATATAAACATTTTAGTTTTGTAACAGGTCTCTAAATCTTATACTGGTCTATATCTAAAGGAAAAATTCCACTAAATCAAACATTTTCAAATTATGGCCAGTAAAACTTCATAAAAAGAACAGATGTCTCAAAATAAAACAAAACGGACACAGGAAGTTTTCTTTGAGCTACGACGATTTATTCTTTAATTTCACACAAAAAGAATTTTTGAAATTTTATCCTTTCTTTTGTTCTCCATTTCACCTTGAAAAGAAAACTTAATTTTGAAAAATGTGAAGCAGTAAACCGAAATTGGAATAAGATTTTTTTTATTTTAACCCCATTTCACCCTTTAAGAAGCTTAATCTAGAAAACATCCAGCCTTTAACCGTCATTTAAGTAAACCTTTTCATAAACAAACAAACAATTAAAAATCTTTGAGTTTGTTGGAGCGGTTTCGTTAAATACAAATTTGTATACATTGTATACATTATGTAGGGGAAGGGCGCGAACAGTGAGACAGTGCAAACAGTGAGACAATGCATATTGTGCTTCCCCGAAAGGTTACACAGACATGCCAGTAATACAAATAGCATTTTTTTCTATGCCGCATTCTATATTTCTATCGCACACTTAACCCAGCTGAGCATGTGCTTTTGGTGAGCGGTCTTACAAAAAAAGTGACAAAAGTGTTTTTTTTAAATGTATTTTTAATTTGTGTTAGCACTCTTTATATTCAATTGAATTAACTAAGTTTTTTTATACTAATTTGTTGATATATACTCTGTTAATGCAACAAATCAATCGGATAAATATTAAACAATTTTTATTTAAACAAAAAAAAGTCAGAAAACAGTGAGACATTTTCAAAAAGCGAACAGTGAGACATATCTCACACTTAAATTTTGGAAATACCCCTCTCTTTCTTGTGTTTAGTATTTTACTGTCAAACAAGCAGAAGAGAGTTTAATTTTTGTTCAAGGTTATTCATTTGTTAGAAAATTTTAATTGATTTCTTTATTTAGAAGTGAACAATACATGTAAAGGTTTAGTTGTGTGTAGTTTTTTGTTACAAATTAAACAATTAAAGTTAATTTTGTTTCTAATTTGTTCATATCGTCTCACTGTCTCACTGTTCGCACCCTCGGCGAACAGTGAGACAGTTTGACTTTGCTCACAATCTAGCTTATTACAGTTTAACTATTACATTTTTCAATAAAGTTTCTCTCTCCATATAAAGGTAAAGTATGATTAAAAATTCTATCAAAGTTTCTGTAAGATTGCTAAAAAGATTCCAAAGCTATACCAATTTGAAAAAAAAAAAATGTGTGAGTACCGGGAATCGCGTGGTAGATGTGTAAACATTCGTTTTCACCTGAAGGTAAGGGATCGGGTCATTACCACGTATGGCAAAAATTAGGAATCTGCGCTAAAACAAAATGGTTGCACGACACAAATTATAATGAATTTACCCATTAAAAAACTCCTTCCGAGAAAACTCCTCCGCAGATAAACCATCACAAATTAAGCTACTTCAATTAACTTTATGACGTCACAAAGTTGTTCCTGGATTCAAAGTTAAAGTGTCAAAAAGCAACTTTGAGTACATTTTTCCAACTCATCTCTTTGATACTGAGTTAAAATGGTTAACCCGTCAAAAGCAGCTGAATTCACGGTGTTTTCATTTTGAGTTATCTTTTGTTTGCTTCTCGATCGTTCGGTTTGGAATTGATCCCATTTTTGTAATATATAATAGTTTAATTTTATTATCCCCCAGATCTGATCCGGATTAGATTATCATTATAAAACAAACAGGATCCCAGTGCGACAAGAGTGTTATATACCTATCCGATCCCCGTTTATCCTTTTGTTTCTGTATTTTCTCTCTACTCTATTCTCTATTTTCTCCCTATCTTCAACACAAGAAGCCATCTACCTGTGAGAGAAAAAACTCATTTTTGCAAAAAAGTACAAAGGGTGTATGGTCAGAATTAATTTGCAAATCGAAATCCAAAAGCAAGGTCGGATTTTGTGTTCTTTTTGTAGTACATGTATGTATATACAATCCAGATCAGATCTGGGGGCAAATATAAAGCTAATATAGTGATTTTGGAAATTTTTCCCAGGTTTTGTGACATTTTTATCTGATTTGATCGATTTGTAGTAAAGAAATATGTGCAAGTAATGAATGATAAAAAAAATGGAAATATTTTAGCTAAAATATTCAATTTTGTGCTAGAATGAAGTTCAATGAAATTTAATTTGAAAAATGTATGCATTTTCCAAGTGCTGATAAAAGTTCTTTTCAATAATGAAATCACAATTTCTTCTTGATTTTTAATTCCAAATTAATTTCGACTTTTTGTACCCAATTTGTTTGACAGATCAGCCATATTTTTAGCTTTTGTCGTTCCTAAATGAAAAGTAACTCAAAGTAACTCAAAGTAACTTTTTAAATATGACATAACAACACTTCTTTTTGACACATTAACCACAGCCAACTAGAGGAACAGAAAAGAATGCGCCACTTGGCTAATCATGTTAGGCATTTCAAATCAAGAAATTGCAAATAACACTTAATATCACAAACCAAATTGAGATTAACATCAAAAGCAGCAATGGATACAAAATAATGAAATAAAAAATTAAATTCCTAGAAAAAAAAGCAACAAAATCTTCACCTGGCAAAATGTATGTCAAATATCTCTGTCAAGATATGATTGCATCTTGACATCCTATCAAGATATTAAACGGAGTGACTCCATTAAATATTTAATGTCAAGACGAACATTCTGAGAGAAATTATCTACTGTGGAGTCGGGGTGTAAGGAATTCACTCCACTTAGCAAATACCAAAACTATTACGTATAAAATGAAAACTACCTTACCTATTCGAGTTTACAGAGTTCTACTTACCTACAACAAACAAAATGGTTCCAAACGGAACCGTGAGCCCATATCCGTTATAGCCGATTTTCAATTTTACCCATACCGAGCGCTAAGATGTTTACACATCAAAAAATGTCTCACTGTTCGCACTCTTCCCCTACATGTAATGCACCTACAATTTTCAAAACAAAAAAAATTTTAAGTAATTATTAAAAAAAAATTACCAACCCGATTATGAGATATAGGATACAGAAAGAAATTGAACCAAAAACATGTGGGATTTTCCCTCCCTGCAAGCTATGGATCCGTAGCTATGCACCCTTAGAAAAATATTCTTGTTACAAGCATTACGTATTTAATACTGTTAACTTCAAGTAAAAATTATTCACTACAAATATTTATTTATGGGGAATAGCGTTTAACTAGGTCACTCAAGAATTTTAAGCTTTAAAACATGTTTTCAGAAAAAATTGTTTGTGGATGTCGTTTTTCACTGTATTCAATAAAGAAAAAGTTTTGTTCACTAAATGCAAAAGAAATGAACAGAAACGTAAATTGCATTAGTTGGTATTTCTTTAACTGTTTGTAGCAAACGATATATATAGATCATACTGTGATTGACAATGTATGCGAGGTTGAATAATTTGCGAAGTCGTTGTTAATAATCAGAATTTATAAAATCACGTCTTTGAATTTTATCATCTTTCAGTTCACACTGTCTTATATTAGTAAAGTTTATAACATTAAGCACTATTTTTGAAATTTTTGGTAATATAGGTACTAGAAAAGATTTCATGTGTAATGGTGTAGGCCCCAGATTGACTCTGAAATTTTTTAACCTAAAATACCATTTTAATAATAGTTGCACCTTAATTAGGGAGCAAACGAACTACAAATACAAGTGCCGTGCTTCCCAAATATGGCAAAAAAAAAATATTTTGAGAAATATGTATATTGTTTGTAGGTTTAAAGGTTTGTTTCTTGTAGGTAATAGGAATAGTGTTTATCAGTTTGAAGATTATGTTTCTTGGGCCAAACAATATTATACTGTATAATGGGTTAAATTTTTACTTTAAGTTCTTAAACTTTTTGTCTCAATATGGTATATTCCTACCCCAAAATTTCAAAAATACGTGTAAGTATATATTAAACCGCTTTGATTCAAGGCTTATTCGCTTGGAGGTAAAAGTAATAAAATGAGTTGTGATAGTGAATATTGTTTACAACAAGAACTTTTTAGTTGCAGTTAGAAGGCTTGGTTTTAGCAAGAAAATGATTGAAGGTTGTCATTGAAAAATTAAAACATTCACTACAAACAGCTTAAATGCTTGGGGCCTTTTATCTCTTACGGTAAACAGCTTCTTTCTTATAGAAAGGATTTTTTTTTATCAGTGTGGATAAAGTTGAAAAATCGGGACTAAAATATACCCAATAACTTGACTGGCCACCACAAAATAATAAATCCGATCGAGGGTTACATTTAATTGGCATTAATATTGCGATCAAGAAAATTAATTGTTTACCAAAAGCATTCAACTGCGAGGCTCTGGACCTTTGGCACCTCATATCAGGGAAATTTGATAAAAAAATATCCCATCTAATTGGTCAGTAATTGGTCAGAAAAGGTCAACTGGTCCCAGAAATTGGTCAGCCCCAGATAACTTTTAATCAAGGCTAAAACTTTCTCAAGGTCGCTCAAGGTCGCTCAAGGTCACGCACGATTTTTGGCCCCTCATTAAAGGAAATTTGCCAAAATTTTATACCATCCGAAATATTTCTAGATCGTGATAAAAGGTCAACTATTTTTAGTAATAGGTCAGCCATAGATTTGTTCGATGAATTTTTGAAGTTCGTTTCAAGGTTACAAAAAAAACTTTTGGCACCTCATTTGGGTCATTAAAAAAAAAATATGCAATTTGAAAGGCCTCTTCCCGGTTGTAAAAGGCCAGCTTTTTTCAGTAATTGGTCAGCCATAGATTTTTTTTATGAATATATAATGAATTTTCAAAAAAGTTTCAAGGTCAAAACGATTTTTGGCACCTCATTTATGGGAAATTTGCCAAAAAAGTGTATCACCTGAAACATCTCTAGATCTATATAAATGGTCAGTAATTTCAGTAGGTAATTGGTCAGGTATAGATTTTTTTAATGAATTTTTAAAAAATTGAAGGTCATAGCGATTTTTGACACCTCATTTATGGGAAATTTGCAAAAATTTAATACCATCAGAAAGGTCCTGAGAACTATATAAAAGGTCAGCTTGTTTTAGTTATTGGTCAGCCATAGTTTTGTTTTTTTAATGAATTTTTAAATTATTGTTCAAGGTCACGCGCGATTTTTGGCACCTCATTTTTGGGAAATTTGCAAAAATTTAATACCATCAGAAAGGTCCTGAGAACTTTATAAAAGATCAGCTAGTTTTAGTAATTGGTCAACCATAGTTTTTTTTTTAATGAATTTTTAAATTGTTGTTCAAGGTCACACGCGATTTTTGGCATCTCATTTTTGGGAAATTTACAAAAATTTAATACCACCTGAAAGGCCCTAAGATCTGTATAAAAGGTTAGCTAGTTTCAGTAATTGGTCAGTTATAGATTCTTTTATACGATTTTTTCTAAATTTTTTTTCTAGGTCATGAACGGTTCGTGACCTTCAAAAAAAAAATACTTTAAAAAGTCGTACAAAAGTATCTATAACTGATCAATTACTGAAACTAGCTGACCTTTTATACAGGGCCTTTCAGGTGGTATTAAATTTTTGTAAATTTCCCATAAATGAGGTGCCAAAAATCGCGCGTGACCTAGAACAATAACTTAAAAATTCATTTAAGAAAAACTATGGCTGACCAATTACTAAAAAAACTAGCTGACCTTTTATATAGTTCTCAAGACCTTTCTGATGGTATTAAATTTTTGCAAATTTCCCATAGATGAGGTGCCAAAAATCGCTATGACCTTGAATTTTTTAAAAATTCATTAAAAAAATCTATACCTGACCAATTAGTAAAACAAGCTGACCTTTTATATAGATCTAGAGATCTTTCAGATGGTACACTTTTTTGGCAAATTTCCCATAAATGAGGTGCCAAAAATCGTTTTGACCTTGAAATTTTTTTGAAAATTTATTAAATATTCATACAAAAAAATCTATGGCTGACCATTTACTGAAAATAGTTGACCTTTTACAACCGGGACGAGGCCTTTCAAATTGCATACTTTTATTTTTTAAATGACCCAAATGAGGTGCCAAAAGTTTTTCTTGTGACCTTGAAACGTACTTCAAAAACTCATAGATAAAATCTATGGCTGACCAATTACTGAAAATAGTTGACCTTTTATCACGATCTAGAAATCTTTGGGATGGTATAAATTTTTGGCAAATTTCCCTTAGATGAGGTGCCAAAAAGCCCGCTTGACCTTGAGTGGCCTTGCGAAAGTTTAAGCCTTGATTAAAAGTTATCTAGGGCTGACAAATTTCTGGGGCAAGTTGACCTTTTCTATGGCATTTTCTTCTATCAAATATCCCTCATATGAGGTGCCAAAGGTCCAGAGCCGAGATACATCGGTTGTTTCGTCAAAACGTACTAAATAATTTCGTCAAATGGAAAATCAGGAAAATGGGAACGTGTAGCCTTCTTATCGCTGTCAAGAATAATTTTATAAATGTAGAATGGAAAAAGTTTTTGCCCAGCAGGGGGGCAATTGCACCCATTACCCCCCTCCCTGTTTCCGCACCTGGATCACCACCCTATAGAGTTCTTGATTGTGAATGCTTTCATATTCTTATTTAAAGTCGATGAATACCATACGCACCAGCCACATTGACACATGTCAATTAAAGTGTTGCATTATGGCTAAATATGCTTACCTCATACGTTGATTTTACCATAGTTCTTGTTGGACCTAGAGAGAAATTGAAAAATTATTTGTCGGCTAAATTTTGTTGAATTTTTTTTTATTTTTGCAAATCCAAAAATTCAGTAGATTTGATTTAAAGGCAGTAATTTGTTTTCCGACAAAAATGCAGTCAATCTACTACAATTGCTAAAAGGTGAGAACGTTGCTATGAACATTAAATAGGAATCAAACTAAAATGCAAGAAAATTGAATTTGCAGAAGGGGGGTTTTGCTAAAATATCTTCTTGAGACTTACTCCTGCTAGGAAACACTGGTTTACAATCTTTGAATAAACTTTACTTAAAAATAGACGAGGTAAAAACAAAAAAAAATTTACTTTTTGAATTAAGATGCAAATAATGTCAAGAGTCTCCAAAAACTAAAAAAAAATATTTGAATTCCAGATGGCACCAACACTTATGAGATAGAATCCCGAAAAGTGTAGTTTCGACTTCTTTTGACCGCGAACAATTTGGCACAAAATATTTTTTTAATTTTTGGTATTTCACCCATTTTGTACGTTCCAATCGGTATGTTCCAAATGGAATGGACTGCTATGCATGAACTGAAATGTATTCTTTATGTTTTCTCTCCACAACTAAAATCCTTGTATTGACCGTGTATAGTCTATTTCGCTATGATAATTCCTTCAGACATTTGACTTAGCACAGTAAACATTGAAAATGAAAACCGTACAATCTAAAAAAAAAAAAAATAGAATTATTTAATCTGTGTTTGTGTAATATTGTAAAATAAATTACAGCAATAAATGTTTGTAAATTAATTGTTATAAGACCTCCAGCATGTATAATATTTTCTATCTGAGAACGTTGCATAAATATTATGAGAGTTTTTTGAAATTTTAATGTCTGGTCCATCCAGTTGCAATTGTAAATGGCAGTGGTTAGGCGACTGGTTTCATCCATAAGTGAATTTCCGAAATAACACACCGGAAATGATACAATCAGTATTGCAAGCATGTCAAAAATTGCAGAAATCAGCTGACCAATGGATCCATGATTGAATTTAAGAAAATAGAAAACCGTCAAGCATAAGACGGCTCCAGTTATTATGAGTTGAATAAGCACTGTTTGTGAGATTGTTGGTTTAATGGTGTTAAATACGCTGTGAAAAAATATGTTTTATAGTTTAGAAATTATTTAATTTTTTTTTTTTCACCAAGCACTTAGGTCCTAAGCTAGATTTACCACATAAAAATCGGTTTCAATCTATAATTATAAAATTGATAAATTGATCAAAAAATTTTGCACTCGCTTCTTAAATTTTTGAAGGTGGAAAACTGGGGCCGAATTACCGCTTCAGTGACCGAGTGAGTGAGTGGCATCAGTGATCGAATGAACGAGTAACCATAACCACATCAAATGTTTGTATACTAGATTGCTCGAAACGTGAGCGGTAATTCCAAACTCACATAATTCAGTCACGTATTACACGATAACTGATGCGGTAGTTTGGCCCCTGGCTTATAGCTTATTGATTCGAAATCTTTAGAGCCATTTTCAGATCAACTGGATCTGCTATGTATTTAAGCGTAGGAATTGTTTAGTCCATTTTGGTTGTAACTCGATTGAAATAGTCCCAGCTAATGCAGAATTGTCGAGAGCTTCAAGTATCGGGCTCCATAAAACACAATACAAAGTTCAAATAAAATGCAATGATGGCAATTGTTTTTAGGCATTTTTGTAAGATGTTAAGAAAAAGTTCGAGCTTATAACTAGTCCTCGAAGTTGAAGTGATGTGGAGAAATAATATAACTTAAGAGTTTGGTGATGAAATCGGTCAAAACTTTACCTTATAATGTTCCTATGGTCATTAATGCAACACTTAAGTTCTGTGTAATTTTCGTCAAGGGACTTCCTCTTATCATTTCCAATTCGTGAAACTCTCATACAAAGAACACGAATTTGTCCATTAAGTAAATTGATGCTGACTGGTGAAAATGCGTCACTTGCTGTATTCTGAATTACTTGAAACACCATTGGAAAGAATTGAAATGCAAACGAAAGTAAATAATGTGTATTTGAAGAATTATAATAGTAAGATAGCCATCCTTCGAAAAATGGCTTCCTTTTAATGAAACTTGACACTGAGTATGGCAAAATCGAAAGGACAAATATTATTTGTATTGTCATTGAAATTGAACGACATTGTTTGACAATTTTCTTCAAGTAATTGAATTCATCCTTATTAACAAAAGCTCTTTCATCGAGTTCTCTTAGATACACCTTGGTTGTTTCTAATTTAGAAATTCTGATGAATATCATAAATTGCTTGACACTTAAAGTGCACAAATAGAGACTAACTTGCAGTGCTCTAATTATTAACGCGATGTCAAAAAGAAAAAACACATTGGAAAACGATGCAATTGGTGAGAAAACACCAGCGACTATGTTAACAATAAATCCATAAATATTGTAAATCCATCTGTGTTTTTTTGGTGGAAATATGCCAGTTAGACGCCAGATACGCCACATGTGGTTAAATGATTTATGGGTGTCCAATTCGAACATTGTGTATTTCAAAACTAAACTGATTTCATCAACTAAAAGTTCGATATGGAATAAGTTACTCTGCCACTCCCATACTTAAAAATCATAATTTTTATTTGTATTCACTCTTCATGTGTTCAGTAATTAAAGTCTTTAAATATTAAAGCTGAATCCCTAGGACAAGTTAGTATCTGAATAAATTAAAGAGTTAATTTTATATTCAGGTAGGTACCTACTCTTAAAAATATTAAAATAATTTGATTAGTATTATGACTGCTTTTTGAGTATGTACATATGTACATATAAGTAAGGTTAGTATGATTTACATGAAATTGATACCTAAAGGGCCATATCCTATTATATGCTTATGCTTAAGCCATGAGCTTTTGGAAAAACCCCCGTTTAGCTTTATTTTAGAATTTGAGAGCAGTGATAAAATATTTTTAGTTTTTATGAAACGAATAATTATTTAAGGAACAAATCTTTTAAGGACTAATTTTTCATTACGTATCTGTGGGCTAGAGCCAGCGCAACGTTGCCATTAATTGCCCGGTGGGATGATCTGACCGTCTGCTTTGAGTTTTGGCCCAAATTGGCAAAAATTAATTTTCTGTTTTATGAAAAAATAATTTGTATATAAATGATAGTTTCTAAATTTGTGTGACATTTAGTTTTCTTCCTTAAAAAATCTAATATATTTTGGATTTAATAAATAAATAAATAAATAAATAAATTGGGTGGTGCAACAGCTCGTTTTGAACCAAGGCCTAGTGACTTACAACTCTCAACCATTCCTGTGCGCGTGTTTGATGGCAGGAATGGAGGGGACCTACAGCTTTTTGCCGAGCCCGAACGGCTAGATGATAAGCACTTATTCATGACAAGTATACTCTTGAGGATTTGTCAGTTCCTCGCAAGAAACATTTCTGTTTTTAGGTGGCACAGAACGGTGGTCATACCCACACCTTGGGTATTATAGTCCAACGCACTAGCCATTATGCCACGAGGTTCCTTTGGACTATGGATTCAATATTTTCGTTATTCAAACTCCTAGCACCAGGGCCGGATTAACAAGTAAGCAGAATAGGCAGTTGCCTGTGGCTTCCGATTTTAGGGGGCCCCCGAAAAATGAAAAAAACTTCTAAAATTTTCTTACAAACATAAAATTCTAGTAACACTTTTTTTATTGCAAAATTTTGTTGTCAAGTCCGGCAGCAATGGAATAGGTCTTTCAGTCGCTATAATTGCAGATTTGTCTACTGAATTCCACTTGTAAAAGGGTTTGCTTATAAGTTTTCCAATAACACAATCACAACGGTTTTTAATAACAACTTTTTCACTACTCGATGCCAATTTCTAGATAAATTTTACACGCAAATTATAAAAGCATTATACTTTAATAAACAAAAACGACTTTAATAAACAAAAATGACTTCAACTACACGCTGGGAAACACATTCGAATGTGACGAATGCAGTTTACGATTCATTTGATATCATATTAGAGGCTCTAGAAATCATTGCTGATGATGAATCACAAAATACTGATACTCTTTATGAGGCGACGCGTATCGCGAATAAAATGCAAAAATTCGAATTTGGTTTCATGTTGATTTTATGGAACTCTATTTTGAATGCTATGATGCGTTAAGTGAGTAAGTCATTGCAAAGTGAAAAAGCAGATTTGCAAACGTGTGCTTTTTTGTACGGATCGTTAGAAGAGAGTTTAGTTTCATTCCGTGAAAAGTTCAATGATTTCGAGGAAAAAACAAAACAATTATTACCTGGTGTAGGTTATATAGGAAATCGTAAAACGTACTCGTTGTAGAAAAAAACAACCTAATGACGGAAATGCTCAGTAGAATTTTCCCCTCGCGATGATTTTAGGACAAAAGGTTTCCTCGAAATAATCGACAATCTTCACAGTGAAATCAAACGACGTTCGAAAGTGTATACGGAAGTTTCAGAGAGATTTGCATTTCTCATCAACTTTTCTCTAAGTGATGGAGACCTCCACGAAGCTATAAAAAACTTAGTTCGTTTTTATTCTAGAGATTTGGAAGAATTTTTCATTGAAATGAAACAATTCCAAAGTTACGTGAACTCCAGATACACTGATGCACAAAAAACTCATTGTCATTTGTATAAGATTCTAAGGGAAGATCAATTAGCCGATGTATTTCCTAACACAGAAATAGCTCTTCGGATTTTTTTAACATTAATGATCACAAATTGTTCTGCCGAACGATCCTTCTCGCAATTAAAAAGAATCAAAGCTGCTGAAAGAGCTACAGATTCAAATTTATTGAACAAGATCGATATTGATGATATAATTGATGAATTTGCCGAAAACAAATATAGAAAACGACATGTTTAAAATGTAGATAGTAATTTTATTGATATTATTACATTGTGACAATAAATTTTTTATGAAAGATATAAGTTTGTATTTTTTAATCGAAAAAAGAAGGGAACGGACGTGAAAAAAAGGGCCCCCAAATTGATGGTTGCCTAGGGCCCTGTTGAGGCTTAATCCGGCCCTGCCTAACACTATAAGGAAATGAAATGTTGGAATAATGACAAATTCATTTCAGTATGCACCATTCCTTTTGCTAGTAACTCGATCAATTATTTTCAAAATTGTGTAAAAAATCAATTTTTAGTGATTTTGATTTGATAAAATTCTGGAAACCAAAATCTTGAATTACAAAATAATCCTGATTCTTACTTACTCGCAATTACAAAATATCCCATTAAATAATTTCGCATTAAAGGTATTCATATAGGTATATATGACGTCACAAGGCCGTCGTAGTAAAGTTATAAATAAAATAAAATTGACACAATTTGGGCTCTGGGCCTTTGGCACATCCTATGAGGGAAATTTGATAAAAAATGCCATCTAATTGGTCAGAAAAGGTCAACTGGTCCCAGAAATTGGTCAGCCCTAGGTAACTTTTAATCAAGGCTTAAACTTTCTCATGGTCGCTCAAGAACACGTGCGATTTTTGGCAACTCATTTGAGGGAAATTTGCCAAAAATGTATACCATCCGGAAGATTTCTAGATCGTGATAAAAGGTCAACTATTTTCAGTAATTGGTCAGCCATAGATTTTTTTTTAGGTGAAAACGAAGTATTACACTAAATCGTATGCTTAGACCAAAATTTTTAACTTGGATTTGGGTACCGGAAAAAGTACATATTCCTTTTGATGGTAGATACCAAATAAATATCGAAAATAAATGAAGCAAATGTGTAGTATTATGCTTAAAACTCATCTTTGGATAACACCTTTCGTGTATCGTTTCAATATTCAATCGAAACAAACAAATCTGACCTTGCCCTCTTTTCATCAATTGATGATATTTTGGTAGAATTCTTGTCGGATGGAAAATGTGGTCTATTGTTGTGCAACAAAGACGAGAACCAACTAAGAATATGTTTAGAAAATTTATTTCCTTGATTCATTTTGTGGAGCCTTTCGTAATGAACTGAAATAAAAGTCTTCCTTAAAGTGTTAAAGTGTTTTCATCTTTTTTTAAATGGAAAACAAATCCTTTTTTGGTGTCAAATTAAAAACATTTGCTTCTTAAGACATATAAGTTATAATATAAAATGCATATCATACATATATTTTGTGTTTTTACATTTTATTTAGTTCGGCTTCGGTTACAATCGGTCTCCATTACTAATATCCTGGTTCGTTGAAACAATTCCCACCGACATTTGAGTGAGTACAGTAAACATTGAAAATGCAAATCTAACAATCTGAAAAAAGACGAAATTAAAAATAAATAAATCTGTAGGTACCTACATTGAATGAATATAATAAAAATAAATTACAGCGATAAATGTTTGTAAATTGATTGTTATAAGACCTCCAGCATGTATTAAATTCTCTTTTTGAGAACGCTGCATGAATATAATAAGAGTTTTTTGAAATACCAATGGCTGGTCTATCCAATTACAATTGTAAATAGCAGTTGTTAGGTGACCAGTTTCTTCCATAAGAGAATTTCCGAAATAACACACCGGAAATGATACAACCAGTATTGCAAGCATATTAAAAATTGTAGCCAATAGTTGTCCAATCGATCCAAGATTAAATTTAAGAAAATAGAAAACCGTCAAGCATAATACAGCTCCAGTTATGATTAGTTGAAAAAGCACAGTTTGTGAAATTGTTGGTTTAATGGTGTTGAATAAGCTATGAATAAGGATGAGTTATTTCTTTAAATACATTTTTAACTTCGATTTTTCCACCAAGCTTCTTAAGCATGCGCTTTAAGTTATTAGGCAATAGAAATCTGGCATCGCAAAATAAGAAGACAAGCTTGTTAGATTTATGGAGAGAATTTCTATACGCTGATACCTATGTAGGTTAGGTACATACATATGTCAATGAGAAAAAAACCCGATTTAGGAATATTTTAAAAATACAACTAAAGTTATAAAACAGCGATTGACTCTAGTGACTTAACAGCTTGGTGGAGAAATCATTTAAAAGCAAACCTTATAATATTTCGGTGATCATTTATGCAGGACTTAAGTTCTGTGTAATTTTCGTCAAGGGACTTCCTCTTATCATTTCCAATTCGTGCAACTCTCATACAAAGAACATGAATTTGTCCATTTAGTAAATTGATGCTGACTGGTGAAAATGCATCACTTGCTGTATTCTGTATCACTTGAAATACGACCGGAAATAATTGAAATGCAAATGCAAGCATATAATACGTTTTTGAAGTATTATAATCATATGATAGCCATCCTTCGATAAAAGGTTTCTTCTTGATAAAAGTAGAGACCGAGTATTGCAAGAAAGAAATTACAAATATTAATTGCACAGTCATTGTAATGTTACTACATTGTTTGACAACTTTTTTTAAGTATTTGAATTCATATTTATTAACACTAGCTCGTGCATCAAGTTCGCTAAGATAAATCTTGAGCTTTTCTAATCTTGACAATCTGAGGTATATCATAAATTGCTTCACACTCAAAGTCCACAAATAGAGACTGAATTGAAATGTTCTTATTATTAATTCGATGTCAAAAAGGAAAAACAAGTTGAGAAACGATGAAATTGGCGATAAAATACCAGCAACTATGTTTACAATAAATCCATAAATATTATAAAACCATTTGTAATGTTTCGGCGGGTAAACACCAGTTAGACGCCAGATTCGCCACATTCGGTTAAAAGCTTTATGAGTGTCCAATTTGGACATTGTATTTTTTACAACTAAACTGGTTTCATCGGATAAAAATTTGATATTGAATTGATTGCTCTCAAAAACCAGATCATTAATTATTCATTGTGTTAACTCAATCATTCCCCATTAATGTCGAGTAATTAAATTCTTAACCTATATTAATACTGAATTCCCAGGACAAGTTACAGTCTGAATAATTTAGAGGGTTCATGTTTTATGTAAATAGTAGTAGGTTGTGGGTTAGGTACATACATACCCTTCAAATATTAAAACAATTAAAATGAAATTTGATTCAAATGTGAAATCTAGATATTCTTTAATCTGAGTAACTCACAAGAATCATATCCAACGCTAACCATCATTTGTTCGTTAGCAACATAAAGTAAATCTTGCTAACAAAAATTGTTTACTTTTTTTGCTGAGGATTAAAAAACCGGATTTATGGTCAGCATTGGGTAGTATTATTGTTAATAATATAAAAATAGCGACATTTGGGCTGATTTGGTTTCAATTCTTTAGCCTGGTGATGTACCTTTTTTCTAAGGCTGATGTGAGCTCACCGGTTCTCCAGACTTCCTTCTAAAGACGTGCAACATATACGTTCTACAAAAGTCTTTCTTTCTTCTTTTGCAACTGAAACTCTTTCTACAATTAACATCTATGTAGATGTATTTGTTAACTTCATTGACTGCTATAGCCTTTCTGCCTTACTGTGGTATAACTGGTTTCCGTTCTGGCTTTCGTCCTTATCCAGGGAAGATGGTGTTATATAATGATATGTTCATCCAGTGTGGCTGAATCTTGGCTCGAATCACGGGCGGAGTTTATTGAAATGAGTGGACGAAACTATAGTGAGAATTTTGGAGGGTGCAAAATCACCGGGAGAATTTTCCTCTCAAAACAACCTAACGCGTTCTCATCCACCGTTAACAGTGTCCATGCCTCTGCACCATACATCAGGACCGGGATGATAAGCGTCTTATACAGGGACAGTTTAGTTGCTCGAGAGAGGGCTTTGCTTCTCAATTGCCTTCTTAGCCCAAAGAAACAGCGATTGGCAAGATTAATTCTTCGTTTGATCTCAGCGCTGGTGTCGTTCGCTGACGAGACGAGACGTCGGTGTTGGGTGTCCTTTCTTGTTGACAGCATATATTTTGTTTTGATTTCATTCACCGTTAGACCCATCTTCTTGATTCCTTCTCAATGCTCACAAAAGCACCACTAACATCACGCTTTGTTCGTCCGATTATGTCAATGTCGTCAGCGTAAGCGAGTAATTGGACGGACTTTTGAAAGATTGTGCCTCTGGTGTTGACGTGAGAGTTTTGCACTATTCTTTCAAGAACGATGTTGAAGCAGTCGCATGACAGCGCGTCGCCTTGCCTAAAACCTTTTTTGACATCAAAGGTGTCGGTGAGGTCTTTGCCGACCTTGATGGAGCAGCGTGCATTCTCCATCGTCATCCTGCACAAACAGACGAATTTGGCAGGGATGCCAAAACTAGACATTGCTCTATATAGCTCGTCTCTATAGATGCTGTCATACGCGGCCTTGAAATCGATAAAAAGGTGGTGGGTATCGATTTGAAACTCCTGGGTTTTCTCCAAGATCTGCCGTAGTGCGAATATTTGGTCGATGGTGGACTTCCCTGGCCTAAAGCCACACTGATATGGACCTATCAGGTTGTTGACGAATGGCTTCAGGCGTTCACAAAGTACGGCAGAGAAGATCTTGTAGGCGATATTAAGAAGGCTGATGCCTCTGTAGTTGGTGCAGTTCAGAGGATCGCCTTTCTTGTGGATCGGGCAAACAATACTGAGGTTCCATTCATCAGGCATGCTTTCTTCCGACCATATTTTACAGATGAGCTGGTGCATACTCCTAACCAATTCATCGCCAGCCGCTTTGAATAGCTCAGCCGCAAGGCCATCAGCTCCAGCAGCTTTATTGGACTTAAGTTTAGATATGGCTATCCTCACTTCGTCAAAATCAGGTGGACGGAATTGTTGGCCTATGTCGTCCAGTTTGAATGGTGCAATTTGCACCATTCAACCTTGCAGGCAGGCTTCGGGGTTTGTAACCTTGGGAGGTTCTTTTTACTTTTTGGTAAAACTTCCGAACTTCATTCCTGCAGTGGCATCCCTGTAATTCCTCGATCGCGCGCTTCTCATGCTCTTTCTTTTTCCTTCTAAGAACCTTGTGTTCCTCTTTCCTCTTCTGCTCGTAAAGCTCGGGAGCAGCTCTGGTCCTTCTATGCAGTGCCGCTTTGTATGCCTGTTGTTTGGCTGTATGTACTTGCCGGCATTCCTAGTCGAACCAGGGGTTTCGCTGTGGTGGTCGTGCGAAGCCCAGTACGTCAGAGGCAGCATCTCTGGTGGCTTCCTGGCAGTTTTTCCACTGGTTCTCGAAGTTTGCAGTTGGCGGCAAGGGACTAGTTAAGAGTGCGCGAGAGACTCGATCGGAAAAGGACCTGGCGATTTCTTGTGACTGTAGCCGTCCGACGTCGAACTTCCTCACAGTATTTCCCTGTTTTGGCTTTGGTCTGGATATCCGTAACATTACCTTGGCTACAACGAGGTAGTGGTTCGAGTCAACTTTAGCTCCTCGGAACGTTTGGACATCCTTGATACTGGAGGAGTGCCTTGCGTCGATCGCAATGTGGTCAATCTGGTTGGCGGTTGATTGACCAGAAATTCGCCATGTCACCTTGTGTTTATCGAGATGCGGGAACTGCAAACTAGCTACCACAACGTTTCACCCCGCAGCAGATTCTATTAACCTGATTCCGTTATCGGAGCTGGTGTCGTGCAGACTATATCATCCGATTGTGCCATCAAAGACGTCTTCCCTTCCTAGTTTGGCATTCAAATCACCCAAGACAATTTTAATGTCATAGCTAGGGAATTGATCATATGACTTGTCGAGGAGCTCGTAGAACTCATTCTTGGTGTCGTCATTCTTCTCCTCTGTGGGGGCATGTGCGCATTTGAGGCTTATGTTGGCGAATTTAGCCTTGATGCGAATTGTCGTGAAGTGCTCGTTCACATAGTTGAAACTAAACCCTTCTTGCCCAAGTCTGCCTCTAACGACGAATCCACATCCAAAGAGGAGCTGCCCTTGTGGTCGGTAACAGTCACCGTTAGATGTCGCAGTTTTTCCCATCCCATCGCACTTCTTCTGCTTTGTAGCAGTCAAGGGCTTCCGCTGAATGCTCGGGAGCACGTGGTCTATAGAGAGACAGAACAATGCATGTGCAGATCCGAAGTTCGTTGTCCTTATTTCGTTTGCTAGGTTCGTCAACAGTAAATCCGTCCGTATCCGTGGCTTGTTGTTGCTTCGCAACTAAAATAGCTTTACGTGGCCGGGAAGTCACCCCGATGGCACGACCCCCAACCTGGAGGACCGCAGACCCTTACAATATAACTCCAAGGGCGGGGAGCCGGATTAACCGCTCCTAATAGGCCTGAGCTCCGAATATGTCGCAGTAGCCCGTATAAGGTGTTCACTAAGTGGTTCAGCCTAACCACTTAGATTCCATCTTGAGAATTCTTCCGCTGCCGCCTGGATGAAGGAGAAGTGCCTTAGTGGGAACACTCCTCCCCCCTCTCTCGTTTGCTGCCCCCTAAAACCGTCCACAGGGATTGGAACCCCATCTTCAGTTAAAGGTACTAGGCACCCGATGTTCACCACTTGGAGTTGAGAGTAGGAGTTGGTAGACAGAGGTTCGCTTTGACGCTTGTGTCCTCTTGAATGCACCGTGTCTACCCTTTGAACATCCAAAAAATATGTTTTTGAAAATATTGGTAGCAAAACGTGTTTATATTTCTTAGAAGCTTCTGTATAAAAAAAAATTGTTGAAATCATAATTACCGTTTTGAAGATAATCGAAAATTAAAAAAAATGGTTCTACCGTTACTAACAATTTTTTGAGAAATGATTTTCCATTTAAAGGTAGCATTTTAGTACAGATAAAAAAGAACGAAAAGTCTTTCGAATAAAAAAAAAAATAGTACCATCATGAAACTTGGTGAAAACGTTTCATGTATTATGAGAATGAAAAATCAAGAGAGTCTTTAAAAATATTTCACATGGAAGGGTGTTTTTTTGAGGAGGCAAGGGGTGCAAATTGTTGTTAATCAAACAGAAAAATTAACTTTGGTGCAACCTAAACATATGACACATGTTTTTAAGGTAGTTTCGAATGTTGAATCAAATGACACCAAAACCAAGTCGATATGACGTTATTGTCATTTATATGTAACGATGACTATATTTTTAGTACAAAAGTTAAATATTACCGAAAACCATTTGAAAATAATGGTCCGTCGATGAAACTTGCCATCAATGGCTTATTTGTCATGAAAATCAATAATAAGAAGAGTCTATAAAAATATCTGTTGTTAACGGGTGTTTTTTTTTTGGGGATTTGGGGTAGTGGTGGGATTATTACCATAAAACCTGTGAAAAAATGGTACCCCCCTGAGATTTTGTTAAAATGTGCTATTGATTAACAGAATGAAAAATCAAAAGAGTTTGTAGAAATATTTCACTTGGAAGGGTGTGTTTTTTGAAGATAGGGGGAAGTGTGTGGTTATTTTTCAAAAAATTTTAGAAGGATGGTACCTTTAAGAAACTTGGTAAAAGTGTTTCATTTACAACGAGGATGAAGAATCTAGGGAGTTTACAAAAATATCATGGAAAGATTGTTTTTGTGGGTTTGGATAAAGTCTGTTATTTGTTTTTGGAAACAATTTTTGTTTCTGGAAAAAGTATTATGCTTTCCTTCACCCATTCTAAATATCCTTCCTTCATATAGATATTTTTAAAGGCTCTTTTGATTCTTCATTCTGATAGTTCATAGCACATTTTTATAAAACTTCATGAGGGTACCATTTTTGTCACAGGTTTTATGGTAGTAATCCCACCATAGCCCCAACCCTAAAAAAACACCTTAGGTTAGGTTAGGTTGAAGTGGCTGCCAGTCGTGAAGACTGACACACTTAGACCAAGAGTTGGTCCATTGTGATACCACATGAATTTAGGAAACCCTTTTCCTCACTCGGTGAACCAATTGGAGCTTCTTATGAAGAGTAAAAGACTGCCTATGTCTAAGTCTGATAGATCACTAGGATCATTGATATAAAAATCACCAAGGTGAAGTCTTCGTCCATGAGATAGAGCAGTGTATGTGCATAGGAGCTGAGGGATTGATTCTATCTCTTCCTCATCCAAACAGCTTCTGCAAAAATCATTAGAGAACACACCAAGACGCGTTGCGTGCTTTCCTATAAGACAGTGTCCGGTTATAACACCAATCATGGAGCTGATGTGCAATCTACTTGGAGATATCAAACACTTAGATCGCTTTAAGTCCATTACTAGCCAGATTTATTTTGTTGCCAAACAAGTGGTAATATCGTTCCACCTAAGGTTTGTTCTCTCTAATGCATCTTGCCTCAGCAAAAGTTTACAAGAAGAAGGTAGAATAGGTAGAGTTGTTCCACTTTTAGCGAGTTCATCGGCCTTACAATTACCTGGGATGTCCCTATGTCCCTGCACCCAACACAGGTGAATGTTAAACTGCTGCGCCATCTCCAGCAGTGATGAACGGCAATTAAGGGCTGTTATAGATTTAGTCGAGTCCGATTCCAGGGATTTGATAGTTGCTTGTTTATTCGAGAAGATGCGGATATCTGTAGTTGATATACGTTTATAATATAGCAGAACGTCTAGAGCGGCAGAGGGTGTCGTACGAAGCGCACCACTTATACATAAACAAGCCGAACGTTGTATATTGCTAAGTTTTTCGCAGTTTACCGCTTTATCTAGAGCAGTCCACCATACTGCAACACCATAAGTGAGAATCGGTCTAATCATCGAAGTATATAGCTAATGAGAAATACGAGGTTGAAGGCCCCATTTATTCCCAACGGCTTTTTTGCATGAGAAGAGTGCCACTGTGACCTTTTTAACTCTTTCTTGTATATAAGGTCTCCAACTTAATGTATCTAAAATAAGACCCAAATATTTCGCTTGATCCGGTCAAAGTTAATGGAATACCTTTTATAGAAGGAGGATCTACATGAGGGATTTTATATTTGCTGGAGAATAGGACAAGCTCTGTTTTATGAGGGTTGACACCGAGACCAAACCGGTCCGCCCTATTAGTTAGCCTATTCAAAGCATTTGTAAGAGTTCTTTTAAGGTATTATGATGCTTTCCTGCAACATCGTCCGCATAGGCAATTACTCTGTAGCCCTCCGCTTCCAGGCATGTTAGCAGCTCATTAACACCAAGTTCCAGAGAAGAGGAGATAGGACACCGGCCTTGTGGCGTGCCTCTACTAACAGACCGTCTAGCAGAAAAGTCGCCCAGTTTTGAGTTGATGACCCTGCTAGTCAGCATTTGGTTAATCAATTCACCAAGCGAACCATCTACCTTCAGGGATGTCTGTGCAGATGCGATTGCAGATGTGTCGACATTGTTAAAAACGCCTTCTGTATCTAAGAAGGCAACCATGGTGTACCTACTCTTTAAGATGGAGGGAGTATTCTATGGATCGTACCGTACTAGAGTATGTAAAGCAGTTTCCACCAATTTCAGTAGATAATAGCTGCATGTCTATGCTAGTACGTAAGTGAATATCAATCAGACGTTTAAAGGTTTTAAGAAGGAATGATGATAGACTAATAGGTCTGAGGTCTTTCGGGTTTACTTGGGAACATTTACCAGCTTTGGGTATAAACACAACCTTGACTTCTCTCCAAGACAGGGGAATGTGGACAGTGACGTCATTAGGCATGGGCCCGGTGGGCCAGGGCCCAGGGCCCAGGGCCCCGCAATTTGGGGGGCCCCCTGAACTTCCCACGTATACCAACCGATTGTTATTTTTTAAAGTAGATATATGCGAAGTTGAGATTGGATTTATTTGGCTCTAGTAATATAAGTGATATAGCATTATTTTTGCATCCTTATCATGAAAGACCACTTAATACTCTTAAAAACCTATTAAATTTTTTCAAAACAAAGAATATTTTAAGTTATTTTGGTACTTTTGGTTTTGGTACCAAAATGAAATTCAAGAAAAGATCAATTTTTAAATAAAATGAACACAATTAAATAAAACTATATCTTACGCTTTTTTAGGTTAGGAACAAACAAACAAATGAAAAAAATTAGTTAATCTTTTAAAAACAAAGTCGATCACAGTTATATAATTTTGTATTTTTGGTTGTCTTTAATTCCTTTTTTTTGTGAAAAAATAGCAATAAAGTCTAATGGCCAATTACACGAAGGTTTTAAATTATTTAAAAAGCCATTTAGCTCTTAAATTATGTTTTTTGGTTTCACCAAATGCTTTTATATTTAAGAAGATTTTAAATGCCCTTGTAAACTAAAAACTCGTTTTTGTCTCATTAAATTTTAAAAGTGTTTTTTGTTTAGCCATTCCAGTCAACAATAGCTGATATTTTGCTGTCAGAATAATTGTCCCTCATCCATAATGCTTCTTCGCTTTTTCTCATACACTTCGCATGTGTGAGGGAAACAACCTCTTTGTTTGTATCCAGGGATGTAAGGCAAACTCAGTCGTATTAAAATATCCCTAAAATATCCTTTATCTACATTGGTGGAACCGAAAAGTTTTAAATGTCTGATGAAATTTAGAAGGAGTTTAGATAAAAACAGTTTTAGTGTTTGTTTATGAAATTGGTTATAAGAGTATTAATTGGGCTTTCATAATAAGGACGCAAAAATTATACTCAAAAACTTGTTTTTTTTGTTTTTAATAAAATAAAATAAAATTATATCAAAGCGAATAAAACTCAAAAATTTAAAAAATGACGTTTGATACAAAAATTCCTAGAAAATCGTTATCCGCAGAAGAACAAATTTTAGATCAGGTTACAAATGCTCGTTTGAATAGATCTGTTGTAGTTCGGTAAAGGTTGAGCTAGTTAAAAATAAAAATATCCAAAACAAAGCGAAAACGAGAAAATTATAATTTTTAATTTGTACACCTTCAAGAAAATCCTTTGAAATTTTTTTTGTTTAAACTTCGTTTTCGGAACATTTTGAAACATCGTAGGTACTATATTATTTTTTCTACGGCACTAGCACAATTGAGAGTAACATGTGCAATGTGCATTGTGCAATTTGAATATGTGGCCAGAAAAATAACTCTTAAATGAGGCAGTGAGTGCCAAAGTGGCCCAGCTGCAATTTTATCGAAATTGAGTTTATTACAAAAATTGAATCTGTATGTATTAAAAAATATTTCTGCATTTGAATTTTTTGAATTGATAGCTCCATGCCAGGACTTTTTTCATTTAGAGGCCACCCACCAGAAAATTCAAAGCTTGAGTGCTAGAGTGGCCTATCTGATCAGTTTAAAGTTTAAACGGTATTTTGTAAAATTATTAATACAAAATCAAAAACTTCTTATCTTTTTATGATATTGCAAATAAAAATAAATATCAATTCATTTCTATTTAAAAACTAAAAATTATTTAATTTATATAAAACTACAAGTGTTTAAAAATAATCTGCTCCTTATTTTAGCACTTCTCAAAATAATGAAAAATACAGCTAGGCCACTATGGCTCTTACTGCCTCAAATTATATTTATTTTCAAGTGGCAGCCTGCCTAATGTTGGTAGCAGCGTTGCCATAAAATACCCGATCGGGCCATATGGCCTCCTACTTTGAGTGTTGGCCCCTAGACCCTGCCAAACAGAAATAGCCCGCAAATCTTAGTTTTCTTTTCTTATACAAAAATATTTTCTTTAAGAGAATCAAAATGATATTGCCTAAACGCTCTAAAGTATGGCTAAACTGGAAAATAGTTCTTGTCGGAAAAGACATTCCCTGAACGTATTTTGAAAATAAATGAAAAGAAAATTTTCTTTGAACACAAAACCTCATGACAACAACTGTCTGTATACATTTCTAAAGAGCACCAGGGTCTAACCTTTTGATACTCCCGAAATAGTTAAATGATAATAGTTAAATAGTTAAATTTAATAAAAAATTATGGTAAGACTTTGAATTTGAAATACATAGTTTTCAATAAAAACAATTTCAAGGGCCCCATATCATTAAGGGCCCAGAGCCCCCAATTGTCTAAAGACGCCCCTGAATGTGGACTAGTGCTAAGCAACTGGTAAAGATAGACTCCAGAATTGGTAAAATCAGATCTCTATGCATTTCGAGTTCGGCTGGTATTATACACTTTATAACCTTAGATATTTGTATAGACTCTTCTTATTATTGCTTTTCATCAGAAATTAACCATTGATGCCAAGTTTCATCGACGAACCAGTATTTTCGATTGGTTTCCGGTATTTCGATATTTTTATTTTATACTGAAGATATAGTTAATTCAGGCCGTGAGCGCAATAGTGGCCTAACTGCAATTTTATCGAAATTCAGTTTACGGCCGGCGAAAATTGAATCTGTATGCATTGAGCAACATTTCTGCATTTCAATTTTTCAAATTGACGGCTTCATGCCAAAGTTATAGGACTTTTATACTTAGGCCAAACACAAAAAAATTAAAAGCTTAAGGGCAAGAGTGGCCTATCTTTTTTAAAGGCCGCTATTGCGCTCGCATATTTGATTTTATTGTTTGAAACTTTAAGTTAGGCCAATTATTTAACTATTTGCTCACAGGTGACAATGAACTACACATAAGTCAGTACCCTGATAACCACCCTCGATTATCCATAAAGTTAGAGTTTCATAGGCTCAGCGAGAAAAAAAACCATTGCATGTCATAAAAACTACCAAAAACCACTTCTTCTCCACTTTGAAATCGGAAATTTCAAATAGAATGATCTCTAGAGAAGGACTAAAGGTTAACCGACTCAATATTCATGAGCTTCAAAGACCAACCCTACATATTGTTTAAACATTTAACAGCAGATTTTGGGTGTGAATGGTATCAAGAAAAGAAATATTGGAGTTGACAGCTTGAGTAAAACTTATTCAAGAAATCAAAGTCTTGCGGTCCGTAACCGGGGATATAGTGATTAAACACAACATCGAGAGTAATAATTGTGCTAACCAAAGTTGGTTTTCACCCCTTCCTGGGTAATGCCACTCTGATCATTTGTGTGTATATTTCGCCCTACCAGACCGTTTCAAAAACCCGTTTTTCGCTTTGAACTTGGAAGTTTTTTAAATTATCAGGCAGGGCTTACTATAGACTCAAGTGGTCTCAAATTCCGTGATCCGTGATCTGATCATTATCTAGGGAGAGATGCATTCATATTTTGATTTCGATGCACTGTTTAATCACAAAAGCCCCTGTTGGGGACTACCAAGACCTTGATTTCTTGAATAAGTTTTAGCCAAGCTGTCAACTCCTATACTTCTTTTTTTGTATCATGCACACTCAAAATCTGCTGTGGGCTCTCGTTCTACTAGCAAGCTTTAACCTTGATACTTTATATCCTAATACCCGCTAATACATCATAGTTCTTACACCGATCACAGGAATAACAATTTACAAATACTACAAAAGCTTTTATGGATTCAAACACATCTGAAAGTGAATACAAATTTTAAATTTCAACGTACATATTAAAAAAAAAATATAAGAAAAAACTCATAGAAATCAGTTTTATTTACAAATGATTGGCCTATCTTTACAGGATTTTAATTTTTATATTTTTTCCTCTGCGCAATAGTGGCCTATCTGACTTTAAAATCAGTTATAACGGTATTTTGAAGGATCATGGATACAGTGTCAAAAATCTTTTATTTTTTGATGATATTGCAAAAAGAAAATCAAGCGTATGTTTCTGTATTTTAAAACAACAAGTGTTTGAAAACAACCCATTTCTTATTTTTGCTCTACTGAAAATATTGAAAAATGCAGTTAGGCCCCTATTGCGCTCATGGCCTCAATTAGTCATCTTTACATAAAAATTACAATAACTTTTTTCACGGAGGCCATATCGACTTGGTTTTAGTGTCATTTGATACAGCACTCAAAACTACCTTAAAAGCATGTGTCATATCCTTAGCTTGCAAAAAAGGTAATTTTCTTGTTTGATACACCACAATTTGCACCCCTTTCCCCCTCAAAAAACACCTTCCATGTGAAATATTTTTATAGACTATTTTGATTTTTTATTCTCAAAATAAACGAAACGTTTTCACGATGGTAATATTTTTTTGTTTGTTTTATTTATCTTATTTTACCTGAACCATTTATATATTTCACGAAAACGAAATTTTCAACCGCATTTATCTCGAAACAACAAATTTTTAGTTATGACGGTCTTGTACTAAATGAACATTTAATTTGTATGTTTTTTTACACTTCAGAAATATTCTATATTTGTCTAGAATAGAAAAAAATTTGACGAAAAATCTTGAAGACTGTTCTAAATACTACCGTTTTTGCCGAGATATTTTAAAAATTGAAAATTGAGCTACCTACATAGTTCTTGCAATCAGGGGACGATATCATCCGAAACATAACAGTTACTAATTCTTCAAAAAATTTACACTTTAGCCAAATAGCTCAACAGCAAATTCAACAAAAGGACAGGGTGTATGCTAATCACAAAAACTAGTTTGGGGATTATTGGAGATTTTTTGAGATTTGGTGATTTTGACAAAAAAAAATAATATTTATTGTGGATCTTATCCATGGGCCTCAATTCCTCCTGGGGATTTCATCTAATTTAATTCCATTTTTTTGGGACCTCGTCCGATTGAGATATTGTTTTTTGGATATAACGGGTGTCTCCCAAAAAATGGGGAAAATTATATTTTCACTTAGAAAAAATTCGACATCCTAGACAAAATTTGACTATATATCAAAGTTAAATGAAGTATGAAATGTTTCGATGCGGTTTGGTTCCACTGATAGAGAAAAATATAAAACCACAGTTTTAAACCAAAATTTGTAATGACGTCTAGGGTAAAATGGGGTAAAACTGAAAAAGGGGTGACAAAAGAAATTCTAAACGGGAGTTGCTAGAAATATTTTTTTTTGTCGATAGATGTTAAAAATATAAGAAATTATGTTCTTGAATAAATAAATAAATTATATATCTTCTATCTTCTATCTTCTATCTTCTATCTTCTATCTTCTATCTTCTTTCTATATATATAAAAATGAATGTTTGTCTGTGTATGACCTATAGACTCAAAAACTACACGTCAGATTTAGCTCAAATTTATGGATTATATTCAAAAAACGACTGGCAAGGTTTAAAAAGTTATTTGAGGAATTTTGAATAAGTGGCACTGCACTTTTTTCATAAAAAAGAAAAATTGATGTTTTTATGTGAAAAATAAAGTTTATTTCAAAAACAAGCCTTGTATTTCCTGTCAGTAAATACATATGTATAATAAATATTGCTGAGGCTTATAAGTAATTTTTTTTTAGTTTTAATTGTGTACTGTCGTTGTTGTTAAATAAGGAAAATGATATGACAAGAAGCTTGGGGTATTTTATAATCACCATCTCCAAACAGTTTTTGACGGCCAGCGTGTGTCTTATAGTCTGGGAGCCGACCGTAATAACTTTAGTACAAACTTTTACGAATCTACTGGTCGGACAAGGCTTTTCTGGTAGCAATGGTTAGAAAATGCACTTTCAGGTTGCAGTATCCGCTAAATGTATACCTTTAATATAAGCAACTTGTATAAATGGGGTATCAAATGAAAGCTAAGGCTGTCCTCTACACGATACCCATGGTCCGACCACATTTTGGGTGTTGACACGAGTCCGACCACTTTTATAAAATAAGGGATTTTGTATATCCTTGGATGAAGATGAGAAAAAAGTGGTTAAGGCCACTTTCATATCGCTATTTGATATTATATTACTCAGTTTTCCGTAATGTAAAACGCAGTGTTAAGAAAAGAGCATTTTTTTAAAAATTGGTCGGACTGGTCGCAATAGCCAAAAAAAAGTATGTCTGACCTGATCGTATATAGGACTTTTGTATAAAGGGTTTTCCAATGAATAGTGGTCGATGTAGAAATGACATAAAACATTATATGTATGAGGTTGTGAAAAATTGATGAGTAATGTAATCGATACAACAATTTTAATAGACTAAGAGCCCACAGCAGATTTTGGGTGTGAACGATAGCAAAAAAGGCAACTCAAAAAATCGAAGTCTTGCAGTCCACAACTGGGGCCTTTGCGAGAAACAGTGCATCGAAAAAAAAAATATGAATGCAACTTCGAGGTTAATGGTGTTTGCCCAAATTGGTTTTCACTCCTCCCTACATAAGCTATTCGGATCCCATATCACGGAATCTGAGATCATTTGAGTGTTTAATTTGCCCTGCCAGACTGTTTAAAAAAACCGTTTTTCACTTAGAATTTTGAATTTTTTAAACGGTGCGGTAGAGCGAACTATAACGGGTGATTTTTTAAGAGGTTTAGAACTTTAAAAAAAAAAACACAAAAAATTCGAAAAAATGAATGAAATATTTATTTGAATCGATAGTTTGAACCTTGCAATTTAATGTTTAAAGATAATTTCATGCAAATGTTGACCGCGGCTGCGTCTCAGGTAGCCCATCCGCTGAGTTCAATTTTGGCATACTCTTTCACACATATCGGCCGGTATCTCACGAATGAATGCATGGATGTTGGCTTCCAGTGCGTCAATCGAAGCGGGCTTGTCCCTATAGACATTAGCCTTGACATACCCCCACAAAAAATAATCTAATGGTGTCAAATCGCACGATCTAGGCGGCCAATTGACCGGCCCGAAACGTGAAATTAACTGTTCACCAAACTCGCCTCGCAATTGCGCCATTGTTTCGCGTGCTGTGTGGCATGTGGCACCGTCTTGTTGAAACCACATATCATGCAAGTCAAGAACTTCCATTTCGGGCAAAAAAAAGTTTGTTATCATCGCTGTAACAAAGGCCTAACTGCTGGGAACGGCGCCGAATCGACATTTCGCGGTCTTCTGTCACACTAGCTGATACGGCCGCAATATTTTCTTCACTACGCACAATACGTAAACGTGTTGGTGGTTTAATGTCCAACAAAGTAAATTTGGTGCGAAATTTGGTCACAATCTTCCGAATAGACTGCTCAGAAGGTCGAGAATGCCGACCATAAAATGGAAGCAGCGCGCGATGAACATTTCGAACTGAGCACGAATTTTGATAGTAAAATTCAATAATTTGCAAGCGTTGTTCATTTGTAAGAAGATCCATGGTTAAATTGCAAACCAAACTGAAGCTGTTTGACAGTGACACAAGGTACTAAACACACGTCAGCTGTCAAAACCAGTGTTGCCAAAACCAAACCAGCTAAAAAATCACCCGTTACAATCAAATGTCCTTAGATTCCGTGATATATGATCCGAGGAGCTTATGTAGGGAGGAGTGAAAACCAATTTGGGCTAACACGATTAACCTCGAAGTTGCATTCATATTTTTTTTTTCGATGCACTGTTTCTCGCAAAGGCCCCAGTTGTGGACTGCAAGACTTCGATTTTTTGAATAGCCTTTAATGAAGCTTTCGACTCCTATACTTCTTTTTTTGTGAACGATATCACACCCAAAATCTGCTGTGGGCTCTCGGTCTATAAATAATGGCGAATTCAAAGGAGAAAATAATATGTTACTACCACAACAATCCAATGTTAACATGACACGATTTTTATATTGAAGAGTTTACAATTCCTGATTTGACTTGCCTTTGCAATGATTATTATCAAAAGGTGTGTGGGCTGGCACTACAAAATCCATGCACATGGATAGTTTTATGTATCTAGAAATGTTCAAGACGTTGAAGTCATCGGATTTTCATGTCAATGCAAAAGCTGAAAATACAAAAATTTGTATTTTTTCGAAAAGTTTAAAATTGATGTTACAAGTTAATAGTGATTTTAACAACTTATTTAGTTTTTGATTTGATTTTTGAATTGTTCCATTCCTATTGAATATGGAAAATTCGGAGTAGAAGGTTTTTCATATTTGTTTGGAACTAAACAATTCCAAAATCAAATCGAAAACGATATTACTGTAACCAATCAAACAAACTTTTATTGTAGGTAGTATTATTGATAATTAATTTAATTTTTATACGTAACTAAAATTTGTATACCCGTGCGAAGCCGGGGCGGGCCAGCTAGTTTTAAAATAAAAAAAAATCTATTGAAGAAGTTATGAGTGTTTAAAAGTTGAAAAAAAAAATAGTATATCAGAAAATCAGGATTTAAACTGATTTTGATTAAATTTCTATTTTTAGAAAGATAATAAGAAAAAACAAAATTAACCGTTTCTAGGGAAATTTTGATGAAATTTTTCTACAATTTTTCTTGATTTGTTTAAAAACATACTTTTCGCGTCAATTTTTGACACATTTTTGCGGTCTAAAATTCTCAAATTTTCACAGCGCATACGAAATGTTGATTTAGATTTTTAATTTTTTAAAATACCGTTAAACAGAGATATTTGCATTTTACAGTTAGTTTAAAAAAACACCTCATATCTCTGGAGTTTATGAATATATAACTTTTGTTTTGTTTTTTTAGTTAAGAAGTTAAATATCTTATAATTATTTTGATATATAATACATAACTGTATACATGCTACACAAGCTTCACAAATTGAATTAAAAATATCACCCATTTACTGTCTTCTAAGGCTAATTACTAAAAATAATAATACTAAGTAAGTATATAACGGTTGATTTTTCGAGAAAATTTTGACTTTTCAAAATTAGGGTATTTGCATTTTACAGTGAGCTTGGAAAACAACTCTTTACTCTGGAAATCAGTAGCGTATGCAGAGGGGGGTATATGGACTTAATCCCCCCGGGCATATGGACAAAAGGCCCCCGGGCTATATGGACTAAAGCCCTTCCCCACAAGTGATTCTTAAAAAAATCCAAGAGGAAGGGGCTATATGGACTTAAGTCCCCCCACTGCAGTTGATTCTTAGAAAAATATATTTAAAATAATCAAACACACCAGACGTCACAAAGAATCAAAAATGAGTTCGGGGCTTTAAAAAAACATCTTAAAAATCGGAGTGGGTTCCTCAGGTTCTGAAATAATAAAAGATCTGAATGTATCTTTCTTCTTTCTTTCTTTGCATTCATGGCAGGAGCTTAAAATATTATAATAATAGTACAAATATAATAGAGTGCTTTATATGTAAGGAGTCATTAGAAAGTGGTGAAATTTCCACTGTAAAGGAAACAGTGGCGTAGATAGGGGGAGGATCAGGGGGATATATCCCCTCCCATTGGGATCGATAATTGTTCAACATAACCAGTCATGAACCAAATAAGTTAAAGAAATGCACTCAAATAATGAATTTAGACTTGGTCCAAGCTATGAATCTCGTCAAAGATTTAAGGGATCAACTAAAAATTAAACGGGCAGAAGACGACTCATTTTCGAAAGTGTTTGAAGATGCAAAAAAAAATAGCTGATGTCCTTGACATTGACGTTAAACATAAGAGAATAGTGAACCGACAAAAGAATCGTTCGAACCCTTCGGTTCAAAGTACAGAAGAATATTCTCGTGTTACTGTTTTCAATCCTTTTCTCGATTTTTATGTGATGGACCTTGGAGAAAAAATTACAAACCATGAAAACATACTAGAAGGGTTTTCGGTTCTTTTCAAGGATTCTTCGTCTGAAATAGACAAAGCAGCTAAAAAATTTAATGAAACTGTTGAGTTTTACCAAACATATTTGACTGTCGGACCATCTTCTATTCTTGAAGAATAAAAACTTGGAAGAGATATTTGATCCGAAGGAATAATACTTCCTCTAAGAACTCTTTGGAAGCGCTCGATAGCTGCCCCGAAGACAGCTTTCCTAATATATATTGTAATATTTTCTCAGGTTCGTTAATAAAACTTATTTACTTTATTCAAAACGCCCACTTATTTTTTTCGCAAAATAAAACACTTTACTTTTCTTACTACAAACAAAACGATTTATTATTCACCACTGAATTAATTCACAAACTTTACTTTTCACTTTTATTACAACCAACTTTATTCATTTACGATTAAAAACAAACTGTGTCGCTGCCGTTCAAACATGTGCCTTTTATACTTGTTTTCCTAACTGTTGAAATAAGGAGAACTTTCTGGTCTCTGCTTCCAGAGCTTTCCGTAGGGGAAATTTCCCAATAATTTCCCTTCCAAAAGCTTTTATTTGACAGCTGGTAAATCTGCTATAATCCGGCAGATGGCGCTTCCTTCGTTTGAGTTACTATAATTATAGCTAATAAGGGTATGTTTGCACTGCGACCGTAAGTTTTATTGTGTCCATTTCTTTGCATTTCGGAGTCGTTATAGTTCAAATATGGAAAGTTATTACAATATATTTTATTAAAGATATTAGCTACACTACTGGTTTCAACGTCTGCTCCCAAAGGAACTTTCTCCAGTTTAAAGAGAATACAAACAATACATAGACTGGCTGCTCTAGCTATTCATCGCGAAATACCGATAACAGCAGACAAGGTTATAAGTGTCTTTCTTATCTAAAAAGAACAGAAAACTGGATTTTATTTTGTGATTTATTTTTTAAATTAATATAATTTTCTTATGGCATACATAATGAATTCAAAGAAGTCTTGTTATTTGTTTTTTTTTTTTAATTACACTAGTTTACAAAATTTTTGGTCATGGTAGAAAAAATATATTTTCTAGACTAATTTTGGGTCACTGAACACGAAAATCAAAATTATTTTTTTTTCAAAGAAGCGTTTGCGAGATATGCGCAAAAATCATTTTCTCAACAATTTTTTCAGATATTCCCATAAATCTCGCTAACGGCATGCTAATTTACATAAAATGTGTATTTTCTGAATGATGTGATCTGTTTCCTTCCGACGATGAACTGCATGTATAAGTCGGACTGAAATGTTATAAGTTACAGGCATTCAAAGTTTCAAAAACGAGTATTTTTGAAAAATTTCTATTTTTGGTTGCTCCATATGGATAGAAAAAAAATATTTAAAATGATTTTAAGGACTCAAGTGAAACACAATCTTTTTAACAAAGATTTGAGCCAAAGTTTTTTAAAATCGGACGATAAATGTAAAAGTTATTAAATAATTAGTGAAAAAAGGCAATTTAATTTTTTTCAATAAAAGTCACATAAATGTATATTTGGGTGTCTGTTATTTCCCAAAATCATTTTTTTAAAATCAGAAACCCCTAAAATTAAAATTCTATGTCCTTAAATAAAGTTTTTGACCAAAAAATTTTTGTCTAAGGTTATAAATCGTTGCCTCTTAAGCCATTCTCTTTTCCATTCAAAGGACAATTTAACACACCAAACTCCAAGACCAAGCCTTTTTTCACTAATTATTTAATAACTTCTACATTTATCGTCCGATTTTGAAAAACTTTGGCTCAAATCTTTGTTAAAAAGATTGTATTTCACTTAAGTCCTTAAAATTATTTTAAATATTTTTTTTTCTATCCATATGGAGCAACCAAAAATAGAAATTTTTCAAAAATACTAGTTTTTGAAACTTTGAATGCCTGTAACTTATCACATCATTCAGAAAATACACATTTTGTGTAAATTAGTTATGCCGTTAGCGAGATTAATGGGAATACCTGAAAAAATAGCTGAGAAAATTATTTTTGCGCATATCTCAAAAACGCTTCTTTGGAAAAAAAAAAAATAATTTTGATTTTTGTGTTCAGTGACCCAAAATTAGTCTAGAAATATATTTTTTCGAAGGACCCTACCATGACCTAAAATTTTGTAAGCTAGTGTTATTAAAACTTTAAAAAAAATGAGCGAACTAGATCCATCCCCCCCATAGCGAAAAGCTATCTACGCCACTGAAAGGAAAGGGGCATTAAAAGGCTGTTATCAGTAAGTGTCGAAAGATATCAGAAAGAGCACACGGATACACTAAAAAGGTTGCATTCAGTGAAAATATATAAAATATTAAACCTCCTAACGAAAAAAAAACAAAAGTTAAATATTCATAAACTCTAGAGATATAAGGTGTTTCTTTAAACTAACTATAAAATGCGAATATTTCGGTTTAACGGTGTTTTGAAAAATCAAAAATTTTCTCAAAAATCTAAATAAATATTATCTGTGTGGTGTGGAGATTTAAGATTTGTATACTGCTCCCTTAAAAAGATACAAATAAAAAAAATTACCTAAGAAAGGTATGTTCTCCAAAAACTAAGAAAAAATTGAACAAAAATAGAACCAAAATTTCCTTTAACATGGTTAATTTTTTTTTTTCTTATTATCTTTCTAAAAATAGAAATTTAATCAAAATCGGTTGAAATCCTGATTTTTGGTAATTTATGATATAGATATCTATTTTTATTTTTAACTTTTAAACACTCATTACTTCTTCAATAATTTTTTAAGAATTTAAAATATAGGTATGCGTACGCATATGACTTTCTTATATTTTCAACATCTATTGACAAAAAAAATATTTTCTAGCATTTCCCGTTTCGAATTTAGTTTTTCGACCCTTTTTCAGTTTTACCCTGCCATTAAAAATTTTGGTGTAAGACTGTGGTTTAATATTTGTCTCTATCATTTGAACAAAACTGCATCAAAACATTTTATATTTCATTTAACTTCATTGAATTCCTAGATTTATCCTGCTCTTGAAGCAAAAGCATAACATTTGTAGGGTGGGGGGTTGAAAATTGGCTTAATTAATTTGTTTCGCTAATTTCTCGAAAACTATATTTTTTTTTTTCAAAAAATGCGAAGTTAAAAATAGTATCGTATGTGATTCTATACACAAAAAAGTTGGGCATACTCTATTTCGTGCAAACAATAGATTTAGAGAAAAATGTTTAAGGAATTCATGGTGTATAGTAAGTTAAGTCGAAAAATTTACCTACTAAAATTTATTGCATTTATTGACAGTAAATAATAATTTTTTGTTTTGCAGGATTTATGTTTGGGTACATTACATATCCTCATTATAAATCCAAGTTACTAGGGTGCCTCCAAATAAGGACAAAAAATGAGCTATTAACAAACTCTGTGTTTAAAGCTGGCCATAAACGACAGAGCCAACGAGCCAATGCATCGGATGGCTCAGTCGTGTATGGCCAGCTTAAAAATCTTGATGCAAAAGCGGTTCAAAGTTTTCTGTTTGATTTTGTAAAGACTTCACTTGAGCGAATTCCAACACTGTGCGTATGTATAGCACTCTAGTGAGCCAAGCGAGGTATTCATATTTGTGGAGCTAGCCGGAAACTTTTGGAAACTAATAATAAAAAGTATCTATCATATCATAATTTGCTCATTAATTGCGTTTTGTTACGAAAAAAATGTATTGCTGTTTTGAATTGCGAAAAAATGGGTGTAAAAAAAAAATAAAAAAAATAGTTAAAAAATAATAAACTAATTTAAGAAAGAATTAATTTTGTTTGTGTTACGGGGAGAGTACGATAACTTAGGCGCCAAGGAATGATAACGGTTTTTAGTAGAACAGTTCAATACAAGAATTTTTTTCTAAGGGAGGGGGGGTCTATCTCCCCCCGTTTGGTCAGTAGGGGCATTTTCATAAAAAAAGTACTTAAAGAATAAAAAATTATACAATAATAACGGTAATACTTACAGGTAAGTTTTATACTTTTTTTTATAGCCAATACTCCGTTCTATTTGCTAATTTTTAAATCAAGTGAAATCTATGCATGGTTTTTGAAAAAATGAATTTTAAACTCAAAATTTGCGAGAAAAAGCATACAAAATAGGTTTAAAGAGTAATTTCTCAAAACTGTAAGATTATATATCATTTTTTTTTCTGAAATTCGTTGTTCTAATTAATTCTTAATCAAAAACTGAAAACTAGATGATTCTATGTCTTCTAGTTTTTGAGAAAATTGAAAATTACTAAAACTACTACCGTACAAAACTCGAATGTTTGCTCGTTTTTTTATGATCTAAGTGGGTACGCATACTTTGAACATTTCAACTGCTTTGTATACAGGGTGTCCCGGACCTGAGTGGAAGTATTTCAGGGGGTGGTTCTTTGGGTTATTCTAAGAAAAAAATTGTATGGGGGGAAAGTTGTATCTCCCCTCCCTGAGGCAGGGAGGGGCAGTTTCTGAAACATTGACTTCAAATGCAAAAATAAACATTAAAAATCAACGGAAACACATTTAATAATTTGCTATAATTTTTTTGAAAGTTATTACTCCATTCTTGTATTTGGGTTTCAAATCAAGTTGTTTAAGCGAATAGTTTTTGAGAAATTAAATTTCAAAGTCAAAATTAAAAAAAAAAATGTAATTTTTTTTTTTTTAAGTCGATATTTTTCAAGATTTTACGTAATTAAGGGCATTTTTTGTATTCAATATTCAATGCCCTCATTATTTTTTAGTCCATTACCGAAAACCAAATGTAAAAATCTTTCTTAGTTTTTGAGAAATTAAGGAAAAACAAAAGGTACTTTTACCACAAAAGCCCGAAAAAGGGTTAAATTATGGATAATTCATGAATAAATTCATTTTTTCAGGCTTATTCGGGAAAAGTACCTCTTGTTTTTTCTTAATTTCTCAAAAACTAAGAAAGGTTTTTACATTTGGTTTTCGGTAATGGACTAAAAAATAATGAGGGCATTGAATATTGAACTCAAAAAATGCCCTTAATTACGTAAAATTTTGAAAAATATCGACTTAGAAAAAAAAATTACAATTTTTTTTTTTTAATTTTGACTTTGAAATTTAATTTCTCAAAAGCTATTCGCTTAAACAACTTGATTTAAAAACCAAATATAAGAGTGGAGTATTAGCTTTCAAAAAAATTATAGCACATTATTAAATGTGTTTCCGTTGATTTTTAATATTTTTTTTTGCATTTGAAGTCAATGTTTCAGAAACTGCCCCTCCCTGCCTCAGGGAGGGGAGATACAACTTTCCCCCCATACAATTTTTTTCTTAGAATAACCTAAAAAATCACCCCTGAAATACTTCCACTCAGGTCCGGGACACCCTGTATATTTGCTTAATCCAGATTCTTTAAATGCAAAAGAAACTTTGCATACACCCAACCTCGCACCTACCCCAAATCCTATAATGTGCCCAAGCAGGGGGGTTGCAGGGGGGCAGCATGCCCCCCCATACATACCTCACTGTTTATACGCCAGCCGTAATACGTAAGCAAGCAAAAAACAAACATCCCATACAAAAGTAGTTATAGTAATTATCGATTTTTTCAAAAACTAGAAGACATAGAATCATCTAGTTTTCAGTTTTTGATTAAAAATTAATTAGAGCAACGAATTTTAGAAAAAAAGAATTATTCATATATAATTTTACAGTTTTAATAAACTACACTTTAAACCTTTTTTTTATGTTTTTTTCTCGCAAATTTTGAGTTTAAAATTCATTTTTTCAAAAACCATACATAGATTTCACTTGATTCAAAAACTGGCTAATAGAACAAAGTATTGGCTTTAAATAAAGATATCATACTTTGTTGTAATTATTACCGTTATTTTTTAATATTTTTTTTTACATATTTGGTACTGTTTTTATGAAATTGCCCCTCCCACCCAAACGGGGTGAGACAGACCCCCCCCTCCCATAGAAAAAAATGCTTGTATTGAACTGTTCTACAAAAAACCGTTATTTTTCTTGGCGCCTAAGTTATCGTACTCTTGCCTGTGTTACTAATTCGCAATTAATTATACTAATTCAACCAATTTTGCTCATATCGTTCACGTATGCATTTTTGAGAAAGTTGTTCTGCTATAATTTCATATGAAGTTAGCAGGACACCCATTTTTTGTAAACCAAAATAACAATTAGTTTTTTTTTTGGTGTAACTAAACGAAATTTAAATATTTAAACTCAACATAAATGTAAGAGCTTATGTGACAGTTTATGTTGAGGAAAAATTAGAACACAAACATTCACGTCGGTCTTATTTATATTTAAGTTTTGTATCAGCAAACATGTTCTAACAACTTAAATAATAAAAACAAGTACGTGATGCGTTGTGTATTTTATTTCCCTCAAAAAAAAAAAAAAGAATAAAGAATCGCATCTAATTTTAAAATCCTGCAGTTTATTTAAATGTTGCAAATATACGCTGCATCAGCATTATTTGTTTTTCCTAACTTTTTTATCTCAAATTCTTAACCCACATAAATAAAATGAAAATATACTTTTTTTTGTTGCAATAAAGATCTAATAAACTTCAACCCTCGCTCGCCCAGAGGGTGGACTCTGTCTCTATGAATAATGAGACTTTTGCGTGGCCAGCCATAAGATATTTGTGTTGGCTTTTTGAAACCGTATCTTAACTCGAAAGTAGCATATACTTGGTCGTCGTAAAGTCTCATTGAAAAGTTAGAAAAAAGTTTACACGTTAAGAATGTTTGATGACAAGTTACGATAAAAAAAAATTGTTAATGTGTCTGGGTACAGCCTTATGCGACGAATGCAAGCACTTCCGTTTATTTTTAACACAATATTTATGATATTGCAAAGGGTTCGTTTTCTGATGGCTTCATAAAAGTGCTAAACTGAAAATAAAAAAAAGTTAAGTTTTCACAAGTTTAAGATATAGCTTGGAAATTTATTTAAGATTCAAACCAACTAAGGGTTATGGGAAAGTCTCATTGAAACGAAATATTTATTTGAAAATTTGTATCTAATTTGATAGATAAAATGATAAGTCTATGTCGAAGGAAAATGGTATTCTTCTGATAGCTCCTATTTCAAAAATAATTAGACCTAGCATTGCAAGTTTCTTGAAATCCAAATAATAAAAAAAAAAACAAACGACCATTTCACAAATTATTTCAGATAAAGCAATTTAATTCTATTTGCCTTTGTTCCAGAGATAATTTACTTAATTTGAAAGCAGTGACCATAAATCAGGAAGTAAAGTCTATGCTCTGAGAAAAGGTTTTATAAGATGTATACGCCGAGATAGAAATGCCATCATCAAATGACACTGGAAAAGCCACATGAATTTAATAAAATATTTTCATTAGAAATAGTAGATATTCTATGATAAGCCATTAGCTTATTTATATACTTATGAACGTCTGTATGGTTCTTTATGTTTTGGAAAATATCTCCTGACATTCGACTATAAAGAATATATACCCAACATTTTATCCTGTGAATCGAAAAGATACATTGCCAGAACAAAAATATAAATTCAAATGCTAAGGCTTTCATTAGTTAATTAATTTTCTCACACAAAGCTTTTTGTTATAAATGTACTTAAGGAAATAAGGATAAGCTATAAGTTGGTATCTTATATCTGCTTATGCACACAAAGTCAGATGATTTCTGTTTATGAACACTGAACAGTGTTGTGCAGATATTATTTCTCAAGCTATTTTCTTATCAGCATCGTCAAATTGGTGTCAAACAAAAAAACATACACAAATATTTTTATACATTTAATGTTGTTAATATACCTAACGAGACTAGGCAAAACCTAGACCGTAGTTCTTAGAATGGAATATCCCGAGAGTATTGGCAGTCTGAAGTAACAAATCCCGAATTCGTAGGTATTGTAGGAACGCTCCAGGAGAGAGGAAATCATTACCGCGATCAAAGCACTGAAGAACACCAAAGAGGTAGGACTAGCACATAGTTCTAACAAGCAGCACCCATATAACATCACCTTACCTAACCTAAGCCAACTGTACCAACTCATTGGGCGCGTTCAATGTTTGAATGGATAGCATAGATAGAATAATCCTACTTCTTACCCTCAATCCTCGCAACGACCCCAAACTTCTTTTATCCCTTCTAAAAGACGAGTTTCTTTTGATCTTTCAACTGAGGGTCCATGTTCCACTCCTAAAAATCTCCACTCTTCTCAGGGTTCTCCATCGGAAAGGTACCCTAATTTTATTCGCTCCCACATTCTTAATCCTTCACCGTCCTCTTCTCATCCTTCAACGATCACTTCATCCACATCTAACCTCTACTCCACCACATTGACATCTCCTCACCCAACCTCCATCCCATCACCCACCATATCAAATGCCCCACTCCCTACCCATACTCATGGATCTTCGCTTCCACTTCTAGACCCTCTCACCCCTCCTACTGCTAAATTAACTAAACAATTCGTTGACCTTAATGATGATGGTCGTTATGTTCTCTCACGCCTCAGAGATCATAGAATCTATTCTAACATTCGCCTTTATCTTGCTTACCTTCACGACCAACATGACTCTGTTTGTATAGACGGTGTTACTAGAACCAATCTTATGGTATCTATTCAGCAAGAAGGCCTCCCAACTAACCCTGATGAGCTTAGGCAAATTTTCGTTCGTTTCCATGAATCTTTCAGACTTACTCCCGCTGATGTTGCAAATGATTTAGCGTCTTTCGCCTCGTATGTTAACTCTAAGCGTATCTCTCATTTGCAGAGGAGTCGTTCTAACTTTAATAGTTTTTTTCGTTCCTAAACCTCCTATTTCCTCTAATTATCCTCCAAAATGCCTGTCCTTTTATTACCAAAATGTCAGAGGGCTTCGTACCAAAACCTCCGCAGTCTATCTTAATTCCCTTACTTTACCCTATGACATTTTTGCACTAACTGAGACTAACCTTCTACCCAGTATTAACGATAGTGAGCTCTTTAACCCTGACTTCAACGTTTTTCGAGCAGATGGCTCTCTGCACGACAATGCATGTTTAGGTCGAGGTGTTTTATTAGCAATTCACAATCGCTTTGACTCGAACCTTTTCAAAATTTCCGATTCCTCATCCTTTGAGTATGTCTGCGTCAAATTGACAATCGCCAAAGTTACCTTTTATATAGCTTGCTGCTATATAAAACCTTGCCAGCCTATCCAATCTTATCAGCTTGCAGTTGATGCTATAGATACTATCTTCGAAGCAGCTGATCCATCGGACGTGGTTTTAATTTTAGGTGATTTTAACTTCCCGAATCTCCAGTGGATTCTCTCTGATGATGAATCACACTATACGAGTTCTAATGCATTGACTGATAAGGAAATCCTATTCACTGATTGCCTCTCTGACTCAGACCTTTACCAATTGAGTGGTGTCAAAAATAATTTAGGCCGTCAACTCGATCTTATCTTCTCTTCTGATGTTGAAAACTGTGTAGTTTCTGCAAGTAATCATCTTCTTTCCACTCTTGACCCATACCATCCTCCTCTTTTCCTTACTTTTTCTTATGAATCTTCCCATATCACCGCCGCACCAGAAAATGTAATGGCTTTTAATTTTCGTAAGACAAATTTCCTATGCTTAATAATCTACTGCGTGCCGTTGACTTTGGCATTATCTTTGAAAGTAACGATATCAACTCTGCCCTCTTCCATTTCTATTCTTTAGTGTTTAGTTGCCTCAGTCAATCAGTCCCTATTTCTCCCCAAAAAAACATTTCCTCTTGCCCTCCATGGTATAATAAAGAATTAAAATCCCTCCGTAATAATAGAAACAAACTATGGCGTAAGTACTTGCAATCTCGCACTGGCTACGATTTCTCAACCTTTCAGAGTGCAAACTACAATTTCTCTGAACTCTGTAAGTCTCTTTACCACAACTATCTAAGTCAAGTTCAATCTAATATTAAATCCGATCCCAAAAGCTTCTTTAATTTCATTAATGCTAAAAGAAAGTCTGATAACTACCCTTCTACCCTTACATATTTGAATACTAGTTCAGACGATCCCTTAATAATCGCTAACTTATATGCTCAATTTTTTAGTCAATCATTTTCTGATAACACCTCACTACCAGACTCAGATTACTTTTCCTACTTAGACACTTGCACTCAAACTTCACTTTTTTCAATTTTAATTCCCCCTTCTATAGTTGAAGATAAGATTAATAAACTCAAGGTTAAATATACTGGTGGTCCTGATGGCTTACCTTCAATAATTCTAAAAAATTGCTCGTCAACTATTACAGCCATTGACCGCTCTTTTCCAGCTCTCAATCTCTCAAGGGATATTTCCTTCTCGTTGGAAATATTCCTATATTATCCCGATCCATAAAAAAGGCCCTAAAAAAGAAATATCTAATTACCGCCCCATAGCTAAGCTGTCGTGTATTCCTAAACTTTTTGAAAGCATAGTCTATGACAACATGCTTTTCCATTGTAAGCAAATTTTCTCCCCCAATCAACATGGTTTTCTTAGTGGTAGATCGACTACTACAAACCTAGTTGATTTTGTCTCCGGCACCATATGCGCCATGGAAGCTGGTAAAGAAGTTAATGTCATCGCAACCGACCTCAGCAAAGCTTTTGACAAAATCTCACACACCCTTATTCTTTTTAAACTTAAAGCACTTGGCTTTCCGCCCCTTCTCATTGCATGGATCCAATCATATCTGAGCGATCGTCAGTACAATATCCTCTTTAGAGGTATCGAATCTAACCCTATCCTTGCAACCTCCGGTGTTCCGCAGGGAAGTCATCTCGGCCCTCTGATTTTCGTTTTGACTATTAATGATGCTGACTGCGTCATCAATGATTCTATGATCTCTGTTTATGCTGATGATACAAAAATTTATAGATACATTTCCTCTCCTTCTGATTCCTATCTTCTTCAACAAGATTTGAATAGATTTTCTACCTGGTGCCAGAAGAACTTTCTGGAACTTAATGTTAGTAAGTGTCAAGCTATAACATACTCCCGTAAACGCTCCACTCTCCCTCCTCGTACATACTTTATTAACAATGATGCAGTGACCGTAGTGGACTCATTATATGACCTAGGAGTTCTTTGTGATAAAGAACTTAATTTTAGATCTCATATTACCACCTCTATTAATAGAGCTAACTCTGCACTTGGTTTCGTTAAGCGCTGGTCAAAAGAATTTTCAGACCCCTACGTCACTAAATCTCTTTACCTCACATTTGTTAGACCACTTCTTGAATATGCCAGCCAGGTATGGTCACCCTTTTATGTTACTCACTCTCTCCGTATCGAAGCTGTTCAGCGAAGATTCCTTCGTTTTGCACTTCGTGGGCTACCCTGGCTTGATACGCTCCATCTCCCACCCTACGAATGTCGCCTTCAGCTTATCAATTTGCAACCCCTTTATAATCGTCGCAAAGTAGCCGATATTGTATTTATCCATCAGCTCTTAGCTGGTAATATTGATTGCCCTGCGCTTCTCCAAAAAATTGCATTGCAAACTAACCCTAGAAATCTTAGATTAGTGTCACTCTTTGATGTCAACTTTCATCGTACTAATTATGGTAGTAACGAACCAATGACCCGCATGCTCCGTACTTCTAACATTATGCAAAATTCTTTCGACTTCCACTCATCCAAACACTCTCTCAAAATCTCTCTCTATACCAACCTCAACCACACCAATAACCAATAACTCAATGGATATCTTTGACTTCCATATTAGTTCTTCCTCCCCCCGAACCTCTTTACATAACTCGCCCTAACTCAAAGCCCCAAATCCAAAACCCCACGTTGTTGTCTTTATTTTATGGATTAATCTTTAAGTTTTTGTATGTAAAAACTGGTCGGTGGGCCTACGGGCCCATTTCAATAATAAAATAAATAAAAAAAAAAAAAAAAACAAGCAAAAAAAAAAAAAACAAAAAAAAAAAAAACAAAAAAAAAAAAAAAACAATGAAAAACCCACCATAGAATTAAGTTTAAATTTAAGTTCAGATTTAAGTAGAGATTTAAGGCAAGCTTGTATTAAGCTAAATAAATAAATAAATAAATAAATATATCTAGGATAGCCTTGTATCCATGTACGTGTTTGAACGCAAGTCAGCTGTTGATGACATTTCTCATAGGATAGCTTTATATCCTAAAATTTTTAGGATAGCTTAGGATCTCTTTTCTGCCAGCAGCTGTTTCGTCATCAGCTGTGTTTTCACAAGGAATTACAACAACACAAACCTATCCAGATCGCTTAAGTTCGGTGTTTGAACGTGGCCATTGGCATTTTGATTCTCGACTTGCTTCCCAAAAGAGTGACCAAAATGAATGATCGTTAAGCTCCCGAAGAAAGAAGACCTTAAACAGTGCGAAAACTGTTGAGGAATTTGTAGCTGCGTGGAGCCGCAAAGACCAAGATAAGTCAGCTGGTTTAAGAAAATTGTATATAAAAACATGGAAATTATGAGAGAAAAATATAGAGAAGCATGAAATGCGACATTTAAATTGGCTTAAAACAACTCTCTTGACAGTTTGAGGTGAAACAAACGAATGTCATTTTAATTCTTGATTGAATATGATTCAAGAGAGGAAAGAGGGGAACAAAAATTAGAATCGTTAGAGCGGTTTTTTAAAAAATTAATTTGTTATACATAAAATTCTTAAAACATTTTTAGGAACAAATGTTGGTATGCAAGTCTAAAGAATATATTTATGTGCATATAAAAACAAAGTTTTTAGAAAAATTGTCAACCCGTTTTGAGATATCGAATTTTCAAAAAAAAAATCCAAAAACTTTTTTTGTGAAAATTTTGATATGCAATATTATTTCATATTATCTGAAATTTGTATGCGAAAAAATTCATCTAAATCCGTTTACCCGATAACGATAAAATTTCAAATTAAAAAAATTTGTTCTATGGTACAGGTATTATTAAAAGTTGCTAAGTGTTAAATTTTATAATTTTTGGTAGTAGATCGTACTAATTTTAGTATATGGAAAAAGTTTAATTAAAATTGTAGGAGTCGTTTTTAAGCAAAAAAATATTTTCCTATGCGGTTTTTTGACTTTTGTATGGAAGGTACCGTTATTTTTTCATAAATGTAAAATTGTTTCTAAAAATATTTTAGAAAATACTAAAACACTCTTAAATATCGAGTTTCAAAAAAATCGATCTTGTCGTTTTCGAAATATTTGAGTTTTCAAAAAAAAATTTTGAAACATTTTTTAAAAATCCAAAAAAATATTTTTTAAAATTTTGGTACACAGAACTATTTATATTTTTTGGAAGCTTTTGCATAAAAAAAATAATTGAAATCCGTCGTACTGTTTTGAAGAAACTCAAAAATTAAAAGAATGGTTCTTTGCGAGGTACCATTAATAACCATTTTTGAAAAATGGTTTTCTACTCAATAGAAGCATTTACTAAAATAAATTTATTAAATTATTTTTAAGAAATGTTGTTGAGTCGTTTTTGAGAAAAATACGATTATGTAAAATTGCTAAGAAATATTGTAAGGTTCTAAAAAAAAATTAAGAAAACGTGTGGGCATAATCACCAAAAACCGCTATGTACCAAGTTTGAAGAAAATCGATCGAGCCGTTTAGGCTGTAGATGGACAGACAGACAGACAGACAGAATTGTGTCACCCACTTTTTTGGTGTACTATATCATCGTAATATCATGTTTGATTGTTATCTCAAAATTTTTTTTGCACGAATCCAAAACTTGTACCTACAGCTGCGGTCAAAATAATAGTAGTACTCCTTATCAAAAAATCAAAATTGAAAAAAAGTTGATCCCTTAATTTTAAATAAATTTATACTCATGTGATTTTCAAATTGGTGTTTTTAAGCTTTTATTTTCAAAAAAAAAATAAAATTTAAAATTTAATATTTGATCCCATATTTTCAAATTTATTGAAGAACTTTTGAAAAACAGCGGTCAAAAAAATAGTAGTGCGAAGATAATCTACCTTTAACTATTACATAAAAGCAAAGTTATGACAAAAATTTTATCATAAGATGTAGTTGAGGGCTTGAACCTTAATCTTACATTTCTTTACATGTCCCTCATAGGAAATAACAGCAGCACAACGGCGGCGTTGCATAGGGTTTATCAGGTTTGCATACCTTGCTACGCTTATCGAACTCCATGAGTGCTTTATAGCTTCCCTAAGAGCTTTATTGTTAGATGGCTGGCAAACTAGCAACATATTTCTTTGCATCGCATAACAAGTTCTCAATGGGATTTTAGATCGGATACTGTGCGGCCATTCCGTCACAACAACTCTATTTGCCTGGAATCATTGTTTCGAAAGTTTACTAGTTGGCTTTGGGTCATTGTCTCACTGAAAGACACGTTTCAGTGGTATTTCATCGTCAGCATAGGATAGCATTACTTTCTGCATGATCTTAACACAGATTTGCTAATCCATGATACCTTCAGTTTGGTGTATTGGAAAAAACACCATAGAAGGAAAAACATGCCCGAACCATTATGTTGAGTTCTCCGAGTTTAATTATTGGTTTTGCTTTGAAACGTGGATTGTATTCTGTGTTTGGTAGCCTTCTTACATATTGATGAGGTCAATTTCCACCATATTAAACAATCATGGACTCGTCTGCCCACAGAACAGAACATGTTCTCGTGACTTTCTACGAACCGTTTTATAATCGTATCACCATAAAATATGCCTTTAATATCAGATGCTGGCAATGATTTTAAATGTCTGATGAATCGTATTATCAACTTGTGTGGCAAAAGCGGAAGCCCGCCATTTTCTGACTTTTGGCAGTTAAATATTGGCTTTTCTTACCATTGTTGGTGAGCATTCAACTTTCACTAAACCAGCGCATAAGTTTTGCCTTCCGATATCAGTCTTTTAACTAGGACACGCTATTCCGGTGTTCAGTGTTTGCCTCTGCCCATTGCTGGCAAAAATATGACCAACTTTTCAATAAAAACTATAAAGGTGTAATGGATAAACAAAAACCAACGTTTTTTTAAATGTTCAATTTTAGAAATAAAAGAGAAAAAATAATATTTCTTCACATAAACCGGTGCACTACTATTATTTTGACCGGAAGAATTCGTAGCTTTGATTTATAATGGTTGTTTATTTGTCATATTACCGTTGCAACAAAAAATGTTTTTGTACCCGATCATTAAGAAAATGCAATTTAGTCAAAATGTAATAGTTTTTTTTTACTATCAACGCAATATACAACTTACAAAACTGAGGTTATGCAATTCTTTTACTTGTACTATTATTATTTTGACCGCAACTATATCGCAAGTAAAAATGTTAGTAAAGTATACCGTTTCATCGGTGGGGGAGCATCTACAGGTGTTCAAAAATGTAAAAAAAAAACAGTCACGTGGACATATTCGAGCGCGTCAGATATTGATAGTGTATAGCCCAGGAAAAATGTACTTTCGCTGCGGAAAAATTCCAAGTGAAGATTTTTGAATGAAATTATCTTTATTTGTGCATAAGGAATACGCATGCAAAAGTCTACAAACGAAACTGGCTTGCGTTAAAAGTTATTCAAGGTTAAATGTCAAAAATACCGGTTTTCCACGTATAACTTTGAAACGGTACATGGTATTAAAAAGTAACGCAGACAAAACTTGTAGATAATGTGATTATCTACAAGAAATGTTAACACACTTTTTTTTCTCTGACTGATGGTTAAGAAGATATCGGCGTTTCAAAAAACGTAAATTGACGAAAATATCCCTTTTTTGCGTATAACTCAGAAATGGCGAGTGTTATTGAAAACATTTATAGACAATGTTTGTACACTATGTTACCCTCTACTAAAAAATAAAATTTAATTTTTTCTAAGAGTGATAATTTTAAAGATATAATTATTTGAAAAATTTCGTCAAAAACATGAAATTCCAGACTTTTGCCTTTAAATCTTAAATTACGAAATTGTCATAAGATAATTTATGTTCAGCTTATAGATTATAATGTAATCTACAAAAAATATTAACACACTTTTTTCCACACGAGTGACCAGTAACAAGATATTGCTACTTCAAAAAGGTATTGAAAATAAGTATTGAAAATAAAGATTTTTCGCTTACCGCTCTTAAACGGTATATGTTAGAAATTTTATTTTTACGCAGTTTGTAGGTTATTTACCCTTCTACAAGAAAATAAAAAAACTTTTTTTTTTTGCGCTTGTTTAAAAGACACAATATTTTATATAAAATGCACAAAAGTCAAAAATAACGGTATTTTGCAGTTTTCTCTTAAATGGTATAGTTTTTGAAAAATTATTTATACTTTTTGTATATAAAATAGTTTTCTCTATAAGAATTCTTATGAAGGATTTTTCGATATAAGGCCCCAATAAAAAGATATTGAGACTTCAAAAAGTATCAATTTTCGAAAATGCTGGTTTTTCCGGCCCAAAATGATTCGCCCAGCGACATAAGATAATAACAGGGTTTTAGAGAGACATAATACAAACATTTTTTAATATTGAGGGGGGGGGGGGTCTATACCTATCGAAAAAAAAAGGTTATGCTCTAAAAGAAGATTCTGCTGGCGTTTGACCTTGTGAATAATTTTAGTGCGATATGGGAACACCAAAACATAGGAACTGTGCGAGAATCATACTCTAAGAAAAGAAGACAGTCCTCTTCGGTGAAGATTTCAGTAAAGCATCTACCTCAACCTCTTGCTGTAACTATGGTTCTTGCTTAACGAACATTCAATTTCAATTCACAAAAAAACATACCGGAGTCAGATGAATAGGACGGCTACCTACTTGAATGCAACTTCCAAGCTGTTCATTCTTAAAGTCAAGGCGCAAATTAGGTATGCCCATTAGGATCGTTTTGCACTGTGACACACTTTCGACTAAACAAGCACGATTTGCGAAAACATAAATTAAAATTTTGAATAAATTGTGTTTTGCCGAAAGCATTTAATAATGAGTCCCGCTTAGAGTTAACAAGATAATGGTCACCTTAGTTACAATCAAGCTTTGGTCGGATGATGGTTTCATGAATTACAGTTACAACCAAACCAGATCAGAAGGAAAATGATGAAAATTTCTTGCATCGTTGAAGGATTTTTTTTGTTTTTTTAACCATAGAATTATTTTAAAAAAATTTGAGCTTCACCAATGCAGCGTTTTACATATACAGCCTCAATTGAAAAATGTTGATTTTAATTAATTTGTTGTTGTTCATTAAAAAATCATCAATGTAAATTGACATTTTTGCAGCATAATAATACTCAAATTTTATGGTTTGTATATTGACATAACGGGTGATTTTTTAAGAGGTTTAGAACTTTAAAAAAAAAAAAAAAAACACAAAAAATTCGAAAAAATGAATGAAATATTTATTTGAATCGATAGTTTGAACCTTGCAATTTAATGTTTAAAGATGATTTCATGCAAATGTTGACCGCGGCTGCGTCTCAGGTAGCCCATCCGCTGAGTCCAATTTTGGCATACTCTTTCACACATATCGGCCGGTATCTCACGAATGAATGCATGGATGTTGGCTTCCAGTGCGTCAATCGAAGCGGGCTTGTCCCTATAGACATTAGCCTTGACATACCCCCACAAAAAATAATCTAATGGTGTCAAATCGCACGATCTAGGCGGCCAATTGACCGGCCCGAAACGTGAAATTAACTGTTCACCAAACTCGCCTCGCAATTGCGCCATTGTTTCGCGTGCTGTGTGGCATGTGGCACCGTCTTGTTGAAACCACATATCATGCAAGTCAAGAACTTCCATTTCGGGCAAAAAAAAGTTTGTTATCATCGCTCGGTAGCGTTCACCATTGACAGTAACGCTGCGATTCGCATCATCTTTGAAGAAATATGGCCCAATAATGCCGCCGGCCCATAAACCGCACCAAACAGTGGCTTTTTCGGGATGCATTGGTAGCTGTTGCAATGCTTCTGGCTGATCTTCACTCCAAATGCGGCAATTATGCTTATTTACGTACCCATTCAACCAAAAATGAGCCTCATCGCTGAACACAATTTTTCGATAAAAAAGCGGATGAACATTTCGAACCGAGCACGAATTTTGATAGTAAAATTCAATAATTTGCAAGCGTTGTTCATTTGTAAGACGATCCATGGTTAAATTGCAAACCAAACTGAAGCTGTTTGACAGTGACACAAGGTACTAAACACACGTCAGCTGTCAAAACCAGTGTTGCCAAAACCAAACCAGCTAAAAAATCACCCGTTACAAAACCAACATAATTTGTATTATTCTAAAGCATTGAGTCGGAGAGAAAAATTAACACAAAAGCTTTTTCACAGCACTGCCATAGAAAATGAAAGTGTTTGTTAATAACTTCGAAATAATATTGGATATACCAAGCTACATCTAAGATATTTTTGTTGCTTTTCATAAAAAGAAATACAAAAACAAAATCTTAAAGCCAATCGATGTCAGATAAGATGTTTTAAGTATAGCCACCGCACATCCTTTACAATAAAGAGTCCAGCCAAAATTATCCCAAATAGCTAACAAGCGAACGTGCATAGGCCTTATATTATGTACCTACTTTCTCATAAAATAGTTTCGCAATCGAAATAATAAGAGTGTATGCCCTTTTAGTGTCATTATCAATAAGATCGTGTCGCATTACAGTTAAACGTGACTGAATTTCCAAGTTTGTTCTTTGTTGATGTGAGCTATAAGAGTGATGTGTAGGCTTCGAGTTCGATGTTTGATAAAAAAAAAACTGTTGTCAATAGAAAGGAATCTCTAGCTGTGAAATTGGAAATAAAATTGCTGGTTTCGTCATATCTTTGTATATGGCAGTAGCTGAATTCGCTTTTCAAGGAACTATTCTACGTGATGTTAAAAACCTTAAACATTCAAATTCGAGTTGTTTTATATGTGCCTACTTTATATGACGGAGGTAAATAGAAGTAGAGGAAATATTGGTTGTTTTGGAACTCATTATGTTGTATCTATCATTTTGTTGATCTACATATGTACATAAATGTATGTGTTTTGTAAGAAATAGTTTTAAGTGACGATGATATTTATTCTTCCACACATAAATGTATTTATGAGTTTATTGGTTAAGCAAAATTCATTGACTTCCTACCTTCTACCTACATACATAATAATTATATTTGTATTTTGTATTTATTAAGCATATGAATCGCTGTACATTGAGAATAAAATCTTATAGATAGTACAGGTAAATAATAATACAGTTGAATAGAACTTACAAATTGATTTATCTAGTTATTTTAATTAAATATAAAGTAGAAGCAACAAACGCATACATAATTAAAAACTTAATGATTTTATAATATTATGAGTTTTTAAAAATTATTAACAAGAGAATTCCAGTGACATGAACGAAAAAGTTAATGATAAAAACTGTTTTTGTTCAATTTTGTTCCTTAGTGACAAAGTGAGATGATTCCATATTTCCACAGCGTGAATGAAAAACAGGCGACGCGATGTAACGCAGCTATATGAATTAGGTCACAGCGTCAAACTTCGCGCCGACTGCGAAAAGTTTAACATTTCAAATAGGTATAATGGCGTTTTAATTTTAATAATTTTGACAAATAAAAACAGACTTTTGAAGCGAAAAAAGCAACGAAGATTGCATCCAAGAATTTGCCGTGAATAGCTCGATACATGATCGTTTTTTCGAAGGTTATACACAAATCTTGTTACAGAGTTAAATGCCAAGTTTAATTTACGAAGCGATTCAGAGTCCAAATCAGCAAATATTTCGCAGCCAAACGTCAGAACAGGAAGAATCAGAGACTTTACCAGCTTCTTTTTCACTTCAATGGGTAAAAAGTATTTGAAATCGATAAGCTCCGCAAAGAAGCATATACTTTTCCAACTATGCTGTTGATATGGTCCTTCCAAGTTAGAGTATTATTGAAAATAACTCCAAGGTTTCTTGCTTTAGATACCATTTCAACCACCTGTCCATTCAGAATTATGTTTGGGAAGTCTTCGAAATCAAGTCGTTGAATGCTGATTGGTATGCATTTTGTTTTATTTGGATTTAGTCAAAGTTGATTTTCACTCGACCATTCAAGAACAGAAACTAGATCTTCGTTTATTCTTACTACTGCATCTTCAACTAGTCCTAAACGAAAGCTAAAATATAATTGAACGTCGTCGGCATAAATATGATATGAACAATACTTCAAAACTTGCGTGAGATCGTTAATAAATAAGGAGAAAAGCAGAGGTCCAAGTATAGAACCTTGTGGCACTCCCACCTTTAAATTTATGAACGATAAAAGTTTGTCTTTTTTCCAGACAGCTTGTGAACGGTGTTACAAATATGAATATATCAGTTGAGCTGCAGCGTTGGAAAAATTAAACTGTTGGGAAAGTTTTTTTACATAATATCGTCGATTCCACTTTCCACCGAATCAAAAGCCTTAGAAAAGTCAAGCAGAGTTAACAGTGTTATTTTACTCTCTTCTGAAGCTAGTCGAATATCTTCAGTTACCTTCAGGAGAGCAGTTATACAACTATGGTTTTTTCTAAGGCCAGATTGCAGGGGGTTAAGTAGATCTAAACAGGCAATGAACCTTTTGATTTGGTTGTTGGCGATGACTTCAAATACTTTAGATATATAGGGCAAAATAGCAATCGGTCTATATTCCACTTTTTTTCCTGAATTTTTTGGTATTGGAATTATTTTTGCACGTTTCCATTCATTAGGATATTTACTTGTGCGAATAATTGTACCTATTAAATATAAAAGTAATGAATGGAAAAATTTTAGGTAGGAGTATTTTTATGAAATCCGGATGTATGAAATCTAGCCCAATGCTCTTAGACTTGACTCTAAAAATTGCATCACCAACGTCATATATATTGACTTCTAAGAAATTAAAAGCATCCTGCGAAGGGTTATACAAATTTTTTTCAACGATTCTTCGTGTGCTAGAGACGGAATTGGCAAACTTTTCATTTAAATTTTCAATGTCGATTTCTATATCATTGGAAGAAGGTTTATTAACAATACCCAATTGCTTTACTTCTTTCCAGAAGCTTTTTGTGGTACGTATTGACTTGAATTTATTAATGTAATACAATCTTTTGGCCTGCCGGATCATACAAGATACTCTGTTTCTGGCTCTTTTGAAGTCAATGAGCATATCCGCACAAGCAAACTTTTTCCATCTAAGAAAGAGATTGTCTCGACGAGCAAGTGCTTCCATTACATTATCAGACATCCATGGGCAATCAGAGTTCCTAATAAGTTTTGTTTTCATTGGAACGTATTTTTCAAAGAGAGAGCTAACAATTCCATTGAAAACGCTTACTTGCTCATTAACATCAGATGCTTCGTAGATTTCGAACCAGTTAAGAACGTCACATTCAGAAAATAAACCATGAAGGTCAATAATGCGAAAGTCCCTGTATTGAAAACTTGGTGAAGAGCTATTGGCATTTTCTTGAAAGTCAATAATGGCAAAAATAAGATCATGAAAAGAGAAACCAGGGGCTGAAAGCTGGTTATAAAATTTCAAATGATTTGGCTCACTAAGTAAAAAAATGTCTAATAATGAGGGTTGGCAGTTTGGCATAAAATGAGTTGCTTCTGTAACATTAGCGAAGGAGAGGTTTAAAGACAGCATTGTGTCCTTGAAATTATTACCAGTGGAATTATTCAAAAGATTTATATTCAAGTCGCCACAAAGTACCAAGTTATTACTTAAATTTGACACCTCACTAACAATTGATTCAACTATCTGTGCTGTGGGCAAGCAACATTAGGTGGCATGTAGAGTGAACCAACAACGCACTTATTTTCACCATTCTGTATTTCAATAAAAATAAATTGAACTGAATATGTAGGTATTAGGTAATTAAGAATATTACTAAAGCTATTTTTCGAGTTATTTATACAATTGAAAGAAGAACGATTTAAATGATTTTTAATATTTTTTATTATTTTTTTCTATAATTACTTATTGCATATTTTAAAGTTTTAAAGTTTTTGGGACCTGTAGTCCAAATGCGTTTCCCCCAGATGCAGCAATTAGGCTCATCTGATATAGGGTGTTGTACCCTTCAAAAACAAAACAAAAATAATTATTTTTCAGTTATTTTTATTTTTATTCTTCTTCTTACTTTAAAAGTTCTTAAGTTCCAAGCAACTTGAACAAAAGAGCAAGTAGGTGCGTGTGCCTCAGTTTAATTCACACGCTTTGGGGTGTGTTGCACCGTTGCACGCATCCTGCTGAAAGTAAGCGTTGTTGACGTCTGGTCCATAAATAAATTCCGTACAATAAGAGAGTAGATATCTCATACTCGCCGTGACAAGACATTCTTGCTAGACGCCTGCGTCACATATCATTTTGCTAAAGTATGAAATGTGTTTGTTCTAATTGCTTAAAAGCTCTTACAAATGAAAATGATTCATGTGCGTGAAGTTAGCGCCGCCATTTTGGATTCTCAAAAAAAAAAATTTGTGCTGTAATGTGCCCAACTTGTGCTGCTTTGTGCCGAATTAAAAAAAAAATCGTATTAAGGGTTTGGTTTTTAGAGGGTAGATACCCATTTTTTTTAGCGTGAAGTTAGCATTGCCATTTTTAATTTTCGAAAAAAAAAATGTGCTGTGTTGTGCTCAACTTGTGCTGGCTTGTGCCGTAAATATTTGTGAAAAATTCGCAAATTTGCAAATTTTACGAATGAAATTTTTGCGAAAATTTCTAAATTTCTAAAAAAAAAGTTTGCTGCATTGTGCTCAAAAAATTCTACTAAGAACCAAAAGGAAAAAACAATAATTCGCATAATTGCATCTAAATATAATGGTAAAAAACTATACTTTGCGAAGGGCTGTAGCGTGAAGTTAGCACCGCCATTTTCAATTTTCAGAAAAAAAGTTGTGTTGCATTGTGCACTTGTGCTGCCTTGTGCCGTAAATATTTTAAAAAAATCGTAAATTTGCAAATTTTACGAATGAAATTTTTGCAAAATTTCGTAATTACTAAAAAGTGAAAGTTGTGCTGTTTTGTGTTCAATTTGTGCAGCCATATTCCGCGTATTTGTAACTTTTACCCCCAATTTCACAGTGGAAGTTTAAACTTAAGTTCAGCTGAACCTGAACTTCAGTTCAAATTTTAAGTTAAACTCGTTCGGTTTCATAGTGCAAAATGAACTTCAGTTCAATTAAACGAAGTTTAAAAAGATTATATGAATGCAACTTGGCAGCATTTTAGAAGATGGTGTGATTTGTTCTCCATCGAACGTGTATTTTTCTCTTTTCATTCTCTAGGAACGAGCGAGTACTCATTTTGATACATGCGTTTATGGTAGTTGTCACTTGAGAGTTGAGAATATGACAATGCCTGAATTTCAGTGCTATAACTCAAGTTTAAACGGCAGAATATTGTCGTTTAATTTAAACTACAAAATGAACTCAGTTCAAGGTATAAAAGAACACTGTGAAACCGAATAAGTTGTTGAACTGAAGTTTAAATCAAAAGTAGAGTTTAAACTTGCACTGTGAAACTGGGGGTTAGCCAAAAATAAATTTGTATATTTTTTTTTTTTTAAGTTTTACATTTTTCTTAAAAACTCATATGTGCTATTTAGCGCTCAGTTTGTGCTGCCATATTCCGAAGAGATTAAAAAAAATCGTATATTTGTAACTTCTACGGCCGAAAAACAGTTTTGCGAAGCGTGAAGTTAGCACTGCCATTTGCGAATTTGCAAATTTTTTTAAAAATATTTTCGGCACAAGGCAGCACAAGTTGAGCACAATGCAGCACAATTTTTTTTTCTGAAAATCGAAAATGGTGGTGCTAACTTCACGCTACAGCCCTTCGCAAAGTATAGTTTTTGCCATTATATTTAGATGCAATTATGCGAATTATTGTTTTTTCTTTTTGATTCTTAGTAGAATTTTTTGAGCACAATGCAGCACAACTTTTTTTTTAGAAATTTTGAAATTTTCGCAAAAATTTCATTCGTTAGATTTACAAATATGCGAATTATTCAAAAATATTTACGGCACAAGCCAGCACAATTTGAGCGCAGTACAGCACAACTTTTTTTTCGAAAATCAAAAATGGCGGTGCTAACTTCACGCTAAAAAATGGGTACCCTCTAAAAACCAAATCCTTAATACGATTTTTTTTAAATTCGGCACATAGCAGCACAAGTAGACCACATTACAGCACAACCTTTTCTTTTTGAAAATCCGAAATGGCGGTGCTAGCTTCACACACATAAATGAGTTTTATGTATCAAATTCATCACAGATTCTGATAAATTTTTTTTAAATGCGCTAAATGAAAAGATTTCAAACTTGATGCGTGCCTAAAGAAAGTCAATGATAACTTTACCCTCTTGCAAGAAAGCGTCGGTATGCTTAATAATCACTTCAGTTTGCTATTCAAGTGGAATGAATCTTGAGAAAACTTAAACGTTAGTCGTAATATACGAGGCACCACCCGCTTGCAACGAAAGTCTAGGATCAATAAACCTTGTAAATCGAAGCCGAAAAATAAAGAAACAATTAAAAGTGCAAACCTGTCGTCTTCTTTGTCTCAATTTTCCCCATTTACCACAGAGGGCTCATTCTATCGATTAAATTTCTCAAAAGCTGGGTGATAGGGTGGGGCGTTTCCGTGATATTTAAACGATTTTTGTAGTGAATTTTTACTACTTAAAGCCTAGTTTACAGTTCCCGTGCGCAAAAAAAAATCTATGCAAATATTCTCGCATGTCAGAAATAATTGAGGTGAAATGTAAAATTAATTGTTTGCATGATTGGTTTACAGTTTCACGCAAAAAAAAAACTATGCTGTCATGGAATGTCATGCAAAACAATGGACCGGCAATTGATTTGCATGCGAAAAAAAAGTGTGGTGAATAAAATATTTTGTTTTTTTTTGATGGTCGGCTTATACTTCCGAAAAAAAAATATATTCACCTCAAGGCATTATTTGCATGCAAATGGTTTTCGCATCGAAAAATAACTATTTTCCATTTTAAGGCCTATAGCTTGTCAATTAAGGGTAAATTAATGACTCAATGGGTGGTTTAGGCCAAATCAAACGTTTTTCGCCTTGAATATTATTCAACTTGGTTCGCAGAATAGGTGGAAAATCGTTTTGAAAATTTTGATTTTTTTTTTCGCATCGGAACTGTAAACTATGCTTAAAATACAATGGTTGTGGAAATGTATATCGATCCATAATTAATAACCACACAACCCTGCACTACTTTATGCACAGAATGATGTCAAAGTGACCTTTTTCGCCACAATAAGTTCGACATTCAAATTAAATGTCAACCCACCTACAAAAGTTTTCCCTCAAAAAATTCCCGGAATTTAATCATTGTATACCTATACTCGAATCACCTAAGGAGTTGGTAATAAAGAAATCAATTCAATGTTTGGTATTCAAAAAGAAAAAGTTGATATAAATTGAATTATATTGACAGAGAATGTTGTTTCTATTGAACTAAACAGAAGAACTAGTTAAAGCGATTTCATGAAATTATATTTGTTTGTTCCCAAACTGCACTCGAGTTGCACAAAATAAAGTGAAACCCCTCTATACCTATTGGTAAACGTATTTCAAACACAGATTTTCTTTGATAATTTATTTTTACTTCTATTTTAACACATGCAATTGATGGGTACAGAGGAAAAACTTGAATTGATCCCGAGAAAAATGAAGTTGTAAATGTATTAATAAAATAATGGCTAGGTAATTCAAAGAAAAATAAATAAAACAATTTTTTTTTTTTGACCACGAAGTACTTTAGTAAGCAAACATAATATTGGGGCATATTCATAGATGTTGTCTTAGCTGTTGCTAGCTAAAACTGGAGTTTTTCTAATGAAATTCCCATAGGATAAACTCAAGTTTTTCCTAGCAACAGCTTAGCTAACATCTATGAATATGCCCCATTGGTTTTAACATCTTGAATTTTTTTAGCAAGACACGCTGACATGAGTCAAAAGGACCTTCGACGTTTTAACCAAAATTTCGAATTTTTTTAATTGAAATTTTCTTCTGAAAGAACCGGACATGATAATTAGAAACGGCTTTTTGCTTTTTATTAAGACACCTCTAGATTTTCAAAATAGAGTTTGAAAATAAAATAATTTTCACAAGCGTGACATTGGACCGTTTTTTCAATTCAATTTGTTAGACAGGACTTCGACCAGATGTAGTTAGAATAACAAAATTTTTTTTGTTTTAATTATTATTATAAAAAAAATCGCATATTTGTAACTTTTACGGCTAAAAAACAGTTTTGCGAAGCGTGAAGTTAGCACCGCCATTTTCGATTTTCAAAAAAAAAAGTTGTGCTGTATTGTACTCAACTTGTGCTGCCTTGTGCCGTAAATATTTTTAAGAAATTTGCAAATTTGCAAATTTTACGGATGAAATTTTTTTTAATTTTGCAATTTTGTAAAAAATTAAAGTTGTGCTGTTTTCTGCGCTATTTGTACTGCCATATTCCGAAGAGAAAACAAAAAAATTCCCATATTTGTAACTTTTACGGCCAAGAAGCAGTTTTGCGAAGCGTGAAGTTAGCACCGCCATTTTCGATTTTCAAAAAAAAAAAGTTGTGCTGTATTGTGCTCAACTTGTGCTGCCTTGTGCCATAAATATTTTTAAGAAATTTGCAAATTTGCAAATTTTACGGATGAACATTTTTGTGCTGTTTTCTACGCTATTTGTACTGCCATATTCCGAAGAGAAAACAAAAAAATTCCCATATTTGTAACTTTTACGGCCAAAAAGCAGTTTTGCGAAGCGTGAAGTTAGCACCGCCATTTGCGATTTTCAAAAAAAAAAGTTGTGCTGTATTGTGCTCAACTTGTGCTGCCTTGTGCCGTAAATATTTTCATAAAATTTGCAAATTTGCAAATTTTACGAATGAAATTTTTGCGAAATTTCAAAGTTTCTTAAAAAAAAATAGTTGCGCTGCATAGTGCACAAAAAATTCTACTGAGAACCAAAAAAACAAAATAAAAATATGCATAATTGCATTTATTATGGCTGAAACTAAACTTTGCGAAGGGCTGTAGCCTGAAGCTAGCACCGCCATTTTCGATTTTCAAAAAAAAAAGTTGTGCTGTATTGTGCTTAACTTGTGCTGGCTTGTGCCGTTAATATTTTTAAAAAATTCGCAAGTTTGCAAATTTTACGAATGAAATTTTTACGAAATCTCAAAATTTCGTAAAAAAAAAGTTGTTCTGCATTATTCTCAAAAAATGATACTAAGAACCAAAAAGAAAAAAACTAAAATTCGCATAATTGCATCTATTATGGCCAAAACTAAACTTTGCGAAGGGCGGTAGCGTGAAGTTAGCACCGCCATTTTCGATTTTCAAAAAAAAAAAAGTTGTGCTGTATTGTGCTCAACTTGTGCTGGCTTGTGCCGTAAATATTTTTGAAAAATTTGCAAGTTTGAAAATTTTACGAATGAAATTTTTGCGAAATCTCAAAATTTCGTAAAAAAAAAGTTGTTCTGCATTGGGCTCAAGAAATGATACTAAGAACCAAAAAGAAAAAAACAAAAATTCGCATGATTGCATTTATTATGGCCAAAACTAAACTTTACGAAGGGCGGTAGCGTGAAGTTAGCACCGCCATTTTCGATTTTCAAAAAAAAAAAAGTGCTGTATTGTGCTCAACTTGTGCTGCCTTGTGCCATAAATATTTTTAAGAAATTTGCAAATTTGCAAATTTTACGGATGAAAAATTTTCAAATTTTGCAATTTTGTAAAAAATTAAAGTTGTGCTGTTTTCTGCGCTATTTGTACTGCCATATTGCGAAGAGAAAACAAAAAAATTCCCATATTTGTAACTTTTAAGGCCAAAAAGCAGTTTTGCGAAGCGTGAAGTTAGCACCGCCATTTTCGATTTTCAAAAAAAAAAAGTTGTGCTGTATTGTGCTCAACTTGTGCTGCCTTGTGCCGTTAATATTTTTAAGAAATTTGCAAATTTGCAAATTTTACGGATGAAAAAAAGTTGTGCTGTATTGTGCTCAACTTGTGCTGCCTTGTGCCGTTAATATTTTTAAGAAATTTGCAAATTTGCAAATTTTACGGATGAAAATTTTTCAAATTTTGCAATTTTGTAAAAAATTAAAGTTGTGCTGTTTTCTGCGCTATTTGTATTGCCATATTCCGAAGAGAAAACAAAAAAATTCCCATATTTGTAACTTTTACGGCCAAGAAGCAGTTTTGCGAAGCGTGAAGTTAGCACCGCCATTTTCGATTTTCAAAAAAAAAAAGTTGTGCAGTATTGTGCTCAACTTGTGCTGCCTTGTGCCATAAATATTTTAAAGAAATTTGCAAATTTGCAAATTTTACGGATGAAATTTTTTTTAATTTTGCAATTTTGTCAAAAATTAAAGTTGTGCTGTTTTCTGCGCTATTTGTACTGCCATATTCCGAAGAGAAAACAAAAACATTCCCATATTTGTAACTTTTACGGCCAAAAAGCAGTTTTGCGAAGCGTGAAGTTAGCACCGCCATTTTCGATTTTCAAGAAAAAAAGTTGTGCTGTATTGTGCTCAACTTGTGCTGCCTTGTGCCGTAAATATTTTTAAGAAATTTTCAAAATTGCAAATTTCTATGGATGAAAATTTTTCAAATTTTGCAATTTATATAAATTAAAGTTGTACTAATTTTTGCTCAATTTGTGCTGCCATGTTCCAAAAAAATCGCATATTTGTAACTTTTACTACCAAAAAACAGTTTTGCAAAGCTATTTTGTGCCCAATTTGCATTCCCATGTACATATTTTCGCCAAAAATAGATTTTTGCTGCGTTAAGTAAGCAGAGTATTCAATTTAAAAAAAAAGAAAACAAATGATAAATTTTCATCTTTTCCGTTTTTTTATTATAGTTTATTAAAAATTGTGTAGAGAAAATTAAATGGCTTCTCATGGTTCCCTAGCCAAGTAATATAGAAATACTTTGGTTTCAGTTCAATATTTCAGTTTCCGGTTTCCACTTATTTGGGGAACGACACCTACTTTCCGAGGTCTGAAACTCATGCTTATGTTAAGATTACACTATGTTAAACCGTTCTCTTTTCCTTACCCTGAAGCCTGATTCAGAATGCGACGGGAAAACGAGACGAGAGCGTGAAGTGATTCGCTGTCATCTTTTTCTAGTTATTAAATCATTTCGCAATTCCCAATGCGGCGATATTTTTTACAACGAAAACTTTTTTCTTAAAATAAAAAAATAATAAAAATTATCCAAAAAAGGTTTAAAGACAACGGATTAGGAACTACTTTATCTTTTAATTTCAAGTTATTGTATTTTTTCTTTTAAAAAAATACTTCCATTATGTAAATAACTTTGTCAAAAAAGAAAATCGTCGTCTTGTCGCGTCTTTTTTTTTAATTTTTCAAATTTTTGGCATGACATGACGACGAGAAACGCTTCATTGTGTATATCCTCATATACTTTCATTGTTTGAAATTCGTTTCCTCGTCGTATTGTGAATTAAGGCCTAACTACATTCAATTCACTTTTATACAAAAGTGAAAAAATGTTTTGTCTTTTTTCAATAAACTACACAATCCTATCTTTTATCTCAAGTTTTACAAAAGTAAAAGTTAGAGCGTTCCTATATCCACTCTATAGTATTCTCATGAAACACGATTTTGTAGGTTGACATTTGGTCGATAGGTTCGCTGTGATCGCCTTACCGAGATCCCTTAACAAAAATTAGGATTACATTTGGACGCATAGATGGCCACGAGCTTTTTTTCTTCATGAGAATACTATTGGCGAATGGAGTCACGGCACCTAGCAGTCAGCACGTGAACCCTATGTGGGGGATACATTTTTTTTCATTTTGACATTCAATGTATTTCCCATAAGAGAAAACCAAAAAAAGTCTGAAAAACATTACTTTTGCTAATTAATTTTCTATGAACACGTATTTATTTTATAGTTGCAATAGAAAAAGAATGTATGTGAGTTAGTTAATCAAGAAGAATATGTATCAAAACTTATGTATAACTTCCTATATTTTGCAGATGAAAAATGTAAACAAACCTGTATTGTTGTTGTTGCTTTCCAAAATGGATTCATTTCGTAAGCAAAATTGGTGTCACGTGCGTAGTCAGGGAAGGGGTTTGATAGACAAGAGTCAATTATGAAGATTTTTATATTATATATTTTACTACTGTTTTCTAATAAGTAAAAGCTTACGTCACCGAAACTTTGCAGTAATGTTTTTATGAAGATGTAGGTATAAAGTATTTCTATATATTTATGTATTGCGTTTGTGAATTTTTATTCTTGAGAAAAAAGGGGTACAAATATTTGTACACTGTTTGTGCAACAGGTCAATACAATATATTTGGTGTTTAGAAACTAGCGAAGCTCATGGGGTCAATAACACCCTTTATTGAATAAATAAAATTTTGCATTTAATTTTTTACAATTCTTACTTTCAAAATATGTACCCTCCAAAAAACATCAGGAAATAATAACACTTCAATCGTGCCTGCGTCTTTTGTTAATGCCGCATTTACACGATTGGAGAACTGGCAATATAATGACCAAAACAATAACAGAAGAATGGACAAATTCATTATTTTTGTCATTATACCGGCAGCTTTTCACCAGTCGTGTAAATTCGGTATAACGAAGAAGCATTTAAAATATTTACATACTTCCAAACCAAAAAATTCTGTACGTAGGTAAAAATACTTAAACATTTTTCTTTTTGTAATTAAATTGGTAAATATATATGCAAGAAATTTTCAATCCAAACAAAACATGACATGTATTTGAAAATCTTCATTTTCAATACAAACATAATTAACAAAGAAAAAAAAACTGTTCATGTTTTAAATAATCTTGGCTACGTCTCTGCGCTGCTTTTTTCTCAAACGAGTATTGGTGTTGTTGTTTCTCGTTGTAGAGGTAGTTTGTTTACATTTTTCATCTTAAATTTAAAGCATTTGAGGCGTCAGTTTTTATTTATTTTTTGCTAGATTTGTAAACTAACATGTTTTGTTATTCTATTGCAATCATAAAGGTTGTATCCGTTTATATAAAAGTTATTAGAAAAAGTAACATGAATATGACTCTCTTTTGCTTTTCTCTTATGGGAAATACATTGGACGTCAAATTGGAAAAAATTGTATCCCCCAGATAGGGTTCATGTGCTGAAATGCAGGTGGTGTGGAAAGCAACTTACCAGGTGTCAATAGAATTTATATACAATGGTTAGGCCTTAACTTTTACTTTTGCAAAAAAGTGAAACACAAAACTGACCAAAACGAAACTGACCCATAGATGTCCCTCACATCGACAATAGTTGCTGAACTAGCCTATTCCGTGGTTGAATGCATTCAGCTCAACCCAAATTTCATACTCTTTTTCGCAGGAAGGTGTCGCTTGCATATATTTGTATTTTTCCCTTTTGTACAAAAGTGAAATGAATGTAGTTAGGCCTTTAGGCTTGAGGCCACGCGAGTGAGTTTATTCACCAGTGAGTTTGGTACATACATTAGCTGCGTTTTTTTGTATGTCCATATGGAGTTTGGCGAAAAAAACAACATCGGGACATTTCAACATTTGTCTTGGTCTGCCATTTTGTTCTGAACTATCTTACCAACAAACATTTGACATTTCTATACAAATTATCGATACACAATGAAAGTGGTAGTCTGGCAGTACCGTTTTTATCGGGACAAAAGTTAACTCCAGTTAATTATCTGGACTTAGCTAACTCTATATGGACATAGTTGTTGTTGTATTTAACATGTAAATAGTTTTGCTTTGTTGTCGTTTTTTTCACACAATTTTATTTGGACATGCAAAAAAACACAGCTATTAATTGTCAAATCACTCGCTTCTCAACTAGCTTCAAAAAAGGTAAGCCAGTAGTTGACAAGCGGTTTGGAAAAGTTTCTATGTATTAATAACTCGCTAGTATGGTTACAGCAGTTGTATTTTACTCATGAAAATTCAAAAAGAGTCAGATGCAAGGAATCATAATGTGGTTTTCCATTCAACCATTTCAGATTTGGTGGTAATAGCCATTCCACACTATCCCACCGAGTATTAACACATGTTAAAAAAGTGTGAAGAAAATCATGTATAATAGTGTGGAAACAAAATATGAAATTTCATCACACGCAAATTGACAGCGTATCCGACACGATTTGACATGTGTCTATACCTGAAAATATTTAGGATCGGTTCTAAAACCATCACACATTCTATTCCACTTGCGCGTTTGAGGTGATGGTGAAACTGATTTGTTTTGATGCAAGTGTGAAGCAAAATATGAAAATTGTTTTCATCACACAAATTTGGCAGTCGTATGAAATTCCTTCCCACTTTATTGTGACATGTGTTAATACTTTGTGGGATAGTGTAGAGGCACTTTAATAGTGTGGAAACAAAATATGAAATTTCATCACACACAAATTGACCGCGCATCAGACACGATTGGACATGTGCTTATGCATTTTTGAAAATATTTACGGCACAAGGCAGCACAAGTTGAGCACAATACAGCACGACTTTTTTTTTGAAAATCGAAAATGGCGGTGCTAACTTCACGCTTCGCAAAACTGCTTTTTGGCCGTAAAAGTTACAAATATGAGAATTTTTTCGTTTTCTCTTCGGAATATGGCAGCACAAATAGCGCAGAAAACAGCAAAACTTTAATTTTTTACAAAATTGCAAAATTTGAAAAATTTTCATCCGTAAAATTTGCAAATTTGCAAATTTCTTAAAAATATTTATGGCACAAGGCAGCACAAGTTGAGCACAATACAGCACAACTTTTTTTTTTTGAAAATCGAAAATGGCGGTGCTAACTTCACGCTTCGCAAAACTGCTTCTTGGCCGTAAAAGTTACAAATATGGGAATTTTTTTGTTTTCTCTTCGGAATATGGCAATACAAATAGCGCAGAAAACAGCACAACTTTAATTTTTTACAAAATTGCAAAATTAAAAAAAATTTCATCCGTAAAATTTGCAAATTTGCAAATTTGCAAATTTCTTAAAAATATTTACGACACAAGGCAGCACAAGTTGAGCACAATACAGCACATTTTTTTTTTGAAAATCGAAAATGGCGGTGCTAACTTCACGCTTCGCAAAACTGCTTTTTGGCCGTAAAAGTTACAAATATGGGAATTTTTTTGTTTTCTCTTCGGAATATGGCAGTACAAATAGCGCAGAAAACAGCAAAACTTTAATTTTTTACAAAATTGCAAAATTAAAAAAATTTCATCCGTAAAATTTGCAAATTTGCAAATTTCTTAAAAATATTTACGGCACAAGTTGAGCACAATACAACACAACTTTTTTTTTTGAAAATCGAAAATAGCGGTGCTAACTTCACGCTTCGCAAAACTGCTTTTTGGCCGTAAAAGTTACAAATATGGGAATGTTTTTGTTTTCTCTTCGGAATATGGCAGTACTAATAGCGCAGAAAACAGCACAACTTTAATTTTTGACAAAATTGCTAAATTAAAAAAATTTTCATCCGTAAAATTTGCAAATTTGCAAATTTCATAAAAATATTTACGGCACAAGGCAGCACAAGTTGAGCACAATACAGCACGACTTTTTTTTTTGAAAATCGAAAATGGCGGTGCTAACTTCACGCTTCGCAAAACTGCTTTTTGGCCGTAAAAGTTACAAATATGATAATTTTTTTGTTTTCTCTTCGGAATATGGCAGCACAAATAGCGCAGAAAACAGCACAACTTTAATTTTTACAAAATTGCAAAATTTGAAAAATTTTCATCCGTAAAATTTGCAAATTTGCAAATTTCTTAAAAATATTTATGGCACAAGGCAGCACAAGTTGAGCACAATACAGCACAACTTTTTTTTTTGAAAATCGAAAATGGCGGTGCTAACTTCACGCTTTGCAAAACTGCTTCTTGGCCGTAAAAGTTACAAATATGGGAAGTTTTTTGTTTTCTCTTCGGAATATGGCAATACAAATAGCGCAGAAAACAGCACAACTTTAATTTTTTACAAAATTGCAAAATTAAAAAAAATTTCATCCGTAAAATTTGCAAATTTGCAAATTTCTTAAAAATATTTACGACACAAGGCAGCACAAGTTGAGCACAATACAGCACATTTTTTTTTTTGAAAATCGAAAATGGCGGTGCTAACTTCACGCTTCGCAAAACTGCTTTTTGGCCGTAAAAGTTACAAATATGGGAATTTTTTTGTTTTCTCTTCGGAATATGGCAGTACAAATAGCGCAGAAAACAGCAAAACTTTAATTTTTTACAAAATTGCAAAATTAAAAAAATTTCATCCGTAAAATTTGCAAATTTGCAAATTTCTTAAAAATATTTACGGCACAAGTTGAGCACAATACAACACAACTTTTTTTTTTTTAAATCGAAAATGGCGGTGCTAACTTCACGCTTCGCAAAACTGCTTTTTGGCCGTAAAAGTTACAAATATGAGAATTTTTTTGTTTTCTCTTCGGAATATGGCAGCACAAATAGCGCAGAAAACAGCACAACTTTAATTTTTTACAAAATTGCAAAATTTGAAAAATTTTCATCCGTAAAATTTGCAAATTTGCAAATTTCTTAAAAATATTTATGGCACAAGGCAGCACAAGTTGAGCACAATACAGCACAACTTTTTTTTTTTGAAAATCGAAAATGGCGGTGCTAACTTCACGCTTCGCAAAACTGCTTCTTGGCCGTAAAAGTTACAAATATGGGAATTTTTTTGTTTTCTCTTCGAAATATGGCAATACAAATAGCGCAGAAAACAGCACAACTTTAATTTTTTACAAAATTGCAAAATTAAAAAAAATTTCATCCGTAAAAATTTGCGAATTTGCAAATTTCTTAAAAATATTTACGACACAAGGCAGCACAAGTTGAGCACAATACAGCACATTTTTTTTTTGAAAATCGAAAATGGCGGTGCTAACTTCACGCTTCGCAAAACTGCTTTTTGGCCGTAAAAGTTACAAATATGGGTATTTTTTTTTTCTCTTCGGAATATGGCAGTACAAATAGCGCAGAAAACAGCACAACTTTAATTTTTTACAAAATTGCAAAATTAAAAAAATTTCATCCGTAAAATTTGCAAATTTGCAAATTTCTTAAAAATATTTACGGCACAAGTTGAGCACAATACAACACAACTTTTTTTTTTTGAAAATCGAAAATGGCGGTGCTAACTTCACGCTTCGCAAAACTGCTTTTTGGCCGTAAAAGTTACAAATAAGCGATTTTTTTTTCTCTTCGGAATATGGCAGCAAAAACTGAGCCCGAAATAGCACATGTTAGTTTTTAAGAAAAATGTAAAACTTAAAAAAAAAAAATTTTAATTCGTTTTTAGTATAAAAGTCACAAAAATGCGAATTTTTTTTTATCTTTTTGGAATATGGTTGCACAAATCGCGCACAAAACAGCACAACTTTCATTTTTTAGTAATTATGAGATTTCGCAAAAATTTAATTCGTAAAATTTGCAAACTTGCGAATTTTTCAAAAATATTTACGGCACAAGCCAGCACAAGTTGAGCACAGTACAGGACAATTTTTTTTTCGAAAATCAAAAATGGCGGTGCTAACTTCACGCTACAGCCCTTCGCAAAGCTTAGTTTCGGCCATAATAAATGCAATTATGCATATTTTATTTTGTTTTTTTGGTTCTCAGTAGAATTTTTTGTGCACTATGCAGCGCAACTATTTTTTTTTTAAGAAACTTTGAAATTTCGCAAAAATTTCATTCGTAAAATTTGCAAATTTGCAAATTTTTTGAAATTATTTACGGCACAAGGCAGCACAAGTTGAGCATAATACAGCACAATTTTTTTTTTTGAAAATCGAAAATGGCGGTGCTAACTTCACGCTTCGCAAAACTGTTTTTTAGCCGTAAAAGTTACAAATATGCGATTTTTTTTTTATCTCTTCGGAATATGGCAGCACAAACTGAGCTCGAAATAGCACATGTTAGTTTTTAAGAAAAATGTTAAACTCAAAAAAAAATTATTAATTCGTTTTTGGTATAAAAGTCACAAAAATGCGAATTTTTTTTTTATCTTTTTGGAATATGGTTGCACAAATTGCGCACAAAACAGCACAACTTTCATTTTTTAGTAATTATGAAATTTCGCAAAAATTTCATTCGTAAAATTTGCAAACTTGCGAATTTTTTAAAAATATTTACGGCACAAGCCAGCACAAGTTGAGCACAATACAGCACAACTTTTTTTTTGAAAATCGAAAATGGCGGTGCTAACTTCACGCTACCGCCCTTCGCAAAGTTTAGTTTTGGCCATAATAGATGCAATTTTGCGAATTTTTGTTTTTTTCTTTTTGGTTCTTAGTATCATTTTTTGAGCACAATGCACAACAACTTTTTTTTTACGAAATTTTGAGATTTCGCAAAAATTTCATTCGTAAAATTTACAAACTTGCGAATTTTTCAAAAATATTTACGGCACAAGCCAGCACAAGTTGAGCACAGTACAGCACAATTTTTTTTTTCGAAAATCAAAAATGGCGGTGCTAACTTCACGCTAAAGAAAATGGGTACCCTCTAAAAACCAAACCCTTAGTACGATTTTTTTTTTAAATACGGCACATAGCAGCACAAGTTGGGCACATTACAACACAACCTTTTTTTTTGAAAATCGAAAACGGCGGTGCTAACTTCACGCACATGGTCTATTCACTAGTTTTTTTAATATCGCTTTATTTAATTTTTGGAGCAAACAAAATACTCTTGGCAAAACGTTTTTTTAAAAAGTGTACTATTTTTCGAGCTTTCAAAATCCTATGTGAAGAGAGCTATACTACCTACATCCGATAGTACTCATACAAATCTATAATAGTCCAGTAACTATATACATTAGACCTTGCGTCAAATCCGGTAGTTCTGATTTTTTGCTGAGTTGTTTATGATGTTGGCCTAGTAATAAATCCGATTTGTCCACCTCCATTTTTCGGGTTTTTTTCACTTATTGGACATTTTAACCATTACGCCTCTGTTTCCGAATAAAACATTGCTCTACGATTTCAACCTTACTAAATTTGCTTCAATTTGAGTCCAAAGCCAAACAAATATATTGGATGGGGGGTATATATCCCCCCATTCAGGCGGGAGGGGCAATTTAAGAAAAGTTGACTTCAAATAGAAAAATAACTTTAAAAAAACAATGGTAATATCTGGACGGAAATCCTTTACTCATCTTAAAGCCAGAAATCCATTATTTAATTTATTTTGAAATAAAGTTTTTTTAGTTGATAGTTTTTGAAACATTTGCTTTCAAACTCAAAATTTTGAGAAAAAGACGATTTTTTTTTTTTTTGTTTTTTATGGTATTATGTACTATTTTTGTTTTTGATTTTCAATTCACTTATTAATTTTTAGTTAAAAACTGAAAACCAAATGCTAAAATGACTTCTAGTTTTTGAGAAAACTGAAATTAACATGATCAACTTCACTGTTTTCAGTCTAGTATCCTTTTTCTTCGGGGTGGGAGGGCTCTGCCTCAGGTCCGGTAGTTCTGATTTTTAGATGAGTTGTTTATGATGTTGGCCTTAGCAATAATCCAAGTTTTCGACCTCGAGCGCCGAACGTAACTTTGTGAGATATGCATAAAACCGAGAAATTTTCGCGGTTCTTTTCAGTTATTGGCTATTTTAACCTTTAAGGCCTGGTTTACGATTATAACTAAGTTAATAATTAAATGGGCTTCAATTTGAGCTAAAAATCAATTCAAATTTTGAAATTTTTCATCAAATTTTGAATTTAGAATGCTGCAAATCGAATTGAAGGGGGGCTTATTCACACCTTGTGTGAAATCGTTTGCCCCTTTTCAATGATTTTTTTAAACTGTGTAGCGTTTTATGTTGACTTTATTTTAAGATCTTAATCATGAAGATTGGATTAGTAGAAACGGAGTTATGATTTTTTAATGTCAACCATATAAAACTCGAAGTAAAACTAAAATGTATTTGATTGCCGACCAGTACCCACGACCCACCAGTGAGTTATCTGAAGCGAATGTTTTAGTTCGAGTTTTATATGGTTGACTTTAAACATTAACAGCCAAATTAAAAAACGCGGAATAGCAAAGGGTTAGCCTTATTCCATGTATTAAGTGCAAAATGTTACTAATAAAACAAAATTTCTGCTATGTGACGTTTACTATGCTAAACCACCGAAGCAGATGGTTAAGCGAAGGAATAAGCAGCAGACTCTTTTTTTTATTGGTGTTGGTATCAGAAGATTTACCTTTTCAATAACAATTTTTTTCTATGCACAATGATTTCACTATGTTCTGAAGAATATAAAGCAAAAGGTTATTTATAATGGTTTGGTTTATTTTTATGAGCTTACTTTGTCTTTGGTGCTCCAACTCTCGCTTCTTTTTCTTTTTTAATTAAATTTACCAAAATACCTATTAATAATTTAGATAGACATAAACAAGAAAACTCTTAGGTGTGTTTGTTTACTTGAAGTTTTAAGATGTCAAAACCCATACGGAAAAAACCCAAGCTTCCGAAACTTGGTACAAATTTCAAGATACTTAACAGGCCTTGTACGGTAAACGTCACTTTACTATTCCACGAATTTAAATTTTTTTTTAATGAGAAATTTTAACCCGTGGCTTAACTCTTATTCCGTGGTTTAGTAAAATCATGGAATAAAGGTAGAATAAGCGTTTTTTATTAATAGCGCTGTAAACGTGTTAATTTTTAGAATTTGAATGAGTTTGATTTACTTAATGGGAATAATAATCCTGGAGGCGACTGTTATAGATTATCTATCACAACGCAGCTTTTGAAAAAGCTACTACTTGTTCGATTGGTCATAAAATAATCAGTATCGGTACCAATTATGTAATCATCCTATATAAATAAAATGTAGTGACCTTGTGTTGGTGGTTGGATGTTGTAGAAACTGGGGTCCCCGAGCTATATCTTTTCCTACACATCAAGTGCTTACAATACCTCCAAGTTGGTAGTCGTCGGATACTGGTCCGACCGATGAAGATGAGGAGTCTTACAAGGAGGAGTTTTATGACCTCCTGGACGTAGCCTACGGAGCCTGTCTGGAGTCGTGCTTGTAGACTTAAATGCTAAAGTCGGAAAGGAAAACATCTTTGGTGGATTAGTTGGAAAGCACAGCTTCCACGAAACGACAACAGATAACGGATTCCGATTGTGCAAACATGACCACTTTCTTGTTGTGACAAAGTTCAGAGCCCGACTGTCCAACGAAAAAAACGAAGACCACCCAAAGGAAGAAATTCAACATTGCATGCCTTAGCACATCTGAGAAAGCCATGAGACTACAGTGAACAATTGGTCGGGAAACTCTCTGTCGTACCACCAGCCACAAGCGTCAACAACCAGTCGAGTCAGTATCGCGATATCATTAGGGAGTCAGCCGTGATCATCATAGGCTATCAACCACCCAGAAAAAAGAACCCGTGGCATGATGATGAATGCGCGGTATTGAAGCAGAAGACGGAAAATGCACGAATGCAAATGCTGCAACAGAAAAAAAGAGCAGCAAGAGAGGAGTACCGTGAAAAGAGAAGGAAAGAGGTACAAACCATGCGTAGAAAGAAAAGAGCATCTGCAGCCTCTCCGCTCAAAAATCTTGAAGAGTCTAGCACCGCCGCCTACACCCGCACCGGTTCTACAAACCAGCTAAGCAACTGGCATCTGGTTATAAGACTGGCACACATAAGCTCTTCGAAACAGCGAAGATAACCTAGTCACCGAAGCACAGGGAATTGTAGACGTGTATAAGCAGCAACTGCTTAATGGGCATTATGTAGAGTAGGCAAAACGAGGACAAAGAAGCATGAGACCAGTCAATGAAGATCCAGTCCCAATACCCAGTACTGAAGAGGTTAAGAAAGCCATCCACAAGCTTAAGAACAACAAATCCGCCGGCTCGGATGGCCTACCTGCGGAACTCTTCAAGTATGGAGGAGATATTCTGGTAGGGTGCATCACCAGCTCATCAACCAAGTGTAGGAGGAGGAAAATGTGCCCGACGACTGGTCTATATGTCCAATCTACAAAAAAAGCAATCCTATGTCCTGCAAGAACTACAGAGGCATAACCCTTTTTAATGTTGCCTACAAGATCCTATCCAATGTACAATGTGAGCGGCTAAAACCTTTCTGCAACACTATGATCGGCACGTACCAGTGTGGTTTCAGGCCAGGTAGATCAACGATCGACCAAATATTCTAGCATATGTCGCCAAGTCTATTTGCGATGTCGAAACTCGGGATCCCGATTAAACTGAAACAGCTATGCCGCATGACGTTACAAAATACGCGGTGCAATGTGCAAATTGGTAGCAGCTCATCCGAGATAATTCAGATGTGTACAGGGTTCAGACAAGGAGATGTGCTATCATGTGATTTCTTCAGCCTAGTCCTGAAGCAGAAAGTGCGCAAGAGTGGTGTTAACATGGAAGGTACTATTTTCAATAGGTCTTCTCAACCGCTTGGCTATGTGGATGACATCGACATCATCGGCCGCTCCAAGATAGCTGTACTTGAAGCATTCACAGCTATTGATGGACAAGCGAAACGCGTTGGTCTTGAAGTGAATGAGGGCAATCCAAAGTATATACTATTAACAAACAAAGCCTTATCTGTCCATTGCCTAGGACAAAACGTCACTGTTGGTTGTTGGTAGCAGTAATTTTGAGGTAATCAAGGAGTTCACCTACCTCGGAACAAACATCAATTCCACGAACGACACCTTAGTGGAAATCCGACGAAGAATTACCCTAGCAAACCGCTGCTACTACGGTTTGGCCAAACAAATGGGTTCAAAACTGCTTTCTCGAAAGACAAAGTGCACGCTATACAAAACGCTAATTTTACTAGTTCTACTCTACGGCGCCGAGTGCTGGACGATAAGTAAAAAGGAGAATTGATACTGGGCACTTTCGAGAGAAAAATTTTTCGGTGGATATTTGGTCCTTTATTCGAAGAGGGTGATTGGAGGAGAAAAGATTCAATCGTGAATTGTACGAGCTGTACCAAGATGTAGATGTAGTCCCAAGAGCCAAAACACGTCGCCTACACTGGCTTGGCCACATCGAGCGAATGGACAACAACGTTCTAGCCAAGAAAATCTTCGAATCCCAGTCCGCAGGTTCGAGACGACCAGGAGTACCGAACCTCCACTTCAGGGACCAGGCGGTCACAGACGCAAGAGCGATTGGTCTCGACGACTGGTGGGAGCGTGCGAGAGTTCGTAACCGATGCAAGACCGCAATATCTCAGAGACCCTTCATGGATCGGGAGCCGGATAAGTTAGTAAATAGTAATGACCTTATGTTACGGTTCACATTTCAAAAGGCACAACCATCGAATAGTTAAAGTATCAATTGAAAAAAGGAAGCTAAATAGGTACATATACGAAATAAAGTAACATTGTTTGAAGCAATCTTTGACATTGTACATGACATAAGCATGGACATCTATGGGGCCGCTGTTTTAGAAAATTGAATCAAAATCTAGCTGGTTGTAATTATTAAAAATTTTAATTCATTAATTTTTTGATACTTAATTTCACCCGCTAGCGTAAAAAATCGGGAAAATAACAAATACTCGTCCTTAAAAAATAATCCTTCGCAATTCATCATTTTTGAAATGTTTTTAAAACTCTTACAAATTACATCCTTAACCTTATATGCACTTAATAGAGCGTGAAATCTAATGAATGAGATTATGTACGAATAATAAATACTTAGTTGATTGCATTCTTTATATGCATAACTTATTTAAAAATGTATTGCTCTGTCAGCTCTATGTAAAATTGTAAACTCATTTGGAATGGGTAAAATTGTGTTTCTGGTTTCATGCAGTGAATTAACGGGTGGCGGCAGCGGTAGCTTTTTTTTAGTTTTTCGAAGGAATATTTTAAATTATTGTATGTGTGTCTGTAAGTGTGTGTGTGTGATGGCGAATGAGCTGCAGCCAGACGCAATTTATATGCAAATTAAATGGGTTTTTGTACATGCACCCAGTTGCCTCTAATGTTAAAAAAAAAGAAAAAAAAACTTAATCCCGGTCTCAAGACTATGGATATAACTTAAGATACCTTCGTGGATGACACTCGAGATCTTTATATTTGTTTCACAAACACATGCCAGCTCAGCTCCAGTTCCATATTGATACCAAATAAAAGAGTGTCCCCAACCCGGTGCCAGTGCCGGTGCCGGTGCTGATGGTGCCGGTATATATCTTAGGGTATAATTCTGCCATTCAAATGAAATGACCTTTTTCTGTGTAACGAAATCATTTACTGTCGCTCACAGATGCTTGGCACCTTGGCAAATAAGGATTTTAAAAGCCTCCTTTGGTTTTTATTGATACTGGCTTTGGCTTCTCTCTGAGCACTTTGTATGCAAATTTTTATGTGTTAAATGCATTTGAGAGGATAGCGCCAACAGATTTTTGTTTTTTTTCCGTTGCTTTCCTTTTCGAAATCGTCGTTATTCTTTGCTGTAAAAGAAAATTAGAGGATTACTGCGGATGTCAGACGAAATTAGATGAATTCGTTTGTAGAAAGTGTGGAATTGCTAAAGTTTCGTATATACAAACGAGTATGTGTGAGTGTGTAAAGCAAGCAGGATTTTGTTTTTATCCATCTAAAGATTGAATGTGTCGTTATCTGCAGGAACGATGTTTTTATGATGTTTTTGTTTGGTAGATAGATAGAAGCGATTGAAAAGTGCGTCCAACTTCAAGCTGGCTGGATGGGGGCTTGTATGCCTGTATCGTATGTATTGGTAGTCTAGAATTTGAAGAAATGTCTACCCCGTCATGACGAGCAAATTCGTAATAAAAGGAGGAAGTTTTGCAAAGGAGATAAGTCTGTTTTTTATTCTTCAAATGGGATTTTAAGAGGAAAGTTTCTGGCTATAATGAGGTACATTATGTACTATAAAGATACCTAGGTACATATTTTTTGGTTTCGCTTTCTCAATTTTATTTACTTATTTAGCTTTTCGGAACTATTAGACGTTAGTGGGCTCTATTAAAGGGGCTTAAGGCTTCCATTACTTCGGTGAATTATTTCAACTATTTCCCCAACTCTTCCCTTCCTTTTCCTAATATCCTGATTCCTCTTCGACTGTTCTAGGTCTAAGTTGGCTGCTCATCTGGCTGCCTGTATGAGCAAAGTTGCTTCACTTAGATGGCAATTCGTAATCATTGCTTTTGGAAAGCGCCTATAGCTAATCCAATGCCATTTACTTCTTTCCCTACATAATGTTATATTATGGCATCAGGTTTCCTGACACGTTCCCATATGAGCTATACTCTTGGAAATCTGTCTTCCCCTCTGGTGAGCTTATTTCATGATTGTGTCTGTGTCAACTTTCAAGTTTTACTCTCGAGAACTTCTTCAGAGCTGCTCGCCGCCTTTTTACTCTGAAATGGATACGCACCTTAAGAGTATGCACATGTGTTTTGAGTTTGGCGCTGTTTGCAGCGATGCGTGCAAATGTGCTGCACATCTGTTTTAGCCATGAGATACCTACGTTTTTGGTGTATGTAAGTATTCGTGAGGATTTTGTCACTTTCGTGGATGCGTTTTAGGAACTTCCGTGTTCCATATCCTTAAACTGGCGAAGCAGTGCCGCAGCCAGGATTTTGTTTTGGGGGGGGGGGGGCTTGCTTCCAAATTTTAGGAGGAATTATATGAACAAAAACTATACATATTCCAATTTATTGATTTTTATTAGTTTTTAAATAGAACATATACTTAAATAATTTGTTTGTACACATTTTTTAGAGCAGAAGACGCCTTGATTTTTTTTTTGACATGACATCAATCACCTTATCTGGATCCACATTAATATCCGAATGAATAGATATCATAGCAAGAGAGCTTAATCTTTCATTCCCCATAACGCTTCGAGATACTGTTTTAATCCTTTTCATAGTTGAAAAGGTTCTTTCAACACTAGCTGTGGTCACTGGAAGCGTGGCCAAAACCGTAAGCAAGAAGTTTATACCTCTAAAGTAAGTCTTGTCACACATATCAAGCAACTTCAAAACCTCGATAGAAAGGTCAATCGACGATATTTTTCCGCACCAACAAATGTACTCATCTTTCACAGCTGATAAAGAAATTGTATTATCAAAGTAACATGTAAGTTTTTCCATTTCGTTCACCCGCTCAATTGCAGCAAAACCTGGAAGAAGAGCTTGAAACGATGGTAGAACGTCTTCGTTGACCATGAATCTGTCCGTAAGATTTTGCATTAACGAATCTATGCAAGGAATCAGTATAGACACTCTAAAATAGGCTTCAGTAGAAGAGGTCTCTGGATTGGAACGCGTTTTTTGTTTAAATGAAGTTCTTGGAGCTCTTAATTCAACTTCAAATAAGTCTTCGGCAAGTTGGGATGCGCATTGAAAAGCCTCTTGTAATGGTTGGGAGTGATGCTGGGAAATCCCTTCTAAGCAGCAGGTGGCACGCTTGTCGACGCACGGCTAATGCTCGCCGGATGGGGGGTATCTTGCTGCTATAACTATCATACAATAATAAAATCTCGTGTCAATGAAAAAAAAAATAAACATACACATATAAGAGACTACTTTTGACCTTAATCCCACTGGTGGTGTTGTATGCTAGCCATAAGGCTAGGTGGCAGCCCTTATCCAATAGCAGCCTTTATGGCTACCTCCATACTGCATTCGCCAAAGTTCATAATGCAGCCCCTCAAATATCTCAACAATGTTATTTTCCCTTATCTCCTAATTCATTTGTATAGCCTTCACCTTCCCCTTTAAATATTCCTCTATTCCCTAGCCATATTTAAATCAAACATAATTATTCATATTTATTTGGTTCGAATTCATTTTCATTTACAGTAAAACCCGGATAAGTGCCTGACCATAAATGCCTAGCTTTAAGAGGTACTTATGCGGGTTAGGCAGCTATGAAAAACCCGCTTTAGTGCACATAAGCACTTATCTCTGTATTTACAAAAATAATAAAAATTAAAACAAAAAAACATTTAATTTTATTTAAAAAATAGGAAAATACATTAGGAACATCAACTGACTAGTATTGATAACTTATTAAAAACCGAACTTTGTATTTAAGAAGTAAAATAATCAGTTATTTTGGTTTGTGTTGCGTTACGGAATCTGATTTTAAGCATTTTTTCTTCAATACGCTCGATTTCACTATCATCCGTGTTGTTATGCTCAAAAAATCTTCTCAAGATCGTCAGCGCTTTTAAAGTTTCGGTGAAGCTGGGCGGTTCTAACTCTTCTTCATTATTTTCAACATCTTCCTCATCTTCTTCCTGGTCTTCATTATTTACTTCTGCTACTATTTCCTCCTCTGATAAAACTCCATAACACTGGATATTGTCATCGCACTGGACATAGTCTTCAAAAATAGTTGGATCTATTGGAACGTCCCATATTTCTTCGACTATGTCTTCACTGCCTTCACTGTCTTCAGCAGAATCTAACTCATGAATCAAAAGGAATCCAGCCTAAAGAAAATAAGAAGAAATCATAATGACAAGATTCTCTAAAAAAAAATATGACTAATTTAGCTAATCTTTAAACATAAGACTTACCTTTCGAAAACAATTTGATATCGCATCACGTTTCACAAGCCACCAAGCTCGTTTGACGTATATAAGGGCGTTAAGAATTGTGATTGATTTGGAAAATTGTTTTATTGTCAAACCATCCTCGATTGCCAGCAATTGTTTTCGGACTATTATTTGACGGTAATAGGCCTTAAAGCAGTGAATTATGCCTTGATCGAGTGGCTGCAAGATCGAAGTGGTGTTTGCTGGTAAGAACTCAATTTTAACATTGTCAGTCTCTAAGTTGTCAATCCTGTGACATGCTGCGTTGTCGACAAAAAGTAAAACCTTTCTGTTTTGTCTTACCATTTCATTATCAAATTCTTTAATCAATTTAGCCCACAAAGAAGACGTCATCCATGCTTTATTTTGGGAATAATAAGGAAGTGGAATGGTTTTTCCTTTGAAGCACCTTGGATTCTTGGGTTTTCCGATGGTAAATACTTTTTTGAATGTTCCATCGGCATTGCAGAGAAAAAGAAGAGTGAGTCGAGTTGTATCAATTTTTCCACCTGTAGGGGTGCTACCCTTTTTTGTTAAAGTACCATTTGGTAAGGCTTTGAAACAAAGGCCACTTTCGTCAGCATTAAAGATGTTACATTGCTCGTACTTGGAAATTAGACTTGGCAAAACTTCTTGGCGATATAGATCAGCTCCTGAAACATCTGCGTCAGCCACCTCACCTTGAATTTTCTTGTATCTTATATTTTCTCTTCGCTTCCAGCGCCAAAGCCAGCCACTTGTTGGCTCAAAGTCTTCATTTAATTTAACAGCAAACTCTTTAGCCTTGTTCATTAGCTGAATTCCACTGATTATTGCATTTTGAGATCGCATTTGATCAAACCATTTAGTAGGAGCTTTCTCCACTTTTTCATTAGAACTCTTTCGCAAACGTTTTCGTTTAGAGTTTTGGTTTGTTTGTGCAGCTTCTTCCAACTTTGTTTTGTTTTTTGCCACTCGATTAATAGTAGAAACATCGCATTTAAATTGTTCAGCAATTTCCTTTCTTCATTTTGTTTTGCTTTCAACCAGGCGGAGGATTTGTAGTTTTTGTTTAATTGAAAGTGAAGTCAGTTTTCGGCCTTTTCCAGGCATTTTTCACAATTCTTATGAATAAAATTTGTAATGAAAATGAAAACAATCATACAGTTAAAACTTAACAACAAAACAAAATTACTTTGACAGTTTAAATTTTGACAGTGACAGCTACCTAGTTAGTCTCCCCCATTGCAGTAGATTAAGATTATTACTTTTTTATATTTGAATTTTAAAGCATGAAACACAAGGAAGCGCTAGATGAAAAGAAGATTTTGTCTTTTTCTGCTGATTTCAATTGTGTACTTAAAAGAATTTTTTTTGGGTAAATTTCAATTTAAGTATACAAAATAAAAGGCAATTAAGCGGGGAAGGTAGTTAAGCGATAGGTACTTATTAGAGGAGTTTTATATGAAAAAATCCTCAAAATGTTGGTTCTAAAAAAAAACAGGTACTTATGCGGGTTAGGCACTTATGCGATAGGCACTTATCCGGGTTTCACTGTATTATATTTTTCTTTTTTCAGAATAAACGTTATACAAAAAAATCATATTCTTAGAACTAACCTATCCTAACATTGAGTTCATTAACCTTTGCATATGATAGTGTACATATTTCTGCAAACTGCATGCTCTATTCCAATTAATGGAATGATCTCTTTAATAATAATTGAAGCTGCAAGCAATTGAGTGATTTACTTTTTACATATACATACATGCATAGTTCTGATTGTTCTGAGAGCAGATTAATCATTATTAAGTTATTATTAAGAGAGTGCGTTTTCTATACGTCACTCCCACACTAATAAAATAAAATCTACCGAAACAAATATTTTGTCACAGATATGACGTATACTTTAAAGAGAAAGATAAACTTAACTATAAATTTGATGATAATGCTGATATGAACATAAAATCTAATGCGATGATGTCAAAAAAAACTATATAAATTTACTTTTTAAATTTTAATAGTAAAAAAAATTAATGAGAAGTAAGTGGAAGAAAAATATTAATAGGTACTCTTACTCACGGTTAAATTTGGCAATGATGTCTATGGAGATCCATCCAACGATGTGCGCACATAACTGTGATGTTGATCTTGATTTGTAGATTTGATGCTAATTAATGGGTTAAGCGTTTATATAAGTAAGCACGCAAATTAATACTTTTTTTTTTATCACTGTCACTTCTTTAGGTAGAATTAGGTATATAGGTATTTTTTTTTTGTAAGATTTTATATAGGTAGATACATTTCGCTTTAAGTATAAGAATATTTTTTTTTAATGAACTCAATGCAAGTTTATGTTTTGTTACACTTTAGTATTTTAAGTATTTTTTTTTTTTTTAATTTAGGAAAAATATTTTAAGATTATAAAAGTAAAGTATGGCACTTAAACTTTTTTCTCTCGTTTTGTTCGTGGGACACGTGGTTTGGTCTTATACAAGATAGTAAGCTTATCTGGCCGCACAAATTTCACACTGGTCGAACCAAGCAGCACAATTTTGATAAGCGCACTGACGGCCTGAAGCTGTTTGGTGATCTTGTGGGTTTTTGAGCAGCGGGGGGAATGACGATATCGAGATGCTATGATGCTCTTACGTCGGACAGACTTTCTTCCTCGAAGGGAAGATGATGCTCCAACTTAATCCGTATTTTATGCAGGTGGATTTCACTATAGTTAATAGTATGATGTGACCACAATGATCAAACCTCACACGTGCACACAGGAGTTATGATGGGGTTGCAAAAATGTTTTGTCAACTCCAATCTTTGCAACGGTGGGCTTACGCTTTAAGGTGCTTGATTTAACTTCTTAGAGAACGGTATGCACTTATTTTTCAGCCAATACGGCAAGTTACAACTAAGCTTATAGAACTTTAATTTTAAGTTTTAGTCTTAAGCGAAATGTTAGTAAAAGCTTGCAGGTTACTCGTGCGTTCTCGGATTTGATATCCGTCCTGACAAATGGTTAAGTTGGAAAGAAAGTTTAGCTCGACGGAAACAGTCATCTTACCGATGTACATTAGCGAGAGTCGAAATTACGAGACGAGTTCAATGTATGTTTTTATTTTTTTTTTCGAATAGAAGAATTTTAAGGGTAGGTGGGCATCTTATTTACCGAGAGGTTACATGATGTTGTTTTTAAAGTGAACTTAATATATTGGAGGTTTTCATAATAAGTACCTATTCTTAGATAAATTTCATCACACTCTCTGAAAAAATCTTCGGCATTATCTCTGATGTTCTTAAAAGAATTCAAAACTTCTTTTGTGCGGTCGATTGCAGAAATGAAATCTAAGGATTTGTTCTGTAGGAAAACTGATAAGGGCAGCGTTAAACAGAGTAGTTTTTCGCATATAATGAGGCTTACTAGGAAATCACTTTTTTGGATCGCTGCCAAAAGTGTTGATGCTTTCGAAGACATCGCTCACGTTCTGCTCGTTATTTCTTCAAGACTTATTGAGATGCATTTGAAAAGCTCTACAAAGGAAACAATACTGTCATGCCTTTCAATGAATCTTGTTTCACAAAGGCGTAGAAGTCGAGTTTTTCGGCTCTCTGGTGCGTGTTTTTTAATGACAGTTTTGAAAGTTATATTTGCATTTGAATGGTTGCGGAAGAAATTAGCTATTTCACTTACTACACCAAGGCAATTGCGAATTTGCAGGAGTTGACATTGCATTAGACAGAGCCAGGTTCAAGCGATGGCTTGCACAGTGTACATACCTAGCGTTTGGATACTGTTGCCTAATCCTGCACTGTACTCCACTTAAGTGACCTGCCATATTTGCGGCTCCATCATATCCTTGGCCAACACAATTCTTCATATTAAGATGTAGTTCTTCACATCGCTGCTGTATGGTTTTTGTCAAATTTTCCGAAGTTTGGTCATCAACAGGAACAAAACCTACAAAATCTTCCCGAAGCATACAACTTTTGGGATCCGTTAAAAAGTCGACATATCGAAGGCATATCGAAAGTTGTTCAGTCCCAGTAATATCCATTGTTTCGTCAGCAAGGATACTGAAGCAACTTGAACTTATAGCCCGTTTAGTTATTTCAGTTGTGACAATATCAGAACATATCTCCAGGATTTAGTTCTGGATATCTGGACTCAAATAGCTTGCGTTTTTAGCACTGATCATGACGTGATTCTTTAAATTGTCGTCTCCAGATTCAATTCTGAACCGCAGGAGAGCCCTTAGCTTACCATCTTTTTTTGAGGGCCAAGTCAAAGATAGAGCTCCACTATCATTGTCACCTCTTAATGGCAGCTCCTGTTCTGCACAAAACAGAATAGTCTGAATAATGGGTCTTATTGCAGCTCTATTTTCTGCTATTGCTTTCGCACGCTGAACATCCAATTGGGTAACAACATCTTTTTGTTTTCCTGCAGCAACGTTTAGGAACGATGTAACAACGAGAACTGAGTTTTTATGATATTGTTGTTGGACATGCTTATTGAAATACTCCTTCGCTTTTTTCCAGTCACGGAAGCCGATAGAAACTAGTTTTCCAAGATTTTGATGCTCCCCTTTCCCAACACCCTGATGAAAAAAAAGGCAGCATGGCTTGCAAAAAACGGCATAATTACTAATTGAGTATGCTAAGCAGGGAAAATTTTCTGTAACCCACTTGTACTGAAAGCTTCTTTTTTGAAATCCATGGACTGTTATTGGGAACTCGTACGGAATTTTGGGAAGCAAGACTGATTCAAGAATATTTTGTTTGATATTATCGTCAAGAGAACTTCTATTCATCATCGCTATATCAAAATTTTCTGCCTGCCACAGCATAGACGAGTGCTGAATTTGAGGTTCGATGGAAGCGGTTTTCTCTGGTTCACATGAACTTGAAGGCTCAGAAATATTCTTATCTGTTCAAAAACATAGATTCAATATTGCAACTAATACTCATTAAATTAGCATAAGGATCTAATTATTTTATGTTCAAAACTCAAATTTAAAAGCCTAATGGACGCTTCTTTTTGTATTTTCATTACTAGAGGCATTTAGGAGCGAGCAATTTAAGTTTGCTCAAGCTAAATTTAACATTTACCAATATATCAAAAAAATAACTTCAGTTTATATACATAATTAGCTTAGCTTTCAATTTTTTAAGGCAGCTCAAAAGAACAAATTTAAAAAATCCGAACTCAATTCTCAAATCGATAGTTGATTCTTATGAGCTATTTGTAAATGTCTTTTTGTTATTTCCAGAACTCCGAACACCGAATTATGCTTTGGCACACTTATAATAATTATTACTATACTAACCTTTTTCAATTCCTTTTTCTACAATTGAATCTGCTACAGTTTCTTCAGAATTAGGGTTTTCCTTACTTGAGCTTTGTTTATCGAAATCTATCAAAATCAAGATAAATAAATTAATTGTACCTACATATGTATGTTAGTCTATTATGAAAATTTAAATTTTAAGAACCTAAGCTTAACAAAACCAAAAGGATTTCAATGCAAAGCGTACGATTCGACATGATGGATACAAATTTAATAGCCTTATCGTACGCTCCGTCATAATAGATTTGTACTACGAATCCCAAGAAAAGTACTACGAGTCGCAAAAAAAGTATTAAAACTCCCATGCCGTAACAAAAATATCAGGTAAAATTCAAGGTTCGTGAAAAGTAACCCAAACTCTCCCCGAATTTCATTTGATACATTTTACTATGAGAGCTTATACTTTCTTGTGGGATTCTTCCGTATCTATTAAAAAAAAAAAACAAGTTACTTACCACAAAGGTCACCATGTTTTGGTTTTTTAAAAGAAGAAGTAATGGAGCTTTGGTGTTTCATTTTTCTTAAGGAATCACAACAACAACAAAAAAAATTATGTATTACGATACTTTGAAAAATATTTTCCGCAAGCTGAAAGTTATTTTAAAACATATGTTTTCGAAACGCACATGGCACTATTTTTATTTATTTTTTGGTTTGTATTACTCTGAAATCATACAAAATTTGAGGTTACCTTTATTTTGCAAATTTTTGGCAATAACTGAAGTCGTTAACTGATCCCAAATAAAATAAAACGTAGGTACCTAGAATATTCTCCTCATTTAAAAGCTCTTAAAATTAAATAAAATACCCGAATAGTCTCCAAAACTCAATACAAAATTAAAAACATACCTAAATAGTCTCTTGCTTCCAAGCGAAGTATTTCAAGTAGTTGAGAACTAAATTCAAATAAACTGTACCTACCTGGATAGTCTCCTTATTTTTATAGATTTGAGTTTAATATATTAGAAAATTTTAGTTTTTTGTTTAGATTTTCGGGTGGGGCTTCAGCCCCTCAAGCCCCCCCTGGCTACGTGCCTGGGCGAAGAGTACAAATCCAACGAAGAAGATTGTAGATGAACCAGGAAACGACTACAGCAGTCACTGCCGAAGAGAAGTTGGATGGAACTTTTACACCTAGGGAAAGGATAGTTGTTTCCTCAATGCGATTGTCAAAGGATTGCCATTTTTTGACGTGAATATTGCTATTGTATCGAACTGTATGAGTCTGGCAGCTCTGCAGTCGATGTTTTGAGCTTATATGAAACATTTATGTTAAAACTTAACGTGGGCTAAGTACATATATTGTAAATGAAATAGATTTAACGATTTAACGATTTTTTATTGAACATTTATATACAATTTGAGTTAACTTACGACTATTAAATACATTGAAGAATATAAATCTTATGGCACATAGGGGGCCTATTGTTATACATTGGCTTAGATTTAATAGGAAATATAAGTATATATTATACATGTCAACTTAAAATTAAAAGTCGGTTGACTTTGATGCTCTCGGGGTGTTCCGTCCCGGTTGTCCCTTGGTGGTTTGGGTGTGGTTTGGTGGAAAGGGTTGGCGTTTAGCCACGGCTGTAGGCTGACCCTGTGTCAGCGTAAAAGGAAACGGCTGCTTCGTCGTTGTCGGTGAAAATATTGGCATCCAGGGTCTCCATTACACTGAGGTACCTCGGCTCGGGATGTCGTTGCTGGGTGGCCATCCTTCTCATTAGTTGATTGGGGTGATTGACGGTGTTCTGCACTAGCTTCTTCGCCGAATTTGCTAGGTATTTGTCCAGTGGTATAATCTTTGCTTCTCTGTAAAGATCCTCGTTCCTGTAATGCTTTCTTCGCTGCCGGTCAAAGTGGAGCCCGGTGCAGATTCTTAGCAAAATGAAATAGATTACGAAAGTTAGTCACAATCGAAGGCTGAACGAAGAATGTCAGACGGAAAGGATTAATAAAGGGTGGTATTTTCTTTGTATATTTTCCACTATAATCATTGTGTTTTATTTCAATGTCGGAATGTTTGGTTTTGTATCGATGGACGCAGCCATCTGAGCAAACGATACAGTTAATCTCGGTTTTGTTCTATAATTTAAGTTAAGCTGAAATAAAGCTATTGTCAAAGTAATGCAATGGTTTTGTTTGGGCAAAATCTTTCTTATCAACGTCCTTCAATTTTCTTGCAAACGCATTTGACGTTTTTGAGCATGTTCTCCGACTTCTCAATATTTTTGTTGCCAACTCGATTTTTGTACTGCAGAATTACACCACACATGATGTTTTCGAACATGTGACTTTAGCAAACTGCATTATCGAGCATAATGCTTATGCAGTAAAACTTGTATTTGCCGTTTTAAGTTTGCAGTTTGAGTTTGAGAACATTCTGCAAAATGAATTTTTGACGCTGATGACGTTCTCGAAAACGAGCTTTTATTTGCAAGGTTAGGTAAGGTTGACAGGAAATTTCACTCGAACTCGAACGTCTGAATAGGAACATACCACTGTGCCATTAAGTTTTCCGAGCATAATTGTGGAGTTACGCAGACCCAGAGGGAACTAAAAAAAAAACGCTGTAAGGACACCATGCTATAGCTACAAACTGCAAAGCTTCATTTCGCAAAGTTCAAAGTACCCACTGCTCAAGAGCTGTAACAGTTATGAAAGAGCTAATTGCTTTCTTCAAATTTCAAACTCATCAAATCACATTGCTTTGTGTGATCAGACGTGTAGAGCGAGAGCGGTATAAATAAAGCATACTCAAATTTTCTGTAGACCTCATCAAGATTTTGGAATCTCACGATCGAGACACCGACACCAAAAATCAAAAACTTTTGAATTTTACTCGCTCCGTGTCTGACACCGAAAATCGGTGTGTGCACCAGCCCACACACAGACACCACACTTGTGTGCACACATGTGTCGGTGGGCGGAAATGTGTGCTGTGTGTGAGCTGGTGCACACACCGATTTTTGGTGTCAGGAGCGAGTAAAAATCAAAAGTTTTTGATTTTTGGTGTCGGTGTCTCGATCGGTGTGATGTGTATGGGGATGTGCACGCACATTATTATTAAGTTGCATCGGAATCGCGTTTGAATGAGGAGCGTCGGAAGTTTTTCGATTTAAAATGTTATTATCATTATGGTCTTTTGCTATGAGATCTCTAAAGTGTGTACGATTTGGTGTGGCGTGTGTGGCGGAATCGCACACCGGTGTCGGTACACATGTGTGCACACAAGTGTGGTGTCTGTGGGCCCTTTAACTCTGCATATCGACAGGTGACTGAAATTAATTCCGGTATGCGTCTCGGATGACTTAATTGAAAGAGCTCTTGGCGCGTAACCGCATATCTGGGTTCGATTCCCAGTCCGGGCTGTCTGAATTGTTTTTTTTCGGTTACCGAAAATTACCCACTGAGTAGGTCCTCCCTTTCCTTTATCCTCTCATTCCCCATTTTCCTAATAAGTTCAAAATGGCGATATCGAAATTTAGAGCTCGGTATATCAATCGTTATAATTTTTCACTTGTTTCATTCCGAAATGCAGAGTCAGTAATTTTATTCTCATGCTTAGAATTATTTTTTACTTTTTAGTTTCATTACTCTAAAAGCGTGTTTTTAGTTTTTCAAAATATAATTTATTTTTCACTTTTTAGTTCTATTTGCTATAAAGCAATAGCCCTTAGGCCTGGCGCCCACTAGGCAACTTTTAGTTGCTCACCCCAGCAACTTTTTGTTGCTCCCGATCCAATTACATTGGGTTATATGGGAGAACGCCCACTAGGCAACTAAGTTGCAGGCAACTTTAAGTTGCTCGAAGTTGCTCGCGGAACTTTTTGCCGGCAGCTTTAAGTTGCTTGCCGCCGCCCACTGTGCAACTTTATTGCCGGCAACTTTATCTGTCAAAAATGGCAGTGTTCAAAGATTAAATCTTTCATGTTGATTTTCAGATTTTTGAATTTTCTTATCCTCTGGTTGGGCAGCTGTCAGCTGTTATATATCTTTTTATGGAAGCTGGCCAGTAACAATCCATAAATCTGAATGAAATTGTATGCATAGATAACATACCAAAATGGCTTCCTAAAAGAATCGAACAAAGCCATTTTTACATGCGCAAAATGAAACAACAAGCTGTCTACAAAAAGACTAAATTAAAAATAAATGAAGTTCGAAGTGAACGGCCTCCTTGTAAAGTTTTTTTTTTGCTAAATTCGTAGAAATTCGTAGTTTTGGGAGGTACGCGAACAGACATAAGTTTGGATTTTTTTTAGTATTTTAGATATGGACACTATCCTGTTCTCAATTCATTAAGCAGTAAAAGTTTTATGATCCGAGGATCTCTTTATATTTATAAATAATAAATTAATGTTTAAATAAATATCTTAAGTTCACAAGTTAATATATTTCAATTCGTTTATTTTGCTATTTATTGACGTTGAATTGGAAATCAGGCACTAAAAAAAAGCAAAATGGTGGCAAAAGTCAACATACGAAAAAAGACACAAATGTCAAATTCCAAAAAGTTGCTCAGAAGTTGCCTAGTGGGTGATGGCCAACAACTTTAGTTGCGCGGAATTGCCGGCAACTCCGAGCAACTAAAAGTTGCCCAGTGGCCGCCAGGCCTTAATATGTACAGATATGTTAACAGTAACATCTTGATTTAGAAAGTCTCTACTCCGTTTTGCTAAGCCAAGTGCCCGGCCCAAAGAGTAAGTCTAGAGCTGCACGTGCACGCATGTGTAACTTCTCTTACTCTCATGCAAAGGATCCCGAAAGAAATTTGTGATTTCTGGCGAGCCAAATCAGGATAATTGTATGTTTTGATCGAAATATTGTATTGTCATCGGGCTTTGACAAGTGTACAAGGTTTGAATCAAATCTGACTGTTTGAAGTGCGTCAAAATCACGTCCAAAGATTCCTTTACATACATACATACATACAGCCAAAACAAATAAAAGAGTGTTAATAAGAAAGCATTAAGAAAGTCAAAGAGATCCTTCTGGAGAATATTCTGCGGAAAAAAAGAAGAAACTTCAGAGGCATCCAGACTAAGGAAAATTCTGTCCACAAATCCAGTAATGCCAAGCTGTTTAAAAAATGCTGATTGCTCATGGACCAATTCCTGCGAAGAATCGCTTAACTTGCTATTAGATACTCACTTCCCTGGTAGCTCCCAAAACATTAATACTTTCGACCATTATAGGTCTGATATGAATCCATATCCAGTGACAAGCTGCAATGGGCGCTCAACAGCTTCCAACCTTACAAGTCTGCGGGACCAGATGGCTTAATATGAGCCGAACTCCAAATGAATAAAGGTTTAATTCTGCAGTGTATCTTTACTAGTTGCTTGGCACTGGTCCATATTCCCCTGTCTTGGAGACAAGTCAAGGCTGTGTTTATACCCAAAGCTGGCAAGTGTTCCCAAGTAAACCTTAAAGATCTTAGACCTATCAGTCTATCATCATTCCTTCTAAAAACCTTTGAACGATTAATTGATATCCACTAACGAACAAGCATTGACATGCGACTTTTTTCCACGGGACAACATGCTTACTTTACTGCCAAGGGAAATTGGTGGAAACTGTTCTACACAATCTAGTATAAGAACCATTGAATATTCCCTCCATCATAAAGGTGCTTTCTTAGATATAGAAGGCACTTTTAACAATGTCGTCAATTGATTAACCAAATGCTGACTAGCAGGGTTATCAACTCGAAATTGGGTGGCTTTTCTGGTTGAAGGACTGTTAGTAGAGGTACGCTGCAAGGCGGTGTCCTATCCCCCCTTCTCGGGAACTTGTTTGTTAATGAGCTGCTAACATGCCTGGAAGCAGAGGGTTACAGTCAGTAGCGTAGCTACCGCGGTATCAGCCGTATCAATGATACGGGGCCCCCGAGATAAAGGGGCCCCACGATAAAGAGGACTCGATGTGTGTTAGGAATTTTTCATTGAGATGAATACGACACACAATGTCGATTACAATTTTAAAATGTACTTATTTTTTTGCATGTGTCTTTTCGATAGTTTTCCTGCGTAGGTGTCCTAATGTATCTCTATCTACATCCTACCTACTAAAGTAGCCGAAACCAGAACGTGCAACCACTTTGCTTTTTTATTGGAACGTGTGCCAGAGTCCGACAAAAATTAGTCGAAAACATGGTAGAACTAGAAAAAAATTCTTACAAAACTGAATTAAGATGTGTCGGTCTTAAGCATTTAATAAAAATTTCCTACTCTTAAGTCATAATTTGAGCTGGGGCTTATATTCTTAGGGGAAAGCAAATGTTAATATGCACTTATAAAAATAGCTTGCTTTTTATCATACAATATCAATAGTTTAGAGTAAAACCTGCAAGAACTTCATGACCAGTTTAGTCAAAAATATTTATTAAAATTTCATTAGAGCAACAGATTTTGAGAGAAACTTGCCACACTCCGACTGCGGCACACTAGGGTAAATGTAAATACTGAGTGCACAGAGCGTTTTACAGTGTTTTTCTAAAAATATCTGCTCTGCCGAAAAAAGTGCTTTAATCTTTAATGTGTACAACTTTATGAGATAAAATTAAAAATCTTTTCAAAAAACAAACGGTTTTTAAAGTAATTATAAAAACTGTATTTTGTCCCTTTAACCGTACAAATAAAAAGCAATCATTAAACCGCCATAACTTTAAGCCTGAAGCTAAGATTAAACGGGCAACATTAATGGTCAACGCATTGACTCCTTGACGTCATCCGAAACATTGTCAATATACTTTCAACGTAGACTGCGTCAACACAAGAAACGTTGACGATCACACGAATAACGCCAATCGGTCAATGTTGTCCCTTAATGCGTCAACGTGTTATATGTGCTAACGCAATTGGTACTCTTTGGTGTCAATGAATTGATTTGTGAAACGTTCACGGTTTCACTACTTGACCACATCTAAACATATGCACGTTGACGCGGAGCGGACAGGAACAAAATTCAATAATTTTTAACTTTGACGATCACATGACATTGGCTGTACTCGTAGTATTACCGAAAAATGCAATGTAAATGGATAAAAAACCTAAAAATTAGACAGTTTTTGAAGTTTTTTTACTGCTCCGGAAAAAAGGTGATTGGTAATTGCGTGACATTTGAGTGGAAATAAACCTTTGCCTTCAAAATAAATTTCGTCCCTCGGCTGTCAAGCTATTATAACTTTCGATGTATTAAAAATCCTCAAAAAATATGCAAAATTTTCTAGACTGATATGAAGCTCAACGCAAGCTACGTTGACTTGGCAGAAAATTCTGCTGTATCAAAGTAAGAATACAGTCAACGCGTTGGTGAACGTGTTCGTGTTCTAACTTTGTTGACAGAGTGATTACATGGCCAACAAAAATAATCATCGCATTGACCCTTAAATTTGTGCCAACGAGAGTGTCAACACAGCCGTCAACACTTCGAAAGTATTCTTTAAAAAGTATTCAACTTTGGGACAGAATTTGACGTCAATTTGATTTGAGAGTCAACGAGTTGAACATTTGCGTTGACCGTCGTAGCTTAACGTATATAAAGTTCCTAGATTTTTATACTTTTTAAAATAAGTTGATGTTAGTATAGGAAACAAAAAAGGTAGTGTCATTGTCATTAAAAAGGGGGCCCCTAAAAAATTTTTGATACGGGGCCCCCGAAGTGCTCGCTACGCCACTGGTTACAGTTACAGAGTGATTGTATACGCACACAATGTTGCTATTGCCGTATCAGGATGGCATCCTTCTACCTTAAAAGAACTCTTACAAAATGCTCTAAGAAACCTAACCAATTGGGCAGACCGGTGGTGTGGTCTGGCGACTGGGTGTCAACCCTCATAAAACAGAACTTGTTTTATTCTCAAGGCGATATAAAATCCCTCATGTAGATCCTCCTTCTATTAAAGGTATTCCATTAACATTCACTGATCAAGCAAAATATTTGGGTCTTATTTTAGATAAAAAGTTAAGCTGGAAGCCTAATATACAAGAAAGAGTTAAAAAGGCCACAGTGGCACTCTTCTCATGCAAAAAAGCCGTTGGGAATAAATGGGGCCTTCAACCCCGTATTACTCATTGGCTATATACTTCGATGATTAGACCGATTCTTACTTATGGTGTTGCAGTATGGTGGACTGCTCTAGATAAAGCGGTAAACTGCGACAAACTTAGCAAAATACAACGCTCTGCTTGTTTATGTATAAGTGGTGCGCTTCGTACGACACCCTCTGCCGCTCTAGACGTTCTGCTATATCTGACGCCCCTCGATATTTTTAGCATACACGTGGATGCAAATACAGCCATTCGCCTACAAGCTTCCTCACGATGGACCAACAATAGAATTGGCCATTCCACCATTCTGAATTCATTCCGATCACTACCTAGTCACCAAAACCACAATTAGGTTCAAACTTTCAAGTCACCATTCCTTCTAGAACCCTCTGGGAGAATATGGCGTTATTGGATGATGAATTGGTCTATATCTACACAGACGGATCGAAAACTGATTAAGGGGTGGGTGGCGGTGTGTAGGTACTCAGAAAGACTAAAATTACGTGTCTCATTCCGTCTTCCTAATCATTGTAGCGTGTTCCAGGCGGAACTTATGGCGATTAAAGAAGCCTTATCTTGGCTGAAACAATACATGATATCAACTACAGATATCCACATCTTCTCGGATAGTCAAGCATCAGCTATCAAATCCCTGGAATCGTTCTCTACTTACTCTATAGCAGCCCTAAATTGCCGTTCATCTCTGCTGGAGATGGCGCAGCAGTTTAACATTCACCTGTGTTGGGTGCCGGAGCATAGAGACATCCCGGGTACTTGCAAGACCGATGAGCTCGCTAGAACAACTCTACCTCTTCTATCTAGTAAGGCGGATTGTAGGTATACCCATCGCTACATGTAAACTTATGCTAAATCAAGATACATTAGAGAGAACAAACCTTAGGTGGAACAATATCACCACTTGTTTGGCAACAAAACAAATCTGGCCAGTAATGTACTTAAAGCGATCTAAGTGTTTGATATCTCTTAGGGCCAGTTTTTCAGTTCAGGCTTTACTCTGAGTTAAATCAGAGGTAGCTAATCCTGAAAATAAATTAACCCTGAGTTAACTCAGGAACAGTTTTTCAGTTGAGGATTAACTTTATCTTTCAGCTGTCAAAATTCTGAGGCCAACGATGTGTGACACTATGGATATCACCCTTCTACGCCTTTTACGCATAGGAATTGCACTGGCAATAACTTTCAATATCGAAATCGAGATGGCGCCACAACTAAAAAGACCTTCAATTTGGTGCCTGAGTTAACTCACCAAATTAGACGAGTTAACTCGGAGTTAACTTTCGATTTCAATTGACTGAAAAACACGTTTTTTTAGTTAACTCCGGTTTAACCCCGAGACTAGAATGATCTCGCACTGAAAAACTGGCCCTTAGTAGATTGTACATCAGCTCCACGATTGGTGTTATAACCGGACACTGTCTTAAAGGAAAGCACGCAACGCGTCTTGGCGTGTTCTCTAATGATGTTTGCAGAAGCTGTTTGGATGAGGAAGAGATAGAATCAATCCCTCACCTCCTATGCACGTGCCCTGCTCTATCGCATAGACGAAGATGAAGACTTCATCTCGGTGATGTTTACTTCAATGACCCAAGCGTTATTATAAAGTTAGACATAGGCAGTCTGGTACGCTACCCTTCATATGAAGCTCCAAATGGTGGACCGAATAAGGAAAAGGTTTTCCTAGATTCATGTGGTATCACAATGGACCAACTCATCTCATGATCTAAGTGTGTTAGTTTTCATTACTGGCAGCCATTTCAACCTAACTTAACCTATGCCTCTGATTAAATATTGTTGTTTGTTCAAAACTTGCAGAACAAACAAATAACTCAAGTTGACAGTCCTTGTAATTTTGTGGTAAAATAAACAGACACGCAAGCAGAATTTTGCATAATTGATGCTGGTTGAAATTTTGTTTTCGATTTTGTTTATTACCTTATTCATTTTCTATTAATTTATTCCCTCTCGAAGCAAGTCAAAACAAAAACATAAATAATTTGTATAAGAAAAAAACAAAATGACTTTTATTGTTATTATTATAGCAAATATAATGACACTGATTGTTTTCATATAAATTGACATTAAAAAATGATGACCATTACAATTTCTACACAAAAATAGTCAACTCAAAATCAATAGGTAAACCTTCCAACATGCCACCATCATGGCAGCATAAGGTATCAAGAGCCCTTCACAAATTTTCCGCAACCGAAGCAGAAATTAACACAAAACGTAAAATTTTATTACACTCATAAAGTCAGCATGGAATTTTAGTGACAGTTCGAGCAACGAGTAATACAACAACAAAAAAGACAAGAAAAACACTGAAGACAAATGACTACCAAAGCAAAAGCAAATGCGATTTGGGGCGGCAAATGGTGTTTCTCTTTTGTCTTTTCTATGTCATCCCCTAAATCCTTATAGCAGAGGCCTATACACAAAAAAAAAATTAAAAAAGCTTTCTGTGGTCCAGTTTGTCAGCAGAAATTTATCAAATTCACTGGCCTTTAACAAAATGCTAACATGTGCTTCTGGGCAGAATCGCATCAAGCTTATAACAACATCAAAAAACAAAAAAAAAACAAACACAAAAATTGAACGAAAAGGAAAACAAATTCGTGTACCAACTAAGAGAGGAGGGTATCTCTAAGATCGTCTGGGGAAAACTATATGACAGTCTTTGAAGGATGATTCTCTCAAATGACATATTGCAACCATTTGTACATTTGGAATAAACGTCGTACTTTGTTTACACACTACCCCAGCCCAGTTGGATATATTGAAACTTTCAAACCATCATATCACCCACAGCCAGCCACACACAGCCCGCCCATATACGAACTAAAAGGATGCTTTCCTGTTTAGCAAACAAAAACACGTTACAAATGGTAGATTTCGTGTGGGAAACAAGGATGATTTTCTGGCATCATATTTGCTATTTCTACAAATAGGTACCTACATTATACTCGTATCCCTTATTAAAGAAGCTTAAGTGTAGCTATAACTTATTATATCGTCGTCGGCGGCGGCGGCAGAGTCGCGTCGACATAGGAAAGTATTACGAATTGTGCCTTAGATACTAGTGTCGTGTCGTGCCGGGCCAAACCGCACTATTTTGGTTCTCCAACCTAACCATCATACCATAGACGTGGTCATGGTATAGCCATTCTTACCTACATATTTGTACCATCTAAAATAGCACTCTTGCTTTCACATCAAGTGCAGGGAATACATTTCACAGAACACTACAATAAGACATCCGATGTGGTCTCGTACTTCACAAAATATGAGCACGGATATAGAACGATGAGTACGTGATACGTGCAAACTCAAAACCCCTCACTTAATCATTTATTTAATCTTTGGCACCACATCTATTCATTTTGGGTATTGGGTGAAACTCTTAAAAGGATACCTAGTCACTTTTAAAGTGATACACCAATATCAGGGATATGGTAACCAGTTAAGGGTTTTTGTTTAACGTGTGAAGATAATACGTTTTATTTGAAAGTTGGAAAATAGACTTGATTATTAATTTTTTTCCTGTTAATCAGCTCACTTTACTTTGTTTGAATTATGGTAGATACACGGCTAACTGCAACATAATTAAAAGCTGATTGGTAACAGCTTTTTCCTTATAGGTTAAGAGCGTCCTAAAATGAACACAAGATTTCAGTTTACCGCCATTTGTTTAGTAAGGTGTTGGCAACTGTGAAAAACAGCTGACATTGCAGGCAGAAAATGAATGAAGCTGTCAAAAATCTATTGCAATTGATGTGCGACTCTATGGCTATAACCCTTCTTCTTCTACACCTTTATCTTTCGAAGTAGAGATGTCGCCACAGTGAAAATTGCACTGTTAATAACTTTAACGCTGTTTAGATTGGGAAGTGGGATTCGAAGATTTTCTTGGCTGGAAAGTTGTTGTCCATTTGCTTGATGTGGCCGAGCCCGTGTAAGAGTCGTGTTTTGGCTCTTTGGACTACATCCACATCTTAGTACAGCTCGTACAATTCACGATTGAAACTTCTCCTCCAATCGCCATCTTCGCATATAGGACCAAATATCCACCGAAGAATTTTTCTCTCGAAAGTGCCCAGTATCAATTCCCCTTTTTTACTTATCGCCCAGCACTCGGCACCGAAAAGTAAAACTGGTAACATAAGCGTTTTTTATAGCGTGCACTTTGTCTTTCCAGAAAGGAGTTTTGAACCCATTTGTTTGGCCAAACCGAAGTAGCAGCGGTTCGCTAGGGTAATTCTTCGTTGGATTTCCACTAAGTTGTCGTTCGTAGAATTGATGCTTGTTCCGAGGTAGGTGAACTCCTTGACTACCTCGAAAGTACTGGCACCACAAGTGACGTTTTGTCCTAGGCAATGGACAGATGAGGCTAGGTTATACTTTGTTTTGTTCTCATTCACTTCAAGACCAACGCGTTTTGTCTGTTCATCAACAGCTGTGAATGCTTCAAGTACAGCTCTTTTGGAGCAGCCGATGATGTCGATGTCGTCCGCATAAACAAGCAGTTGAGAAGACCTGTTGAAGATAGTGCCTTTCATGTTAACACCACTCTTGCGCACTATATGCTCCAGGACTAGTTTGAAGAAATCACATGATAGCGCATCTCCTTGTCTGAGCCCTGTACACGTCTGGAGTAACTTGGATGAGCTGTTACCCATTTGCACGTTGCGCCGCGTATTTTGTATTATCATGCGGCATAGCTGGATCAGTTTTTTGTTCCAACATCGCCAATAGAAGCTCTTGGTGGCTTATGTTATTATATGCGGCTTATGCTATCATATGCGACTTTGAAGTCGATGAATAGATGGTGGGCCTCGACTTGAAATTCGTTGGTCTTTTCCAGGATTTACCTCAATGTGAAGATTTGGAGGATCGTGGATCTGTGTGGCCTGAAGCCACACTGGTACGTGCCGATCATAGTCTTGCAGAAAGGCTTTAGACGCTCACATAGTACGTTGGATAGGATTTTGTAGGCAACATTAAGCAGGGATATGCCTCTGTAGTTCTTGCAGGACATAGGATTGCCTTTTTTGTAGATTGGGCATATGGAGCTATTTGATCAGTCATTTGATCGGGCATACTTTCCTCCTCCCACACTTGATTGATGAGCTGGTGCATGCACCCTACCAGGAACCAGGACATCTCCTCCATACTTGAAGAGTTCCGCAGGTAGGCCGTTCGAGCCGGCAGATTTGTTGTTCTTAAGGTTGTGGATGGCTTTCTTAACCTCTTCAGTACTGGGCGCTGGGACTGGATCTTCATTGACTGGTCTCATGCTTCTTTGTTCCCCTGTCGCCTCCTCTACATAATGCCTACTAAGCAGTTGCTGCTTAAGCAAGCCTACAATTCCCTGTGCTTCGGTGACTAAATTACCTTCGTTGTTTTGAAGAGCTTGCGTGCCAATCCTATAACCAGATGCCAGTTGCTTGGCTGTTTTGTAGAACCAGTGCGTGTGTAGGTGGTGGTGCTAGACTCTTCAAGATACTTGAGCGGAGAGGCTGCATATGCTCTTTTCTTACTAAGCAGGGTTCTTTTCTCTTCCCTTCTCTTTTCACGGTACTCCTCTCTTGGCTCTGGACCTTTGGCACCTCATATGAGGGAAATTTGATAAAAAAATATTCCATCTAATTGGTCAGTAATTGGTCAGAAAAGGTCAAGTGGTCCCAGAAATTGTAAATTTGCCAAAATTTCCCTTAAATAAGGTGCCAAAAATCGCGCGTGACCTTGAGCGACCTTGAGAAAGTCTAAGCCTTGATTAAAAGTTACATATCTAGGGCTCACCAATTTCTGGGACCACTTGACCTTTTCTGACCAATTAGATGGGATATTTTTTTATCAAATTTCCCTCATATGATGTGCCAAAGGTCCAGAGCCTCCACTTTTGCTGCTCTTGTTTTCCGTTGCAGCATTTGCATTCGTGCATTTTCCGTCTCCTGCTTCAATACCCGCATTCATCATCATACCACGGGTTCTTTTTTCTGATTCGTTAAGAGCCTATGGTGGTCTCGGCTGTCTCCTTAATGATGCCGTGATACTGGTTTCACTGGTTGTTGACGCTTGTGGCTGGGTGTACGGCAGAGAGTTTCCCGGTTAATTGCTCACTGTAGAGATTACTTTCTCAGATGTGCTAAGGCATGCAATGTTGAATTTCTTCCTTTGGGCGGTTTTCGTTTTCTTTTCGTTGGACAGTCAGGCTCTGAACTTTGTCACAACAAGAAAGTGGTCAGAGTACGCATTTTCACCTCGGAAAGTTCGCACGTCCAAGATGTTCGATGCGTGCCTTGTGCCAATTAGCATCCGCGACACCAACCTTGGCAAAAGAAATAAAAGTCAAATAACTGAGATAACTAGGTCATGTCAAACGGAGTGAGAACTATGCCCTATGCCATAACCTTGAGAAGGTGGTGAGAATTTTGCCCACAAAAAAATAAAGTGTATAGACATTAAAAATGATTTCATTGATCTTTAAGGTTTGCCTTGATAACTTTCCACTAAAGCCAATAGGAGTAAAAATGTGAATTCACGTTTTCCAAAAGTTCTGATTTTGCTAGTTTTGTGAAATGGCGGGCGTCTCGAAAATCAAAACCTTAGTTACTCAAAATATAAAGATTCATATATTTCATTCCACTAAAACAGTAAATCAGTTAGTGTTTTCCATCAATCTTTCCAATACTAACCTTGTGATGTACATTCCGACTTATCCATACTAATACATTATGTACATTTGGAATGAATGATGCCAAATAGAAACAACATCCTTAAAATAAATAAAAGCTAACAATTATTATACAAAAGCATTCCAAAACTCTGATTGTATTATAACAAGAAGCATTTCGGTAAACGCCACCGTTGCTTCTTCTCCATAGGAAAGCACACAAATTAGGTAGCGATTAAGATCTTGATTTAACGACCTGAAAGGCATTTAGGATCTCAATTCCAATCTACGAACCCGCATTCGATATAGTCACTTTCTCTATAAGTTTCCTGTGAAAGCGAAAAGGTATATCTTTTGTATACCGTTAAGGATGTTCATTATTTCTCTTTATTGACGAAACAAACCATGTCTTAATTAAATGCCACTAAGATAGCATACAATCGTGTACTCGTTCTGTTGCTAATTGCTTGTGAATCTTAATGTTTGCAGGACTTCATTGTACGGGATGGATGGATAGTTAAATGGGGGGTGTTATTCGATCAATTTAAAGGCTCCTTTCAATGCAAATAGTTCACTCAACTCACTATACATATTTAATTACTTTTATTTTGTCATTTAAGTGCGTATGACTTCTAAGAAAATAATACAACTTATTCAATTTTTGTATTTATTTTTGGTTAAATACATATAATATTTCAACTTAAGAAGCACACAGAATCAAATATCTGTCCAAAAACTTTGCTTTTGACAGAACCCGGTATCAGCTCTCATTTCTGTCTTCTATATATAGTTGGTCGGAAAGTTCGTTTGGGTTGTAAGAAAATGCCTAGCAAATGACTCGCTTGGAAAAATGGCAAGTTTTTTTCAAGTTAAATCAAGGCCCTGGGAAGTCTTTGGAAGGGGAAATCTATACGGCGAAAACTTGTCAGATACTCGTGAGGCCCTTGCTAGTAAAAAGTTGTTGGGTAAGTCTTGTTATCTCATCATTAATACCCCACATATTCAAAATAAAAATAAAATATTCATACCAATGAAAAATTAAAGTTAAAGTAAAATTAAAGTAAATATTTCGAAATATCTACAAAAATAGATTGGAAGACCATAGCTTCCAATGCGGAGTTACATTATTGTTCTACAATGCGTTTTTGCCAAATATCTCTCGAGCCCAATGGTTTACAGCTTAATGGTGATGCAATAGAATGGAGTGCATGTCATAACCTTTTAAACGAAGTAACGAAACATTGATGTTGAGTTGGAAGACAATGTCTAAATGCGGAGTTGCATTATTGTTCTTTTCGGTGCTTTGAAGCCAAATATCTAGCAAACCCCAGTGATTATAGTTAAACGGCTGCATATTAAAATGATGTATTAATAATAACCTTGTAACGAAGCGTTACAACTCCTACTGTACCCTAGTTATTACGTCATACTCCTACCATTAGTGCATACATCGTATGACACCCACCTTTAGGTAATTCATACAAATCCAGAACAAAAATAAAAGAATCATGAAAGTCCATATAAATTTAAATTTCATTTCATTCAATTCACATTGACTTACTCCAGCAAATGTTATATGGCAAAGAAAGAAAAAAGATAAAATTGTCTTTTCTTCTCGTCCACGTCCAGTGGTGGATACCAATTTAGTGTATAGAGAATTAAAGATCGGGCCGTAACACAGACCTTTCATAAGGCATTTCGGTGACAGATAAGGCATTGCTAACGCAGAGCCCAAACTAACTTTTTTTATAAAATATTTTTTGCTAGTTTAGAAAAAAACCATTTAGGTAGGGCAAACAGTATAGGCATATTTACATATATTATATAGGCATATAGTATAAGTTATAAGGGATTTCCCTAAGAAGTTCCTATCGTTTCGTTCCTCCGAGCTCCTCTTCAAGAAGCTCATTGGACAAGGTTCTCCTTCGAAAGTTCCACCCGTTTCTTTTCCTGGGCTTTGTGCCAGGGACAACCGTTTTGTTCCTTTGGGCTACTCCTCTAGAAGCTCATTGGACAAGGTTCTCCTACGAGGGTTCCGACCGCTTTGTTCCTTATTTGCCGAGGACATAGGGTTTCTGATAAGGATTCCCGACCCCGTTTTATTCCTCTGAGCTCCTCTTCAAGCAGTTCACTGGACAAGGTTCTCCTTCGAGGGTTCCGACCGTTTCTTTCCCTGGGTTGTGTGCCAGGGACAATCGTTTTGTTCCTTTGGGCTACTCCTCTAGAAGCTCATTGGACAAGGTTCTCCTAAGAGGGTTCCGACCGCTTTGTTCCTTATTTGCCGAGGACATAGGGTTTCTGATAAGGATTCCCGACCCAGTTTTATTCCTCTGAGCTCCTCTTCAAGAAGCTCATTGGACAAGGTTCTCCTTCGAGAGTTCCGCCCGTTTCTTTCCCTGGGTTTTGTGTCAGGGACAACCGTTTTGTTCCTTTGGACTCCTCTTCAAGAAGTTCACTGCACAAGGTTCTCATTTGAGGGTTCCGACCGTTTCTTTCCCTGGGTTGTGTGCCAGGGACAATCGTTTTGTTCCTTTGGGCTACTCCTCTAGAAGCTCATTGGACAAGGTTTTCCTACGAGGGTTCCGACCGCTTTGTTCCTTATTTGCTGAGGACATAGGGTTTCCGATAAGGATTCCTGACCGTTCCTTCGAGTTCCTCTTCAAGGGTCTAGCTGGACAAGGTTCTCCTTTGAGGGTTCCGACCGTTTTGTTCCCTAGGTTTCGTGCTAGGGACATATTATATGAAATACTATGCTAGTTATTTTTAAGACCAGAAAAACATTGTAAAATATATGAAGTACCGTGTTATTTATTGTAAGAAACTAAAATTATAATTTATATGAAATAACTTGTTAGTTCCTGATTTTGAAAAACTTTAAATAAAAGAATATTTTTGTAAATAACTTAATAAAGAAATTAAAGCCGTTTTATTCGGAGATTAAATCCTCCTAACCCCAAGTTTCGTTGCTTCTTGGGGAAGAATCCTGGACACCACCGAGCTTACCTCAGCTGCAAAGTAAAAGCATCACAACCTTTGAGAAATGGACCAGCTCCTATATATTTTAGCACATTCTCTAATGTTATATTTTTTCCCAATATAAGAAATTTTTCGCTGGATATTAGCAACTTTGTCAGGTTGTATTTCTGACATTTTTTGTTGCACATAAATATTTAATATACCAAAATATAGGAAATAAAGTGTATTATTTCGATCAGATGAATATGAGGCCAGATAAACGTTAAAAACCATTTCTTACTTCGAAATTTCGACAGTTTTTCATCAATAACTTTTTATTGGAAATGTGTCTCAAAATTTTGTGCAGGTAAGCAAAAGTTGTAGAAGATTGTTAACGTGCGAATCATGCATCGGTTCATTTAGGAATTTGAGCAGGCAAAATCCCTTCTGCTCATTGTAGTGCTAGTGTTAGTGTAGGTTCTGCTTGTGCAGCTCGATGAGTGTGGCAGATGGATTGAGTTAATGTCGCATTCCATATCCGACCATCGATGGGCGCTCATCGAGTTTGCGCCGCGTTGCAGTTCGGATAGCTAAATTAGTTATAAATATAATTTTAGTTCAACTTATGTTGATAAGATATTTTAACGAACAAAATTAAAAAAAAAACTCTAAATATGATAGGAGCCGAGAAAATCGAATTCACGCTGTTCAAAGCCTTTTTCAAAATGGCGGACAGCGCATGGTCACATTTTGTTCGAACTTTTTGGATTTACACTCTTCAATAAGCACACAAAAAAAATCGACGCAGTGGGTACTTTTTGTAGATATAAAATATTAATTTGACTGGACTAAGTATACATTTTACGCTTTCAACCTGTAATTGGCGTATTGCACGATCCCAGGATCAAATCCCAGATACGGAAACTTTAAAGTCTCACCTAAGCCAACGCGAAATCATAGCAAATCATTTGCAAAGATTCAAAATATGACAGATACAAAATGCTAATTTACAACAAAAAACTTTCGTCAGCGAATGTTTCACGTTGGTTAGGAGTGCGTAAAAATTGGTTTTGTTTCCTCTCGAAGAAAAAGAAACATAACGGATGGTATCCTAATCTCGCTAATTTCCCTTACTAGACCCTGGTTAACATCAATGAAAACTTTCTAGGGGCTATATTGTTTATCCAGGGGATTGATGATAATTTTGTCTGCTTAACTCTCATGCAGACAAGTGTCGGGTAGAGGAAGGGGTAGTCACGATACCGGAAAAGTTTCAGTATTGACCATCGATTGGTATTGGTATAAAAAAATAAAACCGAAACGATACTGAGACGTTACCAGCTCCAAAGCATCTTTAATGATACCGAGACGATCCCGTACTTTTTGGACCGAAATTTACCGGTACTCTCGGGAGTATTGTTTGGTATCGGCAAAAAAATGAATTTTTAATTATTTAATAATTTATTCACAAACAATTCTTGAAATTGGTTTCTTGGAAACGGCTCTATCGATTTGGATAAAATTTTCACAATTTTTTATCTTAATCAGAGGGAAGATTTTGGAAATGATTTTTTACTTTAACCACCCACTGACACACCCATTTTTCTTATCCTTGGTTTCAATGAAATTTTCAAACTATGTTAACTTCAATTAAATTCACTCTCTGCCGCATCTGCTTTTTCCCATACATAATTTGATATCTCGGAAACGGCTCCAATGATTTTTATATCAATTTTACCAAACTCATTCTTTTAATAACCAAACACTGATAGAACCGTTTTTTATTTGTTCATTAATTGCTTAACGTTTATACGGCTTATTGTATACATCGTCAGAGTAAAGTTGGCATTACTATAATAAATAACACATACATTTTCAGACAAAGGCAGAGTCCACAAGTCAAAAACATATTTTTTTTTGGATTTAAAACTCATTCAAATGTGCCATAAAATAAGTTGTGTATTGTTTTCCTGTGAACTTATGATCCTGCGTTAAAATTTAATGTGTCGGATAATAGCCTATTGAATAGACCGGAAAATGAGGGGTATAAAGGAACAATTACGTGCAAGGGTTTTTATTATTGAATATGTTTGTTTGGCCCATAAGCATGCTTAAAACCGAAAATGCTACTAAATTCACCCATGCGTTTCTGAGAGAATGGTCACACTGGCCACTTTTCAGTATTTTTGGTATAACTCGAAAACTATGCCGAGTTTGACAATTTTACATATGATACTTTTTGTTCAAAATTAAATTTTCTATTGGAATGGATAGCTCAAAAAATTTTACGAAAAAATTTAAGCAGGAAAAGTTAACAAAAACCAACCTAAAAAAAATAAAAAAATCAAGGATATCTAAATTTTTTTTATAAATTGTGCATAACTTTTTTTGAAGCAAAGATAGGGTCAATACATGCTCGGACAAAATAAAGTAGAGACTTAAGGCCTTAATATGGCATGTTCAAAAATTAATATTTGTTCAAAATTGACAGAGATATTCCCGTTCAAACCCTATCATTTCTTATAATTTTTCGCAGTTTTGGCCCGAAAGTCCCTTTTTCGGTACAATATGGCAAATTTCATTTTCGTAAAAATGTTCGAAATAAAAATTTGATATAATATGACATTAGAACTATAGAGAATTTATAAAAAGGATATAAGTTCGCAATTTCGTTTTTCGGCTGTTTTTTAATGCTTTCAGACCTACAGACCGAACGGCTGGTCCGATTAACATAAGACTTGGTATTAGTTGCTAGGAACGTTAAATTTGTCATAAAGTACCAACAAATTGGCTTTCGGGCAAAAACTGTGAAAAATGGTAATAAATGGTAAAGTTTGAATAGATATATTTCTGTCAATTTTCAAATAATATGGCTTTTTTAACATGTCATATTAAAGCCCTTAAACTCCAGTTTACTTTGTTTATGCATGCCTTGGTGGTTAAAAGGGGGGTTTACATGGACCAACATGCTCGACAGCATGGGAGTTGTCGAGCCATGCTCGATCATTTAAACGCGAAAACAACTGCTGGACCAACATGCTCGACGGATTTCAAAATTTTTTGAAAACTTGCTGGCTCGACCAACCAGCCAACTTGTGTAAACAGATGCTCGACAACATCGGTATATGTTTTTGCATTATTTAGCCACGGTGACGGGAAAAAATGGCAACAGTAACAAATAATGAGTTGTGGAGACAGTTTTTCGTATTTTAAGAGACTTTAGAGAGGTTTGGGAAATAAAAAGCGAATTTTATAAGAAAAAATTTGCAAGCCATACTGGGTGCGTTTGTTCCAAAAAATGAAAAATAATGATGCTCGACAACATCAGTATCCATGTAAACGCAAAGTTGGGTGTACAGTTATTTTTTCCATCGAGCCATGTTGTCGAGCATGTTGGTCTATGTAAACCCCCCTAAAAGATTGAGTGTTCTGTTTGATTGGGCAAATTGAAGTTTTTCATAAATGTATGATGGTTTTCTGTTTTGAATGATCTTGTGCATAAAAATACAGCATCTTGCATCAAGAAACTGTTGAAAAGAGCACCCAAGAACCAATTTATGGAAAAGTGATATGTGTTCATTTCTCCGAAGCCCAAAAATGTATCTTAACATGTCATTGAATGCCACAAGAAGTTTATCTTGGGAATGAGAATCAAGTTTACAATATATGTATAACATTGGCATAGTCAATGAGAGGAACTAGCAGTGTTTTAACAAGTCTCAATTTTGTATTTACGGGCGTTATTTTTGAAAATAGCCAAAGCTTGCGCAACCCCCCGTAAATTCTTCCAATGGTATGGTTTACTTGATTTTCAGCCGAGAGAGAAGTGTTGATCCTTAAACCAAGACTAATCACAGTGCTCATGAAATTAATTCGAACTTGTGAGAGATACACCGGTGTTAAAAGTAGGGTATTAATCTGATTTTTAGATATCGCGATCAATTGGGATATAGATGGGTTGAGGGTTAGGCCATTGATAAGGGACCAATCGCAGATTTCTTGAAGGTCCTCATTCAATCTACAAATTAGATCCTCTTGTAATCCAATTGGACGAGACAAATAAATTTGCACATCATCAGCATATAAGTGAATTGATACATTGGAACAAACATTTGGTAAATCTTTGATAAAAAGGCAAAATAAAATAGGTCCCAAAATAGAGCCTTGCGGAACCCCCATCCGCAGATTCAAAAATTCGGAAACCATTTGATTGGCCTTTACCCTCTGGTACCTATTAGTCAAATAGTTTTTAATTAGGTTCACCGCTCTATCATGAAAGCCAAAGTACCGCTTCAATTTCATGCAGAGAATTGTATGATTAACTCTGTCAAAGGCCTTTGAAAAATCTAGCAAGCAGAGAGTAGTCACATTGCCCAGGTCATATTGAATTCGTATATCATCAAGCACCTTGATCATTGCAGTCTGGCAACTGTGGTGAGCACGGAATCCAGATTGAAATGGGGAAAATAAATCGAACCTATTAAGGTGACTAGAGATCTGAGCTGCCAGAATTTTTTCAAAAACCTTTGACAGACAGGGTAGGATACTTATTGGTCGGAAATCAGAGCAAGAGGTTGGATTAGTGTTTTTCGCAGCGGGGATGATCTTAGCTATCTTCCAGCAATCGGGAAAATATGAGGATGTTATACAAAAATTTATCAGGTGAGTGAATGATGGTAAAATATGATACATAATCATTTTTATGAAGCTTAGAGGCACCCCATCTTCTCCAACAGCAAGACTTAATTGATTTTAAGCTTTCAAATACCTCATACTCAGATACAACTTCAAACTCAAATTCCGTTGTTATGACGTTAAGAGTTTCAAGGTTTGGTAAAAGTACTTCTTGAGGTAATTCACTTGGAATGAATTACTACGATTAAGCGTATCTGGGTCAGGAAAAGAATGAACAACTTGCTTTCTCCCTACTCCAATAGAGCGAAGGTTATTCCAAAGTCGACGAGGAGGTTGGTTTGAATCCAGTTTTGATATAAAAAATCTTTTTTTGGCTCTGCGAGTAATAAACGTAGCCTTATTACGAGAACGGCAAAAGAGCTCCCAATTCAAATTCGATGGACTGCTTTTCCATTTTGCATACATTTTTCTCCGATTCTTGATTGCTGCACAAACCTCAGAGGTAAACCAAGGATAGTTCCTACTGCGAACTAAAACCGTTTTAATAGGAACATGCTTTTCGAATAACTCAAGAACCAATGATTGGAAGAAGCTAACTTTTTCATTGGCACTTGAGAAAAAATTACATTGACTCCAGGGGTAGTTGATGGCATCATTATGCAGCTCAAAGTTATTTATGGAAGACAGGTCTCTGAATTGGAAAGTTGAAGGTGTATGGACATGCGAAAACGCAACATTGTAGATGCAAAACAACAGATCATGATCAGATATACCATCCAAGGACAATTGGTCTTGTAGAAGAACATATGTATGATGGATCCGAAACTATTATTAAGTCAAGAAGACTAGGAGAAGAATTAGGAGCAAAACGGGTAGCATAAGAGTTGGATACAGAAAGTGCAGCTGTTGCGATCTTATCTCTAAGTTGATTAGCACGAGAATCGTAAAGCAGAAGGTCTGCATTGAAATCTCCGCAAATAATGATATGTTCATAGGACAAAGAAAATTCATGAAGAGTTGTGAACAAGGGTTGAGGGGAAAACCTTTTATTTGGGTTGTAACCAACACTTAAAAGGCACTTAGTATTCCCGTCGGCTATCTCTACAAACAGATACTCTATACCAATATCTTCTGATTTTTTTAAGGACCCTACAAGAAAGAGAAGTTTTACAATAAAGTGCAACTCCACCACCAATAGTGACGGTAGATCTATCATTCCTTATTAATTTATAATTATTAATATCATATACACTACACGGAACTTCAGGCTTAAACCATGTTTCTGTAATGCATATAACATCGACACCCAATTCATCAAACACTACCTTGAGGAAGCCTAATTTATTCATGTTTAAACTACGAGCATTAATACAACATATTTTGAATCCTTCATGAGCATTAGAAAGTATTTTAATTACTGATTTTATAGAAATGCTATAGTCCGTGCACACCGAAAGAGGCTCTCCACCCGACATTATAAAATTATGAAAAAGGGAAAAATTTTAAAAAAGAAGAGGTAATAATTTAAAAAGTGAAAAATACACAAAAATAGTAAAAGAGAATGGAACAAATTAGAAGAGACAAAAAAAAGAAAAATAGCAAAAAAAATAGCAAAAAAATAACAAATAACAAAAATAGCAAAATAAAAAATTAAAAGAAGATTGTTAAAAAAAAAGATATGAATAGTTTGAATAAAACAGGCTTTCACAGGAAAAAAAATGATTTAAAGCAAATTTTTTACAGTGTAAATAAAAATAAATTAAATGAACATTTAAAATAACTAAAATTATAAAGTTTTTTTTTTTTAGTGTAAATAAAAAGATAACTTTACAAATATAAATATATGTTTGATTAGGTAGATATGTAGATGAATGTATATGTATGTACGTTAGGGTGGTCCTTATTTAAAAAACTTTTGAGCACCCGTTTTTTTTTGTTCATTGACATCTTAAAACACTACCCTATTTTTTTTTTATTTTTTAAATCACGTTAACACGTGCCGCATTGAGCTTAAAGTTGATGCCCCTGTGAGAGTTAGGGATTATTTAAATACTAATAAATAATGATTTAAGTGACCTTTGTATACTTTAATAAATTGTAGAATTTCTTAGTGGGCTTTAGGTCAATAAAGAGATGTTAAATTAGCTTAGTTAGCGACGTTTCGAGCATGATTATGCTCATCATCAGGCAAGAACAATTAAGAAAGTTAACTATTATAATCTAGTATAAATTTACATTCTTATACACTTGATATGAAGGAATGGCAATAACAACTGGCATTTGAACTTAACACTTTGAAAACGATCACCTATACTTTACTAAGTATAGGTGATCGTTTTCAAAGTGTTAAGTTCAAATGCCAGTTGAACTTAGTATAGGTGATCGTTTTCAAAGTGTTAAGTTCAAATGCCAGTTGTTATTGCCATTCCTTCATATCAAGTGTATAAGAATGTAAATTTATACTAGATTATAATAGTTAACTTTCTTAATTGTTCTTGCCTGATGATGAGCATAATCATGCTCGAAACGTCGCTAACTAAGCTAATTTAACATCTCTTTATTGACCTAAAGCTACTTTACTAAGTATAGGTGATCGTTTTCAAAGTGTTAAGTTCAAATGCCAGTTGTTATTGCCATTCCTTCATATCAAGTGTATAAGAATGTAAATTTATACTAGATTATAATAGTTAACTTTCTTAATTGTTCTTGCATAGTAAAGTATAGGTGATCGTTTTCAAAGTGTTAAGTTCAAATGCCAGTTGTTATTGCCATTCCTTCATATCAAGTGTATAAGAATGTAAATTTATACTAGATTATAATAGTTAACTTTCTTAATTGTTCTTGCCTGATGATGAGCATAATCATGCTCGAAACGTCGCTAACTAAGCTAATTTAACATCTCTTTATTGACCTAAAGCCCACTAAGAAATTCTACAATTTATTATTTAAATACTGTTTTAGCTCCAAAAATAACGGTACTTGCTACACAACCCTTATGAAAAACCTAATCTATCTTAAAAACAGCTCAGAAGATTTCGGTAATAATTTTAAAAATGTTTGTATAGTTACTCGGATATTTTTAAAAATTCTTAATTTCCAAGCAAATTGAACTTTTTGAGCAAGAACGTGCGACCCAGTCGGGCCTTTTATTTTTTTATTTTGAAGCAAGAGTAGGTAACAGATTTGAAAGTGCACTTTATTAATTCTGTAAATCAAATTTTTAAAAGCACCCGGCTTTGGTCGATTTTATGAAAATTCAATTTTTCAAACTCATTGCGGCACGTGTTAATACAATCCGATTAGCATGAAATTTTTTTGGTACCCGTTTTAAATGTAGAAGAACAGAAAAAAGTGGTGCTCATTAAAAACAAACAAATTTTTTTTCCTCCATACAAATAAGGACCACCCTAATGTACGTATTAGCTATGTATAGAAGTTCTGCTACCGATGACATTCAAAGTGGTTGAATGCTGATTATAGCTGAGAGCATATTTGACTGGATTCTTACCTCACTGTCGTCAATAGTTTTTTTTACATAGACCGGCCATTTCTCGTTCTAACTGAGAATAAAATACCCTCTTTTCTAAGTTGGATTGCATGTCGCAGTAAAGAACTGTTTTGTGGTGTTAGACTCTCATTGATGTAAATGCGTAAGTTCTTAGAGTTATCATCCGACGTAGAGGGGAGATCACTATGCAGCTGGGCGACGCACAGTGCGTCGATTGTATGGAGATGGTGGACAAAAATCAATTTTCCAAAACTAAGTTGACTTTGCAAAAAAAATTTGTTGTAGGTAAATGTAATAAAAAAGAAATTTTCTAAAATCTAATGAAATTTTCACGCCCCCTGCCACGCCCACTTTTGAAAATGGTTTATATCTTAAGAATGGTTAGCACGATTTGAATAAAATTTAGAGAATAGTGACTTCAAAAACAAAAAAATAGTGTGGACCCTATCCGCCCACTGCCACGCCCACTTTTTTAAATTTTTTACTTCTAATAATAGTCCAGTCAACGAAGGAAAAATAAGTGCAATAAATCATGCTCTCTGGGTTATTATTAAATGTGGTAGGGGTGACCCCCAGGTATAACATACTAAAAGTACCCAGCCCAGGGCCGCGAGCTATAGCCAGGAGGGGGGCTTAAAGGTCCCCTTTTGTAATTTTTCGGGAATACTTTGAAAACTTATCGTTTGAGTGGAAAAGTGTACACTACAAAATGAAAGAATAATACATTTCCTACAAAAAAGATCTTCTTCATATTTTCGGTAGGAGCAAGGTTAAGAAAGATACGGGGAGTAAAAAATTTCAAGAAATTGAAAAACAATGTTATCGTCTTACAACATCTATGGTTTTTGATCAATTAAACCAGAAATATCCGGAAAAGTACGTATATATTGATTCATGGTCATTTCAGTGACGTCAAGAGAGCAAGTTGTCGTGTACAGAAGCTGGTTGTGTTAAAATGTCCTTATTTATTTTTTTTGATTCAGTGTTTATTTTTATATGAGAAAGGCTGTTTCTTCAAAGGTAAGAAGTACATAGAATATTTCCAAGTTAGAGGCCAATACTTTATGAAAGCATTTTTGGACATATCCTAAGAAATAAATTCTTTAGAAGGGGAGGTGTATTTCCTCTTCCTTTCTATAAGGGGGGACAAATTCCCTAAACATTGACTGAAAATGGAAAAACAGCTATTTCAAAACAACGGAAATACTTACAATATTGTGCTATATCTTTTTTGAAAGCTTAAAACAGATTCTTTTATTATATAGTTAAAAAATTTTGAAAAATTCCTTTGAAAGCTCAAAATTAATAAAAAAAAATTAATCATTTTTTCAAATGATTTTTCATTTTTTATTTTACACTATAAAGTAGTAAATTGACTTCTATCATTCAATCTTCAAATACCTCATAAACACATGATTTTAAAATAATATTTTTTAGATAAATTCTGACAACACAAATAAATAAGACCAAAAAATAGAAATTTGTGCACAAAAATGAACAATTCTAATTTAAAAATCAAAAATCGGATCTATTTTCAAAATCTTCTATGGTAGAATTTAGCTCTTCAGTAGAGTTAGATTCTAAAAGCTCACAAACTCTACGTTTTTTGGTTTTCTGAGATAAATCAGAAAATGCTTTAAGCGGTCTTCCACGGCTAGTACTTAGTTTTTTCACAAGATATTGCATTTTCTAGAAAATTGAGAATGCTTTTTGGAAGAATAAAAGGAGTTTTTAACCAGACTCCGCGGCGTTTCGCAAAAAGAGCGTGGTTTCTTGTACATGCTTTCCACCTACGTTCCAAACTGTCAAAAAGTCTCATTTTTTCCGCCAAATCACTCTTAGTTGTACCAGGACAATTTTTATTTTCAATTCATTTAATACAAATTGAATAACACCTTCTATTTTAGAGTTTGTATCGGAAGAAATCCATTTTTTTAAATTTTTTTTCATTTTTAATGGTTTGACCTTGTCCTACAAAAAGTCAAATATTTTGAAGGTTAGCAAGAAGTAGCAAGAAAAGTTAACATTTTCTTAGAGCACAATAACAACAGAACATAATGGCATAAAAGATTTTGCTGCCATTTGCTAACATTTTTTTTAAAGCTTAAGTTTCTACAATTTATAAGCCTTAAAAAAGAGCATTTTTTCAAAAAAACACCAAAACTCACATAAACAAGAAAAAAATAAAACAACAACTCATACAAGTACTCAATGTATCCATTTTCAATATTTAAATAAGAAAAATTATAAAAGCAAAATATTTTTCTCACACGAGCTTAACTTGTTCGCACAAAATTTCAACCTTTAATTACACTGCAGCTTAAATTACCTCAATTTCTAACGAAAGTCCCGCTAATCCCCTAAGAAGAGAAAAACAAAAAACAAAACAAAAACAAATTTAAGTACTCCAAACTCCAAGATGTTCCAGAACAGGTTTAGAGCTTAAAACAAAGAAATTGCATTTTTATTTTTTTTATTTTTGTCCACAAGTCGACGCACTGTGCGACGGTCAGACCATTGTTTTGGTGAAATCAGAGAGTAGAGCTTTCTTTTCAGCCGGGGAAGACAACCTTATTAGTAAAGGGCTATCATTGTTGCTGTTGGTGTTCTGAGTTCGCAATCGAAATGCATCGAAGTGGGGAGTAATTTGATGCTGTAATTTTCCTGCAATTGTTTTCGCAAGATCAATTGGATTCTCGTTAATGGTGAAAGGCAGACCGCGGACAATGACATCACTAAGACGCTGTTGACGATGGAAATCTTCAAGTTGGTCTTTAATTAACTGATTTTCACTGCGTAATACATTAAGTTCACTCTCACATTCCTGCAACCGATCACATAAGGCAGATATAGTACGGGGTAGTTAGACTTTTGCTGGGAAATAATTCAAACATATGCAGTTTGACTTTGATATTCGAAAGGGTATTAGTACACGAGCCGAAAACCACATTTTTCACAATTGCACCTAGAGTCATTTGGCCGCCATTTTGTTTTTAACGGCTTTTTTTGTTATCAGACGTAACTCACGTATTTTTGACGCTACGAAAAAAAATTGTGAGACAAACTTGTGGAAAATTTAATTGTCTACAAAATATGTTAAGTAACTTTTTTCGATAAGTGCTTTTTTTAAAAAGTTATACTGCATTTTCTTAAAAAAAGTAAGGGTTGATTTTGGTAAATTCATCATATCTTATTTTTTTGTTCTAAAAAAAAAAAAAAATCGAAATAAAAGTTATAGTCCCTTCAATTATCTATATTTTTTGCCTTGACAGTTTTGTTATACGGCTTACGGTTCTCGCCCTGTAGTGCATATTAATAGTAGAGAACTGTATAGAATCATATATTTTTAACTACTTGACTTCTGCTGGTAAATAGAAACCTCGAGGTTCGAAAGCAAATTAGTACTCGAGCCGAAAACATAATTCTTCACAACTGCCCGTAGAGTCATTTAGCCACCATTTTGTTTTTAAGGTTTTTTATATCTTCGCAAGTAACTCACTTTTTATTTATGCCAGACAAAAAAGTTGTACAGCAAACTTGTAGAACATTCAATTTCCAACAAAATTTTTCTTGTAACTTTTTTCGATAAGTACTTTTTTAAAATTGTACTGCGTTTTGTTAAAAAAAGGGTTTCTTTTCAATTTATGGTAGAAGTTAGAAATGAACCCCTAGAAATAAATGGGTTACAACCTTTCTCGATGACTTCATTTTATTAAAAAAAGATAGAAGTTCAGTATGTTACATTTCAGGTTAGATATGACATAAAAATATGACAATGATAACAAAAGCTTAGTTTTAAGTGGTATACATTATTTTGAACAGGGATGTTGTGTTTTATTCAACAATTTATCATAAAAAAAAATGTCGAAATAAAAGTTGTAGGTAGACCTTTCAATTATTTATATTTTTTGCCTCAATATTTTTTTCTTATGCGGCATACTTCTGTAGCGCATATATTTACATATATTCAAGAAATCCGTACAGCAATGGATGTATTATTTTTGTAAAACAAAAACGAGCGAACAACAAAGAAATAGAATCCGTTTTCTTCCAAACAGGCCAAACAGTTAAGCGAAAAAAGATATCTGTGAAAATTTGGGCTCTTAAAAATCATTTTTAGACATGCCTCGTCGCAGATTTTGGTTTTCCATACGATTTGTATGGGAGAAAACTCCTGTTTATATTTGGAATTTTATAACTTTATGCATAATAACAAGTATTTAAACTAACTACTTACGTTTTTCTTATAGAAAATTGAACTTTCTACACAAATGGTCTTAATATGTTTTATCGTAAATACAGCCGTTTTGAAGTTACACCCATTTAAACCCAGTCGATAAAATTATCTTACATTTATCTAACATTAAATTTGCATTATTTTAGAAATTTAAGATATTAATTTGGGAATTTCTATGTAATTTCCCACAAAAATTCTGAAGTCATTTCTCGATTAGAGTGCGATATTAGTTAATTTTACAATTCGGAAATATAGTTAAACTATACGCAAATAATTTAAACTATTAACAAATCATATCATAAGGCAGGTATACTGCATATGAAAAAAATATTGAGGCAAAATATATAGATAATTGAAAGGTCTACCTACAACTTTTATTTCGACATTTATTTTTTTATAAAAAATAAATTGAAAAGAAACCCTTTTTTTAACAAAATGCAGTACAATTTTAAAAAAGTACTTATCGAAAAAAGTTACAAGAAAAATTTTGTTGGAAATTGAATGTTCTACAAGTTTGCTGTACAACTTTTTTGTCTGGCATAAATAAAAAGTGAGTTACTTGCGAAGATATAAAAAACCTTAAAAACAAAATGGTGGCTAAATGACTCTACGGGCAGTTGTGAAGAATTATGTTTTCGGCTCGAGTACTAATTTGCTTTCGAACCTCGAGGTTTCTATTTACCAGCAGAAGTCAAGTAGTTAAAAATATATGATTCTATACAGTTCTCTACTATTAATATGCACTACAGGGCGAGAACCGTAAGCCGTATAACAAAACTGTCAAGGCAAAAAATATAGATAATTGAAGGGACTATAACTTTTATTTCGATTTTTTTTTTTTTTTTTAGAACAAAAAAATAAGATATGATGAATTTACCAAAATCAACCCTTACTTTTTTTAAGAAAATGCAGTATAACTTTTTAAAAAAAAGCACTTATCGAAAAAAGTTACTTAACATATTTTGTAGACAATTAAATTTTCTACAAGTTTGTCTCACAATTTTTTTTCGTAGCGTCAAAAATACGTGAGTTACGTCTGATAACAAAAAAAGCCGTTAAAAACAAAATGGCGGCCAAATGACTCTAGGTGCAATTGTGAAAAATGTGGTTTTCGGCTCGTGTACTAATACCCTTTCGAATATCAAAGTCAAACTGCATGTTTGAATTATTTCTCAGAGCTCCATATAATGAAATCTAATTACCCCGTACTAATATGGTTTTTTGAATTTCATCTTTGATTTCTCTCTCAAAGTCAGAAAGCAGTTTTTGGAATTTATCAACTAGGTTAGATTCAAATCCACGTAAGTTATCGGGGATCTTATTGTTTGCATTATTTGCAGTGGAGCTTGATTTCAAACTTGCCTTTCATGATGATCTACTTTTTATTTCATCAGAGATTTGTTCGGTGGTTGCATTTTTTTTTTGGAGGGCTTGTTGTACCTTGGAGCGTGTTTTGCATGATGCTTTTGCGGATGAGTTTGCAGCGGGAGAGGTGGCGGTGGTGATGTTAGATGTGGTTGATTTATTTATGTTTATGGTGATGCTGCTGGTTTTGTTAGTATTTGAAGTACTGGTACTGGGTGTTGTTAAGGTGACGGAGCTATTTATAGGTGTGTTGGTGATTGCTGGTATGTTGGTGGTGGTGACGTTGTTAATAGGTGTATTGGGTGTATTAATGGTGCTGATAGTGTTGGCGATGGACAAACTTGTGTTAGGCATGGTGAAATGTAAGAGATTATAGGCGCGAAAATACGACAGATGAGAAATTATTAATGTTCAATTTAATCTAACTTATTTTGCATTAAAAAACGCGATCGAATAGTTAATGTAAGTTGTAAGAATTAAACTATTTATCAACTTTATTTAATTAAAAATCCGGTTAAAAAGGCTTCAGATGTCAGGAGCAAAATTAATACACGTCTACATTACTGACTTGCCAACTTGTTATTCCCATATACCCTGTATAAATAAATAAAATTATTATGTACAGGGTGTCCCAGTGGCGATTCCTCTCAGTTGGCTAGGTTGGCTGCGCCAACCCTAAAATTTCGTCTTAAATACACGTACTACAAACAATTTGTTTGTATTAAAACTTGAGAATAAAATATCCTTTTATGTTGATAACAAAACAACACCCCAATCCGTTTAAATCATTATAAAACCAGCAAAACCTATTTAAATCGAGCCATTCACTGCAACCCCTACGTGCTATATTAATCCCATACAAAGTAGGAATCTCTTTATTTTTCTTTCAATGGCCGTGTTGGCTACACAAATTCGCGCCAACAAATCTCATACAAACTACATAATTATTCCCGATGTGCTGTGTCACTCTATCTTTAAGAACAGACCCACAAAAATACCCACACAGGTTGGCTCTATTGAAAGAGCCAACGCCTGGGTAGAAAAATGTGAGTTGATTGCCGACCAGTACCCACCAGTGGAGAACCTAGTTATCTGAAGCAAATGTTTTAGTTCGAACTTTATATGGTTAACTTGAAAAAATCATAACTCCCATTCTACTCATCCGATCTTCAAGGTTAAGGTCTTTAAATTAAGCCAAAATGATACGCTACATTGTGTGAAAAAATCATTGAAAAGGGGTAAAAAATTTCATACTAAAAGGGTGATTAAGTCTGCCTTCAATTCGATTTGCAGCATTCTAAATTCAAAAGTTGATGAAAAATTTCACAATTTGAAAAAACAAAAAATGCTTATTTTTTGCTTATTTTCTCTTCTAAGATTATGTTATACAATGTTTTACCATCAAACCTACATGAGTGGTGCAAACATTTTTTTAAATGATTGTTTACAAATAAAACGCATTTTAATTAAAAAAACTGATCGACATAGCTTCATTAATATAATGGTTACTCAAACAAATCTGCATGAATCTTTATAATTAAGGTTTTAAAATACTGTCAGTAAGATAATCGTTAGATTTATAAAAAAAAATTATTATTTTTTACATGGTTACTATGAAAAAAATGTAAAAACAATTTGAAGCAATGTTTTTTACACCTACTTAATGGCATTAATATCTAAAAATTTCATATAAATATTGAACATAGAAAAAAAAATTTAATCAAGTATTTAAATTTAGTATAAAGACTAAATATATGTAGGTAATCACAAAGTTGTATATCCAACACCAGAGCAGGAAATAAATATTATTTGAATTTAATACATTTAAAACATGCTTTGTTGTATATTGTTCCGGCCTCACTAAAACGTTGATAACTTTTTTAATTACCAACGGATTTTAATGAATTTCGATTAACAATTAAAAATACTTTTATTTTATTTGCGGGTGGCAATGGTGCAGTGGATGTAGTGCTTGACTGCTAGCTTAGAGGTGTGGGTTCGAGCCCCATTCTAGGCAGCATTCTTTTCTATATTCTCCCAGCTTATCTGGACGCCACCCGTGAGATTTAATGAGATAATAAACACCTTGATCTCAATCCACTGTGCCAAATCTTTCCTATCTTCCTACTCTTTCTAACTAGTGCCGTGCAATTCAGGTTGCATTTAAAAGACCTTAGGTCTTACAGGCATATAGTTAAAATTATTATTTTTATAATGTATCACACATCATTGTAAATCACGGAAAAGCTAAAAATACCTTTAATTTATGAAAATAATTGAAAGAATTCAGTATAAATGTAACTTATCAACATTGGTAATTTTTTTAATATTCCAAAATGAGGTGTCAAATAATGGATTATAATAATTTAAATTATTTTCAGCCAAACAAAATTATAAAAACTTCACAAGAAATTTTAGGGGGAAACAAACTTATGTAGGGTATCTATATAAATATATGGTTTTCGAGCACATTTACCTGAAAAATACATAGCTTGAACATTAAGGAACTAAAAAAACCTTATTTATGATTTAGTATTTGTCTTAAGAAATCAGAAATATCTAAATTATAAAGCTAAATTGGAAGTAAAATATCAAAAATGTGTTTTTAAAAAAGTCTCACATTAAAAATTACTAAATTAATCCCCCTTTTGGCAAACTATATGGCTTATATTTATCAACCAAGTCCACAAAATGGATTTAATTTTTAAAAATTCTATTTCACCAATCCTAATAAAAAAATTGATATATGATATTGATTTTCAATTTATTAATTAATTATAAGAAAATTCACATTTTGATAATTTCCAAGGTAGCCGTAGAAATCAAATAAAATCAAAAATTGTCGATCCAACTGCATTAAATTTGCTATTAGTCGAGAAATACTGCATTAATTTTTAAAAATAAGGTGTCTATTGGCGTTTTTCTATTTTAGCTCAGAGCAGATCAGATCAGATTCAAAACACAAAAATAATTGAATCAGAGGGCTCAGATAATAAAATTTTCAATTTCTGAATCTGATCTGATCTGCTCTGAGTTAAAGAAGAAAAACGCCATATAGAGAGATTAATCCTCAATTTTTTAGAGCGTTACAGTTTACAGGTTACATTTTCATAAAATTTGAGTAGCTGAGATGCTTCGAAAGGCTTAAAAGCATTTCATCCTTATTTTTCAAAGTGTTTAAATATATGTAATAATTTGGACTAATGTGTCAATAGAGAAAGAAATGTTGTCGAAGATAAAAAAAGTGAACATTTTTAGGGACCGGTTCTGGAATTTTTTTTGAAAATAGAGTGACGACTGGATTTTATGTAGGTATAGATAGATGAGTTGAATTAAAACTCATTATAGAGGAAAAAAATTAAAAATTTTTGCTTGTATTACATTCAGCTTTGATCAAATTATTCGCATATTTTTATGCGAATTTATATTATTTGATTATTCGTAGCCAACCCAGAATTCAAGACCAGAAATCGCCACTGGGGTGTCCGCCGGAAAGGTATACTACTTTGTTTGATTAAATCAAAGATAATGAATCTTATATTGATAAATGTTTTATTTAATGTCAGCAATTATGTATGGAATACAATATCAGGTAAATTTTCGCCTCTGTTAGTCTCACAAATGCGAGCCCTTTTGAGCACATTTTTCAATACATTCTCACACATTTCACGCGGTATTTCATTCATTTCATCACGAGTATTTTGTTTGAATTGCTCAAGCGTTTCTGGGTTTGTTTGCATAAGCCTTGCTTTTCAGATATCCCCACAAAAAGAAGTCCGGAGCAGTCAAATGAGGCGACCGTGGAGGCCAATTAACATCACCATTTCTTGAAATAACTTGTTGTGGAAAGAGGTCTCGCAGGAATTACCATTGTAATCCTGGCTGTATGCGATGTGGCACCGTCTTGTTGATACCACATGTTAATCAAGCCCAAAGCATGCAGTTGTGGCGTTAAAAAGTTTTCAATCATATCACGATATCACTCCTCATTCACAGTTACCGTTACGCCGTTTTCATTTTCAAAGAAGTAAGGTCCAATGATTCCTCCTGATCAAATTCCACACCAGACTGTAACTTTTAATGGATGCCAAGGTGACTGATTAATAATTTGAGGGTTTTCCATTGCCCAGAACCGACTATTCCCTTTATTCACATATCCATTCAAATGAAAATGTGCCTCGTCACTCATTATGATTTTTTCATGAAAATCGGGGTTGTCATGGGCTAGCTGTAAGATCCTGTTGGCATATGTGCGGCGGCGTAAGTGATCTTGTGGAAGAAGCTCTTATGTAAACTGAATCTTAAATGGAAACAAATGCAAATCCTTGTGCAAAATTGTGGCCAAAGTTGTTCTTTGAAGACCAAGCTCCTGAGCACGGCGTCGAAATGAGGTTGATGGATTGTTTTGAACACTTTCTTGAGCAGCAGTAATGTTTTCAGCCCATCTTGCAGTACGTTGTGGTTCATGCTTGGGCCTATCACCTACAGATCCTCTTTCTTCTAAATCATTCACTACACGATAAATAGTGCGTTTTGTTGGCACGTTGTTTCTCCCAAAAATTTCACGTAACTTTCTCATCGTCACAGTAATCGATGATTGCTTTCGATAAAATGTTTTAACAATTATAACACGTTGGTTTATCGAATATTCTTCCATAATAAATTTGCCACGTGTCTACTTCACAACTGCCAAATATGAACTGTCAAGACTAATGTTTACCCAAATGGCGGCTAAACAAAGTTGTATACCTTCCCGGCGGACACCCTGTACATATAATAATTTTATTGATTTATTTCAACCGTTAAATGCTAACGTTAAACCCATACAAATTATACATTAGATATACATAAAGGCTATATTTATTATATTAAAATATTGAAAATTATAATATGTACCCAAGTTTAGTGACCTTCATGGCATTGAATGTCCAAATTTGAAGACAAAGTAGCCAAAATCAACCGATATCTTGTTTCTGGTTTGCAATTTCTTCGTTCTATATAAACTCTAAATTTTGATAGTTGAAAATATTAAGAGACTTCGAGGACCTCCTGCTTCTAACCTTAAATTAAATCATTTTCGCAATGGATTATTATCCAAAACTTGGTGCCAGTCGTTAAGCTGGACTGGGGACCAGAAGGAGTTTCTAAAGTCACCACTTCGTCTTAGGTACATGCCAACATTTTTGAGCGCATCTATTGTTTCGCCAAATTCGCGGGTGGCAATGGTGCAGTGGATGTAGTGCTTGACTGCTAACTTAGAGGTGCGGGTTCGAGCCCCATTCTAGGCAGCATTTTTTTCTATATTCTCCCAGCTAAACTGGACGCCATCCGTGAGATTTAATGAGATAATAAACACCTTGATCTCAATCCACTGTGCCAAATCTTTCCTATCCTCCTACTCTTTCTAACTATAGTGCCGTGCAATTCTGGTTGCATTTAAAAGACCTTAGGTCTTATAGTAGGGTCGCTTAGCAAGAAAATCTGTTTTTGTCGGACAAAAGCACCAAATTTTTTTCTCAAATTATTTCATAACCGTAATGTAACCTTTTTTACGGCTAGCCCAAATTATTTCATAACAGTAATGTTACCTTTTATGAGACCATTGGTAATATTATTCGCGAAGACTGTATGTTTTGTCGTATCGAGTTTTTCTGAAAGGAAAATGAATAAGTTAAATGCAAATACAAAATGCAGATTTTCATCATCTTGGACTCCATTCAACATGAAAACAGAAATAGAAAAAATCTTAAAATATCATATAGATGATCATAAATCAAATTTAAAATTTAATTTCTTTGTCAGCTGTTTTAAGCAATATCTATGTTTTGGTTAGGTGTCTAAATGCGACCATTTACGCAAGATTTTTCTAAGTCCCCTACTACACGATGATTCTTTGCTTAAAAAGGTTAAATCATGGGTCCTATTCATCGGAACACCAAGATAAAAGTCTTGAGACCTAGGGAAAATGACAGAGCATCGTATCCTATTTTTTCAAAGTGAATTGAAGTGTCAATGACCCTACCATCTAAATAGGAAACCAAGCGGGTTTAAAACCCCCACCCCCACCAAAGGCTGAGTAAAAAAACCGGCCAGACTTTCATATTCCACATCAAGATACTTGTACATATAATCACTTATACTCCGATTTTGGTTATACCTTCACTCCCAAAATTTGCTGTCGGCTCTTGGTCTATAATATATGATTGTCTTGGAGCAAGGGGGTCATGACCCACATGCCCCCTTCGTATATTTGCAAACTGTAACATTTGAAAAGTATGTGGTTGTATTCCCTGACCCCAAAAATGTATACCTAGACACCAAGTTTGGGATCCTAAGTGATTTAGAAGCCGAGATATTAATAATATACCTAAATTTCAAAATGGCGGCTATAAAATTCAAGATGGCTGACCGCCGAGATGGGTCCTACCCTAAATCTCAAGCTATGGACCTAAGTAGTACCTACAAAAAATTTGGTGCTTTTGTCCGGCAAAAACACATCATCTCGAAATTTGACGCTAAGCGACCCCACTATTACAGGCATATAGTTAATAAAAAAAAAAAAAAAAAAAAAAAAAATCAGAGTAGCAGCGCGGTTAACTAGGGTGATTTTTTGTTAGACCGTCAATAAAATGTCGTTCGTGGTGTTAATGTTTAGTCCAAGGTTAATGAATTTCTAAATTAACTCGAAGCTGTGCTATCAATAGATAGTGACGTTTTTCCCTCCATGGTGGATACAACATATTTGATTTTTTCTCCTTTTACTCCAAGACTAACAAGTAACAAGTCTCGTCTATTCTTCAATAGCCATTAACTACTCTATCATGAACGTTGGGAGTGGTTGATGAAGTCGATAATCATCTGCGCACCTAAGTAGTTGCATAAATCAGCTGAAGACAGTGTGAGTGCCCTCCCTATAAAAGACTATTCCTTGCACACTATCTACTCTAGAACGAGGTTAAGGCAATCACACGATAGTGCATCCTCTTGCAGAGATCTTGTGTTTGTTTGCAACAGTCCGGATACTCTGGATCGGATTCAGAGGAGCTTTGTATTTCCGCAAGTTGTATGTAGCTGCATCAGATTTTCTCGATTCCCCATTTCAGTCATCGCCATATGAGTTCCTGACGATTAATGTAATCATTTACGACTTAAAAGTCCAAAATATGCTTCGGTTGGATGAATTTGGTCCATGGTCAATCTACCGGGGCAGTACCAACACAGCGACTTGCCTATTTTAGTGTTGTAGAGTCACTTAAGGGACACAATGTTGATAGAGTCCAGTCCTCAATATTTGAAGAGCGCTTAAGCTTTTTATAGTTAAGCTTACCTTTTATTTGTGAACCTAACTCGCTGAACGTGATAGCCACAAACAGCTGCTTGGAAATATTGCTTACAATACATCTACTTTTCTCTATGCTTATCACCGATTTAAGGGCTCTAGGTTCCAGTCTTAAAATCTAGCAGTAAGTTGCTTGGAGTTTTATAAAACCTCCGGGTGTTTGTTCCCATCGTGAGAATCTTCGATCTATTCGAATTGGTAAATAGTCAAAGTCGACATTTCCTGAGGCAAGTCTAAGATGTTTATTTATCGCTTCGAAGAGAACAAACCGTTGTTTCCATCTTAATGGCTGCCATTATTTATATGGAACATTACATTTTTGTTATAAATTTAATAAGAATTAAAAGATCTATACAAAGCTGAAGTTTATTTTTTTTTTTTTTTGTTAAAATTAAGCCAAACTTTAGAAAGAAATTGGTGAAGTTAATATTATTTGTAATCAACTACAATAATTCCAAACGAAAATGTAAAACATTATAAGCACTACCAAAATACATATAACAACAACAAATTTTGCACAAACTTAATATATCATTTACACCCAATTAAGGTTTATTACAAGACAAACTCATCGAACATGAACATCATATAAATTTACAATTAATTAGAAAACATGACCATAAATAATTTCCAAGTGCGTAAATTTTGCAACGCAATAAAGAACATCCGTCGTCGTTGTCGTCGTCGTATCGATCTTTGCCACCCTCTGCTATAGAACCTTTTCGAATACCCCAAAAAAAAAAACCTGACGCAGCCATGTCCTTTACAACAACATGCATATATACTCCTGTCTGCCTAGCAATGCTACTATAAGTTTATTTTCAGCAAAACCATTACTATACCATTCCATGATGTTATTTTTTCTGTCCAGGACGAAAGATAATATGGAATAAGCGTAATAGGAAAACGGAAATAGAATTGACACACTGGTAAATAGGGTGGTACATCTATTTATCTCAAATAAAAGTTTGATATAAAAAATCGTATCCCTTTTTGTAAGGTTAATATTTGGGCATGTGTGTATCAATTCAGATATTTTTTTTGTTGGTACACTGAACAAAAAATCGTATTATTTGTTTCGATAGTAACTGTTTATGTATTCTATTAATAACATAGATATTTCATCATAGATACAATACAATTTTCTATTTACAAAAATCATAAAGCATGGCTGTGCCGTCTGCCTGATTGACAACATATGTATTTAAACATTATAAGCTTTTTTTTACATTTTCATATAAACATGGTTTTTTTTTTTTTAACATTGACATTATAGATAAAATAGAATGAATAATTTTTGTTCCAATTAAGAAATTACAATTCGTATGGATATTTAAAAATTTTCGTTTAATATTTGTTCTCTGTAGGCTAACGAAATCTTGCAATACGTGTACAAACTTGATACAATAGCTTCGTTTAATAAGTTTAAGACACTTTCTTCTGATAGGAAGTCACTTCCGAATACATGTCGCCTTGTTTCCCGTAGCACCGGACATCTTCCAAGAAACTGAAATATGTCTTCTCTTTCTTTCATGTTGCAAATTTCACATAGTATTGGAAGTTCATCTCTGTGTGGGATAAAATTTAGACTAAGGAGCTCTCCGCGCAGTTTTGCCACCATAGATATTTCTTCAATTTTGTTTTCATCTCGAAAATAGTTTTGTGGTCCTAAGTTGTGGTTCAATCGACTGTAAATTCCCCTGTGTAGTGAGTTGGCTGCTTCAGCTTCAAATCTACTTCTATACTGCTCATCTATTTTTGCCACTAGGTTGTATAATATTTCCTTTGCATCATTCAGCTCAGGATGATCTAGATTAATATTTAACCCACAGCTATTTCCTAGCTCCAACCACTCACCATACCAGCTATTCCGACTGTTTATTGCTTGAAGTACAGCTTTTTTTGTTAAACGCTCATTCGGTAAGCTCAAAACTCTTAAAATATAATCTATCTGCAGTTTTAACGTTTTGATGAACAAAGGTGACAATCCGGTTTCCAACATAAGTAGGTAGTTTGGTGCATTTTGTGGCAGTCTAAACAATCTTTTAATAAAAAATCTGAGCAGTTTTTCAACCGTATCATAGCTTCTGTGACCCCATGTTTGTGCCGCGTAAAATAAGATGGATTCAGCAACCGCTTCAAACACTTTAAATTTACAACTATGAGCTATATTTTTGTTCATAAAACATGTCTTCCAAGTGACGTTTATAGCTGTTTTAGCTTTTGTGAGTTTTTCCTTTAGATGTGTTTCCATATTCAGATTACTGGTAAAATATACTCCAAGGTACCTATACTGCTTAACAATTTCAATACTTTCTCCATAAAATGACCACTTTTCGTTGTTTGCATTCCGCCCTCCACCTTTCTTAAATATAAGGATTTTAGACTTGTCCAGATTAACTTTTAGGTTCCATAATTTGCAGTACTCGTTTAATCTATTAATCATAAGTTGTAGTGAATCGGGTGAGCTCGCAAGCATGACTATATCATCAGCAAAGAGCAGGGCCTTGATCAGAACTCCTGCATATTCAATACCACCTGGAAGAATGTCCACTATGTCTTCTATGAAAAGTGCAAAAAGTATTGGGCTAAGTGTGCATCCTTGTCGTACTTCTGAGCTAGTATAAAACCAATTCGACTGCTCTTCGCCATTCCATACTGCTGCCTTTGTAGCCTTATAAAGGTTTTCTAGAGTTCGGCCAAATTTAAGCGAGATGCCCATCCCATATAATTTGTAGAATAGGGCGTTTCGGTCTACGGTATCAAACGCAGCTTTAAAGTCGACAAACATGACATAAAGCTTTTTGTTTCGCGTTTGAAAGGTTTCCACTATACTTCTCAGCACAAAAATATGGTCGACCGTTGAATAGCCTCTGCGAAAGCCCGCTTGAAACTCTTTAAGTAATTTATTCTGCTCAACCCATGACGTGAGTCTCTTTTGAAGGACTGCTGTAAATATTTTATACGAGGTGTTGAGAAACGATATGGCACGGTAGTTGTGTGGGTCAGTTCGAGAGCCCTTTTTATGAATCGGAAAAATTAAACCCTCGCTGAATTTTTCTGGAATTACGCCACTCTCCATTACCACATTAAACAACCCTGTTAAATTAATGATTAAATCATCATTAGTTCCATATTTGTAGAACTCTATCGGTATTCTGTCCGACCCTGCAGCTTTACCGTCTTTCAGACTTTTGAGAGCTGTTGCAACCTCTATGACGGATATCGTACTGTCTAAAATTATATTTTCGAATCCTGGAGCAGCATATAAAGGGGTCACTAATCCAACGGGGGGGTTAAGCAAATTCTCAAAATGTGTTCCCAGAAAGCCCGGAGTAAGATTCGTACTTATAGTATATTTTTTACCATTGATTTTCCACGCCAGTTTCCAAAAATCGGCAGCATTCTCACATTGAGCCATTTTCTTAGCCTCCTTTTCATAATATTGTTGCTTTTTTGTTTTACAAAGGGCTTTGTATGCATAATTGGCTTGAATATAACTATTTTTATGAAGCATATCACTTGATTTCCGAAACATCTTGAGCTCTGCAAAAGAAGCCTGTCTCGCTCTCCTACACTCCTCATCGAACCATGGCTCCTTAAAGGATCCTTGTTTCCATCCAATATTACTTGTAGGACCCGAAGCTTTTATTATCAGTTCCAGTTTGAGCATATCCAACTCAGTTTCCAACTGCATGTTCAAATCCAAAAGTGTTCTATATGTGTCTGCTTTTCCATCTTTCCACACAAGTTTGGGTAGTAGCTTCATAGTTCGAACCTTCTCTTCCTCCAATATGCTGTGCTGGAACGTCACTACAATTGGTAAGTGGTCTGAGTATGGAACATGTTTAACCTCGAAATTCGTAACATAATGTTTCCAGTCTCCTCCCAAAAGGCTATAGTCGATGACAGATGTGCCTTGCCGTCCAACAAAAGTGAATTCTCCGTCCGAATCACCTTCACTCGTACCATTTTGAATCCTCAGTCCATACGAGTTACAGAAATCCAATAGGTGTTTTCCTCTTGAATTTAGAACAATATCTTTTGATTTCCGCTGTTTTCCCTATATTCCGTTAACCACACCTTCCTCCTGTCCAATTCTGGCATTTAGATCCCCCGCAATAATCACGTTCATGTTTTGGTTTTCTGTCATACATTCTTTGAGTTTTTTAAAATCGTTTTCCCAATTGTTGCAGTTCAAATATGTTGGGAGAATCCAAAATGTTTCATTATTCAAGACGAGCGTGATGAAAGTACTATCCCCCTGCTTTTTAAAATCACAATTTATTATTTTCATAGATGTTTTGAAGCCAAAATAGCATCCTCCACTTGCTCTTCCCATTGTGTGTACTTTCAATGCAGGGATCCAAGTGAATTCGAAGTTCAAAAATTTATTTTCAAGAGAATCTACAGCATTTTCCGTTACATAAGTTTCATACAGTAATACAATATCAAAATCATTAATAAATTTATAAAAATCAGTGAATAACGTTTTATTTTTCAAACCAGCTACATTGTATGATAAAATTTTAAAGGTTTTTCTTAAATTATTATTTTCTTGTTTTTGTTTTTTATTTTTACTAAGGCAGACGGCAACACTATTAAAAATTATTTACATTATCTGTATGCATAGTTTGCGATCTACTACAACTTGGGTTTGTGTCTGAGCTATGCAAGTTATCAGAGTCTCCACTATCTCCAACTTGACGGCAGTTGTCATCGATCAGCTGTTGAAGAATTGTTCTACCGCACCCACTTTCTCCTTCGCATTTGAGGTTATTTTTTCTGTCAAAGTAAAATGTTTTGGTATCTACTTTCAATGACTGTCCGCGAATTTGTGTTTTGATGTTTCTATTTGATGATATAATTTCACCTCTCAGTTTTTGCAAGTTTTTTTTTTTTTTTTTTTTTTTTTTTTTTTTTGAAATCAAGACCACTATTGAAACCGAAGCTACGCCTTGGATATAAGCAACAATAACACGTTGTCAACTTTGGGCTATTCTATCCGGACTGGTTTTTGGATTGGTTTTTGGAATATGAAGTCGCTTCTCGATAACGGAAGTTGCTTACTTACTTACTTAAGGTGGCGCTAGAGTCCGGGGTAGACCAAGGCCTCAACCATCAAGCTTCTTCCAGTCGGCCCGGTTTCTAGCTAGCTGTATCCAGTTTCGCACGCCAAGTTTGTTGAGATCCTCTTCCACTTGCGTGCGCCACCTTTTACGCTGTCCACCTCTACTGCGCTGTCCCACGGGGTTGGATTTAAAGACTTTCCGGGCCGGAGCATTGGTGTCTATTCGCTCTAGGTGACCCAGCCATCTCAGTCGTTGGCTTTTCACTTTTGTGGCTGTACAGCCCATATACAGTTCGCGGTTGTATCTTCTTCTCCATTCCCCATCTATCCACGTGGGACCAAAAATCACCCGGATGATAAGCGTCTTATACAGAGACAGTTTAGTTGCTCAAGAGAGAGGGCTTTGCTTCTCAATTGCCTTGTTAGCCCAAAGAAACAGCGATTGGCAAGAGTAATTCTTCGTTTGATCTCAGCACTGGTATCGTTCGCTGAGTTTATAGCGGATCTCAGGTAGACAAAGTCTCTGACCACCTCAAAATTATAGCTGTTTATAGACAAGTTCTGTCTGAGACGTCGATGTTGGGTTTCCTTTCTTGTTGACAGCATATATTTCGTTTTGCTTTCATTCACCGTTAACCTATCTCACTTAGTTCGTTCGATTATATTAATATCGTCAGCGTAAGCGAGTTATTGGACGGACTTTTGAAAGATTGCGCCTCTAGTGTTGACGTGAGAGTTTTGCACTATTCTTTCAATAAGGATGTTGAAGAAGTCGCCTTACCTAAAGCCTATTTTGATATCTAAAGTTTCCGTGAGGTCTTTGCCGACCTTGATGGAGCAGCGTGCATTCTCCATCGTCATCCTGCACAAACGAACGAGTTTGGGAGGGATGTCAAAACTAGACATTGCTCTATATAGCTCGTCTCAATACACGATCTCATACGCGCGCCGCCTTAAAGTCGATAAAAAGGTGGTGGGTATCGATTTGAAACTCCTGGGTTTTTCCAAGATCTTCAGTAGTGGGAATATTTGGTCGATGGTGGATTTTCCTGGCCTAAGGCCACACTGATAATGAACTATCAGGTTGTTGACGAATGGTTCACAACGAATGCGTTCACAAAATACGGCAGAGAAGATCTTGTAGGCGATATTAAGAAGCCTGATGCCTCTGTAGTTGGTGCAGTCCAGAAGATCGCCTTTCTTGTGGATCGGGCAAACAATGCTGAGGTTCCATTCATCGGGCATGCTTTCCTTCGGCCATATTTTGCAGATGAGCTGGTGCATACTCCGAACCAATTCATCGAAAATCGGTTTGAATAGCTCAACCGCAAGGCCATCAGCTCCAGTAGCTTTATTGGACTTAAGTTAAGATATAGCTATCTTTACTTCGTCGATATCGGGTGGACGGAATTGTTGGCCTACGTCGTCGTCCAGGTTGAATGGTGCAATCTGCATGGTAGCGGAATTTGATTCGTCATCGCCGTTATACAATCTGCAGAAATGATTTTTCCATATCCTCATCACTGACTGCGATTCTACTACGATGCTCCCCTGATCATCCTTGCAGGCTTCGGTCCGGGCCTTGTAAGCCTGGTAGGTTCTCTGTACCTTTTGGTAAAGCTTCCGAACTTCATTCCTGCAATGACATCCCTCTGTTTTCTCGATCGCACGCTTCTCATGCTTTTTTTCCTTCTTAGAAGCTTGTGTTCCTCTCTTCTCTTCTGCTCGTAGAGCTCGCGAGCAGCTGTGATCTTTCTATGCAGCGCCGCTTTGTATGCCTATTGTTTGGCTGCCTGTACTTGTCGGCATTCTTCGTCGAAACAGGGGTTTCCGTGGTGGTCGTGCAAGGCCCAGCACGTCAGAGACGGCATCCATGATGACTTCTTGGCAATTCTTCCACTGGTTCTCGAAACTTGCAGTTGGTGCTATTGGCCTACTTAAGAGGGCACGAGAGACTCTATCGGAAAAGATCTGGCGATTTCTTGCGACTGAAGCCGTCCGACGTCGAATTTCCATGTTTTTGCTTTGGTCTAGATATCCGTAGCATTACCTTGGCTACAACAAGGTAGTGGTCCGAGTCAACGTTGGCTCCTCGGAACGTTCGGACATCCTTGATACTGGAGGAGTGCCTTCGTGGATCGCAATGTGGTCAATCTAGTTAGCGGTTAATTGACCAGGAATTCGCCACAACGTTTCGCCCCGCAGCAAAGTCGATTAGCCTGAGTCTTTTATCGGAGGTGGTATCGTGTAGGCTATATCTTCCGATTGTGCCAAAGGCGTTTTCTTTTCCTAGATTGGCATTAAAATCACCCAAGACAATTTTAATGTCATAGCTAGAGCATTGCTAATATGTCTTATCCAGGAGATCGTAGAACTCATCCTTGGTGTCGTCATTCTTCTCCTCTGTGAGGGCATGCGCACATATGAGGCTAATGTTGGCGAATTTAGCCTTGATGCAAATTGTTGTGAGGCGCTCGTTCCAATAGTTGAAACTCAAGACTTCTTGCCTAAGTCTGCCTTTATAGACGAATCCACATAAAAAAAAAACGCTGCCCATTTGTTCGGTAACACTAACCGTAGTAGATGTCGCAGTCTTTCAGTTTTCTTTTGCCCATCCCATCGCGCACTTCTTGGATGGCGGTGATATCTGATTTGTAGCAGTCTTCAGCTAAATGTTCGGCTGCACGTGGTCTATAGAGAGACAGAACATTCCACGTGCAGATCCAAAGTGCATTGTCCTTATTTCGTTTGCTAGGTTCGTCAACAGTAAATCCGTTCGCATCCCAGGCTTGTTGTTGCTTGGCAACTAAAATAGCTTTAGGTGGCCGGGAAGTCACTCCGATGGCACGACCACTTACCTGGAGGACCAGACCCTTACAATATAACTACAAGGGCGGAGAGCCGGATTAACCGCTCCTTATAGGCCTGAGCTCCGAATATGTTGTAGTAGCCCGTAAAGGTGTTCACTAAGTAGTTCAGCCTGACTCAAACTGTAGACGTCACCATTGATTCCATCTGGAGAATTCTTCCACTGCCGCCTGGATAAAGGAGAATTGCCTTAGTGGGAACACTCCTCCCCGCTCTCTCGTTTGCTGCCTCCTAAAACCATCCACAGGGATTGGAACCCCATCTTCCGCTAAAGGTACTAGGCACTCTATGTTCACCACGGTTATGTGAGACTAGGAGTTGATAGATAGAGGTTCGCTTGTAAACGCTTGTGTCCACTTGAATGCACTGTTTCTACCCTTTGAACACCAAAAAAATGTGTTCATATCCTTCGTTGAAACTTGAAAGTAATATAGAGCGAAACAGTGCTTGGGTTTCCAAAAAAAACAGTTTTGGAATCAAAGAAAGAAAATATATCAACGCTGCGGGAGGAAGAAAGAAGCTTGAGACTGCGTAGATATCGTATGAAGATAAAAGCAGTTCACGCTCGTACAGCAACCAGCGTAATAAGCGTAACTGTATGAACGCAATGGCTATAAAAGCAGAAGGCTGCAAATATGTGTGCATGTAGAACACCTGGTAAAAGACACAGAACAGAAGGTTCTCTTTTAATTGGGATGAAGACGAGCTCAAAAGGTGGAAAAAGCACTCTTCTGTTGTTTTAAACCAAGTTTTTGCCAGTGAAGTTCATCCAACGCCAAAATGACCTTTCCACAACCAAAGCACTGGAGAATAATAGATAAAGTGTGTTTAGTTTCCGCTGAACTCTTACGTGCAGCGCCAGAGACATCGAGTGAGCTCCTGCACCCACTTATTGAGACAACTTAGAAAACAAAGAGCTTTCCTGAAGAGTGGAAAAAAGGAAAGTTTTGTCATTTTCCAAAACAAAGGAGATAGGAATTTCCGTGCAGCCTGCAGAAGCCAAGGTAATAGAAACATTTTTCCTGGATTGAAAAAAAAACACCTCGAAGATAAAACAACCCCGAAAAGCAGTATTCTGATTCTGTACTGGATCTTCTTGAAAGGACCGCATCATTGCCATACAGATCATCATAGCACAGTGCACCGTTGAATGTCGGCCACCTATCCATCACCTGCTGTTAATTGACTTTGAAATGGCTTTCAACATTGTCAATAGAAAATTAAACTGACTTCGCTTTGCACAGAAGGTTCATTTCAGATAAACTGATTGCTATTTTCAAGGCTACATTATGATAAATCCATATGTCACGTTCTGCATAAAGGAAGGTTTTCTGGGGAATTTGAAATCCGAAGTCAGGTTAGGCAAAACTTTATACTGTCACCAAAAGATACTGTTCCTGGTTGGTGATTAGAAGGTCGTCACGGACGTTACAGATCCGAGGATCTTACATCTAAGTATGTAGCAAGTACCAACTTATTCCTATACGTACAATCTTCCAAACAATTTTATTTCTTCATCCAGGTCAAAAGCTTTTTCCTGAGTTTTTCCGAGTGCCTCGCCTAAAATTGTATCAACTAACAAGAACAACACTCCCACAGGAATGGCTGAGAACTCCAGAATGAATGCTATTAAATTTGTTTTGAGTGTAGAAGTTTTTTTTTTTAACAAAGCCCTTTTTATATTTTGTCAGTTCAGTGTATCGAAATCGTGTGGTCGGGTGAAAAAAAAATAAATAAATTTATTCTTGCAAAATGTATTCAATAACTTACAATTGAGGGCATAGATACTTGTGTTGGCCTGTCCGCCGACGCCACATCAAGTGAGTCAATGGAAAGGACATAACATCCAATTTGATTTCATCGAATATAAAATAACGAACAGAATGTAACATTTCGTGGTTTTCCGCTCAAGGGCGCAAACGATTATGGCGACGAATTTGGCATTTCATTGGATACAATTTTTTACTTACATAATCCTCGAGGGTTCCCCTTAGTTTGCGTTTTTGTTTTCGATATTGGAAATTCTTTTTCTTTTTCTATGTTGCTCTTCAATATCTGTGTACTGGCCAAAAGAGAGCCTGGGTATTCTTTTTGCTTTTTTTTTTTTGTAAATATTTCTTGAGATGGATATTGAGATTTGTAGCTGCTGTTGAAAGCAAGAGCAACTATATAAAAAGGGACGGGTGGTATTGAGGTGGGATGGTATGCTGCTGACACTTCTATTGGTAAATTTTATACTTCAAAATAGGTTTGGGCTTATTTATTGCAGGGATAAGTTTTATTTCGTTCTAACGAAGCAATATAAATGATGACTGTGAAGAAAATATGTATTTTTTTTCTACTATTGGTTCAATAAATTACATCACAATACACCACACCGTTGTCTATGCGCCCTTAAAATGATGCGAAAAAATATAGGTTCATGGATCCTTGTTGGATATCAAAAAGAAAGATTTATTGTTTTCCGAAAAAGGTACTTCTGCCATACATTAATTAGATATGGCAAATATAAAATATGCGTTTGTGGTTTCAAAAGTTGGAATATCAAAAACATTTTGCGTTGAGCTTCAACTTGAAACTAAAATATGGCATCACAATTAGCTAGCTACTTAAATCTGATAAACAGGAAGAAATCTTACATTTAAATTATACCAAATTTCTCCAAAATTTAAAAATCAGTAAAAAAAAAAATTAAAACTATAGGCTATCCAAGGTAGTTAGGGAGACAAAAAACTTAGTTTTATAAATTAAATTCTTTGAAATATTTAGGCCTATTCGGCAAGATCTTTTATTCTGCTATCCTGTTATGATGTTCCATACAAAAGTGTGAGCTGTCAAAAAATCTCTTATGAATTATAATTTTGGTATTCGGCATGCCAAATCTGTTATGAAATCTGCTATCAGGATCTGTTATGAACTGTCAAAAATTCGAACATATCAAAAAATCTTTTAAGTTTGATTGTGTTTCTCGTTGAGTGCGGACGTGTTCCTGCTCAGCTGAATTAAGAAAAAAAAAATCATTCTTTTAGTGCGACGAAGCGATAAAAAAAAATCGTCAAATAAAACAAAAAAACAATTTCAATTAAGTTTTCTAAAACTTTTATTTATTCTGAAAAATAAGTAAACCACATTTACCTATATAAATAGAAAGGAACTTCTTTCAGTGAAAATGTGTGATGAAAATGGGCGGCCGAAAGAGCCTCCCGACATTAACAATTTACCAAAGCGCCCTTCTGAGTTAATACAACCAGAAGATCATGACGAAATTTATATGCAAGTCGAAAACGGCTATGCAGATGCAGAGGTAAATATGCCGAACGAAATCGTACCAGCACGCAGCAACAGGGGAAGCCAACAAAATGGCGCCACCAGCTAGCTCGTCATCAACAGCTGCCGTTGCCAATCAAAAATTCATTCCCGATGAACATCAAGTGCTGCCAAGTGCAAAAATCATTGACGCTGAAAATAATTTGAAAAATCTACTGTCTCAAGATGAGGAGCTATTTATTAAAATCAAAAACCGAAGAAAGAGAATTTCACCGAACACTTCAGAAACTCCGAGGAAAAAAATTGCTGCCAATCCAACACCAGAGGCAACAAACCGAAGCAACAGGTACCATCTCCTTCAGGACGAGGAGATTCTTCCTAGTAGAGTAGACGTAGTAAATAGTAATAACGAAAATAAAAATAAAGAAAACGAAAGGGCGGTAGATTGGTGCCCACCGATTTTTATAAAGGGGGTGCAATCAAACACTCTACTTAAGTTTATAAAGCAAAACTTTCCAGAAAAAATGAATGATGTAAGGTTCACAAACAGGGGTTTTGGTAGAATAAAACTACTGGTTAGAGATTTAGAGCTTCATAATCTTTTTATGGAAAATTTTAAAAAGTCTCATGCAGAGGCATTTGGTTTTAAACCAAAAGATTTAAAAAAAGAGGCAATCCTATTAAAAGGACTGTCGGGTGGTTTTAGTTGCGAGGAGGTGGGAGAGGAGCTCTTGAGGACGAATCCATCCCTGGCACTTGAGGAAGTTAAAGAGTTCACGACCGGCTGGTCAAAAAAAAACGCGGTTAGCTTAGACACATTCATATGCATTGTGAAGGACAAGGAAAACTTAAAAAAAATTAAAGACATTAAATTCCTGCTTCATCATAGGATTCGATGGGAAAATTTTGAAAGGAAAGGGCCTATTCAGTGTTTTAGGTGCCAAAGATTTGGCCACTCGAGCCATTACTGTGCTTACCAATCTAGGTGTGTGAAATGCAAGGACTTTCACGAGAAAGGGAATTGTCAAGTGACTCCAGACTTGGGTCGGGAAAAAATTTTTTGCGTGAATTGCGGTGTGGCCAAAAAGATCAATATACTTGAAACGACGAGTCGATGCGTTCCCAGAGTTGCCTCAGCAAGTACCAATACCAGCAAATTTTTACGCAGGTGTGGGTAATTCTTATTCCGATGCGGCAAAGGGTATAAGATCTGGACAATCTTTTTCACATAAAGTAAGCATCCCTGCGGAGGGACCAAAAAAAATTTTTACTCAGAAACCGAATGAGTTCTCGGCTTTCTTAAATGAATCAAATATTCTGTTTGGAATCCCAATAACAGAATTATTAGCTAAAGTTAGAGCATTTTGGCCAATTTATATAAGACTTGATCCGGCGGAAAAGCCAGGAGCGTACTTGGGCTTTATTGCCTCCCTTTCTCCATAAATATGACAACAAACCTTATTTCCTCCAACGTAAACTCCCTTATAGGACAAGACAAGGTCATAGAAATTAGTGGAATACTCTCTGACCTACAACCACATTTCTTTTTACTACAGGAGACAAGACTCTCGCAAAGATTTGCCAGGAACTTTAATGATTACTCGTTCGTTGGAAACGATCAAGGTAGAGGCACAGGCATTTTAATAAAAAAAAGCATTAGTTTTACTTTCGTTCCATTGAGCTCAAAATCTTTCTCAGCCACAGCCATTATCGTACCCTTCATTGACCGATCAGGATCACAAAATAAATTGACAATCATTTCAGTGTATATACCAGGAGATTTAGGGCCTGGAGTTCCGCAAGCCTTAGACTCTATTCTCACCTCACTTAGTAACCCCGAGTATTTTATAATAGGAGGGGATTTTAATGCGAGGCATCAATTTTGGGGCGACTCCAAAACAAACGTCAATGGATTACAACTGTATAACTGGTACTCTAACAATAATTTTCTCGATCTTAACATCATAGCGCCGGACACTCCCACTTTCCCCAGATCTTCTTCGTTTATAGATTTTTTCATCATATCTACAAACCTTATTAATCCACCAAATCTTCCAACAAATTTTGCTTGTGTTACTTTAGACCTCATTTCGGATCATCACCCAGTCTTTTTAGCTTTAGACTTCAATGAAATTTCTCTGATACCTTCCATCCCAATACTCAAAACGTCGTTTAAAAATACAAATTGGAATTTATTTAATGTAGATCTTGAGGCTAGTTTGAACAACCTTAATATTCCTGCAAATGAAAACTTGACGAATGATGCAATAGATCATTATATCGATTCATTAAACGATTCAATTCACAGTTGTATAAACATCCATACAGAGCAGATGACTAACAAACATTACAATATCCAATTATCAAATAATACCCTTAAGCTTTTCAAAACTAGAAAGGTTTGGAAATCTAAACTAAAACGTATCTTCCACAGAGCTGGAAATAAAACAAACGATGAATATAAAAATCTTTCCTCAAGAATAGCATTATTGAGCAAAATAATTAAAGATGCGGTTAGAATCGACCTTAATAACAAATTTAAAGAGAGATTGAACAAGCTTAAACCATCCTATAATGTTTTTAAAGAAATAAATATTCTTACAGGGAGAAAAAAAAATAGTCAAATAAGCCAGTATGAATCACTTATTTACCAAGGGAACTCACTCCCGTCCGAAGAAGAAAAACTCAACGCCTTTGAGAGTTTCTATGCAAATATATATGCGCCCAAATTTTCTTGCAATCCTTTTTCAACTCTCAATGTCAACACAACAAATAGCGCTTTCTTCTCATGGTATGCAAACGAACCAATAAGCATCTTTTCGATTGATTCTCCATCTTACTCTCCGAACAGAATATAATTTGCTAATGCAACACTCATAGCCAACATCATTCAGAATTTAAATTCCAAAAAGTCAGCCGGACCGGATGAAATCTCGAATTTCATCATTAAAAAAGCAAAAAATTCCATCATTCAACCCATAACAATAATCCTAAACAATTGTATCAACAATAACTATTTTCCGCTTGCTTGGAAAAGAGCAAACCTGATTCCACTTAAAAAAAACAAGAACTCTGTTAACATCCAAGACTTTAGACCAATTTCTATGCTATCTAACCTAGGAAAAATCCTAGAGAGAGTAATAATTGAAAAAATTTCGGACTTTGTCTCAGACAACAATATAATACCTCAATCCCAATTCGGTTTTCGAAAGGGACACTCAACTGAACATGCTCTTTTGCATATAGAGAACACTATATTAAATAACCTGAGAAACAGAGAGTGCACCGTCACCTGCTCACTGGATCTTAAGAAAGCTTTTGATTCAGTGTGGCATGATGGTCTTATAACCAAATTAATTTCACTCAACTTTCCCCGCAACTTTATAATGATGGTGCAAAGCTTTCTTACAAATCGTAAACTCAGAATACTGCTTAACTCAAGCATCTCTAGAGAAGTGGATGTGAAAGCAGGAGTCCCACAGGGCTCTCTAAACTAAACACTCATCTCCAGCTAGCCTTAGTCTTTTTTAAGGACTGGGCAATTGAAGTCAATCATGACAAATGTGAAATTATATGTTTTAGAAACGCGTCTCCAAAGGTCACCACCTTGCTGTAAGAGAAAGCAAACAGCTCTCCTTTTCCATCGCGGGTACCAACGTCCCAGTTAAAAAAGATATTAAGTACCTAGGAGTTTGGCTTAACGAAAAATTGAGAGCGAACAAACATGCTAGATTGGCTATCTCGAGGGGCAAAGCAGCGGCAGCATTACTCAAACGTCTACTGAATTCCAAAGAGCTAAATATTAAAACAAAATTACTAATGTACAAGGCATTAATTAGACCTGTATTGGGATATGGGTTTTCTTCATGGTTTCACATTTCTCCCACGGTAGCAGAGGAGTTACAACGTTTTGAAAGATTAATAGTAAGAAAATGTATTTCTAAACACCGTCGCCCCTCTGGGAAATGGCATCACAACAAAGTAATATATAACGAATCAAAAATAACTCCGATAATATTTTATCTCTCAAACTTAGCTAAGAAAAGACATTCTAGACTAGAATTTCATGATAACCCAAACATGAAAAGTATTTTTGAGGAAAATATACAATTCTCAGTAAAAGAAAGATACTATATGTCACCGATAAGCATCCTCAACGAAAGGTCAAGGGAACTTTTCGAACTCCGAAATGACGACCCCTCCCACCTCCCGCCTTTTTATGTGAAAGCAAGTCAAGAAAATCTTAGAGGGTGAAATTCATCAAAACCCCTGCTCTGAACCATTGTCCTTTAAATTAAACACTTTGAACAACTCATCAAATAAAAGAAATGTAATATAAATAAATAAAATAACAATAATCAATGTAAATATAAATTATATCTCAATATTTAGATTTAAGTATTTCTCGAAAAACATGTAAGAAAATGTTCCTTTTATTATTATTACTATTATCAATTTAAAATAATTATTATAGAAGTAAGAAATAATCTAATGTAATTATCCTCGGACGGATAACTCTAAAACATAATTTATCATCATAGCTGGCAGCACCAAGTGCTGAGTTTGAAATGAACACTCTTATTAGAGTGTCTATCATTCTCTTTTGTTAATTGTTTGTTTTTTAGTTCTAAGTACCCACACGAATGTACAATAACTAATTGTGTCTTTGAGCAAACACATAATTTTTCTTTAAGTAATTTCATTATAAAACTAAATTTCACTAGTAATTATCTGTGCTATGATTTATATTTTCCAACAGGTTTTTAATAAAATTCAACATGCCAGGCATTAGGAGTTATTGATGGTACCAATAAAACGATTGTCGCTCCATCTCAAACACGCTATTGACGGACCAGGACATTTATATGTTAACAGGAAAGGATACCATAGCCTTAATGTTCTGGCAATCACGGACGCAAATTTAAAAGTAATCTATGCTGATGCTAGATTCCCGGGCTCAGTCCACGACTCTGCTGTTTGGATGGTTTCGCTATGGTGAGAAGATTACTCAAGGGAAAGTTTACAACCGCAGAAAATCAACGATCACATATCATTGGTAAATACTTTTTTAGTAATGCGTATGTATATGTTTTTTGCTTTACTTTTTTCACTTGACTAGGTGATTCAGGCTTTCCCCTTGAACCGTGGCTTTTCACCCCAATAAATAACCCACCAGAGGGATCAATGCAATCGGCTTTTAATAAGCGTTTCTTATCTGCAAGAAATTCTGTGGAAAGATCCTTTGGAGTGCTCAAAAGCCGGTTTAGGTGCTTATCACGCAAAAGAGTGCTTCACTATTCACCGGAGAGGGCAGCAAAAATAGTTTATGCGATATTTTGTATTCACAACATTTATACTATGGGAGCGGAACAGTTTCTTGACGATGCAGATGAGGGACGAAATACAGCTGATGCTGAAAACGAAACTGAAAATGATGAGGAAAGCCACCAAGGAAACCGCACAGAATGGCATAGCATTGGGTCTCGAGTTCGAGACCGATATGTCACCAATTTAACTTAAAATATTTCGCATACAAAAATCGTTATTTTTCACGAATTCAAGACTTTCCCTGTATGAGTAGTGTAGTACCTACATATATTCGCAAATAAAAAACCATCAATTTGTATGTCTATTTTCCTCTATGTAGATTTAAAAGTTCTTAACTTAAAACACTATAAATATTTACATTTTTTTGTCCTTAAGATGAAAAATTAAATAAATAAATAAATAATACATTTTATTAAAAAAGAATTAGTTTTAGCTATTAATGGCTCTAGTCAATGCTTCTATGGCCGCAGTAGTGGCTCTTTGTGCGGCAGCAGTGTCCCTTTGTGCGGCAGTCAAAGCGTCGATGCTTTCCACACCACAACTTCTTCCAATTTTGTGCATAGTAATTCTGCCTGTACCTGCCGAAATTTGTAGAACTGTCATGAATTCATCATCTGTAATTAATAATAAATAAATCTGTAAATAATAATAATAATAATAATAATAATAGTAATATATAATAATAATATGTGATTCAGATTTTTTTTAAATGGAAAGATGGGCAGATGGACACACAATAAAAAAAACTAGTTACCTAGAGTGTTGGTGGTACTTTTTTTCTACCGTTTTGGCTTTTGATTTACATCAGCAACGTCCACGTCCAAATCTACAATGCCACCAGGATCGTCGTCAGTTTGGGCTGCACCTACTGTTGCTCCTATCTCCATTTCAAATGGGGGCTCGAACTTAGAGCAACCTGCCACACCAACATTTTGCTGTACGTCAACAATTATTCGGCCCCAGCAGGCCATCGCCCTCTCCTCCAACCCATCAATCAGCTTCTTTAAAATTGGAGATCCGCCACCCGTTGCCTTCATGACTGCCTTTTGAAGGCGAAGTTTGTACGTGACACTGTAGCGCCAATTGTCGAAAACCTAAAAAGAAAAGTCTTAATTTGAAATATTTTTGTTTAAATATTTTACTTACTTTTTTCCACTCCTCAACAGTATGGTGGGCCCCACCAGTACTATTGAGGAGTACCCCAAGCGTCTGCCACAAATCTTGAACAGACGCATCACAATGCTTCTTTGTACTTATCCAGGGGTGCTCCTCCATGAATGAGCAGTATATTTCCTTCTGCTCGTTGGAAATTTTTTGTTGTCTTCGTCCTAAAAATAAAATTTAAATGGCATTCATCAATTATCATAAGCTGTGAACCGGACACACTGGTGTCCATAAAATGGTATAAAAATAAAATGCACGACTGGATCGCACGTACTTGCTCTTATGTTCAAGTTGTGTGGGACTTAAGAACTTTAAAAAAATATTCAAGTAGTTATAGAAAAAGTATAAAAGGCATATTTAAATCGTTCTTTTAATTGTATAAACAGTCTGATAAATTACTTAGAGCTCAAAAAAAGTATGCCATTTGATTACTTGAAAAAATATCAATATATGCAAAAAAAAAATTTAAAATCGTTGGAGCCGTTTTCTTAAAAATTAATTTTTTATATATAAAATTGTTGCAACATTTTTCAAAAAAAATTTGGTATGCCAATTTTGAGTATATATTAATATACATTTAAAACTGAAATTTCAAAAAAATTCATCAAACCGTTTTTGAAATATTGAATTTTCAAAAAAAAATTTTGAAACTTTTTTTAAAAATCCAAAATTTATTTTTTCAAAAATGTTGGTATGCAGTATTATTTATATTCTAACAAAGCTTTTGTGCAAAAAATTTGATTGAAATCGGATGAGCAGTTTATGAGAAAACCAAAAATCAAAAAAACCGTTATATGGCACGTACCGTTATTAAATGTTTTTGGTGATTTTTTTTCCTACTTAAAGGTACATCATATCTACAGTAATACACTGATTTTTTTTTTATCAAAATCGTTGGAGCCGTTTTTGAGATAAATAAGCTTTTCCTTAACGGTTGTATGGCAAGTACCGTTATTTTTTGAGCTAAAAAAAAAATTTCAATTTCCCCTCTGGAGAGTTACAAAAAAACCTCAAGTTCAAAATTTGAAGAAAATCGCTTCAGTGGTTAAGGCTGTAGGTTGAGGTACATACAGACAGACAGGCAGACAGACAGACAGACAGAATTGTGCCACCCACTTTTTTCGTGTTCTCTATCATCGTAATGTCATGTTTGATTGTTATCTCGAAATTTTTTTTTTGCACGAATCCAAAACTTGCCCTATAGTACCTATATCGCAAGTAAAAAGATACTGGTAGTGCGGAACAGGTTACTGATTCAAAATAGCTTTTTATGGCCTTTAGTCCTACAAATTGGCGTTTCGTTCGGCTTACTCACTTGAACTCATCAGTGACATAGTGAGGGCTCTGTCAGACGCAATTTGTTCTAAGTTCAGTTCAACTTACATGAATTTTTCAACGAAAATCCACTGTAAACTATATCCAACAAGATTAGAATTCCTAATCATTAAGCTGGAAGTTTTTTTGCCCGGGGCCAGGCATAGTTTCTATATAAGAAGGTTTTATAATACAAATTCTATATACTACTGAAATAAATCAGCCAAGTAGAAGACTTAGCATTAAGGATTGGACTTGTTGAATTATTGATTCAAAATAGCTTTTTATGGCCTTTAGTCCTACAAATTGGCGTTTCGTTCGGCTTACTCACTTGAACTCATCAGTGACATAGTGAGGGCTCTGTCAGACGCAATTTGTTCTAAGTTCAGTTCAACTTACATGAATTTTTCAACGAAAATCCACTGTAAACTATATCCAACAAGATTAGAATTCCTAATCATTAAGCTGGAAGTTTTTTTGCCCGGGGCCAGGCATAGTTTCTATATAAGAAGGTTTTATAATACAAATTCTATATACTACTGAAATAAATCAGCCAAGTAGAAGACTTAGCATTAAGGATTGGACTTGTTGAATTATTGATTCAAAATAGCTTTTTATGGCCTTTAGTCCTACAAATTGGCGTTTCGTTCGGCTTACTCACTTGAACTCATCAGTGACATAGTGAGGGCTCTGTCAGACGCAATTTGTTCTAAGTTCAGTTCAACTTACATGAATTTTTCAACGAAAATCCACTGTAAACTATATCCAACAAGATTAGAATTCCTAATCATTAAGCTGGAAGTTTTTTTGCCCGGGGCCAGGCATAGTTTCTATATAAGAAGGTTTTATAATACAAATTCTATATACTACTGAAATAAATCAGCCAAGTAGAAGACTTAGCATTAAGGATTGGACTTGTTGAATTATTGATTCAAAATAGCTTTTTATGGCCTTTAGTCCTACAAATTGGCGTTTCGTTCGGCTTACTCACTTGAACTCATCAGTGACATAGTGAGGGCTCTGTCAGACGCAATTTGTTCTAAGTTCAGTTCAACTTACATGAATTTTTCAACGAAAATCCACTGTAAACTATATCCAACAAGATTAGAATTCCTAATCATTAAGCTGGAAGTTTTTTTGCCCGGGGCCAGGCATAGTTTCTATATAAGAAGGTTTTATAATACAAATTCTATATACTACTGAAATAAATCAGCCAAGTAGAAGACTTAGCATTAAGGATTGGACTTGTTGAATTATTGATTCAAAATAGCTTTTTATGGCCTTTAGTCCTACAAATTGGCGTTTCGTTCGGCTTACTCACTTGAACTCATCAGTGACATAGTGAGGGCTCTGTCAGACGCAATTTGTTCTAAGTTCAGTTCAACTTACATGAATTTTTCAACGAAAATCCACTGTAAACTATATCCAACAAGATTAGAATTCCTAATCATTAAGCTGGAAGTTTTTTTGCCCGGGGCCAGGCATAGTTTCTATATAAGAAGGTTTTATAATACAAATTCTATATACTACTGAAATAAATCAGCCAAGTAGAAGACTTAGCATTAAGGATTGGACTTGTTGAATTATTGATTCAAAATAGCTTTTTATGGCCTTTAGTCCTACAAATTGGCGTTTCGTTCGGCTTACTCACTTGAACTCATCAGTGACATAGTGAGGGCTCTGTCAGACGCAATTTGTTCTAAGTTCAGTTCAACTTACATGAATTTTTCAACGAAAATCCACTGTAAACTATATCCAACAAGATTAGAATTCCTAATCATTAAGCTGGAAGTTTTTTTGCCCGGGGCCAGGCATAGTTTCTATATAAGAAGGTTTTATAATACAAATTCTATATACTACTGAAATAAATCAGCCAAGTAGAAGACTTAGCATTAAGGATTGGACTTGTTGAATTATTGATTCAAAATAGCTTTTTATGGCCTTTAGTCCTACAAATTGGCGTTTCGTTCGGCTTACTCACTTGAACTCATCAGTGACATAGTGAGGGCTCTGTCAGACGCAATTTGTTCTAAGTTCAGTTCAACTTACATGAATTTTTCAACGAAAATCCACTGTAAACTATATCCAACAAGATTAGAATTCCTAATCATTAAGCTGGAAGTTTTTTTGCCCGGGGCCAGGCATAGTTTCTATATAAGAAGGTTTTATAATACAAATTCTATATACTACTGAAATAAATCAGCCAAGTAGAAGACTTAGCATTAAGGATTGGACTTGTTGAATTATTGATTCAAAATAGCTTTTTATGGCCTTTAGTCCTACAAATTGGCGTTTCGTTCGGCTTACTCACTTGAACTCATCAGTGACATAGTGAGGGCTCTGTCAGACGCAATTTGTTCTAAGTTCAGTTCAACTTACATGAATTTTTCAACGAAAATCCACTGTAAACTATATCCAACAAGATTAGAATTCCTAATCATTAAGCTGGAAGTTTTTTTGCCCGGGGCCAGGCATAGTTTCTATATAAGAAGGTTTTATAATACAAATTCTATATACTACTGAAATAAATCAGCCAAGTAGAAGACTTAGCATTAAGGATTGGACTTGTTGAATTATTGATTCAAAATAGCTTTTTATGGCCTTTAGTCCTACAAATTGGCGTTTCGTTCGGCTTACTCACTTGAACTCATCAGTGACATAGTGAGGGCTCTGTCTTATATAGAAACTATGCCTGGCCCCGGGCAAAAAAACTTCCAGCTTAATGATTAGGAATTCTAATCTTGTTGGATATAGTTTACAGTGGATTTTCGTTGAAAAATTCATGTAAGTTGAACTGAACTTAGAACAAATTGCGTCTGACAGAGCCCTCACTATGTCACTGATGAGTTCAAGTGAGTAAGCCGAACGAAACGCCAATTTGTAGGACTAAAGGCCATAAAAAGCTATTTTGAATCAATAATTCAACAAGTCCAATCCTTAATGCTAAGTCTTCTACTTGGCTGATTTATTTCAGTAGTATATAGAATTTGTATTATAAAACCTTCTTATATAGAAACTATGCCTGGCCCCGGGCAAAAAAACTTCCAGCTTAATGATTAGGAATTCTAATCTTGTTGGATATAGTTTACAGTGGATTTTCGTTGAAAAATTCATGTAAGTTGAACTGAACTTAGAACAAATTGCGTCTGACAGAGCCCTCACTATGTCACTGATGAGTTCAAGTGAGTAAGCCGAACGAAACGCCAATTTGTAGGACTAAAGGCCATAAAAAGCTATTTTGAATCAATAATTCAACAAGTCCAATCCTTAATGCTAAGTCTTCTACTTGGCTGATTTATTTCAGTAGTATATAGAATTTGTATTATAAAACCTTCTTATATAGGAACAGGTTACTTTTATTTTGGTCTTGGTCTCCCATTCTTATTTTGTTTTCTTGTCTTGAAAAACTCGAAATGACAGGTAACAGCTGATGGATATTTGATAACAGATTTTAGTTCTGTTTGCTTTGTTTATAAAAGATTTTCGTTTTCGAAGTTCGATAACAGAATTTTATAAAAGATCGAACTCCTGAATACCAATTATAAAAGATCTTTTATGGTGAGAATCTTTTATGATTTATAACAGAAAATCCATAGCAGAATAACAGATTTGGCAGAATAGGCTTAATTTTTTTTTTTTTTTTTATAATTAACGCGCACTCAAGGGGTTATGACTACCCTTAATATGTTAAACACAGTGCGAGTGTTAGGAAAGTAGGATAGGATTTAAAAGGAGATACCGATGCACATTGGTTTTGAATTTCTGAATATCACAATGGGAAGGAAAAATAGAGAAGGGTAAAGCATTCCACATTCGTGTTGTGCGGCTGAAGAAAGAATCTCTGTACTTGACGGTACGCCCGAAATTGGGCTCAAGGGTAAACTGATGTGCATTCCAAGAAGTACGAGTATTACGGCGGAATTGTTTAAGGGGAGGAATGCAACTGGCTATTTCACTAGAACATTGTTTGTAAAAATAGCGATAAAATAATGACAGACACGAAACATTGCGGCGGTGTTCGAGAGATGCAAATGTTTCCGTTATAGCTCTGTCGCCTATCAATTTTAAAGCTCTATTTTGAATTCTATCCAAGAGACTTAAATGGGATTTAGGAGTACCCGCCCAAATATGGGAGTTGTACTCAAGCTTTGGATTATCGACTTAGTCCTCTGGAGAAGTTTGCCTTCCCGCTCAAAAAATAATTCATACAGGACCGTAGTCATAGACCTTGTTTTATCTAAGTCGTTTTTCTTATTGAAATCTCATAAGATAAACTCCAAGCTACTGTTTAAATCTTAATCTATGAATATGTCCCATGGTATCAAAGGGCACGGTAGTGCCCAGCCAAGTTCGCGGCACTACACCCTTTTTACAGGAACAAACTCAGGCGATTTTCAACCCCCCTCTAACTTCAGTACCAATAAAGTCAGAAACTTCAAATTCAGAGTATTTGCTGAACTGATCAAGCACAGGTGGCTCACCAAATTTCAACTCTTTAGCATTTGTAGTTCCCAAGATATAGGACTTCAAAAATCACAAAAACCGTAACTGACTGACTCACTGGCTCACTGACAGATCATCAAAATTATGGAGCACTTCCCGACATCGTAGAAACTTGAAATTTCGCACAACGGTAGGCCTTGTGGTACATACAAAGGAAAAAATCGAAAATCTGCAATTTTCTATTTAGGGGGCGCGGCATCCACCCACTTTCTAAAATATTCTATAAATTATATGGAGCCCTTTTCGATTGTTGAAGAACAATGAAAATTGGTAAGTTGGTAGGGTTTGAGGTACTTAGAAAGAAAAAAATTGAAAAATTGGAATTTTCCATACAGGGGGCGTGGCATCCACCCACATTCTTAAAAATTCTTATAAATTATATGTAGCACTTGTTGTAGAACGATGAAAATTGGTAGGTCGGTAGGCCTTGAAGTACTTAGAAGAAAAAAAATCGAAAAATTGGAAGTTTCAGTTCAGAGGGCGTGCCATCCACCCACATTCTCAAAAATTCTTAATAATTATATGAAGCACTTCCGATTGTTGTAGAACAATGAAAATTGGTGGGTCGGTATGCCTTGAAGTACTTAGAAGAAAAAAAATCGAAAAATTTGAAGTTTCAGTTCAGGGGGCGTGGCATCGACCCACATTCATTAAAATTCTTATAAACTATATGAAGCACTTCCGATCCATCCACTTTATCAGAATTGCTATTATTTGTATGGGAAACAATTCCAAATCATGACAGAAATTTGGTAATTAATGATTACTGATTAAAATTTGGTGGATTTACTTGGCAAGTTTTCTCTAAAATACTTACTTAATCACAAATTTAAAATGTATGAAAACTTGACCAGTGAACCCACCAAATTTTAATCAGTAATCATTAATTACCAAATTTTTGTCATGATTTGGAATTGTTTCGATATAACTCTACTTAAGATATTTGATATTTAACTTCATGAACTTAAAACTTGGCATATATTTTAGATCTCATTACTTTTTTTGGCTGACTTTTTACGCACAGGTTTCTTGTACACATAAGAACTTGGCTCCTTTTTTAACATTTATGTTTTTGTTGTGATCTTAGTTTACAAAAACAGAGTGAGACAAACAAATTTTGTATAAAACTTCATAAAAATGTCAAAGTATTGCAGAGGACAATCCAAAAAAAAAGTTAAACTTGAATTCTAGAATGACATTTTTACATGAAAAGTAAATTTATCAAGGATACATAGGTAAAACTTTCGGAGCTGCTTAGAGAACATCAACAATTCCAGCTCTTCGTATCGGTCCCCGCACGATCATTTTCAATAAAATACTGTTGCTAGCTCAATAGTTAACAAAACTGGCGCAAGATTTAGTAGCCAAAAACAATGATGTGGATGGCGCGTAGCACTGTCAAAGTAGAAAGGTACACAAAATGTAAACAGCTCTACAAGCAGCTGAAAATGTAGCTAGAAATATATAGGACTGAGAGCCAACAACAGTCAAAAGTCAAGTCATTTGCGTAAAGTTGTAAATAATTATAGTTTTTGAGGTGTTAAACCAATAACCGTTTTGTCTGCCTTCCTAAGCACGTGTTGAACAGGTGTTAAATTTGACGTAAATTTTGTTCATCGATTTATTTCGAAATAAATTTTTGCGTAGTATGCCGTGCGTGAGTGCTCAGTTTGTATTAAAATATTTTATGATGTCCACATCAAAACACCTGTGCGCCGTATATTTGTTCGTGTGCGCCGAAAATTCATGGGAATCGGATAGCGTTAAGTTTTGACTAGACGCTCAACGCAAATGGTCAATGCGTTGACTCTCTGACGTAAAATTCTGTCCCAAAGTTGTCGTGTGATCGTCAATGCAGAATACTGTCCATGCGTGGACGGTTGCGTTGACACTCTCGTTGACTCGAATTTAAGGGTCAATGCGTTGATTATTGTCGTGGGCCGTGTATTTACCCTGTTAACGCAATTAGGGCTAGGACACACTGATAGACTTCTCAACAACGCGTTGACTATATCTTTGCGTTGACACATCGGCTTTTTCTGCTATGTCAACGTACTCTGCGTTGACCTTCATCTCAATCTCAAATTTTTGGCATTTTTTGAGTATTTTTAATACATCGGCCATTCCAAAAATATCGAAACCAAGCAACTCAATTTCAAATTAAGGAAAAAAATATAGTTAAATATGCCAATATTTAGAGTATATATAAGAATTAACGAAAAATCTGTAGATACAAAATTTTACGTGTTGTTGTAAAATAGGCAAGTGATCAAAAAAGCTCATACTTTATCTTCCGTACCTGCGCATTTTTCGGCATTTTTGCCGCTTTCAGTTCTCTATAAATTTTGATGCAAATGGCGATGTGCAGTGAGGCTTTTATAAGAATTTTTAATACACTACTTAAATTCGGAACAATTTTCATGATAGGAGTGCTGTAAAAATAGTAATACGTTTCTAAATGATTGAACATTTCATGTCTTCTCCGTTACCGAAAAATGACAAAAGTTGGTATAAATGGTGAACTATATTAGTGATTGTAAAATTATTCCGCATACAAAGCAAGGCTTGAAACAGGATTATCGTGGATTTTTTTTTGATTTTTATATCACGTTTAATTGTCTTAAACAGGGTAACGGAGAAGACACTGCACTTTTCTCATCCAAATTTCAACGATTCATAGGCATTTTTGATGTGTAAACATCTTAGCTTTTTTTGGTAAAAGGCCAACGGCAGCAGCAGGTAGCGTCTGTAACCCATATTGGGCGGCTACAAAAGGCGTCTGTTTTCCCATAGTGGGCGGCCTCGAGCAGTTATGTGTTTGACCATACAAAAGGCGGGTGTGCCTGTCAAATCTGAGCTTATGTATGTTATTAATCATATCTCGGAAAACACCATGGTGGAAGGATATAAGCAAATACATGAATTATGACAACAAATGGAAACGAGTCCCCAAGAGGTAATCTTTTTATAGAAAATCCTTCTGTAGCTTCGGTTGCAGTAAACCGCACATCGGATTTGGGGGTGCGGCATCTTTCATGTACGAGCGTCAATCAAGACGCCATAATAATAAGTGAATCGTTGACAAATAGAAGAAGTCTTTCAAGAAGCGCAAATGTTACTTTTGGCTACCGCATACGTACGAAAATCGGAGCATGGAACGTTCGATCCTTGTACAGCGATGGTAGATACGAGCAGGTTGAGCGTGAAATGCTTCGTCTAAACATCAGTATCCTGGGCATAAGCGAAACTAAGTGGAGAGGAAGAGCTGAATACAGATCAGACACTGGACAGACGAGAATGCTGTATTCCGGGGAAGATGAAAGAGAGGGTGGCCAAAGACTGCATGGTGTCGGAATTATGTTGAACGAAGAAGCGAGGCGTAGTTTGATCTCCTGGGCGCCCATTTCTGCGAGATTAATGACAGCAAGGTTTCGTTCAAAAATTCGTAATGTCACAATTATTCAGTGCTACGCCCCCACAAATGAAGCGACCGAGGAAGACAAAACCGCGTTCTACACTCATCTTAACTCGGTTTACAGTAGTGTTCCGAGAGCCGACATCATAGTCGTTATGGGAGACCTCAATGCCCAAGTCGGTTCAGATAATTACGGACTGGAACGCGTGATGGGAAGAAATGGCTTGGGGTCACGGAATGAAAATGGTGACTTGCTTGTCGACTTTTGTAACGCGAATCGTCTTGTGATAGGTGGGACTGTATTTAAGCATTAGACGTGCAACAAAATTACCTGGGTGCATCCGGATGGTCAAACCGAAAACCAAATTGATCATATCATGATTCAGCAGCGATGGAGGAAGTCTATGTGTGATGTCCGGAGTATAAGAAATGCCGATGTGGGAAGCGACCACCATTTGGTTCTGATGAGTCTCAAACTACGAACCGCTGCCGTACAAAAACCAGCGCAGGATGCAGCAAGGAGCTCAAAATTCATTACGAATGCTTTAAATGACCCCAACATATGTCGAAACTATGTCACCACCCTTAACGACAGAGCCTCGTCATTAAACGGAATCCAGAATTCAACAATTGATGAGATGTGGGGTGAAATTAAAAGTGTTTTTATGGAGGCTGGATCCGAAACTGTACCCAAGCGAACGAGACGTAGAGACTCTTGGATATCCCAAGACACCTGGGATAAGATCGAACTTCGCAAATCGTTGAAAACCCAAATAAATGCTGAAGCAGATGTTCAACGAAAGGCTGACTTGCGAAGAGAGTACCGCATTGCACATAAGATGGTCTATCGCTGTGTGAGACGTGACAAGAGGGTGAAGGTAGATGGACTCGCAGATAATGCGGAAATCGCTGCCAGAAGAGGAGATATCCGGGAATTGTACCAAATAGCCAAAGATGTTATCGGGAAAAAAAGCAACACCAATCATCCTGTAATGGATGTGGATGGCACACTTTTGGTATCAATTGAGGATCAGCTTCGTAGATGGAAGGACCATTTTTGTGCCCTGCTAAATGAGGATTCAGTTGAGCAGAGTGCTGAAGTGCCCCAACTAAACGAGATGCGCAGGTCCTATAGGGGTATTGACATCAAACCCCCGTCAGAATCGGAAATCCAGACATCAATAAATCTCCTCAAAAACAACAAGGCAGCTGGACTGGACGGAATACCAGCTGAATTCCTGAAAGCCGATCCCGTAACAGCGGCTAGTATTTTACATCCGTTGATAAAAAACATTTGGGAAAACGAAAGCTATCCCAGGGATTGGAAGGATGGTGTGATTGTTAAGTTGCCAAAGAAAGGTGACTTAAAGAATTGCAACAATTGGCGTGGTATCACCGTTTTGTCCGTTTTCCCAAAACTAATGGCAACCATCATTCTCGAGCGAATAAAGGAGAGAATCGAGTCTACACTCAAGAGGCATCAAGCTGGCTTCCGCAGTGGTCGATCGTGTGTCGACCATATCAACACCCTGCGTATCGTCCTCGAGCAGTCGATGGAATTTCAATCACCGCTTTACCTCATGTTCGTGGATTTTGAGAAAGCCTTTGATCGAGTTAACCGAGAATGTATATGGAGATCGTTGCTTGGTAGGGGAATTCCACCAAAAATAGTTGCCATTATTAAAGAGTCCTACAACAACGCAAGGTGTTTTGTTTTGCACAACGGGCAGCTATCCGACTCCTTTGTAGTGCAACAGGGTGTGAGACAAGGGGATGTTCTATCGCCAATTCTCTTCCTGCTGGCGATGGACGACGTATTGACGGCCAGTGTAGGTACAGCAGAGCGACAGGGCATTCAATGGAGACCGTTCGAAAGGCTCAGTCATTTAGACTATGCCGATGACATATGTCTACTGGCAAATAACATCAGTGGGCTGAACGGGATGTGCCAAACACTGCAAGTGAAGGGAGAGTCGAGTGATCTAAGAATAAACAGCAAAAAGACAAAAATAATGCTCACAGGCCGCTCCACACAGCAGCGTATTATTCTACAGGAGACGCCAGTTGAAGTAGTGGAACAGTTCAACTACCTTGGCAGTATTGTCTCTGCAAACGGTGGTACGGATCTGGACGTTAAAAGTAGAATAAATAAAGCTCGTGCTGCCTTCGGTACTCTGTCCCCAATCTGGAAATCAAGTCAAATCTCCTTACGCACTAAGTTGAGATTCTTCGAATCCAATGTCAAATCCGTGCTGTTATATGCTTGTGAAACCTGGAAAGTCACGTCTATCATTTCGAAGAAATTGCAGGCTTTTGTGAATCGCTGTCTTCGCCATATCCTAAAGATTCGGTGGCCACAAATAATATCAAATGAGGAATTGTGGCGCAGGACAAGTCAAGAGCGGCTGGACGTCGACATAAGAAAGCGTAAATGGCGTTGGATTGGTCACACACTGAGGAAACCAAACAATGAAATTGCAAAGCAGTCCTTTGAATGGAATCCTCAGGGTGCACGGCGGGTTGGAAGACCAAGAACAACATGGAAATCAACTGTCTTAGCGGAAGCAGAATCCCAGAGAAAGACGTGGCCACAGCTAAAGTACCTTGCAGCAGACCGTGAAGGATGGAGACGTTTTGTTGACGCCCTATGCCCCAGCCGGGGTTACAGGACACGATGATGATGATGAAACATCTTAGCGCTCGGTATGGGTACAATTGAAAATCGGCTGTAACGGATATGGGCTCACGGTTCCGTTTGAAACCATTTTGTTTGTTGTAGGTAAGTAGAACTCTGTAAACTCAAATACATAGGTAAGGTAGTTTATACCTAATGGTTTTGGTATTTGCTAAGTGGAGTGAATTCCTTACACCCCGACTCCACAGTAGATAGATAATTGCTCTCAGAATGTTCGTCTTGACATTAAATATCTAATGGAGCCACTCCGTTTCCTATCTTGATTGGATGTCAAGATGCAATCATATCTTGACAGAGATATTTGACATACATTTTGCCAGGTGAAGATTTTGTTGCTTTTTTCTAGAAATTTAATTTTTTATTTCATTATTTTGTATCCATATGCTGCTTTTGATGTTAATCTCTGCAATCGTGGGTGGCAATTTTGGTTTGTGATATTAAGTGTTATTTGCAATTTCTTGATTAGAAATGTCATACCATGATTTGCCAAGTGGCGCATTCTTTTATGTTTCTCTAGTTGGCTGTGGTTAATGTGTCAAAAAGAAGTGTCGTAATGTCATATTTAAAAAGTTACTTTAATGTCGAATTCCTTACAACCAAATAATCGATTTTTTTCTAAACAAAATCGATTTTTTTCTAAACAAAATCGATTTTATTCTGTCAAAACAAATCTTGCATTTTCAGCAAGATTTCAAATCGATTTCACACACACTAACAAGATTTGACATTTCTCTGGAGTTGAAAGTATTTTGCGGCGGGTTTAACAAATGTTCTAAAGTGTTCGTCGGTCATTTAAATAGATTAAAAGCAAATAAATCATTAAAACTAATTTTAATTCATCAAAAAATAGTGAATGGTCAGTGAGAAGTTATAAAAATATCAACTAACTTCGATTCAAAGTGCCCAAAGTCAATTAAAGATATAAATCGCGCGCTCGCCGATGTGTTTCTCGAATGATGTGTTTCTTGGATGAATTTGGGTTGTTTATTTTACTTTAATGGCCACATACATAACTATTTTCTGTTTATTTTTGCAACTTTTCTTGGAAATGTATATGTTTTTAATCTAACAAAATGACGCGAAAAACTGAATGCACTTTGGAATATTTGTTACAAATTTGTATGCGCATAGTTTGTTTACTTTTTTGCTTCAAAGCTACTGTCAAATGACACACACACAATCCCACACGAAAAATTTGATTTTTTGTGTGTTCCTTACAACCAACAAAAAAAATCGATTTGAAATTGTTGTAAGGAATTCGACATAAGTTACTTTTCATTTAGGAACGACAAAAGCTAAAAATATAACTGATCTGTCAAAAAAATTGGTTGAAAAACAGTCGAAATAGATTTGGAATTAAAAATCAAGAAGAAATTGTAATTTCATTATTGAAAAGAACTTTTATCAGCACTTCGAAAATGCATACATTTTTCAAATTAAATTTCATTTAACTTCATTCTAGCCGAAAATTGAATATTTAAGCAAAAATATTTCCAATTATTTTTATCATTCATTACTTGCACAAATTTCTTTACTACAAATCGATCAAATCAGATAAAAAAAATGTCGCAAAACCTGGAAAAAATTTCCAAACTCACTATCGACGGTAAAATCAATAAAAATAAAAATATTTTAGCTTTATATTTTCCCCCAGATCTGATGTGGATTACAAAAACAACACAAAATGCGATCTTGCTTTTGGATTTCGATTTACAAATTAATTCTGACCATACACCCCTTGTACTTTTTTGCAAAAATGAGTTTTTTCTCTCACAGGTAGATGGCTTTTTGTGTTGAAGATAGGGAGAAAATAGAGAATAGAGTAGAAAGAAAATACAGAAACAAAAGGATAAACGGGGATCGGATAGGTATATAACACTCTTGTCGCACTGGGATCCTGTTTGTTTTATTATGATAATCTAATCCGGATCAGATCTGGGGGATAATAAAATTAAACTATTCATATTGCAAAAATGAGATCAATTCAAAACCGAACGATCGAGAAGCAAACAAAAGATAATTCAAAATGAAAACATCGTGATTTCAGCAGCTTTTGACGCATTGAACTCAGTATCAAAGAGATGAGTTGGAAAAATGTACTCAAAGTTACTTTTTGACACTTTAACTTTGAATCCAGGAACAACTTTGTGAAGTCATAAAGTTAATTGAAGTAGCTTAATTTGTGATGGTCTATTTGCGGAGGAGTTTTCTCGGAAGGAGTTTTTTAATGGGTAAATTCATTATAATTTGTGTCGTGCAACCATTTTGTTTTAGCACTTGTATTACGGATTCCTAATTTTTGCCATACGTGGTAATGACCCGATCTCTTACCTTCAGGTGAAAACGAATGTTTACACATCTTCCACGCGAGTCCCGGTACTCACACATTTTTTTTTTAAAAGGTCTGAATTTATTTGATATTCATGCTTAAAATGGATCAAGGTAAGTAAAAAAAAATATGTGTTAAATTTCATTGAAATCGGTTCACGTTTACACGGGCTAGCGAGCACTTGAAATTTTTCATTCAAAATACATGGTGTTTTCATAGTCTTTTACTTAAAGTGCCGGCAAAAGTGTAAATGTTGAATGAAAATTTTTAAACTTTGCACATATACAAAGTACTATAAAGAGTATACAAATACATTTTCTTATTTTTTTTTAATAACAGTTAATCCTTAAAAATAGCCTAGCATTTCATACTAAGAGTATTATATGTGATCAACAGCATGGATTTGTGAGAAGAAAATCAACGGTAACAAATCTCCTTACCTTTCTGCATAAATGTTCTAATGCATTAGAAAACGGGAATGAAGTTGATTGCATATACACTGACTTTTCAAAAGCATTTGATCAACTTAGTCATGAAATTATTGTATTCAAACTTAAAGCCTTTGGTTTTCCAACTTTTGTTACATCATGGATTAAGTCATACCTTGAAAAAAGATCTTACCAGGTAAAATTCAGAAATTGTCTTTCAAACCCATTTAGTGCTCACTCGGGTGTACCTCAGGGAAGCCATCTGGGCCCGTTTTTGTTCATTCTCGCTATAAATGATGTTACTTCATGTATCCGATGTAGTAATATTCTTATATATGCTGACGATATGAAAATTTTTAAAACAATACAATCAAATCATGACCATATTCTCCTGCAGGCTGATATTAACAATTTTAGCGTTTGGTGTGGGAAAAATGGTCTTTCTCTTAACCCAGTAAAATGTCAAACTATAACTTTCTCAAAAAAACGAGTAGTGAGTGCTTTTGACTATTCAATTTCACAGCACACACTCTGTCGTGTTTTTAGTTTCAAAGACCTGGGTGTTCATTTTAGTTCTGATCTAGATTTCATAGTACATATTAATTATATTGTAAATAAGGCGAGTTCCATGCTTGGATTTATAAAACGCTGGGCAAAGGAGTTTAAAGACCCGTATGTTACTCTCTCTTTATACAATTGCTATGTAAGACCCCATCTTGAGTATGCCTCCCAAGTATGGACTCCCTTTTACGAAATTCATAAAAGCCGTATTGAATCAATACAACATAACTTCATTCGTTTTGCCTTGAAAGGTCTTCCTTGGGCTGATCAGTATAACCTGCCACCTTATGAACATAGAATCATGCTTCTGCAACTTCAAACTTTATGTCAAAGGCGTGTTAATAATGATTTAATATTTTTTCACCAACTTATCAGTGGCGAAATTGATGCTCCTGACTTATTAGCCTGTATAGGTATAAACTACCGTGGGGGATCCCACCACCTTCGAAGATTTGAACTGTTTCACGTTCCTTTTCATAGAACCAATTATGGTATTCACGAACCTCTTAATCGTATGTGCAAACTTTTTAATTTGAACGCTGCCTCAGTTGATTTTAACATAAGTAAAGTAGGGTTAAAAACACTGTTGCGAACCAGTGTTCCATTCTTGTGAATTCCTATGTCTTGATTATACCTTAACTTATTTATGTATATGTTTTATATTATGTGTCTAATTTTGTATATTTTTATTTATTTATGTGCTTGTGTTAGCTTTGCTTAATCTACTAACCACTAACACATGCACTCATGATGAGCCTCTGATTGTAGAATGCAGCTTGCTTTAAGCTCATTACAATACAGAATTCTGAAGTGTAAAAAAAAAAAAAAAAAAAAAAAAAATAGCAACAAATGCACAAAAAAAAATGATATTTAATTTTATTTTTTAATGGGGTAAATATTATACAAAATTATTGAAAACATTTTGTTTTTGATACTCCTTACGGTAATTAATTTACGTCCCAAGTTTAAAGATTTTCCATCAATTATTACAATTTTGCTGATATATTGAGTAAAAACTGTGAAAACCCCATGTATTTTGTATGACAACTTTCAGGTGCTCGCCAGCACGTGTAAACGTTTACCAATTTCAATGAAATTTTATGCATACTTTTTCCATTACCTGTGCCGAGATTCAGCTAATTCGAAGCCGCAGGGAGTGAGTGAGATGAGTCACTTTTCGTCGAAAATAGATTCAGTTAGCAAAAGGGAGTGAGTGAGCGAGTGAAATGAAATGTCAGATTACTCGCCAGATATTCCGCAGTGACTTGGTGTATGTGTTGGTAAATTTCCAGTTTTGGATAGGTATGTGTGCTTTTCACAAGAATTCCTATTCATGGATAGGAAACGAAATAAAAAACAACAACGTAGATAAAAACAACTACCCTTTTATTGATTCTTTAATTTTATTTTATTATCATATGCACATATATATATTAAATAAATTTATATTCTATTCACTTTCAACACTTTTAAACTTTTTATTTCTCAAGGGTGAAACTCACATTAAACTTTAATTATTTATTTATTTATTTATTTTTTTTATTTTATTGATTCAATAATGCTTCATTTCGTTTTACGTAACAAGTGTGACAAGGAGGTAGAATTAAGCTCTTTTATATTTATTCTTTGTCTCATGTTCGAAACTAAATTCGAAATTACTCATTTCACTTAAATAGCTGAATCGCTTTTGCGAGTGAACTGAGATGAGTCGGCGAGTAGGGCGAGTCATCTCATCTCACTCGCTGAAATAGCTGAATCTCGGCACTGGACTACTTTTATCATTGATGAGAATAATAATAAAAATACAAATTACAACATAATTGAGCAAAAAAGAAATCTTTAATCGTACGTGTCTTCTCCGTTACCATTTTCCATATTTTTTTCTGATAGTAAAATGAAACTTGGATGGAAACCAAGGATGATTTTTGATAAATATTGGTTTAATGAAAGTGTGCAAGAAAATCAACTTCATATCTTAATGGACCGCGCAGAATTTTAAACTACAAAGCAAAGGTTGGAAGTCTTTAAATCGAACGTGTCTTCTCCGTTACCATCTATATTTTTGTATAAACTTACTGAATTTCATAATTTTTTGGTGAAGCTTATGTGTCGTGTACTTTGTGATAAATTCTTTAAAACCACTGAGTTTCATAAAAAAATATTAATTCCTTAACAAGAAAAACCTCACTACAAGCGTCCCATTGTCTTCTCCGTTACTTTGGAATGGCCGTTCTCAAGGGTGAAAACTCCCATTAAACTTTAATTACGACAAAAACAAAATTGAAACAAAAGATACTCCATTATTAAGATTCCAATGTTTACATTGTTGTATTTGTTATTTCATTTCGCGTCCATTAGTGGTGATGTGAAACAGAATATCAAACGTAACGAGTATGAGAAGGAGGTAGAATTTGGCTCTTTTATATTTATTCTTTGTCTCACGTTCGAAACTAAATTCGAACAAACTCATTTCACTTAAATACCTAAATCACTTTTGCAAGTGAAGTGAGATGAGTCAGCGAGTAAGGCGAGTCATCGTCATCTCATCTCACTCGCTAAACTAGCTGAATCTCGGCACTGGCCTGACATGCCTGCTAGCTCAGGTTCAGGCACCTTCATTCGGGGGTCATCCGATACCACTTTATGGATTTCCACCCACTTTTTTCGTGTTCTCTATCATCGTAATGTTATGTTTGATTGTTATCCTAATTTTTTTTTGCACGAATCCAAAACTAGCCATGTGCGTGAAGTTAACACCGCCATTTTGGATTTTCAAAAAAAAAGTTTGTGCTGTAATGTGCTTAACTTGTGCTGCTATGTGCCGTATTTTTTAAAAAATCGTACTAAGGATTTGGTTTTTGGAGGGTACCTATTTTTTTAGCGTGAAGTTAGCACCACCATTTTTGATTTTCGAAAAGAAACAAAGTTGTGCTGTACTGTGCTCAACTTGTGCTGGCATGTGCCCGTAAACAATTTTGAAAAATTCGCAAATTTGCAAATTTGACGAATGAAATTTTTGCGAAATTTCTTAAAAAAAACTTGTGCTGCATTGTGCTCAAAAAATGATACTAAGAACCAAAAAGAAAAAAACAAAAATTCGCATAATTACATCAATTATGGCCAAAACTAAACTTTGCGAAGGGCTGTAGCATGAAGTTAGCACCGCCATTTCCGATTTTCAAAAAAAAAAAGTTGTGCTGCATTGTGCTCAACTTGTGCTGCCTTGTGCCGTAAATATTTTTAAAAAATTTGCAAACTTTATGGATGAAAAATTTCATTCGTAAAATTTGCAAATTTGCGAATTTTTCAAAAATATTTACGGCACATGCCAGCACAAGTTGAGCATTGTACAGCACAACCTTTTTTATTGAAAATCCAAAATGGCGGTGCTAACTTCACGCACATAAACTAGCCCCATAGTACCTATGTATATCGCAAGTAAAAATTCAAGAATATTACGATTGGCATCTTCATTGTGCAAGTCGTTTAAGTACATTGCACTCGTGAAAGTTTTCAGCATTTCGTCTCACGACGACAATTCCGGAACCGGGAATGTAAGCAATGTCTAACTCACAATGGCCGCGTTTTATTATCGCTCATAACCCATATGGTTCACCTCGTGAAAATAAAACGATGTGGGTTAGTGCAAAAGCAGTGCTGTATATCAGTCTCTTTTTTTTCTTATGTTTATTTGTTTTTCATGTAAGCACTTGTCTCTTTTTCTCTCTATTCCTAATACTGCTGACAAATCGCTGACATCCATTCACAATGGTAAATAGCCCTCTGCCGTTCAGAGTGAAAACCTCTATCTGGGTTATTGAAATTAACCTCGATAGAAACCTATTTCCCATGTTGTTTTTGTAATGCATGTTGAAATATAACCTCGACCCAGACCCAGAGATAATAAAACGCAGCTAATATTTCCATACGACATAATTTTTTGAATGAAGAAAATTAAGCAGGCACACATTTTTAAAAAATGTTTAGCCTTAAAAATAATACCCCCAGATTTCCCCCCAGACATTTCGTCCCCCCCCCCCCCCCCATCGACGAAAAAAAACCTAAATCCGGGGAAAACCCCCCAAACTGGCAACCCTGCACTTCAACTACTTGCTTCTTCATCTCTAAGATCACTATTTTCTTATAATATTAAATAAATAAAACTGTAATCCCCCCTGAGTAATTTAAAATTTTTATTAATTTTGAATGAAAAATCTTGACCCAAATATTGTTATATTTTTGTATAGGTTTTTTAGGTTTTTTTTATTTTTGTTTTCGTCAAAGAAATAACTACTGTCCTTTTCATAATATTTTTGTAGCATATCCTTCTAAAACAACATCTTATTTTCTACTTCTCGCGACTCTCCTAAGGCCAACCAACAACTATTGTTTTTTTTTTATTTCATTGCAAACTGATACATACATACCATAAAGTCCTAGAAAACCATAGAATTTGTGGGGAGAAAATTCTTTTAGACAAATAATAACAACCCGTGTGGTTTCTTCATATTTGTTTGAAAATATTTTTTTTTTTATTTTTTTTTGCAAAAATAAGAAAACCATTTCAATTTCGATTCACAAAGTATGTCAACATCAACAAGCTAGAAAAACATACCAATAATATGTATTTGTGTATGTTTTCATAGGCGGATTCTGTAAGCAAGCATGCAAATAGTCATAGCTCATATTATATGTAGAAGTGTGTGTACAGGACTTATGCACTTGATATCTATGTATGTACATTCTACACCAACACAACGCTTCATATTTTTCTGTTGAAAATAATCTGTTTGCTATGTTTAAGTTCAATAGTGACATTCGTCTTTGAATAAAATGGAATGCTTCAAAGAGAATCCTTCTTCAACGAAGTATAGATATTAGTTTTCTTTTTTCAGGACTTCAGGGATGCCTTTGAAATATTTACTATATTTTTATTTTTACGTATGTATACCGATGCAAATACATTCATAATATGTATATGATTTTGATTGTCAATTTTGTTTTTCAAAATAGCAATTTAGGTCACAATTCTGATGGAAAGGAACTTTCCTTGGAAAATATTTGTTTGCAAAATGAAGAATCAACTTCACCGTTTGCTGTCAGTTTTATATTCAACTTTATTAATTATACCTTTAGTTGGATGGAATGAAAAAGAACGACTGTACCCCTGCCTCCCTCATCTTTCATTTACTGTAACTTCAACACATATATAGGTATTTTAGTTGAATTTGCGAGTATCGAATATAATCAATATCAACCTTTAAAAAAACATACCATGCCCACTTATTACGTAAAACGGAAAAGATCGAATAATATTACTATGGCAAAAGCTTTCTGTATTTTTGTTTTCAGATAGATTATAGCTAGAGCTCTTGAAACCTGGGTACTCGAAGACCCGCCCGGTTACTCTGGTACCCGAATAACTGGCTATTACCTACCAAGTACCAAATTACCCGGGTACCCGAGTACCTAAAATACCTGGATACATACCCAAGTGCCAGGAATACCCGGGTATTCGAGTACCTGAAATAACCGGGTATCTCCAACTACCCGGGTAACCGAATACGCGTTGGACTGTCATGCCGAAGGTTTGGGTTCGATTCCCAGCCGCTGCCACCTAAAAACAGAAATGTTTTATACGAGGTATACTGCCTTTTGCGAGGAACTGACAAATCCTCCAAGAGTGAACTTGTCATGAATAAGGGCTCTCATCTAGTCGTTCGGACTTGGCAAGAAACTGTAGATCCCCTCCATTACTGCCAACAACACGCACACAGGAATGGTTGAGAGTTGTAAGTCCCTAGGCCCTGTTGCACCACAAGCTATTGTGCCACCCAATTTATTTTCTTTAACCGAGTACGCGAAAATTTAACAATACACATATTGTTATTGCACAAATTTACTATCTTTGGTCTTAAACTCTGAAGGTTAATTTTTGTTATACTAAATTCGAATTTTATATTTTAAATGCAAATAATCAGCTTTTATACTCCAGTGCTACCGGTTCTCGGGTACCCGAGACACATAGGTACCCGGGTACTCAGGTACCCGAGACACATGGGTACTTGGGTATTCGGGTTCTCGAAATACATGAGTACCCGGGTACCAGGGTACCTGCAGACTCGCCACTCGGGTACCAGGTTAATACCCGGGTATTCTTCTACCAGGCGGGTACCCAGGTACTTGTGAAAACGGGTATTACCGGGGTAAAGTCAAGAATCAAGCTCCGGCTTCCTTCCGACGCACGTCCAGTTTATTACCAAAGGTTTTGAGGATCCTAGCAGCTGTCCGCCTGACGACTTATAACATGTGCTCTCACGCAATGACCTTGGCAGAGAACCCACTCCAGCGGTGGAAGGACCATTGTTCCCCCTTTAGATGTACTCCCCCTTTAGACGTACTCGATTCACTCTCGCTCTAGTAGTCGAAGGAATATTCTGCACAAACCTGAAATATATATCAAATGCGGGCCATAATAAGTAACAATCTCCTCCGCGAGTAACTGCAAACAGCTTTGGCACCGTCTTGCCCCCCGGTTTCGAAGGAGATCCGATCTCACCAATATCTATGCATGTTTTTTTTTTATACATGAACCTACGAGTAGCGAAGAAAGTGTGGTCACTCTGCTCAGAGATTCGCATATGCAAAGAAGGCTAGCTGATCTAAAAAGTGCCAAGATCCGGATACTCCGTTAACGATTGTGGTGATATTTTTAATTGGGCCCTCAGCCAGGCTGATCATCGGCACGGTCATGCAACACCTTAGATCCAGAGTAGTTGAGGAAGGGATTATGAGCAAATAAGAGTGGCAGACAGCTTTTTGCCGTGGAGGAGATCTTGTTGAACAGATCTTTCACCGTGCTACCGAGGGGATAACGTTGAATAGCTATTCACCGTACGGATAAAGGTGCCGTCAACCCGTGCAAGTAAAGTACTTGCAGCAATTGTTTCAAAAATTTCGATTTTGAAATATTCGTGCAAGTATTTGCAGAGAGCAGTCACACCAGGCAAGTAAATTGCTTGCTGAAACGATTTTTTACTTGCTTGCAAAACAAACTTGCTCCAAGTACTTTTCAGGTCGTCACACCGAGCAAGCAATTACTTGCTGAAATTAATTGATGAAAGTACTTGCTGCAAGTATTTGCTGAAATTACTTGCTGAAATTAGTTTCTGAAAGTACTTGCACGTGTAAACGGGTGTGATTTTGCCATTTTCAGTTAAGTTTGGTTGTTTCTTCAGAAATAGATCTAAATGGATAATCCAGATTTTGAAGAAGAATTTCTTACGAGCGAATGGTTTTTCAACATGAAGATTTGTTGAAATCGAGGCAATTTATTGTTGTATATAATTATTAGTAAAAATAACATGCGATTGATTGCAGCAAGTGATTTGATTGTAAATGAGTTGAACTTTCTGATACTAAAAGCTGTTATTAGCGGTACCTTCCTTATACGTTTTACCCATTTCTATCCAAATCTGGCGAGTTGTTTTTACAATTGATAGAAAGAGCTTCATGCTTCCTTGCATTTTTCTTTAATTCCTCAAATATTTTTAAAAGATCTGAAGTTCCATGCAAGTTGAACTATAAGAGCGATTACGTACGATCCAGTCGTTCATTATTATTATTATCAAAAAACATGTATTCAAAAACATTACGAGACCCTGTTCTATGTGGGAGCAATTGAAACCAAAAAATTCGGCTGATCGATGATAATTCATTTTGGTATGACCCTCTTTTGAAAGTCGTGCTGAAAGTCCGTACTTTACAACACTGGATGAGAGACTTCTGGGCAGAGGGAGACGATTTTTTCCGAATTTTGGTCGAAAAACATACGTTCGCTTGCAAGCAAGTAAAAAACTTGCTTGCGCAAATCCTGCAAGTGACAAGTACTTGCGGCAAGTGATTTCAAGTGTTTAACTTGCTTGCAAGCGCTTGCAGGAACTAGTCACACCGTGCAAGCATTGCTTGCGCAAGTACTTGCAAACAAGTAAATCACTTGCAGCAATTAATTGCTTGCAGGTACTTTTTTGGGTCGTCACACCAGGCAAGTTTTACTTCCCGCAAGTACTTGCTCGCAAGGAGATCACTTGCAGCAATTACTTGCTGCAAGTTCTTTTCGGTCTTCACACCAGGCAAGTTTTACTTGCAGCAATCATTTTACTTGCTGCAAGTACTTGCGGCAAGTAAAACCTGCCTGTTGTGACGGCACCTTAAGGGTCAGGGATAAGTATAGATATGTAAGGTTTAGGGATGAGTAAAGTGCCTTTTGGTTTCAGGACTCATCTGGAGCTAAACTCGAGAATCTTTGACTGTTAAGGCTCTCCCAAACCAACGCGAAACATATTTGAACTATAACGACTCCGAAAAGCAAAGAAACGGGCACAATAAAGCTTACGGTCGCAGTGCAAACATACCCTTAACAATAATTATAGTGACTCTCAAACGAAGAAGCGCCATCTTTCGGATTATAGCAGAAAACCAACTCAAATTAAAGTATTAGAAAAGGGTATTATGAGAAATTTTCCCTATGGAAAGCTCTAGAATAAGATACCAGAACCTTCTACTAATTTCCAGAGTTTGTTGTGCCTTATATACTTTGCACATGTTAGACCTTTGAATAAAGTAAATAAGTTTTATTAACGAACCTGAGAAAATATTACAATATGAAAGATACACAATGCTAAAGCCTAGTACGCTGCTGATGCGAAACGAAATTTTTAGTTGGTCTCCACAACACAACGAAATGCTTACGAAAACGCAGCGAAAAAATATTCATTGACAGTTACACCAATTCAAAAATTCAAAACCAATGCAACTGGAAAAAAAGAACACAGACAGCCACGCTGTAATGAAAGAAACAACAAAAATACACACAAATGTCATTTTTCCGCACACAATAAATGGCCTGGGTAATTAATTGTGTGCGAAAAGAGTGTAGACTTCTCCAAAAATTATGCAACAATTTTTCAGTTTCGTTCATCAAACAGCGTACTGCAGAACGAAAAGTAGAACTTAATTTTTAGTTTATGATTTCGTTGTGTCGTTTTGGTATGGGATTTTTCGTTTCGCATCAGCAGCGTACTAGTCTTAAACAACAACAAAAAACTGTCTTTGCGAATAATTCGTTATGATTTCGCGTTTGGGAGAGCCTTATAACTCAGCTTCAGTAGCGCTTTCGCTACAATTATTTTTTCCAGAAAGTCACTACGTACATTCGTTAAATATAAATAACCAACTACATTTTCATAAAATCAAAAAATTATAATTGTATGTTTTAAAACTAATTTAGTTAGAAGATATTAAAGGAATTGGCATTTGAAATGCTCTCCAAGATTTGGAAAGTGAAAAATGTTATTTGCAATTTTTCAATTTCATATTCCGAAACAGTGAAGCAAATAATTTAGCTGGAATGAAATTATTCAAAGCCAATAAAAAAAGCCGGTGAGGTGCTTCAAGGACGTACGGAAGGGGGGCAGGTTTCAGTTTCTAATATGTATCTACATATATAGGGTGATTTTTTAGCTGGTTTGGTTTTGGCAACACTGGTTTTGACAGCTGACGTGTGTTTAGTACCTTGTGTCACTGTCAAACAGCTTCAGTTTGGTTTGCAATTTAACCATGGATCGTCTTACAAATGAACAACGCTTGCAAATTATTGAATTTTACTATCAAAATTCGTGCTCGGTTCGAAATGTTCATCGCGCGAAAAATTGTGTTCAGCGATGAGGCTCATTTTTGGTTGAATGGGTACGTAAATAAGCATAATTGCCGCATTTGGAGTGAAGATCAGCCAGAAGCATTGCAACAGCTACCAATGCATCCCGAAAAAGCCACTGTTTGGTGCGGTTTATGGGCCGGCGGCATTATTGGGCCATATTTCTTCAAAGATGATGCGAATCGCAGCGTTACTGTCAATGGTGAACGCTACCGAGCGATGATAACAAACTTTTTTTTGCCCGAAATGGAAGTTCTTGACTTGCATGATATGTGGTTTCAACAAGACGGTGCCACATGCCACACAGCACGCGAAACAATGGCGCAATTGCGAGGCGAGTTTGGTGAACAGTTAATTTCACGTTTCGGGCCGGTCAATTGGCCGCCTAGATCGTGCGATTTGACACCATTAGATTATTTTTTGTGGGGGTATGTCGAGGCTAATGTCTATAGGGACAAGCCCGCTTCGATTGACGCACTGGAAGCCAACATCCATGCATTCATTCGTGAGATACCGGCCGATATGTGTGAAAGAGTATGCCAAAATTGGACTCAGCGGATGGGCTACCTGAGACGCAGCCGCGGTCAACATTTGCATGAAATTATCTTTAAACATTAAATTGCAAGGTTCAAACTATCGATTCAAATAAATATTTCATTCATTTTTTCGAATTTTTTGTGTTTTTTTTTTTTTTTTAAAGTTCTAAACCTCTTAAAAAATCACCCGTTACATATTAGAAACTGAATTCCTAGCAATTATTTTTCTAAGAAAGTAAAATGCTTAATTTGGCACCTTAAAACTGGATTTCTGTTCTAATACCGCAATGCTTAGAAGAAAAAATGTATCAAAATTTTTGGCTGCATTGAGTCAGGCCAGTTTTGACAAATTATTTACCTTTTATTTTATTTATACAAAAAAATATCTTTTGTAAAAAAGACCTTGCTTTTTTTTAAGAAAAAAAGGTGTTGCCACCAAACTAGCACTTGAAGATCTGGCAAATTACCTTAGAAAGTAAGTTATTTGCTAGTACATACATATACATATGTCTCCAAATGCCAGAAATGTATGTAGATTAGGGTAGTCGTTAAAAAAAGTTATCTCAGATGGACCTAAATTGGCTCTAAATGAAGAAAAAAATCCCCAATTTTTTCAGATTTTTATATCCCTTACAGTCGCTGTAGGGGTAAATTAAATAGCCGTTCCTTTTGTTTGCATACTAGGAAGTTCGCGTAAAATCTGCCAAAAAATCAGAGTAGGTGGGGCAATTTAATAAAATACATTGTAGCATTTTGGAAAGCTGATTTAGGCCCATCCAAATATAAAAACTAAAAAAAAAAAAAATATATAACGACCATCCTCATGTAGATACGTTTTCTTCTTAGCACGGCAATATGAGAATAGAAATCTAGTTTTTTATATTTTTAATGAGTCTGTCCCCCCCCCCCTCCCTGATCGAAATCCTGCGTACGCCCTTGAGGTGCTTAAAAAGAAGCGCTTTGTGAATAACAGTTGGAAGATATACCATCAGAACACCATTAGACCTATCATTAAGAAGCTTTCGTTGCTTAAGACATTTTTTAAAGAAAAGATGTAAGTGTATTGAACAATAGTTGGTGGGGCGAGAAGATTCGCAGGTATTAGGGCTTACTACCGTTTACACAGAAGTTTTTCAAGCATTGAAGAATATATCTTCAGAAAAATGTGAGGGACGAAATACTTCAATTTTCTTGGATTCTAGTTTGCGCTCTCAATTACAGAAAGAAAATTCCTGAAGGCATTGAATTCATCAACTCTCCTGCAAGAAAAATCCCATTTATTAAAACCTAGCAGAACGACAAGCTAGGTTGAAAAGAAGCATTGGAACTGAAGAAGAAGAAGAACCTAGTATTCTTTTTTCACAAATGGCACAAAATATTAACTACATTGGCACATTGTAGTATTTGTTTGCCTTCCTAGTTGATCTTGCAAAAATTTGATTCGTTGAATATGATATGACCCTTACCAGTCTTTCTAGCTTATTTAAACTTTTTCCGGTTTTTCACAGTAGGGTTGACTTTTTATAACATCAAAAACTACTGATCTCTACCCCCTAAGTCTCTAGCAGAATCCGGGGGGGGGGGAAACTAAGAAGGAATGCTTTGGTGATACCTTCTAACATGTCCGATGTCCCTAAAAAATTTCACTCGACCTGGACTCCAATTTATGACAAAATAAATAAAAATAAATAAATTGGGTGGCGCAACAGCTCATGGAGAACCAGGGCCTAGTGACTTACAACTCACAACCATTCCTGTGTGCGTGTTTGTTGGCAGGAATGGAGGGGACCTACAGTTTATTGCCGAGTCCGAACGGCTAAATGAGAACGTCCAAAAAGTTAGCTCACCAACATAGGCATAAATAATTAAAAATTTTATTAGAATTTTATGCTCTTTTTGTGCTATTTTTGTGTTGTTTTCGCGATTTTTGTGCTGCAATATATTTGTATGTATGAAATGTTGTGTCACCTTAAATTTAAGCTGGCACAACTTTGTCAATTATTAACCGATTTTAATAAGAGTGGTGTCATAATTTTGTGCTCTTTGTGTGTTATTTATCTGCATTTAAAAAAAATTGATTCTAAGGTTTATTTTTCTTTTACTGCAATTCTGTGTCACCTTGAATTAAAGGTAGCACAACTTTCTCAATTATTAACTAATTTCAATCAAACCGGTTTCATAATTTTGTGCTCTTTGTGTGTTATATATCTGCATTTAAAAAAAATTGATTCAAATATTTAATTTTTTTTGTATGCAATGTTGTACCACCAGTACGCCCGTAAGACGATTTTTCCAATGACAAACTTTTTTGTTGTTGTTGTTGTAATACATTGACTTTCCCCAACAAAAAACAAAAATCGCAACTGGAAAAATCAGGTATTGTAAATGCCGACTTTTTTCTTTCCAAATAAAGGCAAAACCGCACTCGACGGAACTGCACTTCAGCGGAACAGAACTTCACAATATTTTTTGTATGAAATTGTATCGCACTAAGCGACAACTGAACTTCACGGGACAGGCGCAGCACCATGCAGCAAACTTGATAATCTGACCAACTATGCTGCGGACTGAAGTTCCGTTCAGTTTCGTTGTCGAAAAAAATATTTTGAAGTTCTGTTCCGCTGAAGTGCAGTTCCGTCGAGTGCGGTCTTACTTTTATAACCCTATTCTGGCGTTGTGAGGGCTCACAGGTCACAAGCTCTTGTGAGGTTTTCCTTGCATTTACACGACCTGATTTTTCCAGTGCGATTTTTGTTTTTTGTTGGGGAAAGTCAATGTATTACAACAACAACAACAACAAAAAAGTTTGTCATTGGCAAAATTGTCTTACGGGCGTACTGGGGCCTATAACACAGAACAACAAGTTAACTAGTCAACAATTACTTGTTCAACTATATTAGTTCAACAAGTGAAAATCATTTCTGTATCTCAATGAGAACCGTAACAGTTGTCAAGTAAAAAAATTTCCCTCGACTTGTTGAACCAGTTTCTTACACGATGAGTCGTTAAGTTTCAGAAAAAAAAACATTTTATCTTAATCGGCGCTTTGCTTTTATTATTGGGTAAACGTTATTTCGTCGCTTCAAAAGCAAAGTGACATTTAAAGTTTTTCTTTATTTAAAAATTAATTTCTATGAAGTTTTTAAATGAAAATTTATTAGTTTTTTTGTTTATTTTAAATCGTATATTAATGTTATTAAAAAAGCTGTTTTTTAAGAAAAAGTTTAAGGCTTGTGGCATTTTGCATCAAAAAAGCTACAAGTTTAGAAACCAAAAATGAAAATTTGTTTAAAAAAAGTGCTGTTTTGCTTTAAACTTAAACGCCAGTTATAGCTATCATTGAAACACATTATTGAAATGGTTGATTTTCAGACATTTAGAAAGCAAAATCATTTATAATTTTGATGGACAAATAAAGCTCAAGACTTAATCGATATTTTTAGCCAAAACAAATTTCAAATAGGCCCAACTTTCCACATAAAATAACTTTTAATATTGCAATGAGTAGTTCAATCATTTAAATATGAAAAGCCATTTTACGTGTAAAGTTGAGCCTATTTGAAATGTATTGTTGTCTAGAAATATCTATTAATTAAGTCTTAGGCTTTATTCTTTTGCATTGATACAACTCTTACTTCTTGTTAGAGTAACCAATAGCTTCTAATGCAAAACTGATTAATAGGCAATCTAAAAAGTGAAGTAAAATCAAATTATTTGAAAAGTGACACTTCTTCAAGTAATCAAAAGAAATTCGCAGTTTTTCTTGATCAAATTTTTGCAGTAAAAAGACACAAAACAAAAAGTGTCACTTTTCGAGGAAATTCCTAACTATCACATACTTTTTCTAACGACTGACACAAAACTGTAGAAATGTCATTCTGCTGGGAAAAAAATTAGGCATGTTACCGAAACTGCAAAATGACGCTAACCTTCTTAGCTGTCAGTATAAGGGATAAAGTTATGCCGGTTTGACAGAATAAAAGTATTTTTTTTACGGTAATTTCTGTAAACATACTTAACTTAAAACATCAAAATTTTGACTAATATTAGTTTGCTTATGAAGTGATGATTTATTGGAGGGACTTTCAGAAATGTTATCAACATTTAAGGCACCACACCCGGAAAACACATGTGGCTCTATTTCAAAAACAATTTTTTCTCTGAATATGTTTGTCTATTTTTGATTCTCATTATCATTGTTCGATTCAGAATAGAAATTAAAACATTTTGTAATCAAATAATTATACCAATAAATACATTTTTAGCAATCTTCCCGATTCCATCACTTGATAAACACTACTGCAAGTGTTTATTTCTAACTTGTTGACTTCGAACAAGGCCGCAACCGTCAGTCGAAATTTATCAATTATTCAACAAGTTTATTCTCTATTCGTTGAACTCTTGTTGTTTCCAGTTACAGAAACGATGGATTTATGAAATTTCCCACTTGTTGAAAGAACCCAAAACAATTATTTAAGTTCTCCTAGACTTGTCGTTTCGTGTTACACACATTTAAAAAGTTGTTGAATTTTACTTGTTCAACAAGCACTTTATGTATTGTGTTATAAGCCCCTGGTGGTACAACATTGCATACAAAAAAAATTAAATATTTGAATCAATTTTTTTTAAATGCAGAGATATATTACACACAAAGAGCACAAAATTATGAAACCGGTTTGATTGAAACTAGTTAGTAATTGAGAAAGTTGTGCTACCTTTAATTCAAGGTGACACAGAATTGCATAAAAAGAAAAATAAACCTTAGAATAAATTTTTTTTTTAAATGCAGATAAATAACACACAAAGAGCACAAAATTATGACACCACTCTTATTAAAATCGGTTAATAATTGACAAAGTTATGCCAGCTTAAATTTAAGGTGACACAACATTGCATACAAAAAAATATATTGCAGCACAAAAATCGCGAAAACAACACAAAAATAGCACAAAAAGAGCAAAAAATTCTAATAAAATTTTTAATTATTTATGCCTATGTTGGTGAGCTAACTTTTTGGACGTTAAATGAGAAGCACTTTTTCATGACAAGAAGTATACTCTTGGAGGATTTGTCAGTTCCTCGCAAGAGGCAGTACCTCGAATAAAACATTTCTGTTTTTAGGTGGCACGGCTGGGAATCGAACCCACACCTTCGGCATGACAGTCCTACGCACTAACCATCAAGCCACGAGGTACTACCAATTTATGACAAACCTGAGCTTTTTAGACAAACCAAAATGTACCTATACCATATTTTGACCTAACTCTTATGCAAACTTTCACTGCTTTTTTCTGGGATTTATCTTTATATTGAACTTGAATTTATTAGTAACCAATATTCAGTTCTCCAAAATAATTGATGTACCTACGTTGAATACTGCTCGAGCAAGAAAAAATAATTTTGGAAAAGCTTGCGGGCACAGACAAAAATCACCTGATTTTTAGCAACCTCTGAGGTCATATCAAAAATGCTAATGCTAAAAACAAACAAAAACATTATTTTTACAACTCTCTATAAGGCATTCTATAAGAAATAACTTTTTTATAGCTACTGCTCTGCTCTGCTATGCAAAAATAAGCTTCACATTGTGTTAACATTAATTCAATCTGAAAATTAAAGAAATGAAAACAGTTTATGAAAATATTTTCCTTTAAACGTAATTCATTAAGTTTAATAATAACAAGCATCAACGCATCTACGTAATTAAATAAAACCATAATATTTTGATATCGACTTTAATGTGGGTTGTCATTTAGTGTTTAATTAACCGTTAATTTTCCTCGCATGATGTATGGTGTATGTTTTCATTATATTAATCAATTGTAGCGATATAACTATATAAGAAAATATTTAATTGCGCACTTGTGTAAATTAATTTTATTTGTTTTCATAATAAATTTTTTTAAAATATGTGTTCTTCGATAAATGTTATTTTCCACAGGGAAACTTCCATATTGCTGTCTGAATAACAATTTTATACCCAATTGGCGAACAGAACACAGAAAAGCCGGTATAATTATTTTGCCTTTTTCCATTGAGCAGCTTATTTGTTTTGTAATTGATTAAACATTATGTATAAGTAACAACAATTTCCTTATGTTGATATTTTTAAGTTTCTGGTTTTAAATGATAAGTAGAGTACACTTGGAGTACTTGTTTGTTTTTACTAAAGCGTGTTTTTTTCAAGCCCGGAGGGAATTGGTCGAAAAAAAAAACGGTGCAGTGAAATAAAACCAAGCGAGTTAAGACCAAATTTGAACATTTGAATTTTAAGTGTCAACCTATTTGATCTGATTGCACTTTGATTTTTGTATTTAAGCGAGTTGTCATTTATATGACATATAGGTAGGGTGACCATCCGTCCTCTTTTTAAGAGGACTGTCCTTTTTTGGGAGTCCTATCATTTATATTTTTTTTATTAAAGAGGATAGAAAATTGTCCTCCTCTAACTGAACTATCCTCTAAATGTCCTTCTTTTATTTTTTCAAACCATTTTTCTAAGATTGAAACCATATCAAGTATCTACTTTTTTCATTACTTAACCAATTGAACACATTATTTTATGACAGCAATAAAAGATCTAGAAATCAATAGGGAATTATTTGAATATATTAGACTAGTGAAACGATACGTCAATGAAGAACAAATAAAAAAAATGGGCAATCTATCTAGATCAGTAAGGCCAGTAAAGTTGTCGCTATTATTTCTAGCTTGAAATGCCCTGACCAAAAGAGTGTTTTCAAATTCAAAACAAATTTGGACACCCGATAAATCGCAATTTAAAGTTGACAAACTAGAAGCAATGTCAATAGCAAAGTGCAATAAATTACAACTTTGGCTGTGCAGATTTTAATTTTCAGTCCTATTTATAAAACGAGCTCGGAAGTCTTCTAATTCACAATTCAACTAAAGTTCTGATCAAAAGTTAGGTTTTTTACTAATATAAATTTTATAATAATAAAAATATAAGCTCCTAATCTCCGTTAAGTTCTATATACAAACGAAAATCTAAAATCTAGTACAAACCACAAGAACTCTGATGTATTTATTAAAGTGTACATATTGGGGGTTGTAAATAGCGTTTTTCTCACCATGGTCTGTTTCCTTTTATCTTTAGTTCTTGGCAAAAATGACAGAATTTTTCACTTTGCATCTCTCTAGGCTTAGAGATAAAAAAACCTACGAAAATATTCGTACTCCTCCTCACAACATGGCTTTCTCAAGTGCCGGTCTACAACCACTAACCTTGTTGAACTTGTGTCCTACACGCCCTCAGCCTTAGAGAGAGGCTACGAAGTTGATGCTATCTCAACAGATTTCAGCAAAGCCTTCGATAAAATTTCCAATAAGCTTATTCTTTTCAAACTGTCCACTCGAGGGTTTGAACCATCTTTGTTAAAATGGATTTGTTCTTACCTTGAAAACCGTTATTACAGCATTCGACTCAGATCTGCCACCTCTTGCCCTTTCTTAGCTACCTCCGGTGTCCCCCAATGCAGCCACCTCGGCCCAATTTTTATTTATTATCGCTATTAACGATATTGAAAGGGTTATCAAACATTCTTCTATCTCTCTGTACGCCGATGATACCAAGTTCTTCAAGACCATTTCCTCAACACATGACTCTTCCCTTATTCAACAGGATCTTGACAGTTTTTCAGTTTGAAGTCTAAAAAATAGCTGGGAGCTAAGCGTCGCCAAATGCCAATCAAGTTTTCTCACTCACCTAGACGATATTATTCTCAAAGCAAACTCAGCGCTCGGCTTCGTCAAAAGATGGTCCAAAGAATTCTCCAACCCCTATGTTACCCGGTCTTTATATATGTATATCATTTGTTTGTCCTCTCCTAGAAAACGCCTCTCAATTTTGGTCCCCTTACCAACTTACTCACATTTCAAGAAATGAGAGCATCCAGCGTGCGTCGTTTCTTACGATTTGCTCTTGGAGGTCTATCGTAGAACGATCCTCTGATCTAAATCGCCTTAAACTAATAAACTTGAATTCGTTGGGAGGACGAAGAGAAATATCAGACACTAGTCATTCATCGACTTCTCTCTGGTTCCGTTGACTGCATATCGCTCTACAACTCTGTCTCTTTTAATACTAACCCTCGAAATACACCCACATATACCCACCCACCGAACCTCTTATGGCTCCAACGAACCAATCTCTCGTATGCTGCGGGCTGTTAATTCAAACATGTGCTCCTTCGACTTTAACCTAAGTACTCCTTCCTTTAAAAACCGACTTCTGAACCGCTCAACGCCTCACGATACTTAGCTTAAGTTCTTAGTTTTTAAGTTAGATTAAGAATTAGCTTGTATTAAGCCGAATAAATGGGGGTTTTCGCCCCCACCAAAATTAAAAAATTCAACCCAATTATGAAATTAAGCCAAATAAGACCATATTTCATTTTAAGGAACTTTAAAAAAAAACTATTTTAACTGTGGATAGTAACGGCTAAATAACTCCCTTAAAAAACTTCAATTAATAAATTATAGTTAGGGGCTACCTTTAAGTGGCAAACCATTTTTCAGAATACTTTGCCTTAAAAGTCCTTTTTTTTGAAAATTGCTCTCTTTTAGAGACTATTTCAAGAAAATACTTTAATTTTATGAAAAATAACGGCACATTCTTTACAAATGTTAAAAAACCATTTAGGAAATCTAATTTTTTTTTCAAAACACGGCTCCTACCCAAGTAACAATTTTAGCTCTTCAAATGCTTTAACAGCGTTTTTAGAGCAAATCTTAAAGCTCTTTGATTTCAAAAGAAGCTCCAGATGCGCTTCTAAAGCAAGTGTAAAGCATGCTTACAGCGAATTCATTGAGTTTGAGAGCTAATTTTTGCTCGAAGCCAGCTCTTTGTCAGTGGCTAGTATAGCTTTGAAGCTCTTTGGTTCATGATTCAGATATCTTTAAAGCAACATTTTTGACAGCACTTTGTTTGTATTAGTTTTGATAATACAAATGATAAATTAAAATAATATTAGGGAGATGTATTTCATGTGTGTGATAGTAGTAATCGAAAAGGTCATGTGATGTCGTGGAAATTAATTAAATATTCGCAGAGAAAATGTCATAGTGAGAAATAAAATTAATATTTGTGAGTGCCATGTAAGTGATTTTTTAGTGCGCGTTTAGTTTTATCACAACTGTACTGAAGGTACCTCGAAAAATAACAACGCGCCTTCGAAATTATTTATTTTACGCTGTGAAATATTTAAAAAAGTTTACCTAAACAATGTAAAAAGTTGATAAATAAATTTAATAAATCATGAAATTAAATATTTTTGTTTTCATTGCAATATTTTATTGTGTTTTTGTTGAAAGGAAAGATTTTGCATTCGTTTAAATAAATAAAGAAAAATTATTCAATGATTTTTTTTTTCGTCGCCATAGTTTTTATTATGAACATAGTTTGTCTTCAACCGAGCTCTTCTAGAGCTAGTTTCCACAAAATGAGAGTTTTACGTTCAGTACTTAAAAAGTAGGGTGTTCGGAAATTGAAAGTCATTCGCTAATTCTAATTTCTGGAAAAAAATTCTTGTTTATTTAAATTCTATTCAACAACGTAAGCAAGTACTTTTGCGACTCAGCCATAGATTTAATACTATTTAAAAAAAATTTTAAGTAAACTGTTTAATTGATTTTAATAAAAAAAAAATGTGAATTTAGCATCTAATTTGATATTTGTGGTGCATACTCGGTATTCACCAGAAAGTGAAAGGAATACATTTATTTTCTAGTTTTGGTTTTATTTTTTCCTGTTGAAGTCATGGCTATTATATTTTATTGTGGAACACCCTAATATTGAGTAGTAGTATTTTATTTGAGAGAGGTTTAGTATTAAGCTCTATAGTCGATTTGCTGTAGCTCTATCGAGTCTTCACATTTCCCAATGCTCAGAGATAGATTTTATAATGCTCAGAGAGATTTCAAGCGCATGCGCTAGTGTTAACTTCACTAATACTTCAAAGTATTAGTAATTAAACTCTACAGCCGTTTCTTGTGTAGCTTTTGAAATGCTATTTTTTGACATTTCTATAAAGTCATGCGTTAGTATTTTGAACATGAAATTAAGCAGCTCTACAATGCTTCTTTATGAGCTGATATCAATAGTTAGCTCGTTTAAAAAACGTTGAACGTTATTAAAGAGCTATTTTTAAATCGTGAGTCGTTATAAAATTAATAGAGCTAAAAGTGTTCTGAAACTTCGATTATAGAACATCATTTTTAAATGAAATGTAGGGAGCTGTGCAATAATCTATTTAAGAGCTTAAGCCTTGGATTTCACTGCTTACAAGCTGCTAAAGAACAGTTTTGCTTCTATTAGCTCCAACGATGTTACTTGGGTACTATTTTGATAGAATTCTTTCGGTACCTTACATTTAGCAACTTTTTAGTTTTTTCCTATATTGAATTTTCTCATCACACAACGAAAATCGACTTTGAACTTAACCATACATGCTTGAGGATTTTGATATGCTAATCCGATTCCGAAAAAAATTTTTTTTAGCTCGTCACTTTTTTGAGATACATATTTCAGAATAAACAGTCAAAAACCCGTTTTTTTTGGTACATTTGACTTCGAAATTCATCGCCAGTAAATATGTTTTTTTGACATAACTACTAATAGGATTTTAAAGAACTGAACTTTATCTTGCTAAATAATTTCAAATTTGTTCGAAATTCATTTCCTTCTCAAAACGGCAAAGTTTTCAAAAAACCATTCGGGAACAAAAATGTATAAAAGCTGAGTTTTGGAAACTTTTCCGCTTGCCTTCTGTTAAGCGACAAACTACAGAGAGTCGGACCTATGACATCAATTATTCAAAATTGTAAGTTTAATATACCTACACACTCTTTTTCTCAGACCCTACCTATTGAAATAAATCAATTTTGAAAATAGAAGGGGAAGCGCTGGGAGGGGGATTAAGCCAAGTTTTCTGTTATGATTTGGGCTTTGAGTAACAATAATATGAAAAGTTCAACCTCTAACAAATTTGTATGATGACATAACCCGGTTTGACTGTATTATCAGTGAAATAAAGTAATGGAAAAAACGTGTTTTGGATTTTGAATCAAAAGGTGCTGGCCACTTTGTATGCTCTGGATACTTTTGTAAGTAGGCGTGTTCCTTTGGGTGTGGGGCAAAGTACTCATGAGTAGCTCACTAGCCATTTTCAATGAAATAGCAAAAATTTGCCTCGCTTGTAGCAATCTATTACAATTTTAATTGCTTGAGTCTCCAATTACAACAAAATTGACAAATATTACACACACTTTCCAAGTTCAGTGGATTTTTGCACGAATGTGTACACAAACTCCAATAAATTGAGAAAGTGTGTGTATAATATTCTTTTGAAAAAATTCGAGTCGGCAATCTTAAATGAGGCAGTGAGAGCCATAGTGGCCTAACTGAAATTTTATCGAAATTGAGTTTTTTACTTAAATTGAATATTTATATATTAAACAATATTTCTGCATTTAATTTTTTTGAAATGATAGCTCCATGCCATACTTATAGGACTTTTTGAATTAAGAGGGCACCCACAAGAAAATTCAAAGCTTGAGTGCTAGAGTGGCCTATCTGATCAGTTATAACGGTAGTTTGAAAAATCATTGATACAAAATCGAAAAACATTAAATTTTAATATTGTTTTTTTTTTTTTTTTTTTTTTAAACCAGGTTCCTTTTTTGACCACAAAATTTATAAATTTATTAAGAAAAGACCAAAACTTTTAAACAAAATTTAATTTTTATTCGTCAAAATTTTTTTTTAATAAAATACCGAATGCATTTCGGGCAGACAAGCTGCTCATCATCAGCGATTAACACGATACTAACAAAATAGATAAAAGAAGAAGAAAGTAAACAAAGAAAATGAAACAATAAATCAGATGAGTGAAAATAGAGGAGACACAATATTGCCGCTGTCGGTGTTCATGACGTTTGGTGTTTTATATATGTATAATGATTCGTAGGCATCTAATTTCCTTTCAATATGTACGTGCTTTAAAAGGCGGACACTTTCATTAAAGCTCCCGATGTTGTGCGGCGGGTTATTGTTGTTGCATTCTGCATATACATGTGCTGCTACTGCTGAACGATTAAGCTGTTTATGTTTTACACAGCTGATATGTTCATTGAAACGAGTTTCAATCCCACGCCGCGTCTGACCTACATACTTAGCTTTGATGGCAGAAGCTTTCATGGCGAAGTTTGAGAAAGATTTAAAAGCCAAAGAACTCTTGCCACGTATATGGCTCCGATATGTAGACGACGTCTTTAGTGTAATAAAGAAAAACACAGCACAGAACGTCATCAATATAATAAACAGTCAATACGAAAGCATAAAGTTCACTTGTGAAGAAGAAGACAAAAACAATTGCATTCCTTTTCTAGATGTACTCTGCAAAAAGATCAACAACAAAATTGAATTTGATGTATACAGAAAAAACACTTCCACCGATCGTTACATCACAAATGACTCTTTTTGTTCACACCAACACAAAATAGCAGCTTTTCATTCGATGGCTTATCGTTTATGCAAGCTCCCTTTATCCCTTGCAAATTTCAAAAAAGAATTTGACCATATTGTTCACCTTGCTGACGTAAATGGCTTTGAAAAATCATTGGTGGAGAATATTGTCAAAAAGCAATCATGCAAAATAAAAAGAGATGAGATTACTTCATTATTTAGGCAAAATGAAATGGACAAAACAAACAATGCGTATCGGGTTTCTTTCTCTTACATTCCAGCTATCACCAACCATCTACGAAAAGCATTGGAAAAGGAGAACATACATAAATAGTCTACGACAACAGAGGAAAATTAAAAAATATGCTTGGTTCTACCAAAGATGAGACTGAAAAAGCTTTGAAGAGTGGAATATATGAAGTCAGCTGCTTAGATTGCACAGCTAAGTATGTAGGTCAGACGCGGCGTGGGATTGAAACTCGTTTCAATGAACATATCAGCTGTGTAAAACATAAACAGCTTAATCGTTCAGCAGTAGCAGCACATGTATATGCAGAATGCAACAACAATAACCCGCCGCACAACATCGGGAGCTTTAATGAAAGTGTCCGCCTTTTAAAGCACGTACATATTGAAAGGAAATTAGATGCCTACGAATCATTATACATATATAAAACACCAAACGTCATGAACACCGACAGCGGCAATATTGTGTCTCCTCTATTTTCACTCATCTGATTTATTGTTTCATTTTCTTTGTTTACTTTCTTCTTCTTTTATCTATTTTGTTAGTATCGTGTTAATCGCTGATGATGAGCAGCTTGTCTGCCCGAAATGCATTCGGTATTTTATTAAAAAAAAATTTTGACGAATAAAAATTAAATTTTGTTTAAAAGTTTTGGTCTTTTCTTAATAAATTTATAAATTTTGTGGTCAAAAAAGGAACCTGGTTTAAAAAAAAAAAAAAAAAAAAACAATATTAAAATTTAATGTTTTTCGATTTTGTATCAATGATTTTTCAAACTACCGTTATAACTGATCAGATAGGCCACTCTAGCACTCAAGCTTTGAATTTTCTTGTGGGTGCCCTCTTAATTCAAAAAGTCCTATAAGTATGGCATGGAGCTATCATTTCAAAAAAATTAAATGCAGAAATATTGTTTAATATATAAATATTCAATTTAAGTAAAAAACTCAATTTCGATAAAATTTCAGTTAGGCCACTATGGCTCTCACTGCCTCATTTAAGATTGCCGACTCGAATTTTTTCAAAAGAATATTATACACACACTTTCTCAATTTATTGGAGTTTGTGTACACATTCGTGCAAAAATCCACTGAACTTGGAAAGTGTGTGTAATATTTGTCAATTTTGTTGTAATTGGAGACTCAAGCAATTAAAATTGTAATAGATTGCTACAAGCGAGGAAAATTTTTGCGTTTCATTGAAAATGGCTAGTGAGCTACTCATGAGTACTTTGCCCCACACCCAGAATCCCGAAAACCCAGAATCCCGAAAACCCAAAATCCCGAAAACCCAAAATCCCGAAAACCCAGAATCCCGAAGTCCCGAAATTGAAATCCCGAAAAATTATATAAAATGAAAAATTTGCGCAAATTTTTCATTTTATATAATTTTTCGTGATTTCAATTTCAGGAAAAGTATTTCTAGATTTTTGATGTACATAATATGTTGTTTCTGTTCTATCTTACCTGTATGGGAAAGGCAAAAATTGTGTTAAAATTTTCATCTGAAAAATAATTAGCTTTGAAGAACTAAGTAAAACGTAACGAGATAAAGAAGTAAACGAAAATAAATCCGAACTTTAAAGACGTTTCCTAAATATGTTCATAGATTTTCCACATACCTATAAATGTTTGTATGTACACTACGTGAATATTCTTTTATATGTTTTACTTTAAATGAAGATGGCATGCACTTACTTTGAAACTAAGTACTTCTTTACTTTGTTTGTTTAATAAAACCATTTTAATGATATGATCAATTAAAGCCAATCTTTTATAAAAAAACTTAGTGAACGAAAGTTTTAGGAATGTGCCTAAGTCAGAAAACAAGCAAAACACGATAAAGGTTATAAATAATTGTTTTTAATTCAGAATATTAAATACAAAACAACATGCTGAAGCTCGGAAGAGGGTTTACTATTTGACTAAGATTCAATAAGGCCAGATCCACACTATTTTGCCGATACCGATACGCTATCGCTACAATAAAATATTTTTACATAAGAAAAACTGAAAGGAGCGAAAGCGTATCAGGTATCGATGATGTGAATGTGTAGGTACTCATTGTGTCCTGTTTTAAAATACTTTATCATGAATCGCTATCGATATCAGAACTTTAATGTGAATTTGGTCTAAAACTTTGTCAATAAAGTCACAGTAATGGCTGTAACCTTTTTTTTTTCAAGTATAGTTTCGGGATTTGAGCCTTTCTGGATTTTGGGTTTTCGGGATTTTAGGTTTTCGGGATTTTGGGTTTTCGGGATTCTGGGTTTTCGGGATTCTGAGTTTACGGTATTCTGGGTTTTCGGGATTCTGGGTTTTCGGGATTGTGGGTTTTCGGGATTCTGGGTTTTCGGGATTTTGGATTTTCGGAATTTTGGGTTTTCTGGATTCAGAATTTCGGGATTGTGTTCGTCTCCAATTGTTAGAGAATGATCTTAATTGTTTGTCAGATGGAAAAGAAAGTTAACAAAAAATTATTTATGTTTTGAAGCAACAAATAGTTGTTAAAGTTCAAAAGAAACAAAAAATTATTTATTTTTTGAAGTTATGTGTTGTTAAAATAAAAGTAAAACAATAAATAATTTAAAAAATTTAAAGTAATATGTTGTGGAACACAAGTAACGACGTCACACAAAACAACATAAGGCGACGAAAGTTTGATCCATAAGTGATTGCTTATAATGCTAATTGTTATTAAAAGAATGAGTATGCTTAAATTATTAAAAAATCGTTGAAGTCATTTTCGAGAAAACAAAACAAAATAGGCGTGGCAGTGGGATGATTTCACTTAAGTCATTTCCTCTTGCAAAAAAGAACGAAGTTTGAAAACTTCATCCAAATCGTTGGTTTTAGAAAAACCAACAAACAAGCATAGGTAAAATGGGCGTGTTGGTAGGTGGTTCCAATTAAAATCAATGACTACGCCTTTGTCCTGCTAAAGAGAATAAACTGTGAAAATTTCATCCAAATCCTTTGATCCGTTTCCGAGAAAGAATTATTTTTTTAGTTAACTAATAATATTAATAGTTAATATGCCGATGCCAAACAATACTACCGAGAGTATCGGTAGATTTCGGTGCAAAAAGTACGGTATCGGCTCAGTACCTTTTCGGATGTCTTGGAGCAGGTATCGCCTCGGTATCGTTTCGATTTCCGATACCGATACCAAACGATACCGAGACTTTTCTGGTAACAACAAGTTAATATCGCATTTGAACTCCAGTAACTCTATGGCTGAATGTGGAACATATCTTAACAAAACACGCCTAGTAATTATTAAATACCCAATTTCTGTTATAATTTGGAGTTACATAATTCGATGTTACTCTACTTAAGATATTTGATATTATACACTTCTTGAACTTAGAACTTGGCATATATTTTAGATCTCATTACATTTAATGACTGACTTTTTGCGCACATGTTTTTTGTTCACATAAAAACTAGGCTCTTTTTTTAACATTTATGTTTTTGTTGTGATTTCACTTCGTTTTGTAAAAACTTTATTTTCTAGGTGAAAATTTTGTTTCTGTTAATATGCTCTTGAAGCTCTATCGTTCTAAAAATTTCCATCGCTCTGCAGAAATTGGAAGTGCACTTTATAATAGATAACAATTTTTAAAAAGTGGGTGGAAACCACGCCTCCTTAGTAAAAAATCCCAAATTGTTTGATTTTGTTTGTACCCAACTAACATTTCAGTTTCTATTAGCTTAGAAATATCGATATGCTGCAAGTCTGGATATGTATAAAGCTTCTATAAAGCTTTCATGAAAAATAAATTTCTAATAGAAGTCATGATTTCAATAACTGCTTCTTTAAAGTCGTTTGAAAGCTTATATAGAAAATTAAACGAGACTAGCGTCTTTGTTTCGGATAGACCTCTATTAATAACATTAACGAAGAAACATGAAGCTGTCACTTTATATAGATTGTATAGAGTAATTTAATTGAAGCTCCTGTCACTTTGTCTTTAAAAGGTTTCGGTTACAATTTGCTGGAAGCCTTATCGAATACTTCGCAGAGACTTCTCAGACTTTATTAACGAACCATAATAGAAAATATCAGTCTATGCTAAAGAGACTCAAATCTGTCAAAGTCATTTTAATGAAGTCATTGATAAATTTTCGTTTATTGAATAAATTGTTTGTGAAATTTTTTTTGCGTGAATATGTCTACTTCGTGGAAAAAATTTAAAAGTCGGGAAATTATTATAGATCTCTTGCGGTGAGACGTTTCTTAATACTCCAGAGAGCTCGTAACTTAGATCTTCAAAAGAGTGCAAATGAAAGACAACGACGTGACGGCCAAGAAAGTTCAGATTTAATAAGTCTTTCATCGATAAATCAAATATATCCAGAGCCAGAAGATTTAAATGTGTTTCATTGTTCCTCTGTTTATAATTTTCTTTTAAATATAAATATTCATTCTGTACTTAGATATGAACCCCACTACCAGCATGAGAGGCGAAACTTTTATGAGGGATAACACACACGAGTTTAATGATTAATGTTTTCAAGAAAGCGATGACGAAGATGAAAAAATCAAAAGCTTAGACTTAACCTCAGGCAATGGGCGATTGAATTTAAAAACAACCACTCAGCTCTTCAGATTTTAATTTCAATAATAAACAAGCGATTTGAAAAAAAAATCTTGTACATCTTGTTTCTTTGTGTGAATGGGGTACAAATTTGTTATCAGCCGTTTTCCTTTGGAGGTGGCGAAGTACTTACGAGTAGATCATCATCATCATCAAGTCCTGTAACCCCGGTTGGGGCATAGGGCGCCAACAAATCGTTTCCATCCTTCTCGGTCTGCAGATAGATATTTTAACTGTGGCCACGTCTTTCTCTGGGAGTCTGCTTCTGCTAGAACTGTTGATTTCCATGTTGTTCTTGGTCTTCCAACCCGCCGTGCACCCTGAGGATTCCATTCAAAAGACTGCTTTGCAATTTCATCGTTTGGTTTCCTCAGTGTGTGACCAATCCATTGCCATTTACGCTTTCTTATGTCAACGTCCAGCCGCTCCTGGCTTGTCCTGCGCCACAATTCCTCGTTTGATATAATTTGTGGCCAGCGAATTTTTAGAATATGGCGTAGACAACGGTTCACAAAAGCCTGCAATTTCTTTGAGATGGTAGTCGTGACTTTCCAGGTTTCGCAAGCATATAACAGCACGGATTTGACATTGGATTCGAAGAATCTCAACTTTGTGCGCAAGGAGATTTGACATGAGTTCCAAATTTGGGAGAGAGAACCGAAGGCTGCGCGAGCTTTATTTATTCTACTTTGAACGTCCAGATCAGTACCACCATTTGCTGAAACAATACTTCCAAGGTAGTTAAATTGTTCAACCTCTTCAACTGGCGTCTCCTGTATTAAAATACGCTGATGTGTGGAGCGGCCTGTGAGCATTATTTTTGTCTTTTTGCTATTTATTTTAAGACCACTCGCCTCTCCTTTTAACTTCAGAGCTTGACACATCCCGTTCAGCCCGCTGATGTTATTTGCCAAGAGACATATATCATCGGCATAGTCTAAGTGGCTAAGCCTTTCAAACGGTCTCCATTGGATGCCCTGCCTCTCTGATGTTCCAACGCTGGCCGTCAAGACATCGTCAATCGCCAGTAGAAAGAGAATTGGCGATAGAACATCTCCCTGTCTCACACCCTGCCGCACTTCGAAAGAGTCGGATAGCTGCCCATTGTGTAAAACAAAGCATCTTGCGTTGTTATAGGACTCTCTTATAATGGCAACAATTTTTGGGGGAATTCCTCTACCAAGAAGTGATCTCCATATACATTCACGGTTGACTCGGTCAAAGGCCTTCTCAAAATCCACGAACATGAGGTAAAGCGGTGATTGAAACTCCGCAGACTGCTCAAGAACGATACGCAGAGTGTTGATATGGTCGACACAAGACCGCCCACTGCGGAAACCAGCTTGATGCCTCTTGAGTGTAGACTCGATTCTAACCTTTATCCGCTCCAGAATGATGGTTGCCATTAATTTTGGAAAAACGGACAAAACTGTAATACCTCGCCAATTGTTGCAATTCTTAAGATCACCTTTCTTTGGCAACTTAACAATTACACCATCCTTCCAGTCGCTGGGATAGATTTCATTTTCCCACACAGCTTGTATCAACGGGTGTAGAATACTAGCCGTTCTGACAGGGTCAGCTTTCAGGAACTCGGCTGGTATACCATCAAGTCCAGCTGCTTTGTTGTTTTTGAGAAGATTTATCGAAGATTGAATTTCCAGTACTGTAGGGGGCTCGATGTCAATACCCCTATATGATCTACGCATCTCGTTAAGCTGGGGCACTTCAGCACTCTGCTCGACAGAATCCTCATTAAGCAAGGCACAAAAGTGCTCCTTCCACCTGCGCAGCTGATCTTCGATTGATACCAAAAGTGTACCATCCACATCCATTACAGGATGATTGGTGTTGGTTTTCTTCCCGACAACTTCCTTGGATATTTGGTACAATTCCCTCATGTCTCCTCTTCTTGCAGCGTTTTCCGCATTTTCTGCGAGACCGTCTAACCTCACCCTCTTGTCTCGTCTCACACAGCGATAGACCATCTTATGTGCTAAGCGATACTCTCTTCGCAATTCAGCCTTTCGTTGAGCATCTGCTTCGGCATTTATTTAAAAACGAGTAGATGAAAACCCTAATCTAGTACTACCAACTGCACATGCTCTCATGCGCGAGTAGATACATTTTACATGGGAAAGCAGTTTGATGTGTTCCATTGAAAAAAGCTGGCAAAGTACTTGCAAGTACTTCGCCACCTCCAAAGGAAAACGCCTATTAACATGCTGGCTCCACTGGGCATGAGCCATGGTTGGATTATGAACATGTTTAAAAACAAAACAATGGAGTCTCAAAAATCCATGTACGTGCAGTGACATATCCATACAAATCAGCTTGCTGATTGGATTGTGGTTTGGATGTTGGACATCGTTCATGTCTAGTGGAGTCAGCATAGGACTGGAAAATACTGATTAAGTTTTTGCATCTTCCATTTTATATCTAAGATGGCTGAGTGGGTAGAGTGATGGACTCTTACGCAGGAGTTCTGTGTTCGATTCCTAGACGGGTAAGAAAAATCTTTGTGTTTTATAATTATTTCCAATTCATTAATTTACAAGTAATTGAAAACAAATAATAGTTTCAGGTTTAACAAACATTAAATGCGGTAAAAATCACTCAAAAGAAATTGAAAGTAAAAAGAATTATATTTTTTCCCCCATTTTCCTACAACCTCTTTAAGAGCTGTATTGTCTGCTTCTAATAGCTATTATAAGACTTTCTATTACACTTGCGTGTTTACTTTTATAGAAACATTTCTGAAGCTATCTGTCAAAACCATAATTTCACTTAGATTTCGAATAGCGCTCGTTAAAACTTCTTATGGATCGTATAGAATTTGAAGCTTTTAAGAGATCTGCGTACGGGGCCTCCAAGAAGATTTTCCGAAATCATTTTCGAAGTTCTATAATATTCGCCTTTTTATGCTTAACGAAATTTTACAAATGTCTTAAGGAAATCAGAAAGCCTATTCAGTTAGACCGAACCGAAGCTGAAATGATAGTTGGGTATGCACCTCAAGCCCTATCTCTCTAGTAATTCTCATCATTCTACGAAAACCACAAGTGCACCATACAAATACAATGGATAACAATTTTAATTAAGTGTATGCCACGCCCCCTGAAAGAAAAATTCCAAATTCTGGATTTTTATCCTTGTATGCACTTCAAACACTACCGATGTACCTATTTTTATCGTTCTTTATAGCAATGGAGAGTGCTCCTTATATTTTATAAGAATTTTTGAGTAAGTGGGTGGATGGATGCCTCACCCTCTGGATGAAAAATCATAAATTTTCGATTTTTTTTTTGTATGGACTTCAAACCCCTACTCTGCTAATTTTCATTGCTCTACAACAATCGAAAGTGCTCCATATAATTAATGTATATTTGAGAAAGTGGGTGGATGCCACGCCCCCTGAATGGAAAATAGCAGATTTTCGACTTTTTCCTTCGTATGCACCACAAGACCACAAGGCACCGTTGGGCAGAGATTATAATGTTCTACGATGTCGGGAAGTGCTCCATAATTTTTATGATCTGTGGGTGCGATTTTAGAAGTCCCTTATCTCAAGAACTACTAGTTCAAAAGAGATGAAATTTTGTGAGCCAACATCTGTGTTTAAGTAGCTCAACAAACACTGTGATACTGTGAATTTAAAGTTCCTAACTTTATTGGTGCTGAAGTTAGAGGAGGTCGAAAATCGCCTGAGTTTGTTCCTGTAAAAAGGGTGCAATGCCGCGAACTAAGCTGGGTACTACCGTGCTCTCTATAGTTTATCCAACAAAAATGTGCAGTACAAGTCTTATGGGAAAGCTTTTTCAAAATCAGTAACGTGCATATTTTTGCACCATACCAAATTGAAAGAACTCCTCCATAAAAAAGTGTTTGCCCGCCCGTAAGTTTTTGATTGCAGCTGACGCAGACCCAACGTCCTATTGAGCGCACATCTGAGAGTGCACAGTGCACTGAATTGCTGTGGCCTATGGCTGCTGCTATTCAACCCCCATCAAAGTATTAATGTGTATTCAGAGTTACCCGTGTCTATTTAGTAACTCCTTCAGCTTTTTTTCCTTCAGTTTCTGTCGAGGTGCTTTTGATTTTAGAGCTTTAAAAAAAGTTTTTAATGATGAGTGTTATCGTGGAGTGTTTTTCATCGTTTGCATTTATTTTAATGTGTGAAAAATACGTTGAAATGCAGTTACAAAATTTTAAGCTCTTTTCTTTGAAGGAGATAATTATTTGTATAGATTTTCGTAACACGAGGTAAAGTAAAATTTGTATGTAAATTGTATTTTTAAAAGGTGTATTTTTTTAAGTTTTGTGCAATTTGTATTTATAACTTGTGTATTTGTGAAAAGGTGTGTTTTTTTAGAGTTTTGTGCAATTTGTATTTTTAAGTCGTGTATTTGGTGCTTTATGTAAGTTGTTCGAAATGGCTTCGAAGACTTCAAAAAAGCTCCGAAAAGAAAAAAGAAATTGTTGACGTGACAAACCAAATCCATACAAATTTGCAAAATAAAACAGAAAACTGGGGATACCCTTCAAAAACGCACCTTTTATCTTACCTCAGGGTGGTGTGGAAAAAGATAATTGTGTTTTAATTTTTATAAATAAAACATTAAATGAAAATTTCTATATAAAAAAAGTGCGGTAACCCTACATACTATTCTTTTATATTTGGGTTCATGTAAAAAAAACGCTACGACAACCCTGAGAGAGCTTTAATGAAGGACAGATTTATGCAATCTACTATAGGCAGAATGCGAGGCAAACGCCCTATCTTGCCTGTACTGCACATTTTTGTTGGATAAACTATAATATTATGACGAATAAAGGGCCCAGCCCATAGAATCCGTTGCGTCCGTTGCGACGACGGAGCCACCGATGTTGCCGGATGTGACGGATTGAGGTAACCCAATGAATGCGTTGACGTTCACATAATAACCAGTTGAAATTCAAACACACACACATAACAACCACTCAAAATTCAAACACACACAAAAAAAGTTCCTGTCAACGCATCTGCCGGAGAGAAAAAGTTTAAAGTTCGGCTACTCTGTCCGTTGCGTCTGACGCTTGCGTTGCTTATGGGCCAGTTCCCATAAGAGAACATGTATTTTATCGAGCTGTCAGTTGAATGCGTCGCCACAACGGACGCAACGGATTATATGGGTCGGGGCCTTAAGTCCTCCAAATTTGAGCTTAAGAGGCACAATTGTTTTTTTTTATATCAGATACCAAACCTATCTAAGAGGGCTCAAATTAAAAAAGTCAAATCTGTCATAATTTCGAAAATTATTTGAAGGCTAAAAATAAAGTTAATTTTCGTAGACCATGTGTATCGATCGGCTAATTGAGAATCGGCAATTGTGAAACAAAGCCCTCTCTCGAGCAACTAAACTGTCCCTGTATAAGACGCTTATCATCCCAGTCCTGATGTATGGTGCAGAGGCATGGACACTGTTAACGGTGGATGAGAACGCGTTAGGCTGTTTTGAGAGGAAAATTCTCCGGGTGATTTTTGGTCCCGTCTGCATAGGTGGGGAATGGACAAGAAGAAACAACAGCGAACAGTACGGGCTGTACAGCGACACCGACCTAGCCACAAAACTGAAAAGCCAACGACTGAGATGGCTGGGTCACCTAGAGCAAATGGTCACCAATGCTCCGGCCCGGAAAGTCTTTGAATCCAACCCCGTGGGACAGCGCAGTAGAGGTGGACAGCGTAAAAGGTGGCGCACGCAAGTGGAAAAGGACCTCAACCAACTTGGCGTGCGAAACTGGAGACAGCTAGCTAGAAACCGAGCCGGCTGGAAGAAGCTTGTTGGTTGAGGCCCTGGTCCACCCCGGACTGAGGCGCCACTTTAAGTAAGTAAGTAAGTGTATCGGCTAAACGATTTTAAATATTTTTTATAAACAATAAGGGTATTCATGAAACATCGTAAAGCAGTCGTAAACGTTGTAAACTTTTAAATATCGTAAACATGTCAAATTTTGTATGGAAAATTAGACAGATTTACGAAGTTTAAAACTTTACTACGATTACGACGACTTTACGCTGTTGCATGAATACCCTTATTGTTTATACAAAGTTTTCAAACAGGAAATTTTCGATTTTCAAATGTTTTCAACATTTTTTTTTTCGGAAAATCAATATCTCAAAAACGGGTTGAAAATTTCAATTGAAATTTTGCTGTTTTGCTTTGCGAATCTTGCGTTAAAGAATCTGGCCAATATGCTTGATTTTATAACTTTCAGCCATTTCCTTTAAATTTGAATGTGTACTAGGTTAGGTATCCGATGCTAAGTGAAAGCGATTACACAAGTTTATTGCGAACACTTAATTCCATTCTTGTTATACACACCAACCTCCAAGAAATTAGGAATTCCTATAGTGTCAACCCTCGAAGTTAAACCCCTGACTCTTAAAACAAATTGCTTCAATATAGTTCGCTGACTCCTTTCATAAAGAAATAAGACGAATCTATTTAAGTCTCATTATTTTTAACTGCAGGAATTATCTAGCTGCAAATGGCTGCGCAAAAATAATTTCCACAATCATCAAGCCACCCCCATAGAAGAAAATACGAAAAATGATGGACACTTTATCGCAACCACTGATGCCACTGTCGATGTCGGTCGGTGCGTCCGTCCGTCATGTCGTATTTGTCCCCGTCGTGTCGGTCGGTGGTGATTCAATAAGCTGCAACAAAAGTGGTCACAGAATTGAAAAATTAAAAAACATTAAAATAAATAACCACAAAGTTGTGATATTAATATCTCTGTACATTTTCAACACTACTGAATGCCGGAGAGGTAGGTACTTGAGCTAGAACTTGAGCATGAAAAAAAGCCATTACTAGGGCAGGACAATAGAAAATTTTTACGCAGAAGGCTGGCTATACAATGGTGGAAGTTTTCTTAATGCCACTGACGATAAGCAATAAAAAGGGTCATTTTTTTGTTGTCCAACAATGCTTATTTCATTTTTTTTTTTAATTTGACTAAAACGTCGTCACAGGGTGGCGAAACTGGTTCTGGCGCCCACTTCAATTGGTTAAAAACAGTTGGTTTGGTGGAATGCGTATTTCCGTCTAACAGTACCTACCAAGTACCCACAAAAAATCTTGAGGACGTGTGCCATAGCTGATGCTGAAAGCTGAAGTTGGAGAAAGGAAAAGCATGAATCGCATGTAACTGAGCGGAACTAGCTAGCTATGCTGCTGGGAAAACAGAATAACATCAAAAGAAGTTTTGTGCTTGGGAAATGAAGAAAATAGCACTTTGAACTGACGAAGTCGCAGTGGGGATGGAACAATACACAAAGAGGAGGAAACAATTTTTAATTAAACTTTTCCGTGAATAACAACATTATCCATAAACACTTCCAGACATTGAGCGTAGAAGGAATTCAAAAAGAAAAAAAAAAAACAAGAAAGGTTTTCCTTTTTAATTTTTTTTTTTTGATTTTATGTTAAACATTGTTATAAGTTTTTAGATTTGTATTTTTTCAGAAAAAAAAACTGGACAAAGGTGGAAGATTTATATGGAGATATCAATACTCATTTGACCATGATAAAATTATGTCTTCTACTCCGATGTTCGAGGGTGAAAGGTTTAACGATCCACTTAAATGCCTAACTTATCCACTTGAATTGATCAAAAACGATATTTCTAACTATCGCTATTTTAGTCCAATCTGACCCAGAGCTGTTTTATGCTTGCGAAACCTGAAAAGTCATGAGTCATGACTTTCATCTCGAGCAAATTGCAGGCTTTTGTGAATCGCTCTCTACGTCATATCCTAAAGCTTCGCTGGCCACAAATTATATCATAGATTAAGAGCTACCAGCCACTTTGACTAACCTACTAGACACAAGGCTACAACTTTGAGTATGCTTGATTTTGGTCTTTAGGTATGAAAACTACGGTCTAGCAGGTTTGCCGAGGTCCAAAGGTTGCCATCTGATTTTTTCAAAATGCAAGAAAAAGTCAAAATTAACCTACTCGTACAAGGCTGAAACTTATTTATAATTAAGTATACATTCTGATGCATGAACAAAAAATATGCCCGACGGGTTTGGCGGTCGAAAGCGCATGCCAGACGAGCCTAAAGCTCTTAAAGATTGCTAAAAAGGTATTGGATAACTTGAGAAATTTGTTAGGTAAAGGCTAAAACTTAGTGTATGCTTTATTCGTGAACACATTAGTCAAACAATAAAGATCAAGGAATATATCCACAATTCTAGGGTTGCCACCTATTTTTTCAAAATGTTAAATAACTTTAAAGTGTAACATATCTACTTTTAGAATGCTGATTTTTTAATTTATAATAAGTTATATTTTTTGTACATGAAAAAAAAGATGCCAGACGATGCTATTTTCGTCCACCAGAATATTTCTAACAATACCATCTTTTAAAACTTTAGGCCCATCTGGCAGGAGCTTTCGACCGTCCCACTGGTCGGGTATTTTTTTTTTCGTACAAGAGAATATATCAGCTAACATATACATATGTATGTAAAAATCAGCTTTGTGCGGGTAGGTTTGCAATTTTAACAGTTTTTTTAAATTTAAGAAAAAATCAAGAAAGGATATTTTTAACAATACCATCTTTTGAGATGGACAAAAACTGAGACAAAAATTTTTGGATTTACTTCTTCAATTGACTTTGACACTCCCCTATCATAATGTAATGACGTAGGAAAACTACTGAGCGCTCTGAACTGGCTAACCATCACCAGTGATGAAAATTTTTCGTTAGTTGCATGTTTTGTATAAGAAACACGCATTTTTGTTGGAAAAATATGGTTTTTGCCACTTGTAAATTTTGTTGGGCATTTACACGTATTGAATACATGCATTGACATTTGAGGGGTATAATGTAAAAAAAAAAACTTTTAAGTTGGGTTTTTGTGTGTAAATGGAAATCTACACAAGTGCAGTTAATGCTGCGCATTATACATCAATATATTGAATAATTTTGAATGAACAACAACAACTTGTGTGTGTTACCACCAAGTATATAGGCTGGAGTTATAGCTATTTCACGAGAGCCACCTCGATCATCAGACTCCTTTAGTGGTGCTTAGTCTGGTCATGCTCGTATTACTTGAAAAACTCTTTGCCGTCATATGGGAGCGAACCCGGAACCTTGCGGTTCAGACTACACAACGCACCACTGAAGCCACATGGTTAGCTCTATCCCAATGCAGGTTTCGTTGTTTATCAATAGAGCTAACCATGTGGCTTCAGTGGTGCGGTGTGTAGTGCATCGGAATAGTGCATCATCTGAATCGCAAGGTTCAGGGTTCGCTCCCATTTGACGGCAAAGAGTTTTTTAAGTAATACGAGCATGACCAGACTAAGCACCACTAAAGGAGTCTGATGATCGAGGTGGCTCTCGTGAAATAGCTATAACTCCAACCTTTATACTTGGTGTTAACACACACAAGTTGTTGTTGTTCATTCAAAATTATTCAACATATTTTTCCTTCAAGCCTACCAAAAACGATAATTCTTGCCAAGATCGAAAAGAATGAAATAAATATACCTGACGTGTACACACACAAGCAAAATTTAAGTTACAGCAAACTATGAAGAAAAAAAAACTACCACCACTGCTTCACACAGTGATGAGACTTCGGAAAACTAAAGTGGTGGTAGATAGCCAAAAAAACGGTGGTAGAAAGGTGGTAGAAAAAAAAAACGTTTTAATGGTAAATAAATCATTTATTTATAATAATTAAATAAAAAAACAAAAACAAAATCAGTCCATTCAAATTAAAAATTATAAATCACATGTAGTTCACAATCGATAAAATAATTATTTTTTTAAGCACCCGTCTTTGAAATTGTATTTAGAAGCATATTTAACCAACAACTCTGGGGGATCAAAATGTTCCCCGTTGCCCAAAAGTTCTTTCGCAGCTAAAATGTTGTGAACAGTTGTTGTGTTTAATTTATTTCTTTTATCATTTTTTATATTTTTGAGCTGTGAAAATTTACGTTCAGCTGCTGCGCTACTGTGTGGTAAACAACAAAGTTGTAACATGTATGATGACAGGTTTTCAAACATTAATGGCCGATTTTACGAAAGACTTTTAATTATTTAAAAAGTCTTTTAGCTCTTAAATGATGTTTTTTTGGTTTCACCAAATGCTTTTATATTTAAGAAGATTTTTAAAGCCCTTGTAAGCTAAAAGCTCGTTTTTGTCTCATTAAATTTTCAAAGTCTTTTTTGTTAAGCCATTCCAGTCAACAAAAACTGATATATTGCTGTCAGAATAATTGTCCCTCATTCGTAAAGTTTTTTTCACTTTTTCTCATAGACTTGGCATGTGCGAGGGAAACAACCTCTTTTTTTTTAATCCAGGGATGTAAGCAAACTCAGTAGGGCTGTGTCAATCAGGATCAATTCGATTTTTTAATCCGATCATCGCAAAGTATTGATGATTGAAATCACAAATTTTCATTTCAATCGATCTCAATCTCAATCATTTCGATGATTCTCGATTTTCAATCCCAATTTCAATCATTTCGATGATTCTCGATTGCCCATCTCAATCTCAATCATTTCGATGATTCTCGATTTTACATCCCAATCTCATTCTCAATCATTTCAATTATTCTCGACTTTCCATCCCAATCTCAATCTTTTCGATGAATCTCGATTTTTTCTTCAAAAACTTGTGATTTCTTAGATGTTTTTTAATCCATCGAGACCGTAGCCATCCTTCAATTGAATTTGACAGCTGATTGCTTGTCAGATAGAGGATGAACTATATTTTGACACAAAAGGTATATTTTGATCTAAATGTCACCCAATTGCTTTAAAATCACCTTTTTCTGGAGTAGTAAAAATTATTCAAAAATTTCAGAGTCTTAAGAAGTTTTTCAACCCATTGACATCGTAGACATCCGTCAATAATATTTGACAGTTGATGGCTTGAAATATAAGAGACAAACTATATTTTGATAGAAAAAGTATATTTTGATCCATATATCATACAATTGCTTTTAAGTCAACTTTTTATGGAGCACTAAAAATTCGTCAAAAATTTCAGATTTCTTAGAGGTTTTTTAATCCATCGACATCTTAGCCATCCGTCAATGGAATTTGAAGATTGATAGCTTGGAAGATAAAGGATGAACTATATTTTGAGAGAAAGGGTGTATTTTGATCCAAATGTCACCCAATTTCCCTGAAATCGTCTTTTTCCGGAGCAGTACAAATTATTAAAAATTTCAGCTTTTAAGAGGTTTTTTAATCCATTGACATCGCAGCCAACCGTTAATGGAATTTGACAGTTGATGTCTTGACGGATAGGGGTCGAACAATATTTTTACATAAAAAGTATATTTTGATCCAAATTTCCAGCAATTGGCATAAAATCACGTTTTTCTGGAGCAGTAAGAAATTGCGAAAATTCCATATTTTTTGAGCTTTTTAATCCATTAAAATTGTATTGTTTCGGATTCAATCAAAATCGGAAGAGTATTGAATTGAATTCGTTAAAATCTAAGAGATTTGATTCCACCGAAATCGAAATGAAAATTGAATCGATAAGAAATTCAGGGAAATGATCGAAAGATCGATTGATTGAAATGATCGAATCATTTTGGTGACCGATTCTTGAACGATTCGATCATTTGAAATGAACGATTTACACAGCTCTAAAACTCAGTCAATTTAAAATATTCCTAAAGGCCTGGTCAAACAGAGCAAGGTCCGGCGATCTTTGTAAAAATTTACAAAGAAAATTTGGCCGTCGCGTTCTTACTTTCCCAGTAAAGTATTGACTGACCCGTCGGACCGCGCTCTGTTTGCCCAAGCCTTAAATAATCCCTTTTCTACATTGGTAAAACTGAAAAATTTTAAATGTCTGATAAAAATTCGAAGGAGTTTAGATAAAAGTAATTTTTAGTGTTTGTTTATGAAATTGGCCACAAATTTCCCGTACCGTCTTTCAAATTTTTAATAAAAATCTAAAAGTCATCAGTTTTGAAACTTTCTATTAATTTAAATTTGCCGATGAGCATTCTCCACTCAACATTGAGCGTTTCAATGCTTGAGGCGTTTGGCGGAAAATATTTTGTAAGTCCAATGAGTGTTGGGATTGTTCCAGCAATGATTTTTTCGGATTTAAATATTTTAATACTTTAATTTTCAATGAGTTGGATTGGAAATTGGAACATTGGAATTTTTCAATTGGTGGTGAGAGTGTGTGGGTAATGTGTATGGGTCAAATTTGATATCCAAAGCAATACAAAGATAGAAATGAAAAATTATTATTACTAGAAGCAAAATGGTAAAAGGTGGTAGATTTTGAGTTGGAGGTGGTAGGATTTTAAAAACAAAAAATTTTATTGGTCTTAGAAAAAAAACTTTGGTATAAATTTGTAACAAATTCAATTCTCTTCAATTTATGTTAACACACTTTTTACCCTAAAGTTATAAATAAAATAGTTATAATAAAATTTTAAAAATTGAAAAAAAATCATGTTTTTGATTATAATTTTGTATTTACAGCTTTAGGGTAAAAAGTGTATTAACATAAATTGAAGAGAATTGAATTTGCTACAAATTTGTACCAAAGTTTTTTTTTCTAAGACAAATAAAATTTAAGTTGCCATGAAAATCTTTTTTGAACTAGTTTTTCAATATGGTGGCCAAATGGTGGGGCTTTCAACACCTTAATTCGGGTTTTATACTTGCACTGAACCCCCTTACACATCAAAAAAGAAAATCTTTATCCAACCCAAATTTGGAGGTTATTGTAACATTTTAACAGACATTTTGCGAAAATGTTAAAAGCTGCTTTATTAGATGATTGACAAATTTTCTTGTTTATTTTGTTAATACACAAGTATGTGCTTTACCATTTTGGAAAGTGCATTGAATAGACAACTTTTTTAAGTAACTGGCCATTCATGTTCTTATACAATTTTAATTTTTTGAAAATAAATTTTTGTACTGAGAAAAATATTTTAAAAATTTATAATAAAAAAATGCAATAACTACTATTAAATTTTACCACCTATTTATTACAACAGTTATTCTAGAAAATTACAAAAATAAAAAAATACTAAAAATTGTTCATCCATGGTCGTAGCGTTCACGTATTTGAGGAAAGTAGTACTTGTAAACAACTTTTGGAAAAAACATCATAACAAAGTAACCACAGGGAAAATATTTTTTTATATTTTTTTCTGGAAAGGTCATAAGGCCTGCTATAACCAGCTGCAAGGTTATCCATTATTTACAGGACACCCTGTATAATAAATGCCGCTCTAAGGCTAGAATATGTTCCAAGCCAATGGAAAGTTGCGGAAGTCATAATGGTTTTGAAACCTGGCAAACCATCTTATGAAAAGAATTCTTACAGACCGATTTCGCTTCTTCCAATAATATCGAAAGTTTTTGAAAGAATACTACTCCTGCGCCTGCAGCTGCAACCTATAATAGAAGAGAAACGATTGATACCGGAACATCAGTTCGGATTTAGAAGCAAGCATTCAACAATTATTGATCAAGTGCACAGAATAACAGACGTAATTGAGAGAGCTCTTGAAGAAAAGAAAATTTGTTCGACGGTCTTTTTGGATGTCGCAAGCGTTTGACAAGGTGTGGCACAAAGGCCTCAAATTCAAATTCCGACAAGTTCTGCCTGAAGGGCTTTATAAAATTCTTTACGTATATCTAGAAAACAGACTTTTTCGTGTAAATAATAATATAATATTCTAATTTCAAAGAAATAGTGGCTGGGGTACCACAAGGTAGTGTTTTAGGTCCAGTTCTGTACCTTCTATTTACACGTGATATACCTCAAACAGAAGCAACGTTTGCTGATGATACTGCAATACTAGCAGTAGGCAAAACGATTAACGGAGCAACGATTAAATAACAAAATGCTCTTAATAAATGTTACCGAGTGGGCAAAAACATGGCGAATAGCACTCAATGAACAAAAGTCAGTCCACGTGGACCTTACGTATAAAAAATAAATAGACTGCATGTCTTTTTTAGTTTTTTAGTGTCTTTTTTAGTTTAATTGGATGTCTGACCCTGAGGGAGGATCTTTTTTATCGCCTCTTTTCCCTGTAGATTTAAGAGATAATGCTCCGGAAACTGAAACTCATTTCACTGATGAATGTGCTAGTATTGGTCTATATCAAACGAACCATGTTCTTAACTCTAATGGAAAAGTTTTGGACTTGGTCTTTACAGATGCTCCAGAATTTACTTCGATTTCTGCAGCCGATAATTTTTTATTTGAAAACTCTCTTCATCATTCTGCCATTGATGTTAAATTTTATATCGATGGACCTTTAGAAGATTCTTACTATAAGGAAAAAGCACCAGATTTTCGAAAAATCAATGACATCCGTTTTCTAAGCCTTCTGGAGAATTACAATTGGAATACTATTTGCGAAGAGACTGACGTTGAGCGCAGCTGTACCTTATTTTACTCTGTGATAAAAAACTGTCTGTCCTTATGTGTTCCTTTAAAAAATATACCTGCTGAATCTGGAAGCCCAAAATGGTTTACCAGAGAAATAAAACGATTGCGAAATATTAAAACTAAACTGTATAGGTCATATTTATCATCAAAATCAGTTGCTGACTATATAAAATATTCTTCCGCTAGGAGACAGCTTCATGCTAAAACTAAGTTAAGCTATCAATTGTACCTGAATAATGTGAAGAACGGAATTCGTGATAATCCTAAGAAATTTTGGGACTTTGTAAACACCAAAAGGAAGGCAAATAACTTCCCAGCTGTGATGAATTATCAAAATTGCTCTTCAAATGATGCTGCAACTATATGTGATATGTTTTCGAACTTCTTCCAAAGCGTTTATAAAAAACCTACCAACTGTGATAATACCTGTGATAATACCTATGATAAAACCTGTGATAGTAACTGTGATAATACCTGTGATAACACCTATGATAACATCTGTGATAATAACTGTGATAACATTGAAACATATTTAAAAACAATATTAAACTTTTCACATCTTGACGTTGCTAGACCAGTAATTGACGAAAATGATATTAAAACCCATGTCTCCAAGCTTAAAGATTCATCGTCCTATGGTCCTGATGAAATACCAGCCTTTATTGTTAAACGTCATATTTCTGTTTTGGCTCGTCCTCTGTGTTATCTTTTTAATCTATCAATTCAAACAGGTATTTTCCCAAACGTATGGAAGTCCTCATTTATTATGCCACTTTTTAAAAACGGAAACAAGTGTAATATATCAAACTATAGAGGCATTGCTAAGTTGTCGTGCATTCCAAAATTATTTGAAAAGATTATCCTAGAAACGATTGAAAAAAGATATAAAAATGTAATTTCGCCACATCAACATGGATTTATGAAGGGTAAATCCACCGCAACCAACTTGATGGAGTTTTGCTCAGATGTCCTTGTTAAAAACCAAAATGGATTTCAAACTGACGTCGCCTATTTGGATTTCGCAAAAGCATTTGACCGTGTTAACCATATCTTACTTATCAAAAAACTAATGACCATTGGACTCCCAAGTTGGTTTTTAGTTTGGCTAGAGTCATATTTATGTGGCAGATCGCAGTTTGTTTATTTTAAAAACAAAACATCAAAAAGAATAATGGTTCATTCAGGCGTCCCTCAAGGAAGTCATTTAGGTCCATTTTTATTTTTATTATTTATTAATGACTTAAAAAATGCAATTAAACACTCAGATCTTCTTCTGTTTGCCGACGACGCTAAGCTCCGTCTATCTTACAAAAACAATATTGACTGTGACTTATTGCAAGAAGATTTGAATAGTGTTTCCCTCTGGTGTAATGTCAACGACATGGAACTAAATGTATCAAAGTGCAAGTGTATGACTTTTACTCGCAAACGTGCGCCCCTTTTGAATGTCTATTTTTTATGTAATCAACCACTACAAAGAGTGGATAATTTTTGTGATCTTGGAGTAATAATGGACTCAAAATTAGACTTTAATAAGCATATTGACCATATAATTAATAAAGCAAAATGCAGATTAGGTTTCGTATGCCGGTTTTCAAAAGAGTTTCGTGATCCATACATCTTAAAGACTTTATACTGCTCTCTTGTGCGATCGATCATCGAATATTGTAGCTGTGTATGGTGTCCGAGTTACCAAACCAACATTAATCGACTGGAATCTGTGCAAAAACGATTTCTTCTATATGCACTTAGCTATCTTCCATGGAATATAAACTCACATCTACCACTGTACAACGACCGTCTGGCCTTAATTAATTTGCCATCACTGGCTCATAGAAGAACAGTCTCCAAAATTTTATTTATTTATGAAGTTTTAATGGGAAAAATTGATTCCGAGTATTTATTATCTCAACTCAACCTAAATGCTTATCCAAGACCTTTAAGATCTATAGATTTTTTGCATGAAAGATTTAATAGAACAAATTATGGAATTCATGAACCTTTGTTTGCTGCATGTACAGCTTTTAATAAATATTTTAATGTTATTGATTTTAATGTATCAAAATATTGTTTAAAAAAAGATTTATATAGAATTTTACAATCTCAAAGCTAATAACATGTGAATTTGTAGCTAAATAAATAAATAGTACCGGTCGTGTTCCAATTGCGATCGACGCAAAATATCTGGGAATGACTCTAGACGCGAAATTAAAATGGAAGCCGCACGTAAAAAAGAAATGCGAAGAATTAAAAAGTAAATTAAGAGATATGAACTGGCTACTCGATAAATATTCTAAGCTTATAGTATTGATAATAGGTTGATTTTATACAGGCAGGTACTTAAACCTGTCTGGACCTACGGTATACAACTCTGCGGTTGTACCTGCGATACAAATTTAAATAACTTACAAACGTTTGAAAATAAATTGCTTAGGTCATTTGTAAATGCACCATGGTATATAAGAAACGAAAATCTTCAGAGGGATCTCGGGATTCTAACGGTTGGAGACGAAATAAAGAGTTTCGCGCGAAAACATAGAAATCGGCTATTAGATCACGCTAATCCAACGATTATTGACATTCTTGACGGGTTGAATTTAGTACGCCGCCGGCCGCACAGTGCGTCGACCAGTGGACAAAAATCAAAAAATTAAAAAATGCAATTTTGTTCTATTATGCTTTGATTCGGGTCAAGCACATGTTGAATAACTGTCATTTAATGTTTTTTTTTATTGGCTTTTTTTAGATGATAGATAAGCGGAATTGTTTGTGAAACGCGATTTTGTGTGAAGTGATCTAGCTGGTGAAAGAAAAGTAATTGAAGAAAAATTTTTTGGGCAGTGATTATTAATAATGGATTCATTTAGAGCTGCTCTAACTTATTTTATTTGGTTTTTGAAATAATTTGTAACTTAAGTGAATTATTGAAAAAAATCATATTTTTAAGGCATTTGTTTCACTTTGGTTAAGCTTTTTAAAAAAGTTTAGCAAAGTGTATCTATCTGAATTTTTAGTGTCATTACATTGTCTTATAATTTTGCTTTGCGAAAATGCAAAGTTTTCATGCTACTTTTTGCTAACCCTCAAAATATTCAACTTTTTGTAGGACAAGGTCAAACCTTTAAAATTCAACAAGTTGGTGAAAAATAGATTTCTTTTGATAAAAAATCATGAATTGAAGATATTTTTACATTTATTTTGAATGAATTGAAGAAAAATAAATGTACCTTTAAAATTAAAAGTGATTTTAAGTCCAAAATTAAGTTTGTTGACTCAAACCTTGAACGACGATAGAAACAATGTTCAAGGAATCATGCTCTTTTCAAGAAGCGCCTTGAGGCTTGGCTAAGAAATAGATTTACATTTCCTGATAGCATTTCAACCTATCTGCAAAATGTATCGCATTTTTATGAACCAAGAACTAGTTGGGGAAAACCCCAAACACCATTATCAGAAGCGTCAAAAAACACGAAAAAACAAAAACTTGCGAATCTTTTAGCCTCCAATTCAACTGAAGAGCTGAGGTTCGATCCTTTGATTTCAAATTTAAGAAAAAAAAAGAACTAAAAAAAGAAATTGCACAGTATACATATACAAAATACTGAATGGGTTGACAAATCTTTAGCTGCGCTTACTTTTTCTACCATTGAAGATTTTGAAAATAGAACTCCGATTTTTGATTTCTTAAAGAAGAATTGTTCATTTTTGTGCACAAATTTCTATTTTTTGTTCTTGTTTATTTGTGTTGTCAAAGTTTATCTAAAAAATATTATTTTAAAATCATGTTTTTGTGAAGTATTTTTCACGATTTAAAGGAGGCGTGGCAGGGGGCGAATAGCGTTAACAATACTTTGTGTTTTTCAACTCACTAACTAGTTCAAATTACCAAAATATTGTTCAAATCTTACAAGCGGTTTATTAGAAGTAAACAAGATACAAAAGTGGGCGTGGCAGCGGGCGGATAGGGTCCACACTATTTTTTTGTTTTAAAACTCACCTAGAAAGTCAAATTTTCTAAGTTTTACTCAAATAGTGCACTAGAACTATTCGGATTGTGGCACTACTGAGCCACAGTATTCTTCTGTCATTTCACTCAGCTTATAAAGGGGACCGCAATCCAGAGCTCGCTCTCTTTCCTGTCCTGCACGGCTCATCGTTAACTACCACTATTCACAATTATAAACTAATTTTTAAACTATTACTTTTACTTACCTATTGAGTTAATTATTTTAAGTATAACAAATTCTATAAATAAACTGAATTTTTAAAGAAAAGTGACTGTAAATCCCACAAAATTGGGGGCTCAACCGGGATTGATGTCCTACGGAATTTGTTAAAATTAAATCGGTCATTACATTAGCTTGAAGAAAACAAAAAATAAAAAAAAAATAGAAGAATTTAATCAACTTTTTTATTGTGAATTGATAATTGTGCTGCTGTGGTTGCCATCCGTATCATCGTTGGAGAAGCAGAAACAAGGTGTTGTGAGTAATCATTCAAAAGGTTACAGTTGTCAAGTGTGGCATTTTCGCATTAAAACGGCATCGAGAACGTTAGATCCGTTAATCACTTAAAAGAAGATTTCTTAAAGTACAGTAGCACAGATTCAATGGGTAGAAGAAATCGTAATAGTACAGCAATGAACAATAGTTCAGTCGATATTTCTGATATGCTACAGAATTTAGAAAGAAGAAGAAAAGACTTAGAGGATAGGGAGAGCAAGGTGGTAGAAAAAGAAAATGGGCGGGCACGAGAAGTTGAAATTTCAATGTTGCAGGGAGAGGTTGATTTTCTTAAGAAGTGGAGTAGAGGAGCAGCTTCATTTCAAGATGTGTCGAGTGCATTACAAGAATTCAGTGGTGACGATGACTATGCAATCAAGTGTTGGGTAGATGACATAGAAAGCGCAGCTTCACTCATGGAGTGGACGGAGGTAGAACATTTATTATTTGCAAAGAGGCTTCTTACTGGATCTGCCAAGCTTGCTGTTCGTTCAGAAAGTAAGTTGGTGTGCTGGTCACTTTTAAAAACTTTTTTGTTAGAAGAGTTCGCAGAGCAAATGTCTAGTGCCGAAATACACAGAAAACTGGCTAATAGGAAGCAAGAGAAAGATGAGACAGTTTCCCAGTATTTTCTGAAGATGAAGGAATTAGGTCGTATAGACGAAATTTCAATTATTCAATACGTCATAGATGGAGTATGCGATTCAAGAGCAAATAAAATCATGCTGTATGGTGCGGCAAACTTAAAAGAATTCAAGGCTAAATTAGAAGTTTACAAATCTTTTTCAAGGAGAAATCTCGCTTCCTCGTCGAGTTCTGGTACTTTGTCTGATGGGAAAAAACCAGCACGTGGAGCACCATCAGGTTTACCTTCTGTGTGCTATAACTGTGGAGCAAAAGGGCATAAGTCCAATGATTGTAAGAAGAAGGCAGAGGGTCCTAAATGCTTTAGATGTAAACAATTTGGCCATAAGGCTCCAGATTGTCCAGGTCGCAATAATTCAGGCAGGGTCGCTAATGTGTCGGAAAGTTTTTCCAATGGTTTGTTCAAAAATATTTTCGTTTCTAATGTTGTGGAACCAGTCAGAGGATTGTTAGACAAAGGGTGTGATGTAACTCTTATGAGGGCTGACGAGTACAAAAGAATAGGATCTCCACTTTTCACAGGTGGAAGCACAATATTAAGAGGGTTGTCCGCTGCAGCAGTAGAAACATTGGGTTCTTTTGATACAGTTTTAACCATCGATGGACTTTCGTTCGATGCCAAGGTGCAAGTCATATCAGAAAGGTATTTGTCTATGCCCATGATAATAGGCAGAAATGTGCTGGAAGATACGGAGCTGATAGTTACTGCAAATAATATAGAGATTAAAAAAATAAAGCCATTTTTAGAATGTTTTCAAGTTACCGAAGACGAAGAGGAACTTTATTTGAATGTTCAGAATATCTCTTATCGGCAGCAGGTGGAAGATTTAGTAAAGCAATATAAATCGGCTGAAGGTGTAGCTAAAACCTATGAGATGAGCATAATTTAAAAAAGCAAGGAACCAATTTATGAAAAGCCTAGGAGATAAGCACCTCTTGAAAAAGCAGTGGTCGATAAACAAATAGCGGAATGGTTGCAAAAGGGTATAATCTAGCCAAGCAGTTCTGAATTCGCAAGTCCTATCGTTCTCGCGAATAAAAAAGACGGAAGCAAAAGCCTGTGTGTAGACTTTAGGAGACTTAACAAACAAATAGTAAGGAATCATCATACTCTTCCTCTGATCGAAGATCAAATAGAAGAGTTAAGTGGCGTGTGCGTTTTTAGTACTCTTGATCTAGAGAATGGATTCTTTCATGTCGCTGTTGCTGAGGAGAGTAGGAAGTATACGTTATTCGTTACCCCAGACGATCAATTTGAGTTCCTTGTCATGCCATTTGGGCTCTGCATATCTCCAATAATTTTCCAAAAAATTGTCGACAAAGTTTTTAAGCCACTAATTAAAGAAAAAATTGTTTCAATTTATATAGACGACATCATAGTAAGAGCTAGAGACTATAATGAAGCATTGATTAATCTTCAAAGAGTTTTTGAGCTAGCAGCTAGTCATGGACTTCGTTTTAATTGGAAAAAATGCCAGTTTTTGTGTAAAAAAATAGAGTATCTGGGATACATTATAGAAAATGGTCACTTAAGTCCTTCTGAGCATAAAATCAATGCTGTTAAAAATTTTCCTGAACCCAAGAACGTGAAAAGTGTTCAAAGCTTCCTTGGTTTAGCGGGTTATTTTAGGAAGTTCATTCCCAACTTCGGAATTTTAGCAAAACCTTTAAGTGACCTTCTGCGTAAGGACAACAAATTTGAATTTGGAGACGTACATAAAGAAGCGTTTTTGAGTATCAAGAAGCACTTATTTGATAAGCCAACGTTGATGATTTATAACCCGAAGGCTGAGACTGAGTTGCATACGGATGCATCCAAATTTGGATTTGGTGCAATTTTGATGCAAAAATCGAGTGAAGATTTTCTATTTCATCCAGTTTTTTACTACAGTAAAAAAACTACTCCATCTCAAAAGAAGTATAGTAGCAATGAACTTGAAGTCTTAGCCATAGTAAATGCATTGAAAAAGTTGCGCGTTTATTTACTAGGACTTCGATTTAAAATTATAACTGACTGTGCCGCTTTCAAGATGACAATGGAGAAAAAGGAACTTACACCTAGGATCGCTGGATGGGCACTATTGCTGCAGGAATATGACTACATTTTAGAACATAGGGCTGGAACTAGAATGAAGCACGTAGACGCGTTGAGTCGAAATCCTATAGCTATGGTAGTGGGAAGCGAATTAATTGACAGAATAAAAACCATGCAAAGAAAAGATGAAAGGATAGAAATTATTTTAAAAATACTTGAAAATAATCCATATAAAAACTTCATTTCAGAAAATGGCATCCTCTATGAAGAAAACGGCCAAGGAGAAAAACTTCTTTGCGTACCTAAAGGATTACAAAAAGAGTTAATCAAAAGCGTACATGAAAACGGCCACTTTGCAGCTAGGAAGATGGAAGATATTATAAAGAGAGAAATCTACGACAAAAAGGCGGAAAATTGCCGACAGACCTGTATCCAGTGCATTTTAGCAGAGAGGAAGATGGGAAAGCCCGAAGGATTCTTAAATCCTATTCCAAAAGAAGATCGCCCTTTGCATACCTTCCATCTGGACCATGTTGGACCGCTAACTGCCACTTCGAAGCACTACAAGTATATTTTTACCATAATTGATGGCTTTAGTAAGTTTGTTTGGATATATCCCGTTAAAACCTTGTCCACGGCCGAAGTCTTGCAAAAACTGGAATTTCAAAATTCCATTTTTGGCAACCCACACTGTTTTATTACGGACCGAGGAACGGCTTTTACATCTAACAGTTTTTCTGATTATTGCAAAGATCAAAATATACAACATACTCTTATTAATACAGGTGTTCCACGTGGCAATGGCCAAGTTGAGAGAATGCATCGAAGCATTATACCAATTTTAACTAAATTATCTTTAAATAAACCTGACCGTTGGTATACTTTTACTAATAAAGTTCAAATTTTTCTGAGCAGCAGCCTAAACCGCAGTATAGGAAGAAGTCCCTTTGAAGTGATGTTCGGTACAAAAATGCGAAATAAAGATGACGTCAGGATTGCCGAAGTAATTACCGCAGAGTTGTTAGAAGCTTTTGACAAGGAAAGGAACGATATCAGAGAAGAAGCCAGGCAGCAAATTGCGATTGTGCAGCAAGAAAATCAACGAACCTTCAACAAGAAGAGAAAGCCTGCGCATCAATATCAACCAGGAGATTTAATTGCAATTAGACGAACTCAGTTTGCAAATGCAATAAAAATTTTAAGTAAATTTTATGGCCCTTACAGAATAACCAGCGTTGGAATGAATAATCGATACAATGTGGAAAAATTGGGAGAAACAGAAGGCCCAAGGAAAACATGCACCAGTGCCGATAATAGGAAACTACCTGATTAGACCGAATTACAAAAATCATTTAAGACTTCACCGAGACGTTGAACTGCAGGATGGCCGAGTTTGTAGGATCAATTTGGCACCACCAATAGTCTACTAGAACTGTTCGGATTGTGGCACTACTGAGCCACAGTATTCATCTGTCATTTCACTCAGCTTATAAAGGGGACCACCAGAGCTCGCTCTCTTTCCTGTCCTGCACGGCTCATCGTTAACTACCACTATTCACAATAATAAACTAATTTTTAAACTATTACTTTTACTTACCTATTGAGTTAATTATTTTAACTATAACAAATTCTATAAATAAACTGAATTTTTAAAGAAAAGTGACTTTAAATCCCACATGTATATACTTGCATATGTATGTATGTTTCAGTTTTAAGCAAAGACATGCTTTTTTTCTTCTTAACTTATTGTTTTTTCTCAAAACCAAATAGAGCTGGCACCCTTTAGCATAATGGCTATCACGTTTAACTATGTATACGTGAAAAAGACGTCGCTCGCCACGCGCCGGCAAACGATCATCGTCTTACGCGATGAGAGCCCTGTTGACATAGGTGCCTGCATGGATGAACGATTATTTTGGTATAAATGGTCGAATTTTGATCACTGGGTACCTAGATACTTCTTAATTATTCGATTATCGGGTAAGTATGAAATAACCCAAAAATAAGATTTTTTCTGAAAATTCAAACCATGCACTGCTATGTTTTTATGCCATAATTAATCAATAATTGTTTTGTTTTCATATTATTTAAAAAAAAACAATGGTTAAAAATTAACGAAAAAGCATTTATCGCTCTTAAAACGCTCAAATAATTACAAGACGATACCTCTTTAGCTATCGTCTAAGCTCTATCGTTTTGACGATAGCGTTTGGACGATTATTGACTTACGTGAAGCAAATTATTCATCGCCAAAACGAGATCGCCCAGACGATAGTCATTTTCAATGTTGCGTATAGCAAAACTATCGTCTAAACGATATCGTCTGGCGATAATCGAAATACGAAATGACTCCCCAGGAAAAATAGCACAAATCGGGTTTTCGGTAATATTTTACCTGTTATACCTGAAAAAAAGTCATCATTACATAAAAAGGACTATAACTTTGTTTTGGGTGGATGTATCATTTTGAATTTGGCTTCATTAGATTAAGCGTTAAAAACTACCCTTAAAGCATGTATCATATGATTAAGTTCTACCCTTAAACAAATATTTAAGTTTAATAGACCTCCAAATTCTCCCCGTCTGCACCTCTTAGGTTAGGTTAGGTTAAATGGGGTGATGATACGAGAAGATCGCATCACCTCACTCGGATCTCAATGGATCCATTGTGCTCCCCTGAGTGTAGGTCAAGGTAGGTATAAGGAGGGGGAAGGAAATGGATTATTGGAAGTTTAGGTATGGGGGGCCTCCCTGAACCATCGTGAGTTCTGAGCGAATTTAAGGATGTTTCTTAGTGGCAAAAACGAGACGTCACCCAGTTCGTCGAAAAAGTATTCTCCGAGGGCTGCCTTTCTAGTTCTGGCTAGGCTGGGGCATTCACAGAGGAAGTGAATTGAGCCCTCCTCTGCCTCTTAATCCTGACACCCTCTAGATAAGTCAGATGAGCCGATGCCCATTCTGCTTAAGTGGGTTCCCATTGTGTTGTGACCTGTTAGGACTCCAACCAATAGGGATAGTTGAGGCCTGCTTAGCTTGAGTAAATACTCAGTTTTTTTCTTTGAAATATCCGGCCATAAGTTCCTCGAAAAGCGACAGGTATCAATTGTTGACCATCTGTCGTTGGCAACTTTGAGGAAATTCTGGCAAATTCTTCTTTTTTCTTGAGATGACCCGGTCTTGGCCAATTCATCTGCCATTTCGTTCCCGTATATGTCACGATGTCCTGGGACCCATCGAAGGGTGACTGTATTCGATTCGCTGAGTAATTTCAACTCATCACGACAACGAGCAACCAGTTTTGACTTTGTCACAACTGAGGTAATGGCTTTGATTGCCGCCTGGCTATCAATAAAAATGTCAATATTTTTACTAACCAGCTCACACGTGTAAAGGCTCTTTGCAGCCTCACAAACTGCGAGCACTTCCGCTTGGAAGACACTGCAGAAATCTGGAAGTTTTATTGTTCTGTCTAAGGGTGGGTTAACTGAAAAGATGCCTGACCCTACCCCTTCGTTTGTTTTGGAGCCGTCCGTGAAGACCGAAACATGATTATTGTTTATGACCTGGTTTTCCGTCCAGAGTGTCCTTGTGGGAATATCTGTTAGGGTTACCGGATTAAAATCAATGTGCGGTAATGTGTAGTCTGTCTGAATGTTTTTGTCGGTATATCTCATGATAGTTCTATGACCGTAAAGGCCCTTTCTCCAATTATTGCATTGTTGAAGTCGCAGAGCACTTTTTGCCGCCATCTCTTTCGTAAAAAGATCGAGTGGGGCTAGTGAGAGGAATGTTTCTATGGCTGCAGTTGGTGTAGTTGCCACTGTTTGTGCCGATACATGCTAGTCTATGAATTTTAGTCATGGTTCTAAGATTGAATGCCTTATCCAAGGCTGGCCACCAAACCAAACATGCGTAAGTCAGGATTGGCCTTATTATGGCTGTATAAATCCACTAAATGGTTTTAGGGCTTGGACCCCATCTTTAACCGAAGATTCTACTGCAAGTATAGAATGCTATTGATGCTTTCTTTTCTCTTTCTTTTATGTTTTCTTTCCAGTTGAGTTTACGATCAATAATCAGACCAAGATATTTTGCCGTTCCAGTTATATGGAGCGGTGTCCCATTTATAGTGGGGGGGGTTTATATTCGGAATGTTGCGTTTTCTTGTAAACAAAACTAGTTCTGTCTTGAGTGGGTTGACATCAAGTCCACAGCTTTTGGCCCAGTGATTGAGCTTGTTAAAGGCTGTTTGTAGGAGCTCGCACAGTATGGGGACAAATTTCCCTGAGGCCATAATTACAATATCATCAGCATATGCCACGATTTTGACCCCGCTGAGATTGAGATTATAATAAATAAATAAATTGGGTTGCGCAACAGCTCATGGAGAACCAGGGCCTAGTGACTTACAACTCACAACCATTCCCATGTGCGTGTTTGTTGGCAGGAATGGAGGGGACCTACCGTTTTTTGCCGAGTCCGAACGGCTAAATGAGAAGCACTTTTTCATGACAAGTATACTCTTGGAGGATTTGTCAGTTCCTCGTAAGAGGCAGTACCTCGAATAAAACATTTCTGTTTTTGGTGGCACGGCTGGGAATCGAACCCACACCTTTGGCATGACAGTCCTACGCACTAACCATCAAGCCACGAGGTACGAGATTGAGATTAACAAGGATCTGATTAACGACCAGAAGCCAGAGCAATAGACCAGGAAAAATAGCACAAATCGTATGGGGAACCTTGAACAAATTAATTCATGAAATATTAAAATTGGAATCGACGCAGGATTGCAACCTCTATAACATACCCAAAGTCCCCCAAGATCCCCGCATTGGCTTTTTGTGTAGATGCATTCGAAAGAGGTGCAGTCGTGGGGAACTTGGAGGTCTATCAAACTAAAATATTTGTTTGGGTAATACCTAATCATATGATATATGCATTAAGGGTAGTTTTTAACGTTGAATCTAATGAAACCAAATTGAAAATGATACAACCACCCAAAAAAAAGTTATAGTCCTTTAGTCCTTACTTTAAGCTTGCTTTGACCCATTTGTGCATTTACAAGTCTCGTCTGAAGCATGGAGCCAATCCAATTTGAGAGCCTTGGATCGATACCCATCGAGTCTAGGGCTTGTCGAATTGCAATGTTTTCAACACTATTGAAGGCCCCTTCTATGTCAAGGAATGCTCCCAATGTAAATTCCTTGAATTCTATTGATTTCTCAATTGTGCTAACCACCTCGTGAAGTGCTGTCTCAACAGATTTGCCCTTCATGTAAGCATGTTGGGCCTGCGAGAGAACATTGTCATTAAGCTTTATGCATATGTGAATTTCTATAAGTCTTTCTAAGGTTTTAAGAAGAAAAGAGGATAGGATTATTGGCCTGAAATCTTTTGGTTCAGTGTGGGTGGGCTTGCCAGCTTTGGGAATGAATATGACATTAACTTCTCTCCAACTAGAGGGAATATAGGTGATGTTAAGACAACCCCTAAATATTTCCACTAGAATCGGAACAATATTATGTCTTTAGAGCTTTGGAGCATAACTGGAAGAATTCCATCAGGCCCTGCAGACTTTTATGCTGAGAAGGAGTCAATGGCCCAGGCCACATTCTGCACCTCTTCAAATCCCTATACACAAAAAGCCAATGCGGGGATTTTGGGGGACTTTGGATATGTCATAGAGGTTTCATTTCTGCGTCGATTCCAATTTTAATATTTCATGAATTAATTTTTTCAACCTCGGAACCTATTTTTCCTGGCCTAATACTGTGCATGGCTGGAATAACACAACAGTTCGATTTAAAGAGAAATATTTAAGTTTTATATTAATTACTTTTATTATGAACTTAATTAAAGGGCACGGTAGTGCCCAGCCAAGTTCGCGGCACTACACCTACACCCTTTTTACAGAAACAAACTTAAGCAATTTTCAACCCCCTCTAACTTCAGTAGCAATAAAGTCAGAAACTTCAAATTGCCAGTATTTGCTGAGCTGATCAAACACAGGTGGCTCACCAAATTTCAAATCTTTAGCATTAGTAATTTCCGAGATATAGGACTTCAAAATCGCAAAAACCGCAACTGACTGACTCACTGACAGATCATCAAAATTATGAAGCATTTCCCGACATCCATCGTAGACCTTGTGGTGCATACGAAGGAAAAAATCGAAAATCTGCAATTTTCCATTCAGGGGGTGTGGCATCCACCCACTTTCTTCAATATTCTTATAAATTATATGGAGCACTTCCGATTGTTGTAGAACGATCAAAATTTGGTCGGTAGGGCTTGAGGAACTTAGAAAGAAAAAAATTGAAAAATTGGAATTTTCCATTCAGGGGTAGTGGCATCCACCCACTTTCTTAAATATTCTTATAAACTTTATGGAGCACTTCCGATTGTTGTAGAACGATCAAAATTGGTAGGTGAGTAGGACTTAAAGTACTTAGAAAGAAAAAAATTGAAAAATTTAGAATTTTCCATTCAGGGGGCCTGCCATCCACCCACTTTATCTATCAGAATTGCTATTATTAATATGGAGCACTTTCGCCTGTCGTAGAATTATGAAGCGAAAGGGCTTGATTTTCACCTGGAAAATAAATCTTTGCAAAAAGGAGTGAAATCGCAACAAAAAGATAAAATGTTAAAAAAATAGCCAAGTTCTTATATGAACAAGAAACCTGTGCGTAAAAAGTCAGCCAAAAAAAGTAATGAGATCTAAAATATATGCCAAGTTTTAAGTTCATGAAGTTAAATATCAAATATCTTAAGTAGAGTTATATCGAAACAATTCCAAATCATGACAAAAATTTGGTAATTAATGATTACTGATTAAAATTTGGTGGGTTCACTGGTCAAGTTTTCATACATTTTAGATTTGTGATTAAGTAAGTATTTAAGAGAAAACTTGCCAAGTAAATCCACCAAATTTTAATCAAGAAAAACGCAAATAATAGAAAACTATTTTTATTTATGTTTTGTGGACTATTGAGTATAATTCAAGTTAAAAGTTTTTGCGACCTTTAGTCCAAATGCGTTTCGCCCAGGTACAACAGTTGGGCTCATCAGTTAGATGCTGTTCAGTGATGCCATATTCTTGTGGATGCATTATCATACAATTTTCTATTTTATGATCATACGGGAGGGATAATTATCATACGCCAAAAAAAAAAATTACAAGGAACCGTACACAAATAACACGATTTCCTTGGGCTCATACATGTAAACAGTTTTCCACATTGTTACAATGCCCTTACATTGACCTTTTTATGGATAAAAAATTGGGTGAAATCCTTTTTAGAAGTTGAATTTGTTAATATGTAATTGACAAACATTTTGTCTGTTTTCGCTAACAATATTGGAAATGGAAGACAAAAATGTTAAGTATTTTAAATTTATTTAATGTTTATGGTAGAAAATTCGAAAATTTGCTATGCATTTTAATATTTTATAGAATAAGGGACGGAAAGTATTAATTTTGATGAGTTATGTGAATTGGAGTTCAAAAGTTTCAAATAGTAAAACAATTTTGAAAACAATAAATAAAGTTATTTAAAGCTATATAGCATATTTTGCTAATTTTGTTTAGTAAAAAGAAGAAATGGCAGTATAAAAAGCACTATTATTATTTGTCTCATTGGCCACGTGCAATAACATCTGAATTTTCAGATTTCTTGGATTGGCCAGCTGTCATAAAAAGTTAGATGACTTTTAGTTACGTTCAGTTACGTTTCATCTGAATTTTCAGACAAGAAATTCTCTTCTGAAAATTCAGTTTGTTTGTGGTGGGGAAATACCAAACCAGCTGAAGTACCTACTGTATATAAAAGTTGAAATTTATAATTTTCGGTCTGGTTGGTGGTTGATTTTCTCAGTTTTCGTAATGAAAATTCAATACTTACTTAAATGAACGATTTTCTTTTATTGCTTCATAAATGTTTAAATCAACAATTTTGTATATTGAAGTTGGAAAGTTTTTTATATTTTGTGAGCCATTCATTTCAATAAAAAACACTTAGGTATAATGAAATTAATAAAATCTATTGCTGATGTAGTTACATATTATTATTTCATTCCCACAACTTCACACGTTCATTGTTTAATTTACTAATATAATTAAAGTTCTATTTTATTTCGCTTCAATGTAAATTCTATAGGTAGATGCAGGATTTTGACACAATGACTTTCGACTGAAATTTCAGATTTTTTTACGTTCAACGACATGAATTCAGAAATCTGAAAACTCAGAAGTGAAACGTAATGCGTTGAACCTGCCCATTCACTTGTTTATTTAAAGGTAGAACTAGAATAGACGGAAGCCAACTTCAGTGGTCGTACGAAACCGAGCGAAAACAAGAAATTTATATGACGCGCACATAATTGCGAAGTGGAACTTTTCGTTTAGTTTTCGTTAACTTTTGCCGTCGGACGTGAGAGCGCTCAACGACCGCTCTTTCGTAAGTGGGCGAATGCAAAATCAAAATGGTGGAATCAAACTAACGAGAACTTGTCGCTTGGTGCATAGTTTTCAACTTTTTTTTTCTGTTTGATGAATGAATGAGTGAAGTCAAATCTTAAATTTTATTTTAATTAATTTATATCACAACGAATTTTAGTGGTTTCGCAAAATATATAATTAAAAGCATATCACTCTGTGCTGTGAAAAAGTATGAAAAAATAAACATTGAATAAACAATTATTTATTTATTTTTTCACTTCCAACCACTTAAGTGCATTATGGGTCACTTGTGAAATTGACGTTTCGGAGAGCTACTTTTCGGTCGGTTTTGACATAAGCTTCCGACAGCTTCCGCCTATTCTAGTTCTACCTTAAAGAGAAGGCATACAGGGACAGTTCGTTAAGTTATCAGAGTTGACAATTTTATATTTTAGCATTGTATATAAATTCTATAGTATTCTCATGAAGAAAAAAAGCTCGTGGCCATCTATGCGTCCAAATGTAATACTAATTATTGTTAAGGGATCTCGGTAAGCCGATCACAGCGAACCTATCGACTAAATGTCTATCTACAAAATCGTGTTTCATGAGAATACTATAGATTGGATATAACTACAATGATTTTAGTATAATTTCATTAGTATTTTATGTATTGAGTAGGAAATTAATTTTTTTATTTGACATTGGAAAATAATGGTAAAAATTTAATTTTTTTTTGTAAGACACAGAAATTAACATACATTTTGCGTATGATAATGACTTTTAATTACCAGTATATATCAACTGCACCAATTGGGCAGCGGACTTAAGCAACTTACATGATCGTCTAAATAATTTAAAGAATGATAATATAATGCTGATTGGGGATTTTAATGGAAGAATAGGAATGCATCAAAATACTTTTCCCCCATTTATCAATTTGCCGGTACATATAAAGGAAAGGAGGAATACTATGGATATATTACTTAATGGGAACGGAAGGAAACTTATAGAAATGTTTGAGAACTATGGCTTTATGGTATTGAATGGAGCTACAGCTAGTGACACTCGTGGCGAACTTTCATTTGTAGCAGGTCAAGGTTCATCTTTAATAGATTATTGTGTGGTCAGAGGAAAATGGATAGACTTAATCTCTGATTTTCAAGTACAATCTGAATGCTTTTCAGCACACTTGCCAATTGTTGTTGTCTTCAAAGCACAGTGTAGACCTACTGTTGAACGTGAAGTAGTTTTGCCCACCATGAAATGGAGACCAAATTTCATCCAACAATATCAGACAGCCTTAGACGGAAAAATGCAGAACTTGGGAGAGATTTTGGCAGATGAAATATCCGAAAACTACCGAACCCTTCAGGAAGCAAAATAAGAGAGTCAGCAATAAATAGGTCTTCTCAGCCCAACCGATATTCAAACCCCTGGTTTGATGGAGAATGTTTTAAATTAAGAAGAAAATGCTATAGATTACTAAATACCTTTAGGCAAACAAATTCACAATTTTCCAAAGCTCAGTACTTAGAATGTAACCGACGGTTTAAAAACCTGTGTATTAAGAAAAAAGAACAAAACTATAATAACCTCGCTAAGCAGCTGGAAATTTGCAAAAATGCGAAGCACTTCTGGAATAACGTACGAAATATAGCTGGGTCAAAGTTGTCGGTGGATTTAGATACTCTTGCAATACACTTTTCAAATCTTTTACAAGAAGAGCCGGAACAGATCTCTTTTCAATACGCTATACCTCATATAGTAGTAGAAGAGTTGGATAGACAAATTGATCCTGAAGAAATAAACAGAGCGCTCATCAGATCAAAAAACAATAAAGCTGCAGGTGAGGACGGGATCCCAGCGGAGGTTTTAAAATATGCCCCAGGATCATTTACAGAAAAGTTAAGAAGTATTTTCAATCAGATGTATGATCGCTGTGAAACACCTGGCAGTTTTAAGAAAGCTCTAATCTATCCCATATTTAAAAAAGGTGATAGCTCGGTTCCTGAAAACTATAGAGGCATATCTTTTTTAAATTCAGGAAGAAAATTATTTGCGGATATCATGAACAGCAGGTTAGTAAGATGGGTTGAAGCAAATAAGCTTTTGAGCATATTTCAAGCAGGATTTCGAGCTGGATATTCAACGGTTGACCAAATTTTTGTACTGACCAGCGTAGCCAGAAACTTTATGGATAGAAAAAAGAAATAATTGTACTCAGTCTTTGTCGACTTCAAAGCAGCATTTGATAAAATCAACCGGAAAAGCTTAATATACAAACTGACGTCTATGGGTGTTTCATATAAATTTGTTCAAATGTACGCTGAAATACTTAAAGACACAAGCGGTCAAGTTTATAGCGAAGGCAAAAAATCGCAGAACTTTAGTACTTCTGCTGGAGTACCACAGGGTTGTATATTAAGTCCACTTATATTCGCTCTATTTATTGACGACTTGATCAATTACTTATCCGGAGGAGTAACTTTTACAGGGATCCTAATAAAAGTTCTCTTATATGCAGATGACCTGGTCCTTCTGGCAGAGACTCCACATGCGTTACAGCTGATGATAAATCAATAAGAAAAATATTGTAAGCTATGGGACCTTAATATAAACTTGTCTAAGACAAAAACTTTGGTTTTTGGAAGTTCTCGAGTACAGCTGGCTACTGAACGATGGACGCTTAGCAACGTACCAATAGAATCTATTTCTGAGTTTAAATACTTAGGGGTAACTCTGTCATCAAATTTAAGTTTTTCCAGTCACATTAACGAGAAATGCACCAAGGCAAAAGTGGCGATCAACACAATGTGGGGCAACTTTTTCGGTGTCTCAAAAATCAGCACGGTAGCCAAATATAAAGTCTTTAATGCAGTTGTAAATTCCTGTTTATGTTACGGAAAAGAAATTTTTGGATTCGAGGAAATCGAAGAATTTGAAAAACTGCAACTCTATTTTTTCAAGAGGTTATTTAAGCTTCCAATCAACGTACCAACATATGCAATTTATGTAGAATCAGGTATTGAAAACATATATATAAAAAATTTAAAAGCATGCTGTGACTATGTATTGAGAAAAATTATGGAAGATGACTCTAATCTACAAAAAAAGATTATAATGAAATTATACCGTACAAAATCTGGAGTATTTGGGGAGCTGTATCGTTTAGCTGATTTGCATTATATCCCGCTGAACCTAACAGAGAGTAGAATAGAGGCATGGAAGGAAAACCTTTACAATTTAATTGCAACCATCGACGAAAGTATGTATCTAGCTAACCGAACCAGAGTCGCCTTGTCCGAAACACGAGAAACATACAAAAAAAAACCTATCTCACACCTTAGGTGCGGGAAACTACTTCCAAGTTCTAATGTCGATAGACGAAATAAGCCACATCTTCCGAGCGAGGACAGAAATGCTGAATCTGAATTTCATGCCCTATAAATCAGACCTTCGTGTCAATTGTAGTTTATGCAATCTTAACGAAAAAGAAGACATCATTCACTTCCTAGGAAAATGTCCTATTCTGCGCGAATTCCGACGAATATATTTCTCGAAGAACTCCCTAACTGTAAGCGAAACATACAATGTACTCAATGGGTCGTACGGTTGGAAAAAGCTTGCACATTACTCTAGAAATGCTTTGCTCTATAGGAATAGTTTTACGTAAATTAAAACAGAAACAATGATATTGTACTTTAATTTTCAATTTAATTAGTTTTGTGACATTATACACTTTTATAAGTCTTATATATATCAGCTAGAAGCCCTGGTAGCTATTAGCTTTAAGTATTATATTGTACATTAATGTTTAATATAATAAATAATAATAATAATAATAAGTCTTATATTTTATTTTCTAAAAGTTTTAATTATGGAACGTTCAATCTGGCAGACGGCAACCATGCCATGTCATAATTATTTGTGTATAACTATAATTGTAAAACAATTTGATATGAAATAAATTATAATAATAATAATAATAATGACTTTTAATCATACATCATACAAAGCCTATAATTATCATACATGTAGCATAATTATCATACGGTTGGCATCCATAGGCGCCCGCAGGATTTTGTCCAGGGGGGGGGGGCAAACACCAAACCAATTTTGAGATATCGAATTTTCGAAAAAAATGGGTATTCAAAAAAAAAAAAATTTTATTTTAATATGCAATATTAAGAGAGCTTTTTGGAAGTTTTTATAAATAATTTCTCTTAAACGTTTCAGTCAATAATGAACTGATAATCTAGCGTAAAATTATTTTATATTTTATAGTAGACCGTACTTATTTAACCACACAGACATTTTTTTTGGAAGTTTTTTATAAAAAGCAAGGTTCATAGAACAATAAAATATCACTCGTGTAAAAATCAAAAGGGAATGTTATTTTTGATTCGATTAAAACAAAATTAATTTTCACGATCGAACCAAAAATGCTAGGGTGTGGGATCTATAAAATATGGTTCGTTCCGAATTTATTATTCGAGAACAATTGAAATCGTACGGGAGTACAAGTACCTGGGAGTTTTGATAACGTCGAATCTGAACTTGAATAAGCACCTAGATTGGAAATTAGCGGAGGAAAAACGAGCGATCTCGTCGGTATGAAAACGCTGTATAAAGAGCAAATACATTCAGCACAGCGCAAAGCTATGAGCACCATAGAGAAGAACTGCTGTTGATGCTCCACATCAACAGCAGTTCTTCTCTATGGTGCTCAAGTTTGGGGATATCGTTCTTTTGAAGTCGTGGAAAAAAGTCTACGATATTTTATCAAAAGGATTTTTCGATTGCCAAGGAGTACACCTAACTATATATGCTCTATCTGGAGACAGGGGCACCGCCAATGATTATTGATACTCTTCACATGCATTTAAACTATATCATCAAAATTATGGATATGGAGGAAAAAATGATACCAAAAATAGTTTTAACTGCGGCAGTTCAAACAAGAGGAGCTATGATAGTTGAGTGGAAGAATCTTGCCGCAACATGTGGGCATTGATTTAGTCATAGTATACTAAACGAGCAGCCATCTCTATTAAAAAGTAAGTTCAATGCGATATTGGAAAAGTTTGTGTTCTCTATGAAAGATTCGCAGCTGAAGCCAGTTCGTCAGAGTTTAGGAGCTACTATAGCCGCTCGAATTTCAATCTGCAGAACAAAACGTCTACTGAATACAACCCCAGTGGATAAAATAAACATTATTTTTAAGACGAGAGGTGAATTGATTGATCTATATTATATGACATCGTCCCAGATCTGCCCTTACAATGTAGTCTCTGCAATATGAAAGAACACGAGGATACATATCACTAAGCAGTATGCCCGGTTTTAAGAGAATTCCGGATGAGGTACTTCAATAAACTCAGCCTTTGTGAATTGGATATTCTGAACATAAGTACTCGATAGGGAAGAAGGATGGGATGCGCTTTATAACTTTACTGTCACTGCACTACGATATAGGAGATGTATTATAGAAGAAGAATTTTAATTTTTAAATTAATACAGTTTTATATTTCTTAAAATTTTCTACTTTTTGCCATTTAAATGTATTTATATTCGAAAATGTCAGTCTGGTAGACGGCCATAGGCCATACCAATAAGACTTAGGATTCAATTTGTTTGTTCTATTAAAAGTAATAATTTTCCAAGTGCATAATTCTGCAAGCTGCTCTCAAGATCGAAAACCACATGTGAACACAGTTATGAGAATAGCTAGCAAAATGGTAGACATCTCCGCGAGAAAACCTCTCAAAAGTGTCATAATGAATTCCCAAACAGAAACACACATTAAGCCCATAAGTATAAATTAAAAGTGTTTACAAAAGAAGAATTGATAGAACGGTAAATTATAAAATAAATTCAAAACACCAGCTTCCAATTCCACGTAAACACATTTAGTCAGCATATACTACCAATTTCGGGTGAATCAGTAGCATTTACTTGGATGAATTCAGTATTTACTACTAGTATATTGTGGTTACCAGTATAAACTTTATTTTATGCATACCAAACACAGTAAATACTATAAGTTTCAGCTTCTACTAGTAGTACTAGTATTTACTTTAACATTTTACTGGTAGTAAGTACTTCATGTTTATGCATATGCCCTGTTGTATATACATACATTGTTAAAATTCAAAGTAAAAAGTGCAAGTTGCGTGGTAATGCCAAGGGGGGGCAAACCATGAACTCAATAAAGAAGCTGTAAAGAAAATGTCCATATTTTCCAACAATATCGAAACAAAGGATATTTTCAGATACATTTGGCATGATCCAGAGCCAGGGGGGGGCAAATCATGGAGAGAAGGCAAAGTATTTGTTAAAATTCAAAGAAAAAAATGAAAAATTTCTTAGTGGTGTGGTATTGTCCAGTGCCAGGGGGGGGGGGGCAACTGCCCCCCCTTGCCCCCCCCCCCCTCCGGGCGCCTATGTTGGCATCACTTTCAAATTCTAGGGGAATTTGTTTAAATTCAGACACCCAGAATATATATGTATATATGATGTTAAAGTCCGTGGTCTGGCTAGTATAAGTAAATGAAGAAAAACGCAAATAATAGAAAATTATTTTTGTTTATGTTTTGTGGACTATTGAATATAATTCAAATTAAAAGTGTTTGCATTTGGACTAAAGGTCGCAAAAACTTTTAATTTGAATTATATTCAATAGTCCACAAAACATAAACAAAAATAATTTTCTATTATTTGCGTTTTTCTTGATTAAAATTTGGTGGATTTACTTGGCAAATTTTCTCTTAAATACTTACTTAATCACAAATTTAAGATGTATGAAAACTTGACCAGTGAACCCACCAAATTTTTATCTGTAATCATTAAATACCAAATTTCTGTCATGATTTGGAATTGTTTCGATATAACTCTACTTAAGATATTTGATATTTAACTTCATGAACTTAAAACTTGGCATATATTTTAGATCTCATTACTTTTTTTGGCTGACTTTTTACGCACAGGTTTCTTGTTCATATAAAACTTGGCTCATTTTTTAACATTTATGTTTTTGTTGTGATTAATTTAAATTAAAAGTGACTTTGACAACTTTCGTAACGAAGGGCTAATGTACTATTTATGTATAGGTTTTTGATTAAAACATAGAATTTAGACATTCTCGCAACCAATAATATTTTTACCCTACACAGACACACTTTTTCATTGATTTTATACCTACTTCCTACAGGTACTCTGGAGCTGATTGACATGGTTAAGGAATATACAGCATCTACCAACAAAAAAAACAACAACTTGAGGCTTGCGGACTTTTCCTGAGGCTTACGCGAGGCGAATGCCATAGAACACTAGTTTGAGCCAATGAACACAAAAAGCTTTGCAACCCACCCTATACTGAAACCCTTTATATGTATAAACAAATATAACGACCGTCAAAAAAAGACACGTTTTATCTTCTATGTCATTGGGGTTCATAAAAAATATGTAGATCAATTAAGCAAATTTTTGTATCTATCCCATTTTATGTACATTGACCCATGCATGCCAAGACAAACATTGGTGACTAAACAAAATTTCAATTCACGCCTGGCATCATTAACTTCACAAAAATGTTAATCTGTATAATTTTATGCTGGTGAAATACTTAAATATTTTTAGGTACATACTTATCATACATATACAATCATACCTAGGTATATTTTTCAAAGTTTGTTGCCTTATGAAGACTTTTTTATTTGTTTTACTTAGAATAAATAACCCATATTGAACAGTAAAAAAAAAAAAAAAAATATCTTACCAAATTCAGATCATCTTTAATAGTTTTTAATCGAGACGATGGGTACCTATCTGCAGACAATAGGTTTGTTCAAACAGTGTTGATGATTTGGTAACATTGTTTAATACACTGCGGGCTACTTGAAGAGTTGAAGTCCTAAGCATTTTCTAAAAAGTACCCTTTATTTGGGCGGGGGAAACCACCTTTTACGCTGTCCACCTCTACTGTGCTGTCCCACGGGGTTGGATTCAAAGACTTTCCGGGCCGGGCATTGATGTTCTCATCCACCGTTAACAGTGTCCATACCTCTGAACCGTACATACATCAGGAATGGGATGATAAACGTCTTATGCAGTGACAGTTTAGTTGCTCGAGAGAGGGCTTTGCTTCTCAATTGCCTTCTTAGCCCAAAGGAACAGTGATTGGTAAGAGTAGATAATCTTCGGTTTGATCTCAGCACTGGTATCGTTCGCTAAGATTATAGTGGATCCTAGGTAGACAAAGTCTCTGACCACCTCAAAATTATACCTGTCTATAGTGACGTTCTGCCCGAGACGTCGGTATTGGGTGTCCTTTCTTGTTGACAGCATATATTTGGTTTTGCTTTCATTCACCGTTAGACCCATCTTCTTGGCTTCCTTCGTTCAATGCTCACAAAAGCACCACTGACATCACGCTTTGTTCGTCCGATTATCTCAATGTCGTCAGCGTAAGCGAGTAATTGGACGGACTTTTGAAAGATTGTGCCTTTAGTGTTGATGTGAGAGTTTTGCACTATTCTTTCAATAAACGATGTTGAGGAAGTCGCATGACAGCGCGTCGTCGCCTTGCCTAAAGCCTTTTTTGACATCAAAGGTGTCGGTGAGGTTTTTGCTGACCTCTATGGAGTAGCGTGCATTCTCCATCGTAATCGCACAAACGGACGAGTTTAGGAGGGATGCCAAAACTAGACATTTCTCTATATAGCTCGTCTCTATAGATGCTGTCATACGCAGCCTTAAAATCGATGAAAAGGTGGTTGGTATCGATTTGAAACTCCTGTTTTTTTTCCAAGATCTGCCGTAGTGCGAATGCTTGGTCGATGGTGGACTTCCCTGGTCTAAGGCCACACTGATATGGACCTAGCAGGTTGTTGACGAATGGTTTTAGGTGTTCACAAAGAACGACAGAGAAGATCTTGTGGGTGATATTAAGAAGACTTTTGCCTCTGTAGTTGGTGTAGTGGGTCGGGCAAACAATGCTGAGGTTCCATTCATCGGGCATGGTTTCCTCCGACCATATTTTGCAGATGAGCTGGTGCATACTCCTAACCAATTCATCACCAGCCCCTTTGAATAGCTCAGCCACAAGGCCATCAGCTCCAGCAGCTTTATTGGACTTGAGTTTGGATATAGCTATCTTTACTTTGTCGAGATCGGGTGGACGGAATTGTTGGCCTACGTCATCGTCTAGGTTGAATATATAATCTGCAGAAATGATTTTGCCATATCCTCAGCACCAACTGCGATTCTACCAATATGTTTCCCTGATCATCCTTGCAGACTTCAGTTCTGGCCTTGTAACCCTGGGAGGTTCTCTTTACCTTTTGGTAAAACTTCCGAACTTCATTCCTGCAATGGCATCCCTCTATTTCCTCGATCGCGCGCTTCTCATGCTATTTCTTTTTCCTTATTACAAGCTTGTGTTCCTTTTCTGCTCGTGGAGCTCGCGAGCAGCTCTGGTCCTTCTATGCAGCGCCGCTTTGTATGCCTGTTGTTTGGCTGCATGTACTTTCTGCCATTCATCGTTGAACCAGGGGTTTCACTGTGGTGGTCGTGCGTGGCCCAGCACGTTTGAAGCGGCATCTCTGATGGCTTCTTGGCAATTCTTCCACTGGTTCTCGATACTTGCAGTTGGCGGCATAGGACTATTTGAGAGGGGGCGAGAGACTCGACTGGAAAAGAATCTGACGATTTCTTGTGACAGTAGCCGTCCGACGTCGAACTTCCTCATAGTATCTCCCTGTTTTGGATTTGGTCTGGATATCCGTAGCATTACCTTGGCTACAACGAGGTTGTAGTTCGAGTCAACCGTGGCTCCTAGGAGCGTTCAGACATCCTTGATACTGGAGGACTGCCTTGCGTCGATCTCAATGTGGTCAATTTTATTGGCAGTTTATTGACCAGGCCATGGCCCCTTGTGGATATCGAGATGCGGGAACCGTGTACTAGCTACCACAACTTTTCGCCCCGCAGCAAAGTCGATTAGCCTGAGTCCTTTGTCGGAGGTGGTGTCGTACGGGCTATATCTTCTGATTGTGCCACCAAAGACGTCTTCTTTTCCTAGCTTATCATTACTCATATGTCTTGTCCAGGAGCTCGTAGAACTCATCCTTGGTGTCGTCATCCTTCTCCTCTGTGGGGGCATGCGCGCATATGAGGCTGTTGTAATTGAATTTAGCCTTGATGCGAATTGTCGTGAGGCGCTCGTTCACATAGTTGAAACTCAAGTCTTCTTGCCTAAGTTCTTCCTTTAACGACGAATCCACATCCAAAGAGACGCTGCCCTTGTGGTCGGTAACAGTCACCGTAGTAGATGTTGCAGTCTTTCAGTTTTCTTTTGCCCGGCCCATCCCATTGAACATCTTGGACGGTGGTGATGTCTGCTTTGTAGCAGTCTAGAGCTTCCGCAAAATGTTCGGCTGCACGTGGTCTATAGAGAGATAGAACATTCCACGTCTGAAGTTCGTTGTCCTTATTTCGTTTGCTAAGTTCATCAACAGTAAATCCGTCCGTATCCGAGGCTTGTTTTTGGTTCGCAACTAAATTAGCTATACGTAGCTGTGAACTCACGCCGACGACGCACGGCACGACCCTCAACCTGGAGGAACAGACCCTTATAATATAACTCCAAGGGCGGGGAGCCGGATTAACCGCTCCTTATAGGCCTGAGCTCCGAATATGTCGTAGTAGCCCGTATAAGGTGTTTACAAAGTAGTTCAACCTAACTGGAACTGTAGACGCCACCGTTGATTCTATCTGGAAAATTCTTCCACAGCCGCCTGGATAAAGGAGAAATGCCTTAGTGGGAACACTTCTTCCCCCCTCACTCGAATGCTGCCTCCTTAAACCATCCACAGGGATTGGAACCCCATCTTTAGTTTACTAGGCACCCGATGTTCATTACGGTGAGGTGAGAGTAGGAGTTGATAGAAAGCTTGTGGACGCTTTTGTCCTCTTGAATGCACTGTGTCTACACTTTAAACATCATAGCTACATGAACAGTAATAGTTACTTCAATAATTCATTTCAAATAATCACTATGTGGAAAAAATAATTCGCTGTTAAAAGTGTATTTTGATCTAGATCCAATTCAGGAAGCATGCGGGTATTAATTAGCGAATAACTTTTTTCACACAGTGATTTGAAATAAGCTGTCTCACTAAGTATTAAAAATAAATAAATAAATATATTTGGTGGCGCAACAGCTCGTGGGGGATTAGCTAGGCTTCAGAGAGTTCTTGAAATATTTGTGCCGCTGACGATCGAAGCCCAGTGCATATCCTCAGAACTGTCTTTTCGAATATTTGCAGTTCGTTCATAGCTGTTTTGGAGATAGTGAACCAAACTGGGAAGCTGTAACATTTGGCTCTTTTGAAAACAGTCCGGGAAATGGGGGTTGAATCTCGACAGCTTGTTGAAGTTTATGCCTATAGGTATTTGGCGCTGGGTGGAGTGATGCTTCTGCAGCTTCCAGCTGAGTTGCCTCTTCTGCCTCTTGGTCTTCTGAAGCAGACAAGCTCTGATTTCGATGAGTTGATCCGGATACCCCATTCGGTGTTAAACTCGAAGAGTTTGCGGATGTGGGCCTCGACTTTTCGGACAGCTGCCAATGGAGGTAATGATGAGTAAGTAAGTTCTCGCATTCACTTGAGTTTGGTTGGTCAGAAGTCTTGATGTTGTAGAGAAGTTGGTCCAAGTTTCGAGCCTTAGGAAACTCCAGCTGTGATTCTCTCCACTGTCGATTTGCAGTTCTCCAGTTGCACGTAAAATTTCCTGGAAGATAGAAAAGAGAAAGAAAAAAATATTAGTGCTAAAGGAAAGTCTAGCAAGTGGAGTTTATGGATAAGGGCTTCAATCCATACACTGCCGAATGCTTTTTCGACATCCAAAAAGTATCCGACGGGCACCCAACTGCTGTTTAAGGCTGTGGTGAAGTCATGATGAAACTTCAGGAGCGGATGCAGAGTGGAATACTTTTCCAGAAAACTGAGCTGCATGTCTGGTATGATGTTATTCTTGCCGCAGAACTTCTTGAAGTTTCTGAGTATGAGTTCTTCCAAATTTTACATAGGTCATTGAGGAGGGATATCGGTCTGTAGTTTGTATCCATGTTCCATGCATCTTTCTTGGCACCTGCCACGATTTGGGCAGTTTTCCGTTTCTGAGGGAAATAACTCTTGTTGATGCAGATGTTGAGGATGATAGAGAAGCCTTTACTGTTTGTGGAAGTTTTTTTTAGTATGAAGTTGGATACCCCATCCAGCCCAGCTGAATTCTTTAGTTTGGAGTTGCTTATAATCTCAGCAACCTACTCTGGGGTGCTCAAGTTAGTTCGGGTTGTCTACTGGATCACTCACAGGATTTTTGTCACTAAACGTTGCTATTTTCATGTTGGGCCATCGATATCTGCTTAATGAATTCCTAAGTTTCGTCAAGGAAGTCTGGATCATTAGATGGGTTTGGCGTGAAGTTTCCTTCGAAATCATTGGCGAAGGCTTCAACATTATCCTGTGTCGTTGCTTCTCCATTGTTGGTGATTATCTTCTCAGGCATTGGTGATTTTTGAACAACCGGTGTGTTGACGTTCTTTAAGGCTTCAGTTCGTTGACGTTCTTTAAGGCTTCAGTTCCATGTTTGATCGACTGCAGTCTCTTCTGGAATTGGTTGTTGTTGTGGCTAATTGAATTGAAAAATTGAATTGGCGTGGTATAGAATTCTGAAACATAATGTCATTATTGGTCTTGTAGACCGTTTTGTCTTATTCTCCTTTTCTACACAATGAAGTTTGTGCACGTTTTTCTCTAAATCTTTTGATTATATGAAAAAAAATGAAAGATAATCTTTAGTGTGGAATTACATAAGCTACAATTTGCAGCTTCAATTTTGAGATCTTTGAAGTTGATGGATTTGCTCGAAATATCAGTTTCTTCATGTTTAAGACTGAGGGTTCTTTGAAAACTTTGCCATACTTACCACAGCCAATCGGACCAATTATATCAATTGTTTAAGATTGCAATCTGACTTCAAAAATATAAAGGAGGCATACATAATCATGGTGAAGTCAGTTGTGATTTTGACTTTAAGGAACAATAATATACAAAGTCGAACCTGCTACGAACTATTGTGGTGTACCCTCCATTTTGTGTCTAATTTGAGTATGGGTACTATAGTTATAAAAGCTGAGTTTTTCATACACTTTCTCTGAGTGAGTCTTATTGATTGCACTCAATTCTGAACAGTACCGATATACTGTAAGCTAGTGTGCTAAGGACTTGGACAAATACTTGCCCTTTGTCCATTGGAATTTGGAATCCATGATTTGACAACCCCTCCCTGAAAGATTTGCCTACTCCTCCTGCAAACAGTTCTTACGATCACAACCGACTGGGACTATAAGCGTCCATTTTTTAAAGCTCAGTCCAAAAATTTTCTCTTTTCAAGCTTGTACCGGACAGTTTAAAAAATAAGAGATGATTATAAATATAGGGTCCGCCAAATAACTTTGAATTTTTTGGAAATTCTATAAAAAAAAACTACTGAATATTTTCTCAAATCTCTTTTTTTATTTGAAAGTACAATTCTTCCGGTTAATAATGAAAAATAATTTTATTCAAATAGCTGATTCGCTAAGTGGGCCGGCGATCGACTTAGAGAAGATGCCGATTTTGCCAAAAAAAATCATCTTTTCAGATGAAGCTCATTTTGATCTTGGCGGGTATGTAAACAAGCAAAATTGTCGCATTTGGGGCACAGAAAACCCGCACGCCATTGAAAAGCCGATACACCCAAAATGAGTCACTATTTGGTGTAATATGCTAAAAACAGCGATATCAGATTTCAAAAACCGTGAAGTAGAAAATTACCTTGAAAGCTTGTCAGCTGGGAAAGAATCCAACTACTCACTTTGGAAAGCTATAAAAACAACGAACAAACCAAAGCTTCCAGTACCCCCGATTAAGAAAAGCCAAAACGAATGGGTTAAAAGTGACAAAGAGAAAGCGGCGGTATTCGCCGATTACCTGGAAGAAACATTTAAACCTTCTGATGGGCAAGCACTCAATGGAAATATTAATATGAGTTTTAGCTCAAGTGAGAACTACAGAACCAGAAATGCTACGCTCGCTGAATTGAACAGAGAAATAAAGAAGCTAAAGTCTAATAAAGCTCCGGGGTATGACTTAATAACAGCGGAAATATTAAAAATGCTTCCTCACAAAGGATTAATTAACCTCCTTTATATAATAAATGCCGCTCTAAGGCTAGAATATGTTCCAAGCCAATGGAAAGTTGCGGAAGTCATAATGGTTTTGAAACCTGGCAAACCATCTCATGAAAAGAATTCTTACAGACCGATTTCGCTTCTTCCAATAATATCGAAAGTTTTTGAAAGAATACTACTCCTGCGCCTGCAGCTGCAGCCTATAATAGAAGAGAAACGATTAATACCTGAACATCAGTTCGGATTTAGAAGCAAGCATTCAACAATTCATCAAGTGCATAGAATAACTGACGTAATTGAGAGAGCTCTTGAAGAAAAGAAAATTTGTTCGACGGTCTTTTTCGATGTGTCGCAAGCGTTTGACAAGGTGTGGCACGAAGGCCTCAAATTCAAATTACGACAACAAGTTCTGCCTGTAGGACTTTATAAAATTCTTAACGAATATCTAGAAAACAAACTTTTTCGTCTAAGACACGGTAATGAATATTCTAATTTCAAAGAAATAGTGGCTGGGGTACCACAAGGTAGTGTTTTAGGTCCAGTTCTGTACCTTCTATTTACACGTGATATACCTCAAACAGAAGACACTATCGTAGCAACGTTTGCTGATGATACTGCAATACTAGCAGTAGGCAAAACGATTAACGAAGCAACGATTAAATTACAAAATGCTCTTAATAAATGTTAACGAGTGGAAAAAAACATGGCGAATAGCGCTCAATGAACAAAAGTCAGTCCACGTGGACTTTACGTATAAAAAAATAAATAGATTGCCCGTCTTTCTTAATACCGGTCGTGTTCCAATTGCGAATGAGGCAAAATATCTGGGAAAGACTCTAGACGCGAAATTAAAATGGAAGCCGCACGTAGAAAAGAAATGCGAAGAATTAAAAAGTAAATTAAGAGATATGAACTGGCTACTCGATAAATATTCTAAGCTTATAGTATTGATAATAGGTTGATTTTATACAGGCAGGTACTTAAACCTGTCTGGACCTACGGTATACAACCCTTGGGTTGTACCTGCGATACAAATTTAAATAACTTACAAACGTTTGAAAATAAATTGCTTAGGTCATTTGAAAAAGCACCATGGTATATAAGAAACGAAGATCTTCACAGGGATCTCGGGATGCCAACGGTTCGAGACGAAATAAAGAGTTTCGCGCGAAAACATAGAAATCGGCTATTAGATCACGCTAATCCAACGATTATTGACATTCTTGACGAGTCAAATTTAGTACGCCGTCTGCAAAGAACAAAACCTTCCGACTTGGTGCGGTGAACACAAAACCGCTTTAAAATCGCGGAATAAGCAGGAACTTTCACCGGAAAGTTACCTGCAACAAGTTACTTAACTTCGTTAAAAATAAATTGCTAGATAAGTTTCAACTTAGTTGCAATCGGGAAGTGGAGGTGGTATTAGTGTAGTAAGAATCTCACACTTCTATGAGCACGCGTTTTTCGGTCCTCATAGAGCCTGATGCAGGTTTTTCACCTACCCACGGAAAAAAAAAACTATTTGGTGCGGATTTTGGTCCAGAGGCATAATTGGGCCATTTTTCTTCGAGTGGCCGTTACAGTCAATGGCGATCGTTATCGGGCCATGTTGAACGAATTTTTGTTCACAAAAATTGAAGAGGAGGATATTGGCAAAATTTGGTTTCAACAGGACGGCGCTACGTGCCACACAGCCGAAGCTACACTCCATGTAGTAGTAGCATTTTAAAAAAAAAAAGTTATTTGGTGGACCCTTTAAATTGGGTGGCGCAACAGCTCATGGAGAACCAGGCAGGAAGGGAACCTACAGTTTTTTGCCGAGTCCGAACACGTCCAAAAAGTTAGCTCGCCAACATAGGCATAAATAATTAAAAATTTTATGAGAATTTTATGCTCTTTTTGTGCTATTTTTGTGTTGTTTTCCCGATTTTTGTGCTGTTATATATTTTGTTGTATGCAATGTTGTGCTACCTTAAATTAAAGCTAGTACAACTTTGTCAACTACAAACCGATTTTAATAAGAGCGGTGTCATAATTTTGTGCTCTTTGTGTGTTACATATCTGCATTACAAAAAATGGTTTAAATGTTAATTTTTTTTGTATGCAATGTTGTACCCCCTTAAGTTTAAACTAGCACTTCTTTGGCAATTATTAACCGATTGCACGCTCTGTTTGACCAGGCCTTTAAAAAGAGTTACAAAAACAATTTTGAAATTTTCTCATGCCTGGTCAAACAGAGTGTGCAATCGGTTAATAATTGCCAAAGTAGTGCTAGTTTAAACTTAAGGGGGTACAACATTGCATACAAAAAAAAAAAAACATTTAAACCATTTTTTTTAATGCAGATATGTAACACACAAAGAGCACTAAATTATGAAACCAGTTTCATTGAAATCGGTTTGTAATTGACAAAATTGTGCTACCCTGTATTTAAGGTGACAGAGAATTGCATACAAAAACAAAAAAAAACTTAGAATCAATTTTTTTTAATGCAGATAAATAACACACAAAAAGCAAAAAATTATGACACCACTCTTATTAAAATCGGTTTGTAGTTGACAAAGTTGTGCTAGATTAAATTTAAGGTAGCACAAAATTGCATGCAACAAAATATATAACAGCACAACAAGCGGGAAAACAACACAAAAAAAACACAAAAAGAGCATAAAATTCTAATAAAATTTTTAATTATTTATGCCTAGCTATGTTGGCGAACTAACTTTTTGGACGTAGTCCGAACGGCTAGATGAGAATGAGAAGCACTTATTCATGACAAGTATACTCTTAAAGATTTGTCTGAGAAAAACATTTGCGTGCTAGCGCATATTTGGGTACTACTGCCATGCGCCTGTGGCCTGTGGCTATTTCATGCCGTGTTTTCTTACCATTAGGCTTTAAAGAAGCTCAAAATATGCACAGATTGTAAGGCTCTCATGATTGATGTTCCCTTTGGAACGGGATCCATAGTGAATAAAACACGTCCCGAGAATTTACATTTACAAAGTTACAGTATTAGAAGTACGAATAGAACTCCATTCGAGATAATGTTAAGAGTTCCAATGAAATGTGAGGAAGCTCTAAGAACGATCACGGAGGAATCGCTTCTTGATGAGATTGAGAAAGAACGAAAAGATATGCAAAGCCAACCGAAGGAGCAGTTAGCAAAGGTTAAAAAGCAAAATTGACAAGTACCTATTTAACCAAAAAAGAAAACATAGTAAAGTCTTCAAGATCTTTTGGCAAATGCTCAGTTTGTTTCAGGTATAAAGACTATTCCATAATACTTGGACATTACAAGATTGTAATGGTTAAAAGCAACTATTGCTACGAAATAAACTCAAGAAGGTCCAAACTCAACCTCAACAGATTTTATGAAATCCTGGTGACATTCAAATTGTTTTAAAAGTAAAGAAGATGACAGCTATGCTGATGCCGAGACTGATAAAAAGACCATTTTCGTGTAAAGATGTGATTCCATGTCAAGCTGTTGAGCGGTTAAGAAGCTAAGAATCGAGCTGTGTGTTAAGCCAAAAAGAAGTCACGCGAAGATGAACTCGTATAAGATTATTTTAAATTGTTCTTTCTTTCTAAAACAAATTCTATTCTTATTGTTATCTTTTTTCAATTTGATTCAACATTATAAATAAACCCACAGCTACACACAAAAAGTACCTTTAAATTTGTTCCCTCCCCTAAAATTGTATCTACGCAAAAGCAACTATCTCAAGCTAAACAAATACAAGCATAAGAAATCTGATATACATAAGTATAACAAAACCGCATAATGTTGTATGATTCCGATTGGATCTTTTAACTTAAAAATAACATATTTAGCATTTTTATGTAATTATCGACCGTTATGAAGATAAAACTAGATCATTTATTTGCCATCATCAATGTAATCAAAAATTTAGCATTTAAATGGTAAAGAAAAAAAAACAACACACATATTAATATAAAAGAAGTTCTCTGGCACCTTGCACGCAGAAGAAACAGAATGAAGAGACTGATCAGTTTGATAATTTTAGGTGAGATTTAGAATTTAGAATTATTCGTAATACCACAGTTATTTAATTATTTTATTTTATTCCAGGTTTAGCTTTACTTTTTGCTTCTGCGCAAAGAGAAGAAAAATCATTTGGGATATTTAAGAAAAAAGCACCTGCGATAAAACGACCTCCTGCACAAATAGTATGGAAGACACCGAGCGAAATTCGACCTTATATTCAACAACACTATCCCTACCCTAATAACTTTAATGAAATTCCCAAACCCAATTATCAACCAAACAACCCTACTTACTTAAATGAAATACCCAAACCTCATTACCAACCAAATAATGAATGCACGTGCATACCTGGACCTCCAGGGCCACCAGGTGAAATGGGATCACCTGGGCCGAAAGGAAGACCTGGTCCAACTGGACAGATAGGAGACCCTGGTTATCCTGGCAACAAAGGAACAACTGGAAACAAAGGCTTAAAGGGTCAACCTGGAAGGCAAGGAATCAGAGGCAATAAGGGAAGGCGAGGACCTGATGGAGTACAAGGTGCAATTGGTAGCAAAGGTAATACAGGAAATGTAGGTGAAAGAGGAACGCCAGGGAGGAGAGGCATACCCGGCAGACCTGGTAGAATTGGCCCTAGAGGAAATAAAGGTTCACGAGGTCGACCAGGTAAAGCAGCTACTACTACTACTAAAAAACCACAAACAACGACATCCACGCCACAAACTAGTACAACACAAGTTCAATCAACAGCAGCTGCAACAACAACCACTACAACAGTAGCAACAACACCAAAAACAACAACTACTCCTACCAAAGCCACAACAACAACACCCGCTACAACAACAACGACAACAGAGGTAACAACACCCACATCATCATCAACCTCCACTGAAGCCACAATAACTACTACAACAGACGCCACAACAACACCACTAACAACCACAACTACAACAAAAGCCCCAGCGACCCCAGCAACGACCACAATTACAACGGAAGCCACAACATTAACGCCCACCAAAACAACTACTTCAACAGAAGCTACAACAACTACAACCGCAACTTCCTCTCCCGAACCCACAACAACAAGGCCCACCACAACAACTACATCAACAGAAGCCACAACAACCACAACCGCCACTTCTTCTACTGAAGAATCAACAACTACTAATACACCAGCCACAACAACAACTACAACACCAGCCACAACAACGACTTCAACAGACGCCACAACAACTACTACAACAGAAACCACAACAACACCAGCAACAACCACAGCTACTACAGAAGCTACAACAACATCACCAGCCACAACAATAACTTCAACAGAAGCAACAACATCCACAGCCGTGACTTCTTCTACAACAATAACGCCCACCACAACAACTATTTCAACAGAAGCCACAACCACCACTTCCTCTACCGAACCCACAACAACAACGCCCAAACCAACAACTACATCAACAGAAGCCACAACAACGACAACCCCCACTTCTTCTACTGAAGCCACAACAACAACAACTACAACAGAATCAACAACAACCCCAACTACAACCGAAGAGACAACAACACCCCTCACAACAACTATTACAACACAATCAACAAAAAGCCCAACAACGACCACAACTACAACGGAAGAGACAACAACAACAACACCCACCACCACAACTACTACAACAGAAGCCCCCACAACACCAACTGCAACCACATCTAAGACAGAAGCTACAACAATAACGCCCACCAAAACAACTACTTCAACAGAAGCAACCACAACCACAACCGCAACTTCTTCTACTGAAGCCACAACAAGAACACCCTCCACAACAACTTCTACAACAGAAGCCACAACAACACCTGCAACAACAACATCTACCACAGAAGCAACAACAAAAACACCCACCACGACAACTACTACAACAGAAGCAGCAACAACCACAGCTGCCACTTCTTCTACTGAAGCTACAACAACAACACCTGCCACAACAACTACTACAACAGGAGCTACAACAAGTCCATCAACGACCCTATCTACAACGGCAGCCACAACATTAAAGCCTACCACAACAACTACTTCAACAGAAGCCACAACAACCACAACCGCCACTTCCTCTACCAAAGCCACATCAACAACGCCCACCACAACAACAACGCCCACCACAACAACTACTTCAACAGAAACCACAACAACCACAACCGCCACTTCAACTGAAGCCACAACAAAAACACCCCCACCAACAACAGCACCCGCCACAACAACAACTACAACAGAATCAACAACAAGCCCAACAACGACCACAACTACAACGGAAGAGACAACAACAACAACACCCGCCACAACAACTTCTACAACAGAAGCCACAACAACACCTGCAACAACAACATCTACTACAGGAGCAACAACAACAACACCCACCACAACAACTTCAACAGAAGCAGCGACAACCACAACTGCCACTACTTCTACTGAAGCGACAACAACTACACCTGCCACAACAGCTACTACAACAGAAGCTACAACAAGTCCATCAACCAGCACATCTACAACGGAATCCACAACATTAACGCCTACCACAACAACTACTTCAACAGAAGCCACACCAACCACAACCGCCACTTCCTCTACCGAAGCCACAACAACAACGCCCACCACAACAACTACTTCAACAGAAACCACAACAACAACAACCGCCACTTCAACTGAAGCCACAACAACAACACCTCAACCAACAACAGCACCCGCCACAACTACAACAGAATCAACAACAAGCCCAACAACGACCACAACTACAATGGAAGAGACAACAAAAACAACACCCGCCACAACAACTTCTACCACAGAAGCCACAACAACACCTGCAATAACCACATCTACTACAGGAGCAACGACAACAATACCAACCACAACAACTACTTCAACAGAAGCAGCGACAGCCACAACTGCTACTTCTTCTACTGAAGCGACAACAACAACACCTGCTACAACAACTACTACAACAGAAGCTACAACAAGTCCATCCACGACCACATCTACAACGGAATCCACAACATTAACGCCTACCACAACAACAACTTCAACAGAAGCCACACCAACCACAACCGCCACCTCCTCAACAAATGCACCCGCCACAACAACAACCACAACAGAATCAACAACAAGCCCAACAACGACCACGACTACAACGAAAGAGACAACAACAACAACAACAACAACACCCGCCACAACAACTTCTACAACAGAAGCCACAACGACACCTGCAACAACAACATCTACTACAGGAGCAACAACAACAACACCCACTACAACAATTACTTCAACAGAAGCAGCGACAACCACAACTGCCACTTCTTCTACTGAAGCGACAACAACAACACCTGTCACAACAACTACTACAACAGAAGCTACAACAAGTCCATCAACGACCACATCTACAACGGAATCCACAACATTAACGCCTACCACAACAACTACTTCAACAGAAGCCACACCAACCACAACCACCACTTCCTCTACCGAAGCCACAACAACAACGCCCACCACAACAACTACTTCAACAGAAACCACAACCGCCACTTCAACTGAAGCCACAACAACAACACCCTCACCAACAACAGCACCCGCCACATCAACAACTACAACAGAATCAACAACAAGCCCAACAACGACCACAACTACAACGGAAGGGACAACAACAGTATCACCCACTACAACAACTTCTACAACAGAAGCCATAACAACACCACTAACAACCAAATCAACTTCAGAAGCTACAACAACAACACCCTCCACAACAGCACCACAAACAACCACAACTACCACAGAAGCTACAACAACAACACCGACCACGACAACTATTTCAACAGAAGCAACCACAACCACAACTGCCACTTCTTCTACTGAACCTACAACAACAACATCTGCCACAACAACTACTACAACAGAAGCCACAACAAGTCCATCAACGACCACATCTACAACGGACGCCACAACAATACCGCCAACCACAATGACTACTTCAACAGAAGCCACAACAACCACAACCTCCACTTCCTCTACCGAAGTCTCAACAACAACGCCCACCACAACAACTACTTCAACAGAAACCACAACCGATACTTCAACTGAAGCCACAACAACAACACTCCCACTAACAACAACAACCGCAACAACAACAACTACAACAGAATCAACAACAAGCCCAACAACGACCACAACTACCACAGAAGAGACAACAACAACAACACCCGCCACAACAACTTCTACAACAGAAGCCACAACAACACCAGCAACAATCACATCTACTACAGAAGCTACAACAACACCTACCACATTACCTACTTCAACAGAAGCAACAACAACAACAACTGCTACTTCTTCTACTGAAGCTACAACAACAACACCTGCCATAACAACTAGTACAACAGGAGCCACAACAACCCCAATAACAACTACAACAGAATCCACAACAAGCCCAGCAACGACCACAACTACCATGGAAGAGACAACAACAACATCCACCACCACAACCACTTCAACAGTAGCCACAACTACACCAGCAACAAGCACAACAACTACAAAACCTACAACGACAACACCCACCACAACAATAACCTCAACTGAAGACACAACAACTCCAACAACAAGCACCACTACAACTAGAGCTACAACAACTCCAAGAACAAGTACATCTTCAACTAGAGCTACAACAACTCGAGCAACAGAAGCCACAACAACTCCTACAACAAGCACAACTTCAACAAGAGCTCCAACAACTGGTACAACAGAGTCAACAACAACTCCTACAACAAGTACAACTTCAACTAGAGCTACCACAACTCGAGCAACAGAAGGCACAACAACTCCTACAACAAGCACAACTTCAACTAGAGCTACTACAACTCGAGAAACAGAAGGCACAACAACTCCTACAACAAGTACATCTTCAACTAGAGCTACTACAACCCGACCAACAGAGGGCACAACATCTCCTACAACAAGCACAACTTCAACTAGAGCTCCAACAACTGGTACAACAGAGTCAACAACCACTCCTACAACAAGTACATCTTCAACTAGAGCTACTACAACTCGACCAACAGAGGGCACAACATCTCCTACAACAAGCACAACTTCAACTAGAGCTCCAACAACTGGTACAACAGAGTCAACAACAACTCCTACAACAAGTACATCTTCAACTAGAGCTACTACAACTCGACCAACAGAGGGCACAACTCCTACAACAAGCACAACTTCAACTAGAGCTCCAACAACTGGTACAACAGAGTCAACAACAACTCCTACAACAAGTACATCTTCAACTAGAGCTACTACAACTCGACCAACAGAGGGCACAACATCTCCTACAACAAGCACAACTTCAACTAGAGCTCCAACAACTGGTACAACAGAGTCAACAACAACTCCTACAACAAGTACATCTTCAACTAGAGCTACTACAACTCGACCATCAGAGGGCACAACATCTCCTACAACAAGCACAACTTCAACTAGAGCTCCAACAACTGGTACAACAGAGTCAACAACAACTCCTACAACAAGTACATCTTCAACTAGAGCTACTACAACTCGACCATCAGAGGGCACAACAACTCCTACAACAAGTACATCTTCAACTAGAGCTACTACAACTCGACCAACAGAGGGCACAACATCTCCTACAACAAGCACAACTTCAACTAGAGCTCCAACAACTGGTACAACAGAGTCAACAACAACTCCTACAACAAGTACATCTTCAACTAGAGCTACTACAACTCGACCAACAGAGGGCACAACATCTCCTACAACAAGCACAACTTCAACTAGAGCTCCAACAACTGGTACAACAGAGTCAACAACAACTCCTACAACAAGTACATCTTCAACTAGAGCTACTACAACTCGACCATCAGAGGGCACAACATCTCCTACAACAAGCACAACTTCAACTAGAGCTCCAACAACTGGTACAACAGAGTCAACAACAACTCCTACAACAAGTACATCTTCAACTAGAGCTACTACAACTCGACCATCAGAGGGCACAACATCTCCTACAACAAGCACAACCTCAACTAGAGTTCCAACAACTGGTTCAACAGAGTCAACAACAACTCCTACAACAAGTACATCTTCAACTAGAGCTACTACAACTCGACCAACAGAGGGCACAACATCTCCTACAACAAGCACAACTTCAACTAGAGCTCCAACAACTGGTACAACAGAGTCAACAACAACTCCTACAACAAGTACATCTTCAACTAGAGCTACTACAACTCGACCATCAGAGGGCACAACATCTCCTACAACAAGCACAACTTCAACTAGAGCTCCAACAACTGGTACAACAGAGGCTACTACAACTCGACCAACAGAGGGCACAACATCTCCTACAACAAGCACAACTTCAACTAGAGCTCCAACAACTGGTACAACAGAGTCAACAACAACTCCTACAACAAGTACATCTTCAACTAGAGCTACTACAACTCGAGCAACAGAAGGCACAACAACTCCTACAACAAGTACATCTTCAACTAGAGCTACTACAACTCGACCAACAGAGGGCACAACATCTCCTACAACAAGCACAACTTCAACTAGAGCTCCAACAACTGGTACAACAGATTCAACAACAACTCCTACAACAAGTACATCTTCAACTAGAGCTACTACAACTCGACCATCAGAAAGCACAACATCTCCTACAACAAGCACAACTTCAACTAGAGCTCCAACAACTGGTACAACAGAGTCAACAACAACTCCTACAACAAGTACATCTTCAACTAGAGCTACTACAACTCGACCAACAGAGGGCACAACATCTCCTACAACAAGCAAAACTTCAACTAGAGCTCCAACAACTGGTACAACAGAGTCAACAACAACTCCTACAACAAGTACATCTTCAACTAGAGCTACTACAACTCGAGCAACAGAAGGCACAACAAGTACATCTTCAACTATAGCTACTACAACTCGACCAACAGAGGGCACAACATCTTCTACAACAAGCACAACCTCAACTAGAGCTCCAACAACTGGTACAACAGAGTCAACAACAACTCCTACAACAAGTACATCTTCAACTAGAGCTACTACAACTCGACCATCAGAGGGCACAACATCTCCTACAACAAGCACAACTTCAACTAGAGCTCCAACAACTGGTACAACAGAGTCAACAACAACTCCTACAACAAGTACATCTTCAACTAGAGCTACTACAACTCGACCAACAGAGGGCACAACATCTCCTACAACAAGCACAACTTCAACTACGGCTCCAACAACTGGTACAACAGAGTCAACAACAACTCCTACAACAAGTACATCTTCAACTAGAGCTACTACAACTCGACCATCAGAGGGCACAACATCTCCTACAACAAGCACAACTTCAACTAGAGCTCCAACAACTGGTACAACAGAGTCAACAACAACTCCTACAACAAGTACATCTTCAACTAGAGCTACTACAACTCGACCAACAGAGGGCACAACATCTCCTACAACAGGCACAACTTCAACTAGAGCTCCAACAACTGGTACAACAGAGTCAACAACAACTCCTACAACAAGTACATCTTCAACTAGAGCTACTACAACTCGATCAACAGAGGGCACAACATCTCCTCCAACAAGCACAACTTCAACTAGAGCTCCAACAACTGGTACAACAGAGTCAACAACAACTCCTACAACAAGTACATCTTCAACTAGAGCTACTACAACTCGACCATCAGAGGGCACAACATCTCCTACAACAAGCACAACTTCAACTAGAGCTCCAACAACTGGTACAACAGAGTCAACAACAACTCCTACAACAAGTACATCTTCAACTAGAGCTACTACAACTCGACCATCAGAGGGCACAACATCTCCTACAACAAGCACAACTTCAACTAGAGCTCCAACAACTGGTACAACAGAGTCAACAACAACTCCTACAACAAGTACATCTTCAACTAGAGCTACTACAACTCGACCAACAGAGGGCACAACATCTCCTACAACAAGCACAACTTCAACTAGAGCTCCAACAACTGGTACAACAGAGTCAACAACAACTCCTACAACAAGTACATCTTCAACTAGAGCTACTACAACTCGACCAACAGAGGGCACAACATCTCCTACAACAAGCACAACTTCAACTAGGGCTCCAACAACTGGTACAACAGAGTCAACAACAACTCCTACAACAAGTACATCTTCAACTAGAGCTACTACAACTCGACCATCAGAGGGCACAACATCTCCTACAACAAGCACAACTTCAACTAGAGCTCCAACAACTGGTACAACAGAGTCAACAACAACTCCTACAACGAGTACATCTTCAACTAGAGCTACTACAACTCGACCAACAGAGGGCACAACATCTCCTACAACAAGCAGAACTTCAACTAGAGCTCCAACAACTGGTACAACAGAGTCAACAACAACTCCTACAACAAGTACATCTTCAACTAGAGCTACTACAACTCGACCATCAGAGGGCACAACATCTCCTACAACAAGCAAAACTTCAACTAGAGCTCCAACAACTGGTACAACAGAGTCAACAACAACTCCTACAACAAGTACATCTTCAACTAGAGCTCCTACAACTCGACCATCAGAGGGCACAACATCTCCTACAACAAGCACAACTTCAACTAGAGCTCCAACAACTGGTACAACAGAGTCAACAACAACTCCTACAACAAGTACATCTTCAACTAGAGCTACTACAACTCGACCATCAGAAGGCACAACATCTCCTACAACAAGCACAACTTCAACTAGAGCTCCAACAACTGGTACAACAGAGTCAACAACAACTCCTACAACAAGTACATCTTCAACTAGAGCTACTACAACTCGACCAACAGAAGGCACAACAAGTACATCTTCAACTAGAGCTACTACAACTCGACCAACAGAGGGCACAACATCTCCTACAACAAGCACAACTTCAACTAGGGCTCCAACAACTGGTACAACAGAGTCAACAACAACTCCTACAACAAGTACATCTTCAACTAGAGCTACTACAACTCGACCATCAGAGGGCACAACATCTCCTACAACAAGCACAACTTCAACTAGAGCTCCAACAACTGGTACAACAGAGTCAACAACAACTCCTACAACAAGTACATCTTCAACTAGAGCTACTACAACTCGACCAACAGAGGGCACAACATCTCCTACAACAAGCACAACTTCAACTAGAGCTCCAACAACTGGTACAACAGAGTCAACAACAACTCCTGCAACAAGTACATCTTCAACTAGAGCTACTACAACTCGACCAACAGAGGGCACAACATCTCCTACAACAAGCACAACTTCAACTAGAGCTCCAACAACTAGTACAACAGAGTCAACAACAACTCCTACAACAAGTACATCTTCAACTAGAGCTACTACAACTCGACCATCAGAGGGCACAACATCTCCTACAACAAGCAAAACTTCAACTAGAGCTCCAACAACTGGTACAACAGAGTCAACAACAACTCCTACAACAAGTACGTCTTCAACTAGAGCTACTACAACTCGACCAACAGAGGGCACAACATCTCCTACAGCAAGCACAACTTCAACTAGGGCTCCAACAACTGGTACAACAGAGTCAACAACAACTCCTACAACAAGTACATCTTCAACTAGAGCTACTACAACTCGACCATCAGAGGGCACAACATCTCCTACAACAAGCACAACTTCAACTAGAGCTCCAACAACTGGTACAACAGAGTCAACAACAACTCCTACAACAAGTACATCTTCAACTAGAGCTACTACAACTCGACCAACAGAGGGCACAACATCTCCTACAACAAGCACAACTTCAACTAGAGCTCCAACAACTGGTACAACAGAGTCAACAACAACTCCTACAACAAGTACATCTTCAACTAGAGCTACTACAACTCGACCAACAGAAGGCACAACATCTCCTACAACAAGCACAACTTCAACTAGGGCTCCAACAACTGGTACAACAGAGTCAACAACAACTCCTACAACAAGTACATCTTCAACTAGAGCTACTACAACTCGACCATCAGAGGGCACAACATCTCCTACAACAAGCACAACTTCAACTAGAGCTCCAACAACTGGTACAACAGAGTCAACAACAACTCCTACAACAAGTACATCTTCAACTAGAGCTACTACAACTCGACCATCAGAGGGCACAACATCTCCTACAACAAGCACAACTTCAACTAGAGCTCCAACAACTGGTACAACAGAGTCAACAACAACTCCTACAACAAGTACATCTTCAACTAGAGCTACTACAACTCGACCAACAGAGGGCACAACATCTCCTACAACAAGCACAACTTCAACTAGGGCTCCAACAACTGGTACAACAGAGTCAACAACAACTCCTACAACAAGTACATCTTCAACTAGAGCTACTACAACTCGACCATCAGAGGGCACAACATCTCCTACAACAAGCACAACTTCAACTAGAGCTCCAACAACTGGTACAACAGAGTCAACAACAACTCCTACAACAAGTACATCTTCAACTAGAGCTACTACAACTCGACCAACAGAGGGCACAACATCTCCTACAACAAGCACAACTTCAACTAGGGCTCCAACAACTGGTACAACAGAGTCAACAACAACTCCTACAACAAGTACATCTTCAACTAGAGCTACTACAACTCGACCATCAGAGGGCACAACATCTCCTACAACAAGCACAACTTCAACTAGAGCTCCAACAACTGGTACAACAGAGTCAACAACAACTCCTAAAACAAGTACATCTTCAACTAGAGCTACTACAACTCGACCAACAGAGGGCACAACATCTCCTACAACAAGCACAACTTCAACTAGAGCTCCAACAACTGGTACAACAGAGTCAACAACAACTCCTACAACAAGTACATCTTCAACTAGAGCTACTACAACTCGACCAACAGAAGGCACAACATCTCCTACAACAAGCACAACTTCAACTAGGGCTCCAACAACTGGTACAACAGAGTCAACAACAACTCCTACAACAAGTACATCTTCAACTAGAGCTACTACAACTCGACCATCAGAGGGCACAACATCTCCTACAACAAGCACAACTTCAGCTAGAGCTCCAACAACTGGTACAACAGAGTCAACAACAACTCCTACAACAAGTACATCTTCAACTAGAGCTACTACAACTCGACCATCAGAGGGCACAACATCTCCTACAACAAGCACAACTTCAACTAGAGCTCCAACAACTGGTACAACAGAGTCAACAACAACTCCTACAACAAGTACATCTTCAACTAGAGCTACTACAACTCGACCAACAGAGGGCACAACATCTCCTACAACAAGTACAACTTCAACTAGGGCTCCAACAACTGGTACAACAGAGTCAACAACAACTCCTACAACAAGTACATCTTCAACTAGAGCTACTACAACTCGACCATCAGAGGGCACAACATCTCCTACAACAAGCACAACTTCAACTAGAGCTCCAACAACTGGTACAACAGAGTCAACAACAACTCCTACAACAAGTACATCTTCAACTAGAGCTACTACAACTCGACCAACAGAGGGCACAACATCTCCTACAACAAGCACAACTTCAACTAGAGCTCCAACAACTGGTACAACAGAATCAACAACAACTCCTACAACAAGTACATCTTCAACTAGAGCTACTACAACTCGACCAACAGAGGGCACAACATCTCCTACAACAAGCACAACTTCAACTAGAGCTCCAACAACTAGTACAACAGAGTCAACAACAACTCCTACAACAAGTACATCTTCAACTAGAGCTACTACAACTCGACCATCAGAGGGCACAACATCTCCTACAACAAGCAAAACTTCAACTAGAGCTCCAACAACTGGTACAACAGAGTCAACAACAACTCCTACAACAAGTACGTCTTCAACTAGAGCTACTACAACTCGACCAACAGAGGGCACAACATCTCCTACAACAAGCACAACTTCAACTAGGGCTCCAACAACTGGTACAACAGAGTCAACAACAACTCCTACAACAAGTACATCTTCAACTAGAGCTACTACAACTCGACCATCAGAGGGTACAACATCTCCTACAACAAGCACAACTTCAACTAGAGCTCCAACAACTGGTACAACAGAGTCAACAACAACTCCTACAACAAGTACATCTTCAACTAGAGCTACTACAACTCGACCAACAGAGGGCACAACATCTCCTACAACAAGCACAACTTCAACTAGAGCTCCAACAACTGGTACAACAGAGTCAACAACAACTCCTACAACAAGTACATCTTCAACTAGAGCTACTACAACTCGACCAACAGAAGGCACAACATCTCCTACAACAAGCACAACTTCAACTAGGGCTCCAACAACTGGTACAACAGAGTCAACAACAACTCCTACAACAAGTACATCTTCAACTAGAGCTACTACAACTCGACCATCAGAGGGCACAACATCTCCTACAACAAGCACAACTTCAACTAGAGCTCCAACAACTAGTACAACAGAGTCAACAACAACTCCTACAACAAGTACATCTTCAACTAGAGCTACTACAACTCGACCAACAGAGGGCACAACATCTCCTACAACAAGCACAACTTCAACTAGAGCTCCAACAACTGGTACAACAGAGTCAACAACAACTCCTACAACAAGTACATCTTCAACTAGAGCTACTACAACTCGACCAACAGAGGGCACAACATCTCCTACAACAAGCACAACTTCAACTAGAGCTCCAACAACTGGTACAACAGAGTCAACAACAACTCCTACAACAAGTACATCTTCAACTAGAGCTACTACAACTCGACCATCAGAGGGCACAACATCTCCTACAACAAGCAAAACTTCAACTAGAACTCCAACAACTGGTACAACAGAGTCAACAACAACTCCTACAACAAGTACATCTTCAACTAGAGCTACTACAACTCGACCATCAGAGGGCACAACATCTCCTACAACAAGCACAACTTCAACTAGAGCTCCAACAACTGGTACAACAGAGTCAACAACAACTCCTACAACAAGTACATCTTCAACTAGAGCTACTACAACTCGACCATCAGAGGGCACAACATCTCCTACAACAAGCAAAACATCAACTAGAGCTCCAACAACTGGTACAACAGAGTCAACAACAACTCCTACAACAAGTACATCTTCAACTAGAGCTACTACAACTCGACCATCAGAGGGCACAACATCTCCTACAACAAGCAAAACTTCAACTAGAGCTCCAACAACTGGTACAACAGAGTCAACAACAACTCCTACAACAAGTACATCTTCAACTAGAGCTACTACAACTCGACCATCAGAGGGCACAACATCTCCTACAACAAGCACAACTTCAACTAGAGCTCCAACAACTGGTACAACAGAGTCAACAACAACTCCTACAACAAGTACATCTTCAACTAGAGCTACTACAACTCGACCAACAGAGGGCACAACATCTCCTACAACAAGCACAACTTCAACTAGGGCTCCAACAACAGGTACAACAGAGTCAACAACAACTCCTACAACAAGTACATCTTCAACTAGAGCTACTACAACTCGACCAACAGAGGGCACAACATCTCCTACAACAAGCACAACTTCAACTAGAGCTCCAACAACTGGTACAACAGAGTCAACAACAACTCCTACAACAAGTACATCTTCAACTAGAGCTACTACAACTCGAGCAACAGAGGGCACAACAACTCCTACAACAAGTACATCTTCAACAAGAGCTACTACAACTCGAGCAACAGAAAGCACAACATCTCCTACAACAAGTACAATTTCAACTAGAGCTCCAACAACTGGTACAACAGGGTCAACAACAACTCCTACAACAAGTACATCTTCAACTAGAGCTACTACAACTCGACCAACAGAGGGCACAACATCTCCTACAACAAGTACAATTTCAACTAGAGCTCCAACAACTGGTACAACAGAGTCAACAACAACTCCTACACCAAGTACATCTTCAACTAGAGCTACTACAACTCGAGCAACAGAAGGCACCACAACTCCTACAACAAGTACATCTTCAACTAGAGCTACTACAACTCGAGCAACAGAGGGCACAACAACTCCTACAACAAGTACATCTTCAACTAGAGCTACTACAACTCGAGCAACAGAAGGCACAACAACTCCTACAACAAGTACATTTTCAACTAGAGCTACTACAACTCGAGCAACAGAGGGCACAACAACTCCTACAACAAGTACATCTTCAACTAGAGCTACTACAACTCGACCAACAGAGGGCACAACAACTCCTACAACAAGTTCATCTTCAACTAGAGCTACTACAACTCGAGCAACAGAAGGCACAACAAGTACATCTTCAACTAGAGCTACTACAACTCGAGCAACAGAGGGCACAACAACTCCTACAGCAAGTACATCTTCAACTAGAGCTACTACCACTCGACCAACAGAGGGCACAACAACTCCTACAACAAGTTCATCTTCAACTAGAGCTACTACAACTCGACCAACAGAGGGCACAACAACTCCTACAACAAGTTCATCTTCAACTAGAGCTACTACAACTCGAGCAACAGAAGGCACAACAAGTACATCTTCAACTAGAGCTACTACAACTCGAGCAACAGAGGGCACAACAACTCCTACAACAAGTACATCTTCAACTAGAGCTACTACCACTCGACCAACAGAGGGCACAACATCTCCTACAACAAGTACAATTTCAACTAGAGCTCCAACAACTGGTACAACAGAGTCAACAACAACTCCTACACCAAGTACATCTTCAACTAGAGCTACTACAACTCGAGCAACAGAAGGCACCACAACTCCTACAACAAGTACATCTTCAACTAGAGCTACTACCACTCGACCAACAGAGGGCACAACAACTCCTACAACAAGTTCATCTTCAACTAGAGCTACTACAACTCGACCAACAGAGGGCACAACAACTCCTACAACAAGTTCATCTTCAACTAGAGCTACTACAACTCGAGCAACAGAAGGCACAACAAGTACATCTTCAACTAGAGCTACTACAACTCGAGCAACAGAAGGCACAACAACAAGAGCAAGCACAATTACAACAAGAGCCACAACAGCAACTCCCGCCACATACTCTACTACAAGAGCCACAACAACAACTACAAAAAAACCTGACGACAGCAACGAAAACAACAATGACGACAACAAAACCTCAACTAGTTCTACCACAAGAGCCACAACAACACCTAGAGCGACATCAACAATGGGCACAACATCTACTACAAGAAGACCCAACGACAGCAAGGAAAATAACGATGAAAACAGCAGCAAAGAAAACATCATCTGATGATGTCCATACATATAGACGAAACGGCGTGAACACAATAAAGAACTTGACCTTTTTCCTACAAACAAACCAACAAGAATATGTACTTTTATCACGTCAGGTCACCTTTTCTACATAATCACGACTACATAATTGCTAAGTATTAATTCACTGCTGAATGAACACCTATAGAACAGGGACCGTTCATCTATTCAAGCATTGAAATTTGTTTAAGGATGACGATAAAATTGTAAATAAAATATTAAATACGTAACGAAAGAATAAATTATAAATAATAAAAAAAAATTAATTATTTTATTTGTTTGAAACGCAAAAGCGTGGAGCTTTGATTAACGATTCAAGGTTTGCTCCTAGCTACGAAAAAATCATCGATTATATTTTCAATCAAAGCTTTTGTCGAGGAAAGATGCTGAACATTTTTTGAGGAAATTCAATAATTAAAAAAAATTAAACAATTATTTTTTTTTAGAAAAACAGCTCCAATATGAACACAATGCAATTAGAGATGTTAATCAAGATCCGATTTCATTGATGCTCACATCGCTTTTCGAATCGTTTATTGTAGCTCCCTTAAATGAAGAAACCTAATAAAATAGGAAAAGGAGATTTTGATAATGATCAAAATAAAAAGCAGGACTGGATCGCACGTATTTGCTCTTAAGTTCAAGTTTCTTTGAACTTAAGAACTTTAAGAATATTCAAGGAATTATAAAAATAGAAGCCGGATTCGATCCACAATGGTAACTTTCCATTGGTGCCCTCGGAAGTTACTCATAGAAGCCCAATGTATGTTTTTTTTTTATTTAAAAAAAAAAAAAACAATTCAAGATCTTCGAAAACATTTTCAGTTGTTCAATATTCAATCAAGTGAACACCAAATATTGGTTTGTCTTCGAGATATTAGAGACAAGAATATTGTTAAATAATATATTTGTAGTCTTTTTTTTTTCCTTTTCTGTTTATTACTTTTTTAGAAAATTAATCCCAATATTATTCTTTGTTCTAAAGATATTCGGACGAAAAAAAAGTTTTCAACAGTTTTTGATAAATTTATTGTAGTTTTTTTCACTTAAAAAAAAAATGATTTATTTAATTTTCTACAAATCCTATCAAGTATAAACTTTAATTCAGAGTGTAAAATAAAATTATTCCAATGCCTATATCACTGTTTGTTCTCAGGATATTTGAATCGAAAAACAAATTTCAACAATTTTTGGAAAGTTTTCTTGCAGTTTCTTTTTTTCGCTTTAAGAAAAAACAATTCATTGAATATTTTTTTAAAATTCTATCATTTATTAAGTATTAACTAGTGTGTAGAATAAAGTTACTTCGAACCCAATATAATTACTTATTCTTAGGATATTTGAGAGGAACAAACATTTTTGAAAATTTTTGGTAACGTTTATTGTAGTTTTGTTCGCATTAAAAAAATTATTTGGTGAATATTTTTACAAATTTCACCATTTACACTAGCTTACAGCCAAAATGTACATTTGATGCGGCTATTTTTTTTTCTTATAAATTTTGACCTTCTGAGCTCGAAAATCCCATTTAAAAAAATTAATATGGATAGGTTTTCGAGATATGAGTTTTTGAATATTGTGTTCTATATTTCTGAAGGTCCGTTACAATTAAGGCCATATATTCACTAAAGAATGCATAATTGGGCTTAAAATGGATTCATCTGAACATTACTAAATTGTTGACTGACCAACATCTCTTCTCTTTTTTTATGATAGGTTGAGTAGTTTGCATGATATGGGTCAAAATATCCGAAAAAATCTTATTTTTGAACAAAAATAAAAACACCAAATCTATTATTTCAGCTTATTCATAGCAAAAAAATCCATAACTTTTGATTCGGTAATGTAATAAAATGCTTTTCTTGGCTAATTTTTCAGGTAAAACGGACTTACATATATTTAAATAAAATATGTATCGGGTCATAACGTGCCTGTCGATATTCCTACTTTCATCATCATCAAGTCCTGTAACCCCGGTTGGGGCATAGGGCGCCAACAAATCGTTTCCATCCTTCTCGGTCTGCAGATAGATATTTTAACTGTGGCCACGTCTTTCTCTGGGAGTCTGCTTCTGCTAGAACTGTTGATTTCCATGTTGTTCTTGGTCTTCCAACCCGCCGTGCACCCTGAGGATTCCATTCAAATGACTGCTTTGCAATTTCATCGTTTGGTTTCCTCAGTGTGTGACCAATCCATTGCCATTTACGCTTTCTTATGTCAACGTCCAGCCGCTCCTGGCTTGTCCTGCGCCCCAATTCCTCGTTTGATATAATTTGTGGCCAGCGAATTTTTAGAATATGGCGTAGACAACGGTTCACAAAAGCCTGCAATTTCTTTGAGATGGTAGTCGTGACTTTCCAGGTTTCGCAAGCATATAACAGCACGGATTTGACATTGGATTCGAAGAATCTCAACTTTGTGCGCAAGGAGATTTGACATGATTTCCAAATTTTGGAGAGAGAACCGAAGGCTGCGCGAGCTTTATTTATTCTACTTTGAACGTCCAGATCAGTACCACCATTTGCTGAAACAATACTTCCAAGGTAGTTAAATTGTTCCACCTCTTCAACTGGCGTCTCCTGTATTAAAATACGCTGATGTGTGGAGCGGCCTGTGAGCATTATTTTTGTCTTTTTGCTATTTATTTTAAGACCACTCGCCTCTCCTTTTAACTTCAGAGCTTGACACATCCCGTTCAGCCCGCTGATGTTATTTGCCAAGAGACATATATCATCGGCATAGTCTAAGTGGCTAAGCCTTTCAAACGGTCTCCATTGAATGCCCTGCCTCTCTGATGTTCCAACGCTGGCCGTCAAGACATCGTCAATCGCCAGTAGAAAGAGAATTGGCGATAGAACATCTCCCTGTCTCACACCCTGCCGCACTTCGAAAGAGTCGGATAGCTGCCCATTGTGTAAAACAAAGCATCTTGCGTTGTTATAGGACTCTCTTATAATGGCAACAATTTTTGGGGGAATTCCTCTACCAAGAAGTGATCTCCATATACATTCACGGTTGACTCGGTCAAAGGCCTTCTCAAAATCCACAAACATGAGGTAAAGCGGTGATTGAAACTCCGCAGACTGCTCAAGAATGATACGCAGAGTGTTGATATGGTCGACACAAGACCGCCCACTGCGGAAACCAGCTTGATGCCTCTTGAGTGTAGACTCGATTCTAACCTTTATCCGCTCCAGAATGATGGTTGCCATTAATTTTGGAAAAACGGACAAAACTGTAATACCTCGCCAATTGTTGCAATTCTTAAGATCACCTTTCTTTGGCAACTTAACAATTACACCATCCTTCCAGTCGCTGGGATTGATTTCATTTTCCCACACAGCTTGTATCAACGGGTGTAAAATACTAGCCGTTCTGACAGGGTCAGCTTTCAGGAACTCGGCTGGTATACCATCAAGTCCAGCTGCTTTGTTGTTTTTGAGAAGATTTATCGAAGATTGAATTTCCAGTACTGTAGGGGGCTCGATGTCAATACCCCTATATGATCTACGCATCTCGTTAAGCTGGGGCACTTCAGCACTCTGCTCGACAGAATCCTCATTAAGCAAGGCACAAAAGTGCTCCTTCCACCTGCGCAGCTGATCCTCGATTGATACCAAAAGTGTACCATCCACATCCATTACAGGATGATTGGTGTTGGTTTTCTTCCCGACAACTTCCTTGGATATTTGGTACAATTCCCTCATGTCTCCTCTTCTTGCAGCGTTTTCCGCATTTTCTGCGAGACCGTCTAACCTCACCCTCTTGTCTCGTCTCACACAGCGATAGACCATCTTATGTGCTAAGCGATACTCTCTTCGCAATTCAGCCTTTCGTTGAGCATCTGCTTCGGCATTTATTTGCATCTTCAACGATTTGCGAAGCTCGATTTTATCCCAGGTGTCTTGGGATATTCAAGAGTCTCTAACTCTCGACTGCTTGGGTACAGTTTCGGATCCAGCATCCATAAAAACACTTTTTATATCACCCCACATCTCATCAATTGTTGAATGTTGTATTCCGTTTAAAGCATAGTACGCAGCTGAAGTGAAACGAAAATTCTCATACAGAAATTGACACAACGATATCGTAAACGAAAAATTTCGTAGTCATTTTTGTTATGTAGTACGCAGTTCGACAGTGAAATGTCAATAAAACAGAAAATCCTAGCAGATACTCGAACCAAGTCTCCACTTATTTTTCGTATACAATTAATTGTTCGGAACATTATTTCAGACGAAAATTTGACAGTTTGCTATATTTTGCTGTTGAATTTTATTTAAAAATGAAAATGGAAGAAAATACCGTCGAAACGAACTGCAGAACACAATTATTTGGAACCCTTAGCACCACAACAGACGACACGAAAATAAAAAAAAAACAAGAATTCACATCAGACGAGAAAAAAAATTGACTTAAGATTTTAAACTGTTTTATTTTTGTATTTATTTTGACATCTTTCTGATAAAACTCTCCATATTTTTTTCGCAATCACTTCGTTTCTGATTTCGTTCTCGAGTTGGAGACCCCAGAAAATGTTCGTTTCACTTCAGCTGCGTACTAGGCTTAATGACGAAGCTCTGTCGTTAAGGTTGGAGACATAGTTACGACATATGTTGGGATCACTTAAAGCATTTGTATTGAACTTCGAATTCCTTGCTGCACCCTGTGATTGACGTTGTACAGCTGCCGTTCGTAGCTTGAGACTCATGAGAACCAAATGATGGTCGCTTCCAATGTCGGCATTTCTTATGCTCCGAACATCGCACATTGACTTCCTCCATCGCTGCTGAATCATGATGTGGTCAATTTGGTTTTCAGTTTGACCATCCGGATGTACCCAGGTGATTTTGTTGCAAGTCTTATGTTTAAACACAGTTCCACCCAGTACAAGACGATTAGCGTTACAAAAATCGACCAGCAAATCGCCGTTTTCATTTCGTGACCCCAAGCCATTTTTCCCCATGACGCGTTCCAGACCGTAGTTGTCTGATCCGACTTGGGCATTGAGATCTCCCATGACAATTATGATGTCGGCTCTTGGAACACCACTGTAAACTGAGTTAAGATGAGTGTAGAAAGCGGTTTTGTCTTCCTCGGTCGCTTCATTTGTGGGGGCGTAGCACTGAATTATTGTGACGTTGCGAATTTTTGAACGGAACCTTGCTGTCATTATTCTTGCAGAAATGGGCGCCCAGGATATAAGACTACGCCTTGCTTCTTCGTTCAACATAATTCCGACACCATGCAGCCTTTGGCCACCCTCTCTTTCATCCTCCCCGGAATACAGCATTCTCGTTTGCCCAGAGTCAGCTCTGTATTCGGCTCTTCCTCTCCACCTAGTTTCACTGATGCCCAGGATACTGATCTTAAGGTGAAGCATTTCACGCTCAACCTGCTCGTATCTACCTTCGCCGTACAAGGATCGAACGTTCCATGCTCCGATTTTCGTACGTATGCGGTAGCCAAAAGTATCATTTGCTCTTCTTAAAAGACTTCTTCTATTTGTTAACGATTCATTTATTGTTATGGCGTCTTGATTGACGCTGGTACACGAAAGATGCCGCACCCCCAAATCCGATGTGCGGTTAACAGCAGCCGAAGCTGCAGAAGGATTCTCCATAAAATGGTTACCTCTTGGGGACTCATTTCCAATTGTTGTCATATTTCATGTAATAGCATATATCCTTCCACCATGGTGTTTTCCGAGATACGATTAATAACATACATAAGCTCAGATTTGACAGGCACACCCGCCTTTTGTATGGTCAAACACATAACTGCTCGAGGCCGCCCACTATGGGAAAACAGACGCCTTTTGTAGCCGCCCAATATGGGTTACAGACGCTACCTGCTGCTGCCGTTGGCCTTTTAACAAACAAAAACGCTCCTCCGCCACCAGACTATCATGCCGTTGACCGCCACCTGCAGTTCATCCGTCTTAAGGGGGTTTTAACCATCCCAAGGACAAGTTTGTGCCCTGACCAGCAAAGCTGGGTTGTCTGCTTATCCCGGCATCCATTCGGTCCCCCTGCACGTTAGCGTTACCCACCCTCCACCACGCGGAGGTGTGCATAGGGATTTTCCTATCATTGAGCCATTCCTACTTTAGTCGGAGCTAAAAATGGCGTACAAAATTTTGTATCTAAGTGTCTGATACTCACTTTTTACTTGCGATATACATAGGTTCTATAAGCCAAGTTTTGGATTCGTGCGAAAAAAATATTTTGAGATAACAATCAAACATGACATTACGATGATAGAGAACACTAAAAAGTGGATGGCACATATTCTGTCTGTCTGTCTGCCTGTCTGTCTGTTCGTCTGCAGCCTAAACGGCTCGATCGATTTTCTTCAAACTTGGTACATAGTGGTTTCTGGTGATTATGCCCACACGCTTTTTTTTCATTTTTTTTTTTTTAACCAAAAATGAGGGTAACTGCCATACAGTTTCTTCTAGCAATTTTACATAATCGTATTTTTCTCAAAAACGGCTAGACAAGTATTCCTTTGGATGGAAAACCATTTGTCAAAAATAGTTATTAATGTTACCTCCCAAAGAACCATTTTTTTTAATTTTTGATTTTCTTCAAAACGATACGACCGATTTCAATTATTTTTTTTATACAGAAGCTTCCAAAAAATATAAATGGTTTTGTGTACCAAAATTTAAAAAAAAAATATTTTTTGGATTTAAAAAAAAAATCAAATTTTTTTTGGAAAATCAAATATTTCGAAAACAACATGATCGATTTTTTTGAAACTCGATATTTAAGAGTTTTTTAGTAGATTAAATAATATTGCATATCAAAATTTTCAAAAAAAAAGTTTTTTGGATTTTTAAAAAAAGTTTCAATTTTTTTTTTGAAAATTCGATATCTCCAAAACTTATTAACATTTTTTTTTAATTTGTTTTTATATAAACATAAATATATACTTCAGATTTGCATACCAAAATTTGTTTTTAAAAATGTTTAAGAATTTTACAAATGGACTCAAAACTCCTTTCTCGAAAGACAAAGTGCACGCTATACAAAACGCTTATTTTACCAGTTCTACTCTACGGCGGCGGCGGCGCCGAGTGTTGGAAGATAAGTAAGTTTTGATACTGGGCACTTTCGAGAGAAAAATTCTTCGGCAGATATTTGGTCCTATATGCGAAGAGGGCGATTGAAGGAGAAGATTCAATCGTGAATAATACGAGCTGTACCAAGATGTGGATGTAGCCCAAAGAGCCAAGACACGTCTACTACACTGGATTGGCCTCGGCCACATCGAGCGAATGGACAACAACGCTGCAGCCAAGAAAATCTTCGAATCCCAGCCCCCAGGTTCGAGACGACCAGGAAGACCGAACCTCCACTATAGGGACCAGGCAGTCACAGACGCATAAGTGCCCTTGGTCTCGACGACTGGAGGGAGCGTGCGAGGGACCGCAACCGATGGAAGACCGCAATATCTAAGGCAGAGACCCTTCATGGATCGGGAGCCGGATAAGTAAGTAAGTAAGTAACATGTTCATTGTAGCTAAATTAAATTTTTTTGTTTTCATTTTTGTTGGCTTGTACCATCAATGTCCAAAATTTGGTTCAAAATAGCAGTATACCTTTCATCTTCGATCTACATTTGTACATAAAAAGATAGTAACTCCTTTAAAAAGAATGAAAAACTAGTAAAATTAACGCAAACCTTGTCATAATCGCACGTTCAATAATTCTTTTCAGTTGCTGTTTGAGGTTGCCATTGCCATTTTCTAACCTTTTAATTTCGGCAGTTGTTACAAACTATCCGAAAATTATAAATTCATCGTTCTTTGATTCCTTCAAGCTATCAACTGCTTATTTTATTCCTTCAGAAACCAGCTCATCGTTATCTTTTGTTGAATCTTTCTCTTTGTTCTTGTTTTTCAAGATGATGGAGCTGACGTTAAAATTGGAGCTCGGAGCTGTATCACAAAAGTTAGATGCATCTAATTGTGTTGTATCGCTCTCGGCGTAAACACCCTGAAACTAACATATAAATATGTACAAACATATATCAAAATAATAAGAATTTGCGTCGCTTGATTTGTATACCATTGGTATATTCGAAATAGTTTTTTCCTTGCTTGATTCATTGTTCGCCCGATAAAATTAATTGCATCGAAAAACTTCCACTGAATTATCTGTTCACGTCCAGGGGCCTATAATACAAAGCTACAAGTACTTGTAATACAAGTCAATCCTTACAAATGTAATGAATTTCTGTAACACAAAGCTACAAGTCAGCTGGCTCTTTTACAAGTGTAATGAACAGGGCCCGGATTTCCATGCAAATGCATATTTTTTTTAGACAGCCTTAGAAGGAAATGAATGAGATAGTTTTCCGAATTGAGAAATTTGCTTTAAAATGGCATTCAATCGTTGGTGCATATTTTTGCATATTTTGGTATAAATGCATATTTTGGCGTATTGAGCATATTTTAACAATAAATGCATATTTTTAGTGCATATTTCAGAAAAACTAAGCTTTAAACACTTGAATTTCATTATTTCACCGAAATGCAAACGACCTTTTAAAATTCTACTAATTGGCTTTCATAAGTTCAAGCCATGGGTTTCTGAGTGAGACTATAGTAAAATTACAGGGGTGGAACTCGCTTAAAAAACAAATAGATTTTATGGACGAAGCAGTTTCGAAATTAATGCAGTAGAGTCTCCAATGGGTCAATCTATTTGTAAAAAAATAGACAATTTTCTTAAGAAAAACGAAGGATATTTATGAAAATGAAAACTATCTCAACCATGTTATCCTTTAATGAGAATCAAGAACAGTCCTTCGATATTCAAGTAACAATAAATGAGATTGTATCATTAATACATGCTCCATTAACGTCTGTTGACGTGGAGAGGTCATTTTCCATGTAAAAAAGTTTCTTGAGACCAAATCGCCAAGGTTTCAGTTTTGAAAATTTCAGAAAAAAAATTCATGATTCATGCTAACAAAACCTACTTACGAAACTAGTCTACATAATTATGTCAAGATTTTTTTTTTTTTTTTTTTTTTTAAACCTACCTGAATTCTAAGTTATTTTTTGTTAATTTTATTTACTTATTGCTGAGAAAAATGTCTGTGAATGAAAGATTGATTTATTTATTTTATTTAAGAGTGTTTTCATTTACTTTTTGAGTATTTTTGCAGCATATTTTGCATTTTTAAGGATTTTTGAGGGCATATTTTGGATTTTTTAGGGCATATTTAGACATTTTATGTGCATATTATAGGCGCATATTTTGTGTTTTTTAGAACATGAAAATCCGGGCCCTGGTAATGAACATTCATTACAAGGGGGAAATTGTGCAATTTCCCTCTTTCTGTAACACAAAGCTACAAGTGTAAAGAAAAACTAAATCTTACTTGTAGAATAATGGATGAAATCTTACAGGTGATTCAAGACTTGTAGGATGCAGAAGATTGATGCATCTGATACAGAGCCGACGGCGCTGACTACCAAAAAAGGGAGCCAGTAGAAAGAAGAGGAGTTACATGGCATTAATAATGAAGTATTCGTAGTGTAAAGACCTGATTAATTGAAGTGTGCGAATAAAAGTAAAATTTGTTAAAAGGAGAGTTGATTTGTTTTTTAATTGTTGTTAAAGTTCAGAAGCGGGATAAAAACTCATTAAATTCTGCAAATATTAGCAGTAAAGAGAAAATCTGGTGATTTTAAACGATTGAACATTTCAATATCACTCATTGTTACGATCAAAGCGAAAAAGGAATTTGTTTGGACGGTGGTATTTAAGTGTTTTTAATTGATTTTAGGCTGTTTTGGATGCTTCACTGGTGGTATAAGGTGGATTTATGTTATAATTTAATATAAAAAGGCAGTTCAAATTCAGATTCAGAGTAACTGTAAATTTCGTTTGGTGTCCGGAAAAGCGTTATTGGTTGTCTAGCTCGAAGGAGATAGTATATGTGTGAATGTAGCGCATGGTGATCTGTGATTCCTTTTATTCTTATTGCGTTTTCGGTTTACGGAAAAGTATATGAATATGGAATGGAAGTTGAAGAAGGAAAAGAAATGATAGTAAAAATGTGGTTGTCTCTTGTTGCGTTTTCGGTTTACGAAAAAGTATACGGATGACAGAGTTAGAACAGTTGGTTGAAAAGAGAAGATGATGGTTGGAATTGTAGGTTGGTTTCGTTCGTTGCGTTTTCGGTTCACGAAAATGTATATGAACGTCAGCCATGAAAAAGTTGGTTGAGTAAAAAAAAAAAGAGAAGAAGAAAGCTGGCTTTGTTTGTATCGTGATTCGTTGGTCTTTTAAATATTTTTGAAATTTGGGTGAAGCATCTATTAAAGCGGATATATTTTGAGTAAAGATTTGAAATTGAAGTACATGCATTTTGTTTAAATTAAAGAGTAGATACAATTGTTGAATATTATTTTTGAATTTGTAGGTTCAATGGAAAATATGAATGTTAAGCAGCTCCAGGAGGAGCTCAAGAGCAGAAAGCTTCCAGTAACTGGGTCAAAACGTGTGCTGCTTAATCGGCTCCGAGATTTTGATAAAGGATACTTAGAGATACAACAACGGCCTGGAACATCTAACAATGCGCAGGCACAGGCTGAAAATGGTGGTGAATGTGTTGATTTAAATAATTCAACATTCAGCTCTAACACTGAAATAATAACTGATGAAAATCTTCGGTTAAGAGAATGGGATATGATAGAACGCGAAAAGAAATTACTAGAAAAGGAGAGAATACTAATGAAACAAGAGCAGGAGTTGGCTGCGAAAATCAAGAACTACGAAGCGCGAACCACAGCAAATCCTAAAGCAACACAAAAGGTGGTTTGCAGTATTAAGGAGATCGCCGACTCAATTCCTTATTTTTCACCTGGTGAAGTTTCTTCCTTGTCAACGGATTTGTGGCTTAAAAGGGTCGAGAGTTTGTCCAAGTTGTACGAATGGGACGAAAGAGCATTGCTAATGGCAGTTGCATCGAAAATGCAAGGGCCTGCTCGTTACTGTGGGATTCGATGCAGGAGGTGTGTAGGTCTTGGGAGCAACTGGCAGATGGCTTAAGAGTAAGTTTTCCACATCAGATAAGTGAGGTTGAATTGCACCAGCAACTGGTAAAAAGGCTCAAGAGATCTGATGAGACAATTGAAAATTATTGTTTTGAAATCAATATGATGGGTAAAAGAATCAAGCTTGCAGATAAAACAATAATACAGTACATATTGAGAGGGTTAAATGATCCACAAATGAGTTCGAGCTTAGCTGCAAGCAATTTCAAAGATATTGCTGAATTGATTGAAAAGATCAAATGGTTCCATAGCATACGGGAAAATGCAAAAATAGCTTCAGCAACGTCCAGTGTACAATCAAGAACGATGATGGATTACCGAAACCAATCGTCAACTATCAACCCGATAAGGCAGCCAAGGAATTTTATGACGCAACATCGAAACGTCACCTGCTATAATTGCAGTCAATCAGGCCACTACGCAAGACAGTGCACCCACACAAGAAAGAGACCATCGAATGACAATGTGGTGAACTCAGAAGCTAAAAGGAGTAACAATTTTCGGGTGAACTTTGTTGCTAGTGAGTCGGACATGGATGGTTACCAGAAGACTGTCACCATTGAAGGAAAACGTTATACAGCCCTTCTTGATTCTGGAAGCGAGAGAACCATTATCTCTAAGGCGGTGGCAGCAGCTTTAAATAACGGTATCAAGGAGTCAAATGTTGTGCTGCATGGTTTTGGAGGCGGTAGATGCCAAGCTGCTGGGAGTATCTGTACCAATATTGAGATTGATGGAGCTAGTTTTAATGTTTGCGCAATTGTTGTGGCCAATACAATTTTGAGAGACGATCTGATAATAGGGAGGGATGTTCTCGATAATCCTATGTGTGTTTTGACGAAAACTGGTGAGAAGCTAACAGTTCAACGAATAACCAATGTTGAAGATTCCCCTTTAAAGATCAAATTGACGGACATTAAAATAGGTGATAAAATTGACTCTGAGGTGTGTGAAAAACTACTAAATCTATTAACACAGTACCGACAATGTGTAGCAATGACAAAAAAGGAACTCGGACATACAAGAATAACAACAATGGAAATTGAACTTGAAAAGAAGGATCCTGTGGTCAGTCAACCTTATAAAGTACCGTATGCTCAGAGAGATATTCTGACTTCAATCATTGACGAACTTCTGAGTTGTGGAATCATTAAAGAGTCTCGTTCTAATTTTGCTTCACCTGTTATATTGGTGCAGAAGAAAAATGGAGAGTATCGCATGTGTGTGGATTACCGGCGTCTCAACAAAATATCAAGAAGATCAAGTTCCCAATGCCATTGATGGAAGAGCAGTTGAACAATCTGGCGGGATGTAAATATTTTATAGTTCTGGATATGGCCTCCGGGTACTACCAGATACCTATAAAACCCGAACATACACAATACACAGCCTTTATCACACCAGCAGGATTGTATGAATTCCTCAAGATGCCATTTGGATTGGGTATCGCCCCTGCAACGTTTCAAAAAATGATGAGTGTCATAATTCAACAGATGAAACCGGATAAAATTATAAACTTTGTTGATGATATAGTGATTCCTGTCAACTCGATCCAAGAAGGCATGATTAAACTAGAAAAGTTTTTGAAACTGTTGAAGCAAGAAAATTTAACATTGAATTTAAATAAATGTCATTTCTTCAAAACTGAAATTGATTTTCTAGGACATGTTGTGACAGAGAACTCGATACAACCTGGGCGGATGAAGACCATTGCTGTAGAAGAGTTTCAAATTCCGGCAAATGAGCATGAGGTACGCCAATTCCTCGGACTGACTAGCTATTTTCGGAGGTTTATTAAAAACTTTTCAACAATTGCCCTGCCGTTAACCGAACTGACCAAAAAGGACTCAACCTTTCGATGGGAAAGCTCCCAACAGAATGCATTCAACGAACTCAAAACACACTTGACAAAGCAACCTGTATTGGCTTTATACGACCCAACTGCTGACCACGAGTTGCACACTGATGCGAGTTCGAAGGGATTAGCTGGAGTCCTACTGCAAGGAAAGTGTGACCAAAGACCTGTTGCCTACTTTAGTCGAAAAACTACGAAGGATGAGTCCGTGTATCATAGCTATGAGCTAGAGGCGTTGGCAGTTGTCGAATCAGTGGCTAGATTCCGCCAGTACCTTTTGGGAAAGCACTTTGTTGTAATCACTGACTGCAGTGCACTAAAAACAGCTATGGACAGAAAGGAATTGATTCCCCGAATTGCTCGCTGGTGGCTCAAGCTGCAAGAATACAACTATGACATAAGGCATCGAGCTGGAAACGCGATGACACATGTGGATGCCCTCTCAAGGAATGCGCATGAACCTGCAGAAGAGCCAGACGTTGTGAACATGGATGTGTTACAAATAAGTATTGATGACGATGACTGGATATACACTCTGCAACTACAAGATCCAGATGTCAAAGAAATAACAACTATACTTCAGAGAACTCCAGAAAATCCAACGGAAAGCCAGTACCACAAGGACTACAAGTTAATGCAGGGAAGACTGTACAGATGCGTGGAAGGTGAATTGAGGCTTTACATTCCTAAGGGTGTTCGACAGCATGTGTTGAGGGGAAGCCATGACTTGATCGGGCATTTTTCAAATAACAAGACGCTTAGACATCTGAAGGAAAGGTATTGGTTTCCTAGAATGACGCAGACTGTTAAAAGATATATCAAGAATTGTGTTCATTGTGCCTACAATAAATTGGAAGTACAGCCTAAAGGAGAACTACATACAATTGAGAAGAAAGACATTCCATTTCACACCATCCATTTGGATCACCTTGGTCCGTTTGTGAAGTCAACGAAAGGTAATATGTACTTGATTGTTATGGTGGATACATTTACCAAGTTCATTGTCATGAAGGCTCTGCCAAGTACCCAAACAAAACCGGTTTTGAACTTCCTAATAGAGAATGCGAATATATTTGGCAACCCGCGACGAGTGATTACTGACAGAGGTTCTGCGTTCACCTCTAAGCTGTTTCAAGAATATGTTCATAGCCATAGTATTCAGCATGTTTTAAATGCAACCAAGACCCCAAGAGCAAACGGACAAGTAGAGCGCTATAATAGGACGATACTACAAGCATTACTCCCCATGGTAGATGACGATGTCCGCTGGGACCAGAAGATCAAAATGATTCAGTGGGGAATCAATAACACATATAATGAATCCACTCACAAAACTGCACAACAAATGTTAATGGGGTACACCCCTCGAGAACCCTGGCCAGATCCTCTCTCAATTGGTGTGGAACTCAACCAGAAAAAGAACGATTTGACACAAATCCGATCTGAAGGTCGTGAAGCCATCATCAAGTCTCAAACGATTCAGAAGCAACGACATGACGCGAAGAATAAACCAGCCAAGACCTATAATGTTGGAGACATGGTAATGATTCTTAATGATGGAGTAGCGGCAACAGGAACATCAAGAAAACTGGAACCGAAGTATAAGGGACCCTACATTGTGACAGCAGTATTTCCACACGACCGGTATCATATTAAGGACATTCCATCTGCACCATGAATGCAGAAACCATATTCTGCAACATGTGCCGCCGACCGAATGAAAAGGTGGGTCCAGCTACATACTGAATTCGACGAGGGCGTCGAAGACGTCAGGATGGACGAATCTGATGCATCTGATACAGAGCCGACGGCGCTGACTACCAAAAAAGGGAGCCAGTAGAAAGAAGAGGAGTTACATGGCATTAATAATGATGTATTCGTAGTGTAAAGACCTGATTAATTGAAGTGTGCGAATAAAAGTAAAATTTGTTAAAAGGAGAGTTGATTTGTTTTTTAATTGTTGTTAAAAGATGTATTTTAAAATGCTAAAAAACAATCTTTTCAATTAATCAGCATTTCAATCATTTTTGTTCATCATGATTATTGCTTTTTTTAGCCGAAAAAAAGTTCCAATTGTCAATATATCAACACAGTCAATTAATTCAAATATCCCGAATAAAAAAATAAGTATGTAAGTCTTTCAGTGAACTATTGGAATGACGTATAAATCGTAAAAATAATAAATTTCGAGTAGTTTGGTCTCAGCTTGGTTTCACTGTCTCCGGAGTTAAGTCGAACTATGTTTACTCGCACCATGTTTGAGCATCTCCAGAGCCCTTTAGAAAGGGATATCATTTCTCTAAATTAGTTTTCACAATTATAATGTGTCCGAAAAGTGAATATATGTACATCTTAACCTAGTGGTTTCTAGGGTCCAGTGTATACTTTCTTTTGTCACTGAGTGTACCTTGAAATTATTTTTCATTCTTAATTCTGATATATCAAGAAAAAGCTGCCAGAACCTGACAAATAGAATTTCAAAATCACATTTTTGTAACATTTTTACATCTATGGAAACAGTGCGTATCCACTCGCACCTCTCAACGTTTGAGTAAGAAATAGAATAAGAAAAATGTAGTGTTATTCGGGCTTTAATGAAATAAAATTTAATTTAAAGTGATTAACATTTTTACTTTTCGTTCTTCTCATTGGTTAAGACATCGGAAAATGAAAAAAATATAATATTTTTATTTTCTCTAATTTTAACCAAAACGGACATTTTTCTTGAAAAAGTTAGTAAACAAATAAAATGCACGACTGGATCATTCTTTTAATTGTATAAGCAGCCTGATAATAACTTAAAGCTTTAAAACAAGCACGCCAATTGATTACTTGGCAAAATGTGAATATAAGCAAACAAAATTTAAAATCGTTGGAGCCGTTTTCTTAAAAATAATTTTTTTGTATAGGGGAGAGTGGGTATGTATGTGACATTTTTCAGTAAAATTTCAATTGCTGGCAACTTTTAAATCATATCTGCACAAAACAGTTTTCTTAAGATAAAACAATATTGTGGCACCATATCCAAAACACTAAAGCAACTAAAAGCTTACCAGAATAAAAGCTAAAATTCATCTTATGCACCACCTTTATTGGTCCCATTCCTGCTGCTTTCAGGAGGATTTGGACAGCTATGTGGTGAAATAGGACATCAAAATACAGACCGGACTCATTTCGAAATAAAATGAGCTCACAAATTAGATTGTTTTGTCTGCTTCGTATTCATTTAAATTCGATATCTTAAAAGGGTCTAATGCATCTGAATGTAAAATTTCTCCCCTTTAAATTCATATCGTCCTCTGTGGGACGTTGGCCTCACGTTCGGAAACACTGGTATAGAGCTCCATTGGTCACTTTCTTTATGACTGCATGAATTTGAGTTTCAGTGGCTCTTTACTTGGTAGTATTCCGCTTAAAAACCTTTGGAAAATGTTGATGCAGGAGGAGTGGGTTAATGTCCCATTCCTCCCGGATAAGAGGGTCCCAATCAGGCGCGGATCCAGGATTTCGTTCAGGGGGGGGGCAAATTTTCGTGAGTTTCCAAAATCTTGATGAGATCTACAGCAAATTTGAGTACACTTAGTACCACTCTACAAGCCTGATTACACAAAGCAATGCGAGTTGATGAGTTTGAAATATGAAGAAAGCAATTAAATCTTTCATAACCGCCACAGTATCTCGAACAGCGGATACTCTGGACTTGTGAAATGAAGTTTTGCAGTTTGTAGCTATAGCAAAGCGTTTTTGAGTTTCCTCTAGATCTGCGTAACTCCACAATTATTATGCTCGGAAAACAAAGTGGCACAGTGGTATGTTCCTGTTCAGACACATGACGTTCGAGTTTGAGTGAAACTTCCAGCCTCTTCCTTAGCTGGGACATTCAAACATAACCTTGCCAGTAAAAGGCTATTTTTGAGAACGTCATCAGCATCAAAAATGCATTTTGCGGAATGTTCTCAAATGCAAACTGAAAAAATCAAATATAAGTTTTACTGCACAAGCATTGTGTTCGATAATCAGTTTGCTAAAGTCAAATGTTCGAAAACATCATATGTGGTGCAATTCTGCAGTAATAAATCGAGTTGGCAACAAAAATGTTGAGAGGCCGGAGAACATGGTCATAAATCAAAAAATCAAATGCGTTTGCAAGAAAATTGAAGGATCAAAACCGAGATGAACTGTATTGTGTGCTCAGATGCCTTCGTCCATCGATACAAAACCAAACTTTCCGACATTGAATTAAGACACAATGATTATAGTGGAAAATACAAAGAAAAAACAACTAAATTAAACCTTTCGGTCAGACCTTCTCGATTCATCCTTCGATTGTGACTAACTTTCGTTAAACATTTCATTTACCATATACTTACTACGATTTTATTAGAGTAGTTTAAAAAATCACAGAAAAAGTGTTTTCATTTGTAATTTGGTAATTTCGTTTGACAGCTCATTTCATTTTTGAATTTCAGCTAGCTGTTAATTGCTTTTTGTTGTTGTTTTTGGCTGTCTCCTTCCATTGTGATTTGATATTTTCATACAAAAACTTTTCAGAGCTCTTCAAACTGTGGCCGAATGGGTGTGCTCGTTAGGTTTTGACTTAATTTCCAACCTTATTTCCAGCCAATTTGGTTGAAATTATCTCATTTCGAAATGTGAATTTGTATGGGAAACGAGATGATTTCGTATCAAATTTGGAAATTTTCGACGAAATTACCTTATTTTTTCCAATGAAAAAGGAAGTATTAGCCTTCGTTAAGTTTTAATAAAAATGTTTTAAAAAATTTCAAACCATCGTTTGCAGAGCTGCCGCGTTTCGATACAATATTAATATTCGCGTCGAAAAATGACAATAGTTTGACAATCGAATTGACGTTGACTTGACGTTTTCAAAAACGGCCAAAAACACCTATCCTTAGGTGTAGAAATTCCATCCAACATCTCTTCGGTAGGTGTCGTCGTTCGTAATTTAAAGATTTAATTCATTTTGTAAATTAAAATCAACTTGAAGTTTGATAATTTAGATAAGTGCCCCTACCGCCTCTTCCGTTACATTTAATTATAAAAACCACTAACAAATTTGTAGAGGAGGGTAGAAGGTGGGGCAATAACTTTTAAAATCATTATATTTCAAATTGTAAAATTTATCATTCACAGCATTTTGAAAAATGAAAATCAAATCGATTTGGGATTCAATCTGCTCCCTAGTATGAAATAAATTGACTTTTCTCATTAAATGCTATAGGTACAGAAATGTAGCCGGACATCTATCTTTTAATTAAAGACCTCAACTTTGAAGATCGGACATCTAAAACCGAAGCCTTCCACTCAGTCGATTTGAGGGCAATTTGCGATAGCGGAATTAAACCTGGTCAGCCAGCCGGCAACGCACAATCACTCATTGCTGCAACGCTGCGCTACCAAGAAAAAAATTTAAAAACGTATACAAAATAAATTTTCTCTTTATTACATTTTATTAAATTCATATTTTATGCTTCGTTCGTTCTTGCCCAGGAAGGGGCAATTGTACCCATTGCCTTCCCCCTGTATCCGCGCCTGGTCCCAATCATCCTGTAGGGCACCTCAAAGAGATAAAACATGATATCACTCAAAAAATGGCACGTGCTTAACAAAATTAGAAATAATTAACTTCGTAATAAAAGTGAATTGCTATTTAATTCACTCTTTTTACAATAAGTTCACTTATTAATAAAATTTTTGTTCACTCAAAGTTTATCAAAGGATTTTACTTTTTATGGTCAAATTAGCTTTTCTTGCTCTCCACTGCATAAATTCAACCACGCACAAGATCTGCTTCGTTGACGGGTAGATACAAACTTTAGAACAAATTTGTGATCAACAGTAACGAAGAAAAGGATACCACGTTGAGGAAAATGCTTGTGTCCCATTCCTCCTGTGTCCCATACATACCCACTCTCCCCTATAAAATGTATGTAACATAAAAAAAAAAATTGATATGCCAATTTTGAGTATATATTAATATACATATAAAACTGAAAATTCAAAATAATTTATAATCCCGTTTTTGAAATATTGAATTTTCAAAAAAAAAAATTGAATATTTTTCAAAATCCAAAACTTTTTTCTTCCAAAATTTTGATACGCAGTATTATTTATATTCTAAAAAGCTTTTGTGCAAGAAATTTTATTGAAATCGGATGAGCGTTGAATGAGAAAACCAAAAATCAAAAAACCGTTATATGGCAAATACCGTTAATAAATATTTTTGGTAATTTTAAAGTACATCATATCTACAATAATACACTGATTTGTTTTTATCAAAATCGTTAAAGCCTTTTTTGAGATAAATTAGATCTTCCTTAACGGTTGTATGGCAAGTACCTACCGTTATTTTTAGAGCTAAAAAAATATTTCAATTTCTTGTCTGGAGAGTTACAAAAAAAAACCTTAAGTTAAAAATTTGAAGAAAATTGCATCATTGACTTAGGCTGTAGATCCAGATACAAACAGACAAACAGACAGAATTGTGCTTTTTCCGTGTTCTCTATCATCGTAATGTTATGTTTGATTGTTATCTCAAATTTTTTTTTGTACGAATCCAAAACTTGCCCTATAGTTCCTATATCGCAAGTAAAAATGTTGGTACAGTGTTCCCCGCTTTTTGTGTAGTTTTTAGATCAATTAACAAAATAACGATTTTTATTTACATGTTTTTATTTTGTTGGCATCAGTTTTTTAAGATCACCTAAAATCAATTAAGCGAGATGCAATTAACCGGGGAATACTTTGTAGCATGTCTATACACGCATACATAGATGCAGGGCCAAATCTTTATGAATTATCATATAAGACTTTACCTTTTTAGTGCGGAATTAAACACGAATTTAAAATTCATAATGTCTTAATCTCAAATATCAGAGCATTAGAAGCAAAGTTATAATTTTTTGAAGCTAATAAAATCGACGATTTTTTTTTATTAAAATGAATTTTTAGGTGCAAAATTTATTGAAATGCCCCCACTTTCCTCCTTTTGCATTAAGCCTTAGTACATCACTCAAAAATTTGTAGAAGAGGATTGGGGCAGTTACTTTGTACGATACAATTTTTAAAATGGTATAAGTTTTCATCCACTTTTGCATTTTGAAAAATGAAAATTAAATTGATGGGAGACTCAATTTGCCATTTAGTATTAAATTCTGTGTGCCTCATCAAAAAACTGAATACAAAAATGTTGCCTTATACATATTTACCCTTTATGTAAAGTCCTTAAATTTGAAGATCGGACAGTTATAACCAAAGTTGTGCATAGCAGAAATTTTTTACACTGGATCTTGTCGGTCGATCGCCGACGAACACTCAACTCATTGCTTGCAGAATGGAATGCCTACAAGTGTAGGGAAATTTTTGTTTCTACAAATGTAAGTTTTATTTTTGTGTTGCAGAAATAATCTACACTTGTAAAACTAACGTAATCCTACAAGTGGCTCTTGGCTTGTAGACTTGTAGCTTTGTGTTATAGGCCCCTGATCCCGACGGTTTAATTTTAGCTGTAGTATATGATTTATACTGCACGCACAAGTTATTCCGTTTTGCCGTAATCTCAATCGCTTTTATTGAGCTATTGAATAAATTTTCTTCAATTTCCAGCCAAGATGCTTCTTTTTTGTTGCGGTTTTTGTAGCCTTCATGGTTCGACTTCCTTAGCTCTTGGGCCTATTTCAGCGCTACAACATCAGCTATACATCAACAAAATCTAACAACTACCTCAGTTATATTTTTCTGTTAAAAACATACAACTGGAAGTGTTGTATGATGTAGCTGTCAGTGGCGTATCCAGAAAAAATTTTGGGGGGGGGGGGGGGGCCATCTGAATATTTTTTGAAATGCACTGTCACAAAGCTCTTGTACTGTGCATACTTTTTTTTATAAACGTTTTTTGAAGGATTTAGCATCCAAAAGAGAACTCACATGATACTGAGAATAATTGTGCTTTTTAAATGCTTCTAGAGCTTTTTTTATTTTTTTCAGAGAACGAGATACTAAATATCCTACTTCAGCATTATGTGAAGTGGCTTTTCCAAAAGCACACAATATTAACAAAATGCACGTTCGTTAATCTTTGAATAAGTCAACCATACATATTTCATTAACCAAGAATATTGAAATGATCTTTTATGAGATCCTTCTTATGCGACTGAGTGTATGTATGCATGTATTTTACGCACACTTTCGCACCTACTTGCAATTTTAAGCTTGTTAGCAAAACTAATTTTTGCGCCTACATAACACTCTCCTTATTCCTCCCCAAAACACAAGCATAGCTTCTTACCTAATCTAAATGCTCCCCTTTGTTTTGTTTTTGGTTTTCACAATTGCTATTCACGTTCACGAAATTAGATTTAAAAAAAAAATGGAAAACAGGTTTTGGAGGGAAAAGTACGAAACATTTTTCTCTCTCTCCTCTTTGATTGAGAGTGAAGCGCATTGCTGCCTGCCGCGGCTGCGGTGCTGTTGAAAGTACTATAGTAGCATTCTGCTTTCGGCAATTTCGTACTACCGTCTCCTCGTTTCACATTCAAAAAACTATTTTTTCAAAGTTCTTGTATCCAAAACATTTTACACAAACAGCAAGGTGTAAGGTCAACATAAAAAAAATTATTTCGTTTTTAAATTTAATATAAATATTGAAGCAAGATTTTTAAATATGAATTTTTTTAATATTGCAATTCTTGTTACAATAATTCAAACTAAAATGGAAGATAAATTTCTGGTTGTTTGTAAAGTTATGAATTATTCAAACGAAATGTTTGGTCAGTGTTTTACTGACAAATATCATTAACTGCGAATAACTTTTTTTTGTTTTTTTTTTTTTTTGAATATATAAAATGTTTTTGTACCTTTGTTATGCTATGTTATTTTTTTAGTTAAAATCACGCATTGTATAAGTTTTGTGCTTATTTTCTTAAAACGCTTTATTAACAATAATTGTTATTTTGAATGCAAAATATTAATCTAAAGAATTCCGAACGATTTATCGAATTATGTGGTTTGATAAATAAAAAATTCCGAAAAAAGTTACCCCAACCCTCAACGTCAGCTAGGGGTCTAACTCAAACAAACACATACAACCGTTTCAGAACTTGGGAGGCTCGAGAATCTGAGCTCCCTCTAAATCTCTAAGATTTACGGATAATAATATGATCTCTGAGGCTTGGGGGGGGGGGGGCAGGCCCCCTCGCCCCACCCCCCCCCCCCCCCTCAATACGCCACTGGTAGCTGGATGATGTAGTTGGTCTGACATTTTTTATATATTGAATGTGGTAAAGCTTGAACCAAAGATACTCGATAATAGAGATGGGGAACTCGGAAATCATATTTTTAGGTACATAGGTGTAGCGCTGAAATAGGCCCCGGTCTCAGTTCAACAGCTGTAATCAGTAGAAAAATTTCATTTTCGGTCCACTCATAAGAAAATTTGCCGAGTGCGCTTCTTTTGTTGGTGCAGATTCAACAACCTGCTCAATCACTTTTGACAATAAGCACTCGTTTTTTATTTTATTTGAAAAAATACGTTGTTGGCTACAAACAGACACAAGAGAGCTTACGATCGCAGTGCAAACATACCCCTTAGCTATAATTATAGCAACTCTCAAACGAAAGAAGCGCCAAGCACCAACTGTCAAATAAAAGCTTTCGGAAGGGAAATTATTGGGAAATTTCCCCTACGGAAAGCTCTGGAAGCAGAGACCAGAACCTTCTACTTATTTCCAGAGTTTGTCAAACAAGTATAAAAGGCACATGTTTGAATGGCACGACACAACATAGTTTGTTTTTAATCGTGAAGGAATAAAGTTGGCTGTAATAAAAGTACAAAGTAAAGTTGGTGAATTAATTTCAGTGGTGAATAATAAATCGTTTTGTTTGTAGTAAGAAAAGTAAAGTGTTTTATTCTGTGAAATAAATAAGTGGACGTTGTGAAAAAAGTAAATAAGTTTTAATAACGAACCTGAGAAAATATTACATTGGTGTCAGAAGTGGGATAAAACTTAATTTATCTGTGCACTCAGTCAATTTATTGTGTGTTTAAAGAAAATAATAACGAAAAAGTGAATTTTGAGTGTGAAAAGTGAAAAAAAATACAATGGGTAAATCTCTGATTGATTTAAATTTAGTTGAACTTGAGGCAGAACTGAATAAGCGAGGTCTTCCTACTGCTGGAACAAAGAACGATCTTATAATTCGTCTGCAAGAAGGTTTAAGAAGACGTGGAGAAAACCCAGACACGTGTATATTCGACATTGAAATGGAGGAAGAGCAAGAACAAGTAAGTACGTTGGACATAACCACTATGATGTCTCAGCTGCTCGCCAGCCAAAAGAATCTTCTCGAACAAAGCCAAGAGCAAAAGAATCTTCTAGAACAACAAAGCCAAGAACAACGGAATGAACAAAGGAATCTTCTCGAACGATTCGAGCAACAAAGTCAAGAGCAAAAGAATCTTCTAGAACAGCAAAGCCAAGAACAACGTAGTGAACAAAAGAATCTTCTCGAACGATTCGAGCAAAAAAGTCAAGAACAAAAGTGCCTGCTGGAAAAACAGACAAATATGCTCGAATGTAAGTTAGATGCCTTTGACAATAGAATTATTGCCCTTGACGAGCGTGTCGATAAACAATTTTCTTCTATCGATAAACAATTGTTTACTGTCGATAAGCAATTGTCGACAGTAAAACAAAGTTCGAAAAAGCGGAAGACAAAATTGAATTCATTGCAAAGGAATTGGACAAAGTAAGGAAAATGAAGGTTCGAGAAAGTTCTGGTGACTGTCCTAGAAGAAAGGATATGCATCCACTATCCTTCGATGTACAAACTTCTTGGTCAATCTACAAGAAGCAGTTTGAGGCAGCCGCAGCAACAAACGGCTGGGACGAGGAAGACAAATACATAGCTCTGACGCTTGTTCTCAGAGGAACTGCTGCTAAGCTGCTGCAAACCATACCAGAAGATAAGAGTGGCAACTTCAGTGCTCTTGTTCAGGCCATTGACAAACGCTTTGGAGATGGCCATATGCAAGAAGTCTTCCGTGTTCAACTCAATACTAGAATCCAGAAAAGGGGAGAAACTCTGCAACAGCTTCAAGCAGACATCGAACGATTGGCACATCTGGCATATCCAGCTGCAGGAGATGAAATCATCAACCAATTCACAACAGAAGCCTTTGTTCGTTACGTATCTGATATCAACCTTCAGCGAGCAATTCAAACGGTTGGAAAACGCACACTCCCTGAAGCATTAGCGTTCGCCCTTACTATGGAAGCAGCAGAACAGGGATCTCAAAGCGTTCGCCCTGACTATGGAAGCAGCAGAACAGACTTCTCAAGGAGTTCATTGGGTAACGAAGAACTGCGGACTGCTCAACAAGAAGACTCGGATATTGAACCAATTCTTGCGTGGAAGGAATACCAAGAGAAACCAGAATGGGGTGACATCTCCGATAGAAGTCCAACTCTTAAAACATATTGGGCACAATGGGACTCACTTCATGTACAAGAAGGAGTACTAAGACGAAAGTGGGAATCCACAGACGGCAAATCATAATGTGATGCAGCTAGTCGTACCTCGTTCCAAGGTTAATAATGTTCTTCAAGAAATGCATGAGGGAGCTTCCGGAGGACATTTAGGGGTCAATAAGACACTGGAAAAGGTAAGGCAGCGATTCTACTGGCTACATGCAAGAGAAGACGTCGAAAAATGGTGCCGAAAATTTGATACTTGTACTGCAAGCAAGGGACTAGGCAGAAAATTCCAGAGTAGAATGCAGCAGTATAATGTGGGCACGCCTTTTGAGAGGATTGCAATAGACGTTGCAGACCCTTTTCCAGAAACCGAAAACGGAAACCGATACATCCTGGTAGTAATGGACTACTTCAGCAAGTGGCCTGAGGCATTTGCCATCCCAGACCAGGAAACCAAAACAGTCGCGGATCAGATTGTTTTCATCTGGGTAAGCATGTTTGGTGTACCTATGGAACTCCATTCAGATCAAGGGAGGAACTTCGAGTCCAAAATCTTTCAGGAAGTTTGTACACTCCTTGGCATTCAAAATACCAGAACAACACCGCTTCACCCACAATCTGAAGGGATGGTTGAACGATTCAACCGGACCCTTAATAGGCCAGGAAAAATGGGTTCCGAGGTTGAAAAAATTAATTCATGGAATATTAAAATTGGAATCGACGCAGAATCGCAACCTCTATAACATATCCAAAGTCCCCCAAAATCCCCGCATTGGCTTTTTGTGTAGATGCATTTGAAGACGTGCAGTCGTGGAGAATTTGGGTGTTTATCAAACTAAAATATTTGTTTTGGTACAACCTTATCATGTGATACATGCTTTAAGGGTAGTTTTTAACGCTGAATCTAATGAAACCAAATTCAAAATGATACAACTACTCAAAAAAAAGTTATAGTCCTTTTTATTTAATGATGACTTTTTTTCAGGTTCAACAGGTAAAATATTACCGAAAACCCTTTGTAAATAAATGTATGTCAGTGAAACTTGGAATAAATGTTCCATTTGTCCGAGGAGCCAACGTTGACTCGGACCACTACCTCGTTGTAGCAAAGGTAATGCTACGGATATCCACACCAAAGCCAAAACAGGGAAATACTGTCAGGAAGTTCAACGTCGGACGGCTACAGTCGCAAGAAATCGCCTGGTGCTTTTCCGATCGAGTCTCTCGCGCCCTCTTAGCTAGTCCTTTGCCGCCAACTGCAAACATCGAGAACCAGTGGAAAAACTGCCAGGAAGCCATCAGAGATGCCGCCTCTGACGTGCTGGGCTTCGCACGACCACCACAGCGAAACCCCTGGTTCGACGAGGAATGCCGGCAAGTACATGCAGCCAAACAACAGGCATACAAAGCGGCGCTGCATAGAAGGACCAGAGCTGCTCGCGAGCTCTACGAGCAGAAGAGGAGAGAGGAACACAAGCTTCTCAGAAAGAAAAAGAAAGAGCATGAGAAGCGCGCGATCGAGGAATTAGAGGGATGCCACTGCAGAAATGAAGTTCGGAAGTTTTACCAAAAAGTAAAAAGAACCTCCCAAGGTTACAAGCCCCGAACCGAAGCCTACAAGGACGATCAGGGGAACATCGTGGTGGAAACGCAGTCGGTGCTGAGGATATGGAAAAATCATTTCTGCAAATTGTATAACGGCGATGACGAACCGAATTCCGCTACCATGCAAATTGCACCATTCAACCTGGACGACGTAGGCCAACAATTCCGTCCCCCCGATCTTGACGAAGTGAGGATAGCCATATCTAAACTTAAGTCCAATAAAGCTGCTGGAGCTGATGGCCTTGCGGCTGAGCTATTCAAAGCGGCTGGCGATGAATTGGTTAGGAGTATGCACCAGCTCATCTGTAAAATATGGTCGGAAGAAAGCATGCCCGATGAATGGAACCTCAGTATTGTTTGCCCGATCCTCAAGAAAGGCGATCCTCTGGACTGCACCAACTACAGAGGCATCAGTCTTCTTAATATCGCCTACAAGATCTTCTCTGCCGTACTTTGTGAACGCCTGAAGCCATTCGTCAACAACCTGATAGGTCCATATCAGTGTGGCTTTAGGCCAGGGAAGTCCACCATCGACCAAATATTCGCACTACGGCAGATCTTGGAGAAAACCCAGGAGTTCCAAATCGATACCCACCACCTTTTTATCGACTTCAAGGCCGCGTATGACAGCATCTATAGAGACGAGCTATATAGAGCAATGTCTAGTTTTGGCATCCCTGCCAAACTCGTCCGTTTGTGCAGGATGACGATGGAGAATGCACGCTGCTTCATCAAGGTCGGCAAAGACCTCACCGACATCTTTGATGTCAAAAAAGGTTTTAGGCAAGGCGACGCGCTGTCATGCGACTTCTTCAACATCGTTCTTGAAAGAATAGTGCAAAACTCTCACGTCAACACTAGAGGCACAATCTTTCAAAAGTCCGTCCAATTACTCGCTTACGCTGATGACATTGACATAATCGGACGAACAAAGCGTGATGTCAGTGGTGCTTTTGTGAGCAATGAGAAGGAAGCCAAGAAGATGGGTTTAACGGTGAATGAAAGCAAAACAAAATATATGCTGTCCACAAGAAAGGACACCCAACACCGACGTCTCGGACAGAACGTCACTATAGACAGCTATAATTTTGAGGTAGTCAGAGACTTTGTCTACCTAGGATCCGCTATAAACTCAGCGAACGACACCAGCGCTGAGATCAAACGAAGAATTACTCTTGCCAATCGCTGTTTCTTTGGGCTTAGAAGGCAATTGAGAAGCAAAGCCCTCTCTCGAGCAACTAAACTGTCCCTGTATAAGACACTTATAATCCCGGTCCTGATGTATGGTGCAGAGGCATGGACACTGCTAACAGTGGATGAGAACGCGTTAGGCTGTTTTGAGAGGAAAATTCTCCGGGTGATTTTTGGTCCCGTCTGCATAGATGGGGGAATGGAGAAGAAGATACAACAACGAACTGTATGGGTTGTACAGCGACACCGACCTAGTCACAAAAGTGAAAAGCCAACGACTGAGATGGCTGGGTCATTTAGAGCGAATGGACACCAATACTCCGGCCCGGAAAGTCTTTGAATCCAACCCCGTGGGACAACGCAGTAGAGGTGGACAGCGTAAAAGGTGGCGCACGCAAGTGGAAGAGGACCTCAACCAACTTGGCGTGCGAAACTGGAGACAGCTAGCTAGAAACCGAGCCGGCTGGAAGAAGCATGTTGGTTGAGGCCCTGGTCCACCCCGGACTGTAGCGCCACCTTAAGTAAGTAAGTAAGTTCCATTTGTCATACGAACTAAGAATCAAGATAGTCCCTAAAAATATCCATGGTGAAAGGGTGTTTTTTTTAAGGGGGAGGGGCAAGTTTAGAATGTTGACCATAACACCCCCGAAAAAACTCTTAGACTCATGAAACTCGCCAAAAATATTAAATTTGTCATGGCAACCAAGAATATAAATAGTCCGTTCAAATATCTTTGGTCTAATACTGTTTTTAAGACGGTTACATTTTGACCTGTTCTACGGAAAATACGATTTATGAATACGAAATGACCATAACTTTTTTAAGGGAGCTTGTATCATTTTAGTTTTGCTTTTATTAGATTCAGCGTTAAAAAATACCCTTAAATCATATGCCACACTTTGTGTATATACCTCAATAAGACCGAATCGGAATTTTGGCTCAAATCTTCCAACTTCTTCCCAGATTTTCCCTCTCTTTAATAAAAAAAAAAACCCCAGAACAAATATTTTTATTTGGACTATTTTGATTCTTGGTTGCCATGACAAATTTAATATTTTTGGCGAGTTTCATGAGTCTAAGAGTTTTTTCGTGGGTGTTATGGTCAAAATTCTACACTTGCCCCTCCCCCTTAAAAAACACCCTTTCACCATGGATATTTTTAGGGACTATCTTTATTCTTATTTCGTATGACAAATGGAACATTAATTCCAAGTTTCATTAACATACCTTTATTTACAAAGGGTTTTCGGTAATATTTTACCTGTTGTAGGTACCTGAAAAAAAGTCATCATTAAATAAAAAGGACTATAACTTTTTTTTGGGTGGTTGTATCATTTTGAATTCGGTTTTATTAGATTCAACGTTAAAAACTACCCTTAAGACATGTATCATATGATAAGGTTGTACCAAAATAAATATTTTAGTTAGGTAGACCTCCAAATTCTCCCCGTCTGCACGTCTTCAAATGCATCTACACAAAAAGCCAATGCGGGGATTTTGGGGGACTTTGGATATATTATAGAGGTTGCAATTCTGCGTCAATTCCAATTTTAATATTCCAGCCCCGGATCTATGGGGGGGCAAACCGGGGCCTGTGCCCCGGGCGGCAGCTTACAAGGGCGCCAAATCTATGTGACTGAAAAAAACTGAGAATTGCGACGCTTTATGAAACAAAATGAATTGAGATGCGGCAATGTAATATCAAATTGTATTTCTCCGGCAACTTTTAGCAGTTTTTCTATTATTATTTCTCCATTTAAAATGATTTAAAATTTAAAATTAAAAAAGAAACGAGCTTTAATACATTGTTAAAAGTTTTCCTGATGTCTTTTAACAATAGTTTATTGCATTGTATGTAAGTGTATCTAAACAAAGCTTTCCCTCCTCCCTAAACTGTAGAAGATATAGTCTGGGAGCCAACCGCAAGATTACCTATCTCATCACGGCCACGCAAAAATTGGATGCCAACCGATAGCTTAAGTCCAAACATTTACAAAACTACTGGTCGGATAAGCTTTGTCTGGTCGCAATGGTTAGAAAATGCACTTTTCAGGTTGCATTTTCCGCTAAATGTACATATAATACAAGCAACTTATATAAATGGGGTTACAAATGAAAGCTAAGGCTGTCCTTTACACGATACCATTGGTCGGACAGACTTTTTTTGGCTCTTGCGACGAGTCCGACCATTTAAAAAAAAAAATTCTTAATTCTTTAGTCTTGCCTAAAGAATTATTTGCTGGATACTGACAACTTTATTACACTGTATTTTAGACCTTTTTTAATTCACAAAAAATCTAAATACCCACAAATGTAGGAAATCAGGTGCTCTCAAAGAACTGTTTAGTAAAAAATTTTTCGTTCCCATGAACAATTAAGGTTTGAAATAAATTGTGTGTGTCAATTTCATTGAATTCGTTCAAGGAACAACGAAGTTATATCTAATATGTTAACATTTTTTGAAAGATCTTGTTGTGAAATATTTTTTCTGTTACAATTCTGTATCATTTATCACCTGAGTAAATTTCATTGCAATCTCTCAAGAAAGAACGAAGTTGCAAAATGTTGACATATTTTAGAAACATCCTATTTTGAAAATATTTTTTTTTTCTGTTATAACTCTGTCTCAGCTATCACCTCTGTTAATTTAATTGAAATCACTCAAGAAGCAACGAAGTCCCGAGGATTAAAAATTTTTTTTTTCGGAACTTTGTACTTCGATACTTTATCTTGCGTAACTTTGGCTTTTCGAAATTGTGTCCTGTCGTAAATTTACATTTTTCTTTCTTCGGTCAGGGAATGGATCTTCAATAGTTTTCCCATGATAAATTTGGGAACGAACCATATTTTACAGATCCTTGCAGATTTGAAAATAAGATTCGTGATCGAATCAAAAACAAAATTCTTTTGAATTGTTCACGAGAGAACGAATCATATTTTATCGTTCTACGAACCTTGGTTGTGTATCGGCATTTTAAATTTTCTTATCTATAGTAATAAGTTGCTGAATAGGTATGAGCTGCACATCTATTAAAAAGTTTTATTCTCCCTGTGACAAAAAATAAAACCAAGTAGGTACATATGTGTTTTTTGTTTTCATTTTTATCAAAAACGGCAAGGGCGCCAAAATCAAGTTTTGCCCCGGTTCGGAAAAATCGTGGATCCGGGGCTGTAATATTCCATGAATTAATTTTTTCAAGGTTCCCCATACGATTTGTGCTATTTTTCCTGGTCTATAAAGAACACCTCTCCAAAGTTGCAAGCGACAACCAACGAGACTGGGATCGGCATATTCAATTATTCTTGATGGCCTATCGAAGTGCAGTACATAGCTCAACAGGACACACACCATCAGAAATCCAGCTCGGGAGCACAATACGACTACCAAGTGAAATCGAATTTGGATATTATGCAAATGAGCCACAAGGAATAGACGACTACGTGGACAACCTCAAATAAAAGCTAGTAAACATCCACGAAAGGACGAGGGTAAATATATGTAAAGCTATCAAGTGATCGGATGAAAACACGATATGACACAAAAGCAACAACAACAGGATTCCAAGTGGGAGACCTTGTGTGGTGTTATAATCCCCACCGTCGGAAGGGACTTTCACCGAAGCTTCAACAAAATTGGGAAGGCCCTTATACTGTTGTAACACGAATAAACGATGTCGTCTACCGCATTCAGAGAAGATTTAGAGGCAAACTGAATGTAGTTCACAGCGATCGTTTACATCGTTATAATAGTGAAGGAAGTGATGGATTTGCTCAGGACGATCAATCCTAAGAGGGGGGCAGTGTAATGACTTTCACATTTGAACTATAATATCTCACAACAGCCAACAAACGGACACAATAGAGCTTACGGTCGCAGTGCAAACATAGCCCTTAGCTATATTTATAGTAACTCTCAAACGAAAGAAGCGCCATCTGCCGGAATATAGCAGATACACCAGCTGTCAAATAAAAGCTTTTGGAAGGGAAATTATTGGGAAATTTCACCTACGGAAAGTTCTGGAAGCAGAGACCAGAACTTTCTACTTAATTCCAGAGTTTGTCAAACAACTATAAAAGGCACATGTTTGACCGGCAGCGACACAGTTTGTTTTTAATCGTGAATGAATAAAGTTGGTTATAATAAAAGTGAAAAGTAAAGTTGGTGAATTAATTTCAGTGGTGAATAATAAATCGTTTTGTTTTTAGTTAGAAAAGTAAAGTGTTTTATTTTGTGAAATATATAAGTGGACGTTTTGAATAAAGTAAATAAATTTTATTAACGAACCTGAGAAAATATTACAATACCCATTTTTGTTGATCGATTTTTTGCAGTTATTATTTTTTATCTTTTTAACAGTTGCAATTAAAAATCTCAAATTCATACCGGAGATAGATTATATGGATTCACATACATATATGATGTAGATAATATTTTTTAAATACAATTAATGCACGTTGGTGGACTTTCTCGTTTTCCGATGTAGTCAACGGTTATATGTTTTCAGGCCCATTTTACACACACCTTGGCTTATTTTTTGAATAAGTTTGGGTGTGATTGAGTTCTTGGCAGCGTTTACACTTTTTCGCTTTTTCTATTATTTCAAAAGACGAGGCTGCCTCAGGTGAGAAGAGCCAGCCTAACGCTTTTTACTTAATCTTTTCTTTGAAGACTTTTCCATTTCAAGTGCTAGCTGTTCTTCGTCTATTTCATATCTACAATTATTGACTTGACTTGCTAGCTTGCCAGCTTTGGAGCTTATCGAAGAATTTTTGAAAATTTCACTCTGCTAATGAGGACAGGGTTACAAGAATCCCCTTAGACAATAGTTTTCCGGGAGAAGTCATAAGAAGCTTGATACAACGTCAAAAACATAAACCTCCACCGGAAACTGCAATAGATGACAGGAGAGCTGCTTACAAAAGTGTTGTTTATGTCCCAAAATTGCCGAAAATTTTAAGGAAGTTTAAGTTTAAGTTTATTAGAAAGTATGGAAGTACAAGTAAGACAAATTGGTCTTTTATAGTACAGGTACAGTGGTTATTATATAATGGCATAGTTAAAGATAAATATGAATTGATGATAAAAACAATTATTTGTAATATACATTTAAAATAAATAAATTAATATATGAGTAAGAAAATGCATGAATAAAATAGAGCAAACAAGATTAAAAATCAATTGAATAAAATAGTTTAAGAATTATACATTTGTTGACATTCAATATTAAATTTATAAAATGTATTTATTTAAAAACGATAAAAGCCAACATTATATTAATACAAACAAATTAAATTTTTAAACCATTAAGTGAATGAAATCACTGCACATTGCTATTAGAAAAATATTCAATAATTGTGTTTTTAAATTTTGCTACTGTAATTATTTGTTTTATTACTGTAGGTAGAGTGTTCCAAAGTCGGGTTGCATGAACAAAGAATAAGCGTGACGAGTTTAAAAACCTTGTTTGTGGTGGGATAAGGTTCAGAGTTCTAGTAGAATTTGCGTGTTGTAGTTTTTCGTACAGGTAAAATGGAGTTCTGGTTTGAATAATTTTGTGCATGAATATGCAGCACTTTATTTCTAAAAATTGCTGAAATGAACAACCAAGAACTTTCTTATGAAGATGTGATATGTGTTCATATTGTCGAAGCCCAAAAGCATATCTCAGCATATTATTAAAGGCAACCAAAAGCTTATGGTATGAGAGAGAATTAGGCTTACAATAAACGACTGACCCATAATTTATTAAAGGCAAAAGCAGCGTTTTGATCAGCCTAAGCTTTGTATTTTCAGGTGTAAAGCTGGAACATAGCCAGAGCTTGCGTAAGCCACCATAAATTTTCCCAACAATATAATTAATATGATCACAAGCTGATAAGGAGCGATTGATTTTGAATCCAAGACTTGTAACTTTATCAACGAATTTAATCTGAGTATTCCCAAGATAAATTTCAGGAACACATTCAGGGTCGTACGTTTTTTTTTATATAATAATGGACTGACATTTAGCTGGATTGAGAGAAAGTCCATTTGAAATAGACCACTTCAAAATAGCAGATAAGTCTTCATTAATTCGACGCACTAAGTCTTCGATCAGTCCGATTGGTCTAGAGAGGTAAATTTGCAGATCGTCTGCATATAAATGGAGTTGCACATTTGTACAAACTTTTATTATATCATTTATAAAGACACAAAACAGTAGAGGACCCAAAATTGAACCTTGAGGTACTCCAGCTAGAATGCTTTTATATTGTGAGAACTTGCTACCAACTACCACTTATGTATGAGTCGAGATGCCCTATCACTAAATCCAAAGTAGACTTTAAGTTTCTGGCACGAAATTTGATGGTTCACACTATCAAAGGCTTTTGAAAAATCAAGAAGACACAGAATTGTTACATTTTCCGAATCAAAATTTATTCTTATATCATCTAAAATTTTAACGATAGCTGTTTCACAGCTATGTTTAGCTCTGAAACCTGATTGATAAGAGCATAAGAGACTATGTCGATCAAGATAATCATTTATTTGATTTGCAAGAATTTTTTCAAAGACCTTTGAGAGGCATGGCAAAATACTAATAGGTCGAAAATCCATGCATGACTTTGGATTTGCATTTTTGGCCACAGGGACAACCTTGGCCACTTTCCAACTATCAGGAAAACAAGAAGACATGATACAAATGTTAATTAGATGTGTAAGAGATCCTAAGATATGTGGCAAAATCTTCTTAATAAAAGAAATAGGTATACCATCCTCCCCCACAGCAGCAGATCTGATATTTCGTAAACTGTTAATAACATCAATCTCAGATACATTTTCGAATTCAAATTGAACATCTGGTTGAAATGCACTTTGACTATTAGCCAGAAAGCTTGTGTCAGCAACTGCACTTAGTACAAATGCATTGTTAAGTTCATTTGGGTCAGGTGAGTTGCTTAAAGCATTGGTTTTTCCTATGCCAATAGAACGTAAGTTCGACCATAGTTTTTTCGTCGTTTGGCCTACACATAGTTTCGACAAGTAAAATCTTTTTTTAGCCCTTCTGATAAGGTAAGTTGTTTGGTTTCGAGCTTCACAGTATAATTCCCAATGGTATCTAGTTTTATGAAGTTTCCAACCATGATAAAATTTTCTGCGTTTACGTATCGAATTTTGGACCTCAGCCGTGAACCAAGGGCAGTTAATGTTACTCACAGCCACAGACTTTAAGGGAACATAATCGTTGAATAAACCACTAATCAAATTCTGCAAAAAGTCAACCTTTTCATTAATATTCGGTATATACTGACATCTGCTCCACTCGATTAAACTCGCTTCAAATTGAAGAGCATTGCTATCAATGGACTTAAAATCTCTAAATTCAAAACTTGATGGAGTAACAGTTCGCGAAAATTCAATATTATAAGTACAAAAAAACCATATCATGGTCAGAAATTCCATCAATCGAAAGTTGATCATTCAGGAGAACATTGAACGGATCAGAAACAACAATCAAATCAAGAAGACTAGGGCTCACATTGCGTCCAAAACGGGTAGGATATTTATTAATTACAGTCAGCCCAGATGAAGCAATAAAATCTCGAAGCTGATTAGATCTTGTATCGATTTTCAGAAGATCTGCATTAAAATCCCCAACCAAGATAATATGCTCATAAGTGGACGAAAATTCTTGAAGAACTGCGAAGAGGGGCCCCGGCGAACAGCTTCTGTTCGGATTGTATGCAACACCTAAAATACATTTCACACTGCCATCTGATATTTCCAACAGAATATATTCAATCCCATTTTCTGTAGATTTACCAATAACTTTGTAATTTAAGGATGCATTGATATAAAAAGCCACACCTCCACCTATTGTTTCAGTTATTCTATCGTTCCGAATCAGTTTATACCCTGGAATGTTATAGAGTATATCAGAAATATCGGGTTTAAACCAAGTTTCACTATTTTGTTAAGGGATCTCGGTAAGGCGATCACAGCGAACCTATCGACCAAATGTCTACCTACAAAATCGTGTTTCATGAGAATACTATAGATTGGATATACAATGTACACACGATCAGATGAGTTACTTGTATTCTCTATTTCTAGGTATGACAGAGACAGACCTTTATTTGCATGAAATGCAGACAGAAGTGCTCTTTGCTCAGCATGCGAAGAGAGTCGAATCAAGAGAGGGTGACCTGAATTCGATGTAGGTGTAGATGTTTTGGGCTTCAGGCGAAATGCATCCAAGTAGTGAGAGGGTTTGTGATGTAGCTTTGCAGCGATGTTGTTTGCAACTGCAATTGGATTTTCATTCGCAGTTTGCGGAATACCACGAACTATTACATCCCAGAGACGTTGTTGACGTTGAGAATCTGCTAATCGCTCTCTTATTCTCAGGTTGTCAGTTTTAGGAATTAATTGCTAAAAAGAACATAGTCTTTCAGACCATGACTTCCTCTTCACGTGTCTGTAAAATAAGACGGAAAAGGGCCGTTGGTTGTACAGACGTAGTTTTCAAAGTAAATTGCCAAGGGAAAACCAGCAACATTATGCGACATTTGTTAAGTCGGCACCACCAAGCAACTTCTTCGACTAAGAATGGCGGGCCATAAGTCAGATATTTGCTTGAAAAATGCTGAAAAGACAGCACTGGCTTGCCATAGCGTTGAGACTGGCCACAAACTGGCTTCAAAAGGGGTGGAAGTCCTTATAACGGAGAAACATACGTCAAAACGCAAAACACATAATTTAAAAAAAAGAGCATCTGTGCGGTTATGGTTGCGTTCTATTCCTGCAACAGGATCTTTGGTAAATCCTGGGGACCCAATCCAAAAATTATCAGGTGGATGTACACGGCAATAGTTAGACCGATACTTACCTACGGTAATTTAGTTTGGTGGAACGCGACTGAGAAAGCAACAAACCTGAAAACCTTGACAAAAGTTCAGAGATTAGCATGCGTAGGTATTACGGGGGCGTTGAAAACCACTCCCACAGCGGGACTGGAAGCTATACTCAACTTGAGACCCCTAGATCTATTCGTGCAAGAATCTGCAGCATACAGTGCCCTGCGCCTAAGCCAGACTAAATGCTGGAAGCAAAGCACATCAGGCCATACTCAGATTCTGCAGAGATATGTGGGAAATAATGTTTGCACAGACTACACAACACCCCATTTAAACTTCAACAGACCCTTCACTACCTCTTTTCCTAATAGAGAGGAGTGGGAAAACAACCAACCTTTCAGTAATGCATCTACGATAACTGTCTTCACTGATGGTTCGAAGATGGACACTGGAGTTGGTGCAGGAATTTTCTCGGAAACTCTGGGACTAGCTAGCTCCTTCAGACTTCCGGACTTTTGCAGTGTCTTCCAAGCCGAGGTCTTGGCAGTGACAAAAGCAGCTACGCAAATATCAATGATGTCGATACCACGAGCTGATATCACCCTCTTTATTGATAGCTAAGCAGCAATAAAAGCAATTTCTGCCACCGAGATACATTCGAAGCTTGTGACTTGCTGTCGCGAAGAGCTTAGGGTTCTTGGCATGCAGCATAACATTAGACTCTGCTGGGTTCCCGGTCACAGTGATGTACAGGGAAACGAGAGAGCTGATGAGCTGGCGAGAACGGGTTCGTCGCTTGATTCAAGTCAAGCCGAACAAAATATTAAAGTACCAACCTGTAGCATCAAACAGGAAATTGGTAACAAAATATTAGAAAAAACCAATGAAAGATGGAATCTGCTTGAAACATGCGCCACAACTAGAAAGTTATGGCCAAATTTCAATAAGCAGAGAACAGACAAAATTATGCAAATGGACAAGAAACATCTCCGTTCCCTTGTCAGCATAATCACCGGACACAACCTACTGAGATACCATAAAAAGAAAATGAGGCTCAGTACTGATGACCTCTGCAGAGGATGCAGTGACGAAGAAGCACATGAGGATACCTTACACTTCCTTTGCCACTGCCCAGCACTCTGTCATTTAAGAAAGAAACACCTAGGAAATCATTTCTATGACGACCTAGAGGAACTTTCTGGAACTTCGGCTATTAGCCTTCTGAATTTCATCAACGCCTCTAAATGGCTTGACTGCTAACAGAACACATAGGTTTTTACATAAAGTGGAATACAATTTCCTAGGGTATCACAACGGATCTACATAGATCTAAGTGTGACGGTAACGAGATCAACTGTCAGCCCTTCTACCTAACCTAACCTATCTGTGCGGTTTACTGATCCTTAGAACACTAGATCAACAAACTAACATCACTTGGACTAAGCTTTTGACTTTTGACCAAACTCTTTAAATAACTATAGTTTTTAACCGTAAGTTAAAGGACAATTTTTTTTATATTTTCTTGTAAGAAATGTAAAATGGTCCACAGACATTACTTGAAACACTTTCCAACAACATTTACCGTTAAAGAGTTATACCCGAAAAGCCGATGTTTTCGTCAATTCTCCTTTTTTGAAATACCTAACCATATTTCCTAAACCACCGATCTTACCAAAAAAAGTGTTTCAATTTTTTTGTAACTGGTCTCTATAAAAGTTACTGATAGAAAGCGGCAAAATTTACAAAAAACACTCAGGTAAACAAGAGATGTTTGGAATCTTCGTGGCCCTCTATCTTCTATGTAAGGGACTCACAACAGAGAGATGGACCTATTACAATTGTTCAAAAATTTCAAGCTATTTCTTGTATACACAATTTTTTCCTCCGACTAATAGGTCGGATTTAAACAATTTACGTCAAATTTTACACCTCTTCAACACGTACTTAGGAAGGCAGACAAACGGTTTTTTGGTTCAACACCTCAAAAGCTATTATTGATAACACAGCTCAACAAAATAAAATATTATTTTTGTGCCTGGGTTCATTTCATGATTTTTTTATTCGTCATGCTCCAAAATAATGGAAAAATACCCACAACCCCCCCAAAGTTTGCTTTTGTAGAGTTGGTAGTCAAAATACCGTTACCATAGTTTTCATAGAAATAATAAAGGTTTGCTTTAATATATTCTTTAAAAGAGGAGAGAGGAGGGGAATTGTTACGCCCATTTGATATCTTTAAAGTATATTTGTGTCACAAACTACACACATTTTTATTTTAATATTTAAGGACGTTAAAATGTTATTGAGAATGTGTCGAAGTGATGCTATTGCGTTTTGCTATATATGTGGTTATTTTACCAAAATTAACACTATTACCATTTTTGAAAATATGTTAAGAAACTCAGAATACATGCAGGATGTCTCTAAGATTGAATATTCTGCACGGTCATTTAGAACAAAATTTAAAAACTTCATTGCGAGCATACTCAGAAGAAAAAGGAAAACGTTTTAACTAGGACTTTATGGACTTCGAGAGTAATCGTCATTACCAAGGTCAATAAAATGAAACAATGATGGGAAATTATTCTATAGGTTTAATTTAAGAACAGCACATTCCAAAATCAGTGTGTTTGTTGATAAAAATTACCGTTTTAATGTTTGGTACCAAACACTAAACAAAAACATGAAGAAAAAAGGAGTTTTTGTTACTTTCAATTTTGTCAAAAATTAAAATACATAAAACCATATAGTTATTAAACTTTCACTTAAGATTGGTGAATGCATTGAATATTGAAAACAGAAGAATAACTTTTCACGTAAAATTAAGAAAATTTTAATTTAAACAAAAAATAATATTATTGATTTTTTGTGTTCAAAATTCTGAGTTTGAAAATTAATCAAAAAAAAAACTATTCATGGAAATGACTTAATCTAAAAATTAAATTAAAGAATGGTGTATTAGCTTTAAAAAAATATATACCGTGATATTTTTGGTGCTGCCGTTGTTTTTCAATATTTTTTTTTCTAGTTTAAGTAACTTTTTAAAGAAAATTACCCCTCCTGCCTAAACAGGGGAACATAGACACCCCTTCTCATGTTTCTTTTTTTTGTTTAGAACCGGCCTACACGCTGTAGCGTTTTGGTGTATCTTAGTCTTTTATGTTAGAATATCTATATTAATTGATTCTAACATAGCACATTTTCATGAATTTTCAAATAATGTGCTCCTGACTACAAAAGCAAACTTTTTCAAACAAGACAATTTTTATTTAATAAGTAATATGTAAGGAGTAAGAAAATCATATGCAGAACCCAGGCACAAAATTTGTGTTGACCAGTGTTATATGACTTTCAACTTTACGCGAGTGATACGCCTTTTTATGTCGTTGGCTCTCAGCCTATTACCTGATGAAGTTTCAACTAGATAAAATCCGAATTTGATTACAAATAGTTTGAACAATGGATATGCCCCAATACTTTTTACTTTTTTATAAAGTCAAAATTCTTCAAAATTCAAAAAAAAACTTGTGAACAAATTTAGCTTCAACTTTATTTTTACACCCTAAAAGTATGCTTTAGAATTTTTCTATCTTTTACATCAGTGTTCATACTTTAAGGCAAAATTACCCGAAATTATTAGTTTTTTTTTAAATTTCCCAAAGGGTTTAGGTCTAAACTATAGTTACAGCCACAGCCTATTCCATCTAATCCACACAAATCGAAATTGTAGAAGACAAACTTCTTTCTCCGAATTTAAAGCTGTTAACGAATAATAAAGACTAGAAGAATAATGAACTACCCGAGTAGGGATTATACGACCCATAAGTCTTTGTTTTTTGTAGAAATAAATTATAAGAAAACTATGAATTGTTTCGGGTGTAACTTTTTTATTAAAAACTAAACCTCTTTCGAAAAATAAATAAAATGCCCAACTGGGTCGCACGTACTTGCTCGTATGCATACATTTTGTCGGTTCACAGGTAAAACCGACAAAAATGTTCAAGAAAATGAGAATGAAATATACATGTTTTTAATCCAAAAAGTATCATTTTGCAGGGTTATTATAGGGACATTTGGGAACTTTATTTCAAAATTTTCGGAACGTGACTTTTCAGCTTTAAAAAGTATGGTTCAATTAAATTTCCTCCTAAAGTGTAGGTAATATGTTTGTTAGTGAGTTATACCTTTGAACCGACGATTTGTAAACCGTTTTTGAAATATTGAATTTTGAAAAAATATAAAATTTTTTTAGAAATTAAAAAAGAAAAATTTTGACCAACACCTGGTTATATCTCTTCCAAATATTGGCCCTTGTGAATAAAAAAAAAGTTAAGAAAAGTTTGGAAGAAGCTAAAGCTTTGTTTTATGTGAATAAAAAAAAAGATAACGCTAAACAGCTTTCGCGAGAAAATTTGAGCTTAAGCTCATTTCGACTTAGAAGCTTAAGCTAAAACTGTTATTTGTGGGATCGAAATGCAACGCAACGGTAGGAGATTTTAGATGTTGATTTACCAAAACAATATCCTTGCTCTATATGGTAAGTTACTTGAACTTTTTTTTTTATTCGCAAGGCCCATTTAATACAGTCCCTGTAGTGAAGTCCCGTAGAAATTTCCGTACTGATTTATCTAACCGCCAGAATCGATTTAAGTACATATAGGAGAGTCAGAAAAACTTGGGTAGACATCACCGTTTTCTGGAGGGGGTTTTTTAGACGCCATTTTCCAAAATGGCCGACAAATAGTTGTAAAATTTGTATGGGAGAACGGAAAAATCTCCATAAAAACTAAACCACTAAACCGATTTTGATGAAATGATCAGACATGATAAAAAACAAGAGGAGAAGCCAACATAATTAATTTCCGCCCACTGCCACGCCCCCTTTTTTAAAAAGTAATATTATTCGTCAAAATTAATACAAATTCGGATGTTGCTTTAGTTAAACTTATAAAAATATTTTCGAATGGAATATAAGCTGTAAAAAGTTATTACCACGCCTATTTTGTGGGCGTTTATTATTTTTTGACTTGTATGGAGTTTGTTTTAGTAAGATAAAATCTGAACCACTTCACCCAATGTAATAAAATTTTCACACATGATAGCGATCAAGATAGGATTGTATACAATTTTCGCCCATTGACACGCCTACAAAAGCCCATCTTATCACTCTTCCTCATTAGCTGCTAAAAGCCGAAGGAAACGATATAAATTAAGATGCTTTTTGAAGTTTCCTGATTGATACCTATTAACTAAAAAAAATCTGTTCTTTTTGATTTTTAGTAAAAAAAAAAAAAAAAATTATAAAAATACAATTACATATATTTGCACATCCTTTGTATACACATTTATCTCGTACATTGCTCACCACATTTGCAGTATTCTGTGCATGTCAAATACTTAAATTTACATTTACACCTTTAAGTAGAACATGTTGTAAAATGCACGGAATTAATAGTTTTGAAGGCATTATGTTAAGGCACTGATCGGGCCTAAGCACACCACTTGCATCTTGGAGAATCCATAATCTGTCAACTGCAGGCTTGAATCTGGAAAATAGCTCTGTGATAGACTTAAGCATTCCCTTAAAACAAAAAAGCATTAAAACAAGAAAATTAAGCGAGTTGACTTTGAAATTGACCAGTCACTTAACGAATGTGAAAGAGAAAGACTAAAAATTCTAGATCCAATCGAACTGATAAATATCAAACAGGAGACGCGTATTCCTAGACAAATGGATAGATTCATGTCTTCAGGTTAAAACAAAGAGATGCTCCAACTAGCTGCTACAGCTCTAAGTGGAACCCTCACAGGTGAAAATGATAGCAGGGATGCATTAATAATAAATAACAATAACAAAGAACTTCAAACGTGCTCGGACCTTCAAATGTTTGTTGAGGAAGCAGATAGCAGAATTATAATCCAACTGTTCAATGCCGTCCAGTCATACATAAAATGCCTTATAGTGTTATCAAATGACACTGATGTCGTTGTTCTCATCCTTCGATATACATTTGATCTATTTAGTGAGGGATTGCAAGAATTGTGGATCAAAGTGGAAGTGGGTGATAAAATGAGCTATGTGCCTCTACACACTCTTGGGGAACAACTGGGAGCTGCACATTACAACAATTTAATTAAGGCCCACATACTTACAGTGGGTCAATTCTCGATCCGTGAAACTGTGAAGTGATAGATATGATAACCCCTTCACGCCAAATGCGATTCTCGAAGTGTGAAAAAATGAAAACAAATGTTTTCATATGATGATTCTTTTATCACAATCAATTCATTCTGCGAAAACCTGTGAAAAGAAAAATGATAAACAGAAACAAATTGTGCTTGTTTGATACACCCAAGTCGCCATCTTGGTCTTTCTCTGTCGTCACAATCATCTTTTTCTACGAGCATGTGGTAGATTTTTTTCATTTTAGTATTTTTTAGTACTCACTTTGACAGCTGTTTCTCATATGAGTTCAGGAATCGCCTGCCGCGTGTGTGTGAAGTGATAAAATGATAAAACTCTGTGAAAACTGAAATGATAACTTTGTTTTCATTTCACAGTTTCACAGATCGAGAATTGACCCCCAGTTTGTGATACCTAAAGGAAGATGGGTACAAAATCATCTGCAATTAAAGCATCGCCAGAACCGTTAGATATTATTTCGATTTGCAGATAATACCTAATATTTTATCTGATGAAATACTTGACAAAATACCTTATTCAAGTTTTACATTCACCAGCAAAGTGTAAGACATTCGATGAGCTTCGTTATTCCTTACATAAACAGAAACATATATCAGAGTTACCACCCTTATCTTTTACAATTAGAAATGGACATATCCGAAGATGCTGTTTTGTTTTTTAAGGTAATACTTAAGCCTATCATAGCGCTTTTTCCCAGATTCAAGCCTGCAGCTGACAGATTGTGCCTTAACGTAATGCCTTCTGGGGGTCAATTCTCGATCTGTGAAACTGTGAAGTGATAAATATCATAACGCCTTCACGCCAAATGCGATTTTCGAAGTGAAAAAATGAAAGCAAATGCCAAAATGTTTTTATATGATGATTCGTTTATCACAATCATTTCACTCTGTGAAAACCTGTGAAAAGAAAAATCATAAACAAAGACAAATTGTGCTCATTTGATACACCCAACTCGCCATCTTGGTATTTCTATGAGTCACAACCCAGCAAACATTTTTGTGAACGTTCATAGAACATTCAGTGAAAATGAAGAATATATATTCGAGAAACACTCACTTCTGTGAATCAAATGTGAATATACTCAAATATTCCATCACTTTTACCTCATACGCGGGGAAGGGGATTTTTGTTGATTTTTTTCAAAATAAAAAAATTTCGAGATTCTTATTTCCTTCACATAATATGAATAAAAGTGAACGCGCACAAGCGATCCTCAAAAGAGGTATATCTTGGGTGCGTCCATTTTGATTCACATAAACTGAATGTCCCTTTCATTTTGTTTTGAAAAGCCATAACGGGACCTAGTCGTGCCAAAACTGAAACAAAAGTTATGAAGAGAGGAAATTTGTCACTTTCATTAAATTTTGCGTATTATTATTTGTTATTGTACGGACGGAACTATATTCTTTGTGGCAGTGAAGAAAAAAATAAAAAAAAGATAAATTGAATAAATTAACTTTTGTTTTAACTTTTTCAATTGGAGTATCTTTTTGATTTCCATTTTCATTCCGTACGGAATTAATTCGACCGAATATCAGAATAGCCGCGAATATTCCATTATACTTTAGCGAAATTTATCATAAGTTTCATTCGATAAATCTAGGGAAATCAAACTGTTTATGCAGATAATTTTACCATTTTAAAATAGCATTTTGTATAACCACACTGAAAAAATATTTACATTCAGTTCTATGGTATACATTGCGATTATTAAAGAATCATTATAATGAATTAAATATAATTCAATTTATATTCACTAAACTGAATGAGGAAACCCCAATTTATATTAATATGAATGAATCAAATCGGTCTCATTTAAATGATTCAAAAAAGATTCATGAATTGTTCAGTGAAATGAATATATAAGCGTCCTATTTACATTCACTAAAGTGAAGAATTACTCTATTATTAATGAAACATAAAAACGATTCGAATTCGAGGTAATGCTACCCAGTAAATTTGATCCCAACCGGTTTATAAATGAGTTCATAAATGAGGGTTTCTTTCACTCCTGTGAATTATTAATAAATCATTTCTGAAGGGAAATGTTTGCTGGGAATCATCTTTTTCTATGAGCAAGTGGTAGCATTTTGCATGTTAGTATTTTTTAGTACTCACTCTGACAGCTGTTTTTCATAACGAGTTCGGGAATCGCCTTGCGCGTGTTTGTGAAGTGATAAAATGATAAAACTCTGTGAAAATGAAATGATAACTTTGTTTTCATTTCACAGTTTCACAGGTCAAGAATGGACCCCCTAAACTATTAATTAAAAGTGTAAATTAATGGTGTAAATGTAAATTTAAGCATTTGACATGCACAGAGTATTACAAATGTGGTGAGCAATGTACGAGATGAATGTGTATACAAATGATGTGCAAATATATGTAATTGTAGTTTTTATAATTTTTTATTTTTTTTTACTAAAAATAAAAAAAAATAGATTTTCTTTAGTCAATATCAATCAGGAAACTTCAAAAAGCATCTTAATTGATATCGTTTCCTTCGGCTTTTAGCAGCTAATGAGGAAGAGTGATAAGATGGGCTTTTGTAGGCGTGTCAATGGGCGAAAATTGTATACAATCCTATACTGTTCGCTATCATGTGTGAAAATTTCATTACATTGGGTGAAGTGGTTCAGATTTTATCTTACTAAAACAAGCTCCATACAAGTCACAAAATAAAGGGGGCGTGGCAGTGTGCGGAAATTAACTATGTTGCTTTCTCATCTTGTTTTTTATCATGTCTGATCATTAGTTTAGTGGTTTAGTTTTTATGGAGATTTTTCCGTTCTCCCATACAAATTATACTACTATTTGTCGGCCATTTTGGAAAATGGCGTCTGAAAAACCCCCTCCAGAAAACGGTGATGTCTACCCAAGTTTTTCTGACTCTCCTATATGTACTTTAATCGATTCTGGTGGTTAGATAAATCAGTACGGAAATTTTTACGGGACTTCACTACAGGGACAGGAGTAATTGTTTTCATGTACAAGGAAGTAGTCAAAGCTTTTTAGTCAGGGGTCCAGTAATCTAGATATTTTTGTAGCTTAACTATAAATATTCTAGCTAGAGCTTTTTTTAATTACAAAAATTGGAGCTTAAGCTAGAAAATAAAGCTAAAGCTACATGAATTTGGCTTTGGCTATTTTAAAATATAGCTTTTACTAGAGGACATCTTCTACTTGCTAACTTAAGCCTGGTTTTAATCACACAAAACCTAGCTTTAACTTAAAAATCCTAGTTTTAGCTTAAGCTTTTTATTTATTCACAAGACTTGTTGCCTTGATAAAAGTGAATTAACGATATTGATAAGCCCATTAAGCCCAAACTTAATTGTTGGTGGTAACTTTTATTCCAAGCACACCTTCTGGGCTTCAAGATGCATATCTCAAAACGGTCGAATTGTATATGAGGCAGGAATGGAAAATACATAATTTCGACTTACTTGCCAACTGATTCGTCAAAAATACCTGACCTAATCGATTTATTTATGGTAATCATTCAAGATATTCTCTGTCGTACTTTGTGAACGCCTGAAGCCATTCGTCAACAACATTATAGGTCCATATCAGTGTGGCCTTAGGCCAGGGAAGTCCACCATCGACCAAATATTCACTCTACGGCAGATCTTGCAGAAAACCCATTAGTTTCAAATCAACTTTTTCATCAATTTCAAGGCCGCGTATGACACCATCTACATATAGAGACGAGCTATACAGAGCAATGTCTAGTTTTGGCATCCCTCCAAAACTCGTCCGTTTGTGCAGGATGATGATGTTGAATGCACGCTGCTTCATTAAGGTCGGCAAAGACCTCACCGACACCTTTGATGTCAAAAAAGGCTTTAGGCAAGGCGACGCGCTGTTATGCGACTTCTTCAACATCGTTCTTGAAAGAATAGTGCAAAACTCTCACGTCAACACTAGAGGCACAATCTTTCAAAATTCCATCCAATTACTCACTTACGCTGACGACATTGACATAAACGGACGAACACAATGTGATGTCAGTGGTGCTTTTGTGAGTATTGAGAAGGAAACCAAGAAGATGGGTTTAACGGTGAATGAAAGCAAAACGAAATATAAATTGTCAACAAGAAAGGACACCAAAAACCGACGTCTTGGACAGAGCATCACTAAAGACAGCTATAATTTTGAGGTGGTCAGAGACTTTGTCTATTTAGGATCCGCTATTAGCTCTGGGAACGATACCAGTGTTGAGATCAAACGAAGAATTACTCTTGCCAATCGCAATTGAGAAGCAAAGCCCTCTCTCGAGAAACTTAACTGTCCCTGTATAGGACGCTTGTCATCCCGGTCCTGATGTATGGTGCAGAGGCATGGACACTGCTAACGGTTGATGAGAACGCGTTAGGCTGTTTTGAGAGGAAAATTCTCCGGTTGATTTTTGGTCCCGTCTGCATAGATGGGGAATGGAGAAGAAGATACAACAACGAACTGTACGGGCTGTACAGCCACACCGATCTATCCACAAAAGTGAAAAGCCAACGACTGAGATGGCTGGGTCACCTAGAGCGTCCCCGTGGGAGAGCGCAGTAGAGGTGGACAGCGTAAAAGGTGGCGCAGGCAAGTGGAAGAGGACCTCAACCAACTTGGCATGTGAAACTGGAGACAGCTAGTTAGAAACCGAGCCGGATGGAAGAAGCTTGTTGGTTGAGGGCCTGGTCTACCCCGAACTGTAGCGCCACCTTAAGTAAGTAAGTAATCAAGTACACAGAACTGATGTAATGTACTGAAGATAAGAAAATTTGTTCGACAATCTTTAAGGTGTGGCACGAAGGCCTCAAAATCAAATTTTTCCTGAAGGACTTTATAAATTCTATAAACGAATAGAAAATTAACTTTTTCGTGTAAGACACAGAAATGAATGTTCAAATTTCAAAGAAATAGTGGCTGGGGTACCACAAGGAGGTGTATAAGGTCCAGTTCTGCAAGTTTTATTTATACGTGATATACCTTAAACAGAAGACACTATCGTAGCCACGTTTGCTTATGACACTGCAAAACTAGCAGTAAACAAAACGATTAACGAGGTTACAATTGAGTTACAAAGGCTCTTAATAATGAGTGAATAAAAACATGGCGAAAAGCGCTCAATGAACAAAAAGTCAGTCCACATGGACTTTTTTGAATAAAACATAACTAGATTACCCGTTTTTTTTTAATAAAACATAACTAGTTTACCCGTCTTTTTTTAATACTGCTCGTGTTCCATTAGCTAATAAGGCAAAATATATGGGAATGACTCTATAGACGTGAAATTAAAATATAAACCGCGCATAAAAAAGAAATTTGAAGAATTAAAAAGTAAATTGTGTGATATGAACAGGCTACTTGGGAAATATTCTAATAAATTAAAGATCTTATTTTAAATTACTCAAAACACAAATAAAATCTTTAATTTATTAAAATTAAAACATCACGTTAAAAATCTCCACTCTTAAGTTAAGTCAATATAATATACATATATTAAGAGTATTGATATTATTTATTAGTTGATTTTATACAGGCAGGCACTTAAACCTGTTTGGGCTTATAGTATACAACAACTCTGGGGTTGTACCTGCGAAATGAATTTAAATAACAATATAAACGTTTGTTAACTAATTGCCATTTAAGTTTGCCTTGGTATATAAGAAACGGACATCTTCACAGGGATCTTGTGATTCCTACAGTTCGGGATGAAGTTAAGGGTTTCATGCGAAAACATAGAAATCGGCTTTTAGAACAGGCTAACTAAACGATTATTGACATTCTTGATGAATAAAGCTTAGTACGCCGCTTGCAAAAACTTAACCTTCCGACTAAGAGCGGTGAACGGAAAACCGCTTTAGAATCGTGGAACAAGCAGGATATTTCACCGATGATATAGATTGCAATATACCAGACTAGGTTACGCATATACGATCTCTAGAAGGGGTTAGTCCAGTCACATTGTATAGGTATGACAGTTGCAGTGGGGTTTATCTGCTCAATCCGCATGGTAAGAGCTTACCAGTGAAGCTAGATATATTTCTTGGCTTGAGATTTGAGTTAATATAATGTAGAATGTAGACGAGCACAAGAGATAGAAGACAGTACCTACATAAGACACTCACTCAATTGGGTCGCATACCGTCAATATGCCAAACTGGGGAGCGAGCGGAATGATAACGAGGCGTTATCAGGCCAACTGTGTGATTCTGCAATTGTTGAGCATCAAGAAGCCCTAACAAAAATCGCAATACCGATTGCTCACGATTTAAGGATTTGACGGCAACATGATACAGAAACAACCGATTTTCGTCTTAGATCCATTTTGCCGCGTTGAGAAAAGAGATCAAATCTTAGATCTTTACCTCTGAAAGTTCGTTTAAGTCGTCAAAAAAATGCCGTTCCTAGCGGATTTGCTCTCATTTTGCCCAGAGCAGGACATTTACAGAGGAAATTAACGACCGTTTCTATTTCTTTTTGGTCACCACAGCTACGAAGGTGAGCATTTTTAGGAATACACACAGTACACATATTAAAGGTAATATACTGCGCATGTTGTCAAAAACCGGTTTTCAAAGAAGAGCAAGAAAAAAATGTGTGAGTACCGGGACTCGCGTGGAAGATGTGTAAACATTCGTTTTCACCTGAAGGTAAGGGATCGGGTCATTACCACGTAGGTATGGCAAAAATTAGGAATCTGTAATACAAGCGCTAAAATAAAATGGTTGCACGACACAATTTATAGTTAATTTACCCATTAAAAAACACCTTCCGAGAAAACTTTATGACGTCACAAAGTTGTTCCTGGATTCAAAGTTAAAGTGTCAAGAAGTAACTTTGAGTACATTTTTCCAACTCATCTCTTTGATACTGAGTTGAAATGTTTAATCCGTCAAAAGCAGCTGAAATCACGATGTTTTCATTTTGAGTTATCTTTTGTTTGCATCTCGATCGTTCGGTTTGGAATTGATCTCATTTTTGTAATATGTAAAAGTTTAATTTTATTATCGCCCAGATCTGATCCGGATTAGATTATCATAATAAAACAAACAGGATCCCAGTGCGACAAGAGTGTTATATACCTATCCGATCCCCGTTTATCCTTTTGTTTCTGTATTTTCTCTCTACTCTACTCTCTATTTTCTCCCTATCTTCAACACAAAAAGCCATCTACCTGTGAGAGAAAAAACTCATTTTTGCAAAAAAGTACAAAGGGTGTATGGTCAGAATTAATTTGCAAATCGAAATCCAAAAGCAAGGTCGGATTTTGTGTTGTTTTTGTAATACATGTATGCATACATATACAATCGAGATCAGATCTGGGGGAAAATATAAAGCTAATACATTTTTATTTTTATTGATTTTACCGTCGATAGTGAGTCGAAATTTTTTACAGGTTTTAATGAAGTAATGAATGATAAAAAAAAATGGAAATATTTTTGCTTAAATATTCAATTTTGTGCTAGAATAAAGTTAAATGAAATTTAATTTGAAAAATTTATGCATTTTCGAAGTGCTGATAAAAGTTCTTTTCAATAATGAAATCACAATTCCTTCTTGAATTTTTATTCCAAATTTATTTCGACTTTTTCACCCAATTTGTTTGACAGATCAGCCATATTTCTAGCTTTTGTCGTTCCTAAATGAAAAGTAACTCAAAGTAACTTTTTTAAAAATATGACATAACAACACTTCTTTTTGACACACAGCCAACTAGAGAAACAGAAAAGAATGCGCCACTTGGCAAATCATGTTGTGACATTTCAAATCAAGAAATTGCAAATAACACTTAATATCACAAACCAAAATTGCCACCCGCGATTGCAGAGATGAACATCAAAAGCAGCATATACTTAGATACAAAATAATGAAATAAAAAATTAAATTTCTAGAAAAAAAAGCAACAAAATCTTCACCTGGCAAAATTTATGTCAAATATCTCTGTCAAGATATGATTGCATCTTGACATGCAATCAAGATATGATACGGAGTGACTCCATTCAGCCCCGGATCTACGATTTTTCCGAACCGGGGCAAAAACTTGATTTTGGCGCCCCTGCCGTTTTTGATAAAAATGAAAAAAAAAACACATATCTACGAGATGGTTGGATTTTTTGTCACTGGGAGAGTAAAATTTTTTAATGGATGTGCAGTCCATACCTATTCAGCAACTTTTCACTATGGATAAGAAAAGATAGTAAAATTTGTTTTCATTGCAATTAAATCTGCAAGGATCTGTAAAATATGGCTCGTTTCCGAATTTATAATGGGAGAACTATTGAAGATCCATTCAAATAAGAAAGAAAAATGTAATTTTAAGAAAGGTCAACATTTCGAAAAGCCAAAGTTACGCAAGATAAGGTACCTACCTATCGAAGTACTAAGTTTCGAAAAAAGTTTTGAAATCCTCAGGACTTTGTTGTTCTTTCAGCAATTTCAATGAAATTGACAGATGTGATAGCTGAGACAGAGTTATAGCAGATACAAATATTTAAATATTTTCAAAATAGGATGTTTCAAAAATATGTCAACATTTTGTAACTTCGTTCTTTCTTGAGCGCAAAAAATATTTTCAACACAGGATGTTTCAAAAAAATGTCAACATATTATAACATCGTTGATCCTTGAACGATTTTAATGAAATCGACACACACAATTTCAGTCCTTAATAGTAGGTACCTAGAGCTAATGCTAAGTTTCCACTTGTCATTTAACAACAACTGACATTGTTGTGGCATTTCACAAAATGACTAGTGGAAATATTCAAAAATTGGTGTTCTTTCAACTGACAAACACTGTTTGTCAATGAATGACAACAAATTTGAATCACAAGTAAAAATAGCTTAATTGACAAACGAAATGTTACTTTATCTTTAACTGACAAAGACGTGTTTTAATTCTTTGTCAATGAAAGACACTAATTTGACAACTGATTCAAACCAATTTGGAGGTGATTTTGAAAATTTGGACGATTATGCTAACAAAAGTGAAGAAATACAAAAATAAAACTGTGAAATGAGTGTTTCAACATATAGCTATCTTTCTTCTATTCTAGAGGTTGGTAATGTTCCTGAGAACATAAAAAAAAGAGTGGGCAATGAAATGAACCAAAATCCCTGATACAGAAGGTACAGAAGTTCCAAATTATTTGTTATTCAAACTACAAATTCCATAAAAATAATAATTCTTCGCACCACTCACACACATTTCATTGAAGATGATTGACAGCTCTGAAAATTGACTAATTACCTACATAGGTTTACAAATATCGGTAAACTTTTCGACACGTGAAAGTAAGAGTCAATATAAAGGTAATTTTTTACGCTGAACTCAAATCCGTTTTTCGCTTTTCGCTATTTTTCGAGAAAGCACAAAAAATCCCCTTTTCGGCATTTTTGGGGTTATGTAGCTATGCGAATTGATTTTTATTTTTTTAATTGTACAGATTTATGAAAGTACCTACTAATCTTATACTACGTTTTCATTAGGCCAAATGAGGTAATTTCGTTGAAAATTTCCAAATTCGATACGAAATCATCTCATTTCCCATACAAATTCACATTTTGAAATGAGATAATTGCAACCAAATTTGCATGAAATTGAATTGAAAATTAAATCAAAACATTACGAACATACCCAATTAGCCACATTTTGGAAAGCTCTGAAAATATTTTGTATGAAAATGTCAAAGCGCAATGGAAGGAGACAAAAGAAAACAACAAAGAGGGATTAACAGCCAGTTGAAATTCAAAAATGAAATGAGCTGTCAAACGAAATTACCAAATTACAAATGAAAACACTTTTTCTGTGATTAGCGAAATTACCTCATTTCGGCTCGAATGAAAAGGTAGTATTAATCTTCAAAATTCAGCTTTAATCGTTCCAATATCTCTTTTAATTTTTGAGAAATATTAAATTAGTTATTAGTCCTCATCCGATTACATATAATTTTAAAAATGCTTTCTCTTTGGCTTACGTCGCTTTCGACAGGAGCAGATAAAATATGTTCTCAAAAGAGTTTTTAATGTAGATTTCAAATCGGAAATCCATTTTTTGCTATCAGCTCAACTTTTGGAAATAAATTGAAAAATCACCCATTTTTGACCATAGTTTTTTTTTATTTGAAATAACTCTTACAAATTAAAACAAAGTGTAATGGAACTGCACGGTTTATATAAATTTTTGGTCTGTTTCACGTACAAGAGACCAACAATTAATAGTCACTTAAAATACCATCATCCCAAAAGCCTTTAAAACTTTTTTCTATTTTTTCTAAATCTTGGAGAAGTCGCTCTCCTTGCTCATCACAAATTGAATATTGAAAAATGCAACTGAGAATTTCTCAAAAAGTAAAAAAGAGACATTGGGACGATTAAAGCTTAATTTTTAAATATTTAAGATTAGTTCTTCCAGAAATCTGTACAATAAAAAAAGAATAGAAATCAATTCGCATAGTAACTAAACCCCAAAAATGGTAAAAAAGGAGCCTTTTTGCACTTTCTAACGGTAATATCTCAAAAACCAGAGCTGATAGCGAAAAACGGATAAAGGATTTGAAGTCAGCACGAAAAATTACCCTTAAATCAACTCTTACTTGGTCGTGTCGAAACCTTGTAAACCTGTGTTATCAGTGAGTGTCAGTTCATAAAAGACGAGACAAAATGGAAACAGCTGTCAATGAACTGACAAAGATGTTGGTCAAAATGTCTTTGTCTTTAAAAAGACCAAAGATTTTGTGTCAATTAAAGACACAAGTGCAATTGTGTGGTTCAAATACCAAATCGTGATCTGTCAAAATGTATCAATTCAAAGATAAGTGGAATCCTAGCATAAGCAACGTCAAAACAACGTCATTTAGACTGGCTGGTTCTTTGATACGCTCGAGGGCAGTCTCTGGCTGCTTGGAAATGTTCATTTTGAAAAAGGGTGTTAAAAACGGTAAATGCAATTTTCTCGACTCCTGTAGGACAAAGAGTAAAAGTTTTTATTTGATTTTGTGGGTTAAAATATCTTATAGATTATTTGTTTACAAATATTTTCGACATCATGAAAATTGTTGTTGAAAAACTGTAAAAATGGTTTTTAGCGTTTATTTCACTTTTTGTTCATCTGAACGAAAAATTTGTTTGTATTTAGATTTTTTGTGAGCTAAAAAATATTTAAAATACAGTGTAATAAAGTTGCCTGTATCCAGCAAATAATTCTTTTATTTAAGTTTTCAATCAAGTTATAGGTAGTTGTCAATAGTTTTTGAAAAATATTTTAAATGGTGAAATAATGATCGAAAAGCTACTAAAGGTTGACGAGAAATACAATTTGATATTCCATTGCCGCATCTCAATTCACTTAATCCTCAATTTGTTCAGTCATATGGATTTGGCGCCCCTGTAAGCTGCCGCCCGGGGCACAGGCCCCGGTTTGCCCCCCCATAGATCCGGGGCTGACTCCATTAGATACTTAATGTCAAGACGAACATTCTGAGAGAAATTATCTACTGTGGAGTCGGGGTGTAAGGAATTCACTCCACTTAGCAAATACCAAAACCGTTGGGTATAAAATGAAAACTACCTTACCTATTCGAGTTTACAGAGTTCTACTTACCTACAAAAAACAAAATTGTTCCAAACGGAACCGTGACCCCATATCCGTTACAGCCGATTTTCAATTTTACCCATACTGAGCGCTAAGATGTTTACACATCAAAAACAAATTAATTATCAGACACCTTGTCAAATTGACAATGGGAATGGGTACATTCAATGCCTCAATTTCAGTACTGAATATTCAGATCTCTGAATTCTGGCCAATCAGAGGCTTTGAAAATTGAGAAAACTGAAAATCTAAGTGTAAAATTTGAAAAGTGTTGAACATGCCACAGTACACATATGTTGTATTTAAAAGAAACACCCTTTAACATTGCTCATGTATATAACTGCTATGTAAAATTATACACATTATAATTGATCATCCGATCTCTATGTATTTTGTATGAATCACATAATGCACGTATGTTTATATGAACATAACTATTGCATTCAATAGGATTATCGAATCATGTGTCATTCTCATCATCTCTTGTAGATATAGCGGTTACTTCTCAAGCTAAACTTAATTTAATTATATAATTAATCTAACTTAAGTTATTTATTATAAAAAATAAAATATTGAAATCAAACGGAGTCTTATTTGAAGTTAATTAATAAAAACACAATAACACAATGAACTGACATAGGTCTCTGAGATTTTGACACATGCGTGAACTTGAAGGAAAATGAAAAATCGGAAGGTATTATCTACCTTATGTGTATTGTGAGGAATACTTAACTTCACAGCATGTTCTCCTACGGCCATCAGTGCCCATTAAATATTGCAACGACCCTGCCTGATGGCAAGGGTCCACATAATTATCAATGTTCGGGATTTATTATAGGTGAGCCAAACCTTTCTGGACATTTAACAGTTGGTTTAACTGCTCCTTGGTAGGGGAATTCCTCAAGAAATTGATGTCATTATAAGACGCAAGATGGTTTGTTTTACACAATGGGCAGCTATCCGACTCTTTCGAAGTGCGACAAGGTGTGAGACAGAGACAGGGGGATGTTCTATTGCCAATTCTCTTTCTGCTGGCTATAGACTATGTTTTGACGGCCATTGTTGGAACAGTGGAGAGACAGGGAATTCAATGGAGATCGTTTGAAAGGCTTTGTCACTTAGACTATGTTGATGTAGTGATGATATTATGTCTCCTGGCAAATTACATCAGCGGGCTGAACGGAATGTGTCAAACACTGAAGGTGAAAGGAGAGTCAAGTGGTCCAGACGTAAATTGCGAAAAAAGCAAAAATAATGCTCCACCCATCTGGCGGAGACGCCAGTTTGAAGAGGTTGAACAATTTTATTTACTTGAAAGTATTGTTTCAGCTAATGGTCGTACTGATCTGGACCATCAAACTAGAATTAATTAAGCTCACGCAGCTTTCGATACTCTGTCCCAAATGTGAAAGTCCAGTCAAATCTCCTTAAACAATAACAACGATGTTCATAAACGCAAATAAAATGAAATACAAATTATCTTTGATCTGTGAGTTAAGTGTCAAATCTTTTCAATAAATCAGCCAGTACACAGACTCAGTTTCGTCAAGTTTCGTTAACTTTCGCGAAATTGAGAGACATCCAATAAAATGGCTCTCAATTTAAGGTAGAACTATAATAGTCGGAAGGGCACTGAAGCTAATTGCCCAGTTTATATTTCTGGGGGCTCAGAGAATTTCCCCAGTTTTGCTGTCAAATACAAAGTAAACAAAATTTTTGCTCCGTCAGCTCAATGAGCGCTCATAAAATATAAACTGAACAAATGTAAAAAACCAACGAAAAGTAGCTTTCCGTACCGAGAAAAGGGGAACACACCCATTATGTAACCATCATCTTCCTATTCACCAAATGTCAGTTTTATTGAAGTTGAACGAAACTTGACGAAACCTTCCACTCCGCAAATATAGCCGCGTCACGTGCTTTCCGTGTGTTCGCTTGTTTTCTTGCGACCACTTAAGTGCCCCTCCGAGCATTATAGTTCTAGCTTTAAGCAAATTTGATAAATGCTGTTTAAAATGGAAACAATAAACACAAAAGGCAACAAAATAGGTACACAGTTGTTTGAATCGTTTTACGAATTTAAGCATGTATGTATGTTTGTATCTATTTATTTGTTGAATTGTTATCCCATTTGCACATGTATTTATTAGAAATGCGGAACAAAGCACAATGTTGGAGTTGGAATGCGGGAAGAAGGAGGAGTTTTATTTTTATTTTTACTTATGTGCGAATAAGTCAATTAATGTCAAAGGAGGTAATTTTGCAAGCATAAGCAAATTTTCATTGGCTTTTTGACACTAGCTTAAGCTTGCATATGCCTATATCAAGTTAAAAATATTTCTGTCATTGTTGCCAAAAACAAGAGATAAAAGGACAGCATGTGACACACATGCTATTGTATAACCTCCAATGAGAGAGTATAGTGCAAAAGTTTACATTTAGTGAGAAAGTAAATAAATGTGCAGTTCCATAAATAGCCTTTGGAAAGAGCAAAGTTCTTGTTGATTGTAGTAGATTTTTGTTAAGTTTTTAAACTTAACGTGGATTAGCAGTTTATATTTTTATTAATATGAAATTTTAATTCGAGAACCAAGCAATTAAAAGATATCTGAGCACTTTTTATTGATAGGGCTTATAGTTGAGATTCTTCGAATCCCATCTCAAATTCGTTCTGATGGGGGCCGATTCTGGTTCTGTGAAAAATTAAACCAAAACACTTTTCACGCTTTCACACTATTTCCGATTCTGGTTCAGTGAAAATGTGAGACCAAACATCAAAAACTTTCATATGAATAATTTGCTTTTCCGAAGTGAATATCCAAAATGAAAGCGTGAATACGAATAAACAATGACAAATTCAATCATATCCGTCAAATCCATAAAGAAAAAAGTGTTTAAAGTGTTTCTATCTCATGCATTTCTCTGTTCTCTTCAAAAACACAAGAAAATAGAAAGAATTGCAGTTTTCAGGAGAAATGCTAAGGTGGTGCGAGCATCAATAATACAGTTTTCATTCACAGAACCAGAATCGCTTATTTGTGAACCAGAATTGGCCCTCTGTTATATGCTTGCGAAACCTGGAAGATCACGACTACCACCTCGATCAAATTGCAGTCTTTTGTGAATCGCTGTCTACGACATATTCTAAAGATTCAGTTGCCACAAATTATATCAAACGAAGAATTGTGGTGCAGAACATTTCCATGTCAAGAGCGGTTGGACGTGCGTCGCAGCGACACATATGTAAGAAAGTGTAAATGGCAAAGAATTGGTCACACACTAAAAAAAAAAACGATGAAATTGCAGAGCAGTCTTTTGAATGGAATCCTCAGGGTTCACGGTGGGTTGGAAGACCAAGAACAACATGTAAATCAACAATCCCAGCACAAGAAGACTCCCAGAGAAAGACATGGCCACAATTAAAATATCTAGCTGCAGTCCGTGAAAGATGTAAACCATTTGTTGGCTGGCGTTCTATGCCCCAACCGGGATTACAGGGCAAGATGTTGAATATAAACTGTTCCACCTGCGCTACGGTTTGATTTTTTCTAAGGAAGATTGAGAGAAGGTGTATTGCCTTCACAACTTCAAGGGAAATGTCGACTCTTTCCGCAAATGAGCTATGAAGGCCCGATCCTTGCCTGGCCTGTCCATGTTCATCCGCCCGTTCATATCCCTCAAAGCCACTGTGACTTGGAAACCAGATAAGGGTGACCTTGAGGTTGATGTGCAAGAAATAATTCGATTATTGGAAAAACAAAGAACAGACATGCCACGGCAGGTACTGACACTTTTCAGGCCATATGGTTGTGGATTATTTAGCAAATTTTTTCATGATTTTGAATGTAGATTGTATAGTAAATAGTCATTATTTACCCAGTTAAAAGAATTCATTAGAAAATTTACTACTACATAAATAACAAAAAAAGCTCAGGAAGGAATCACAGTTGCATTGGTACCTATGTATATACATAATAATGTACATGAAATTAATTTGCAATAAAAATTTAATCACTTCGATTTCTCCTAATATTCTATTTTTATATCTTCTGAAAATTAAACCATTTCACTTAAGTTGATTGCTATTTATTAGATGAATACATTAATTTATTTATTTGCATTATTTATTACAAACAAAAAACTGATTGAATAGTTTTAAATTCAAATTCAAACATAAAAATGCTATAAATTCTAATCACTAGAATAATAATTTCACTAATTTACTGACTTGTACCTACATATTTTGTGTGCTTGGCCGCCCTACAACTGGTTTGATCATATTAACATATTTTTTATTTTTAAAACATTTATAAAATTCAGATCAGTAACACTATCTGAATTTTTAAACAAAATATAAAATTATAATTGATCAATTGAAGTAGGCCATAGAAATGCCAAAAATAGAATAAATTTCATTACCTATCTTGGCAACATAATAACTCATGGTATAAGAATAACAAGGTAGGCTTGACAGTTCAGGCAACTGATTTTCTGACGTCATTGCGAGTGAATGATTTCAATTGTTTGTCATTTATGGCAAAAGAAAGTAAACAATAAATTTGTGTGTTTTGAAGCTTTTTGCTATTAAGGCCCATTTGCTGATACGAAACTTAAATATTTAAGTAGAACATAACACAGTGACAGCTTACGCAGAGGAAATAGTAGAACATAAGCTTTTTAAGTAGAACATAAATGCTTAAGTATCGTATGAGCAAACGGCTCTAAAACTCAAAGTTAAACAGTAGATTATTTTTATTTTGAAATTATTTTTTGTTAAATTTCAAGCAAACCAGTAAATATTTTTTTTTTTATGTTTTTCATTTAAAGCTTGTTTCTTTTCCTCTCTATTCCTAAGGCGCCAGTTATAGGCTATTGATTATGTCCTAAAAAACAGGGCAATAAGGAAGTAAGACGTTCATGGAATTTTATTATAAAAATCATCAAAGGGGTCATTGAAGATGAGAAAACCGCGGAGTGCTATTAAATTGGAGGGTGCATTTTTTGAGAGGGGGGTGCAAAAGCACCCTTTTTGGGTTTTTGCATATAACTCGAAAACGAAGCAAAATTTCGAGATAATTCTCGAAACCTTTTTTGTAGAGAATAAAATTTATCATCAAAATTTTTGAAAAAAAATTTAAAAAATTTTTAGTTAGCTAATTTTTAAACAAATCATTGCAAAAAAATGTGAAAAATCGCATTTTTTGTTTTTTTTTTACGTATCTGCTTATAACTTTCTTACCAGCAGAGATAGGTATAGGTATTGCTCCATATAAAAGAGAGATAATTAAATTTTCTTTAAAATAAATTAAAAAAAAAAAATTTTGGATAAAAATCGACCGAGAAATAGTCGTTCAAACTAGGCTGATGTTAAGTTTTTAAAGCTTTATAAATGGCATTTTTGGCTATTTTGATGGACTTGTTAGATTATACACCCAAACTGGTGTAGGGAGTCATGACCAGTCGAGTCAAAAATAAAAGTCAAGTTTCAAATTTTTCGCAGTTTTAGGGTTGTCATCTAATTTTTTCAAAATTTAAAATAATTGTCAAAACCAACACACTTGATTTTACAAAGCCGGGTTTCGAGCACATGTTAGCGTATACCTTCTCGAATATGCAAAGAACCAAAAAGGGTGCTAAAATTCCATGAACGTCTTACTTCCTTATTATATGACATAATCAATAGCCTATTATAGCTATCATTGAAACTCATAATTGAAAATTTTAATGATGGATTTTGAGACGTTTAGAAAGTAAAATCATTTATTATTTTTATGGACAGATAATTCTGAAGACTTAACGAGTGTTCCGGACTGAAATGGTGATTTTATGAAAAAGATTGCGAAGCGTGTACTTGTCCGATCAAAACGATTAAGATCTCTATGGAAAGTTTAACTTATTTTCTAGGACATCATTGGAAAAAAAATTTAATTTTGTGCTCTAGATTTTGGTAAAAGCCTCTAAGATTATTTAAGGCACGATTGTATTAAGCTAAATAAATAATCTAAGAAATCGAGAAAATGGCTAAAATGGCTGTTTTTCAAAGCAAAGGTAAAATAATTCAAATAGGCTCAACTTTCCACATAAAACTACTTTTCTTGTTTCAGTGATTGAACTACTTTACCAATGATCATTGAAAATGTCAATATTATTTGGGCCTATTTGAATTTGTTTTACTAGAAATATTAATAAAGTCTTGAGCATTAATCGTCCATCAAAATAATAGATGATTTTGCTTTCTAAACGCCTCAAAATCAATCATTAAAGTTTTCAATGATGAGTTTCAATGATAGCTTAACTGGCACCTTAGGCGCCACTGCTGACAAATTGCTGACTTCATTCACAATGGTAAATAGCCCCCTGCCGGTCAGAGTGAAAACCTGTATCTGGGTTATTGAAATTAACCTCGATAGAAACCTGGATCCCATGTTGTTTTTGAAATGCATGTTAAATGATAACCTCGACCCACCCCTGGAGATTATTAAACACAGCTAATAGCCGCGTTTTATTATCGCTCATAACCCATATGGTTCACCTCGTTAAAATAAAACGATGTGGGTTAGTGCAAAAGCAGTGCTGTATATCAGTCTCTTTTTTTCCTATGTTTATTTGTTTTTCATGTAAGCACTTGTCTCTTTTCCTCTCTATTCCTAATACTGCTGACAAATCGCTGACATCCATTCACAATGGTAAATAGCCCTCTGCCGGCCAGAGTGAAAACCTCTATCTGGGTTATTGAAATTAACCTCGATAGAAACCTAGATCCCATGTTGTTTTTGTAATACATGTTAAAAGATAACCTCGACCCAGACCCAGAGATAATAAAACGCAGCTAATATCATAGTATATCCACTCTATAGTATTCTCATGAAACACGATTTTGTAGGTTGACATTTGGGCGATAGGTTCGCTGTGATCGCCTTACCGAGATCCCTTAACAAAAATTAGGATTACATTTGGACACTAGATGGCCACGAGCTGTTTTTCTTCATGAGAATACTATAGAATTTATATACAATGCTAATATATCTGTTTCTTTTTACGAAGAAGAAGAAGAAAAACACAAACAATAAGATAATTATCATTTTAGATTTTGTTTCTTTTTGCTAATAACCGTTGCTTATGTGTTGTTTGAGATGAGACACGCAAATTTCGTTTTTTTATTTGCAATGTGTATAAATGTAAGCGATCTTTTCTAATTAAAAAAATTAATACACTTAAGGTCAAAAAATAAAATAAAATAAAATAAAATAAAATAAAATAAAATAAAATAAAATAAAATAAAATAAAATAAAATAAAATAAAATAAAATAAACAAAAGAAAAGTGAAAATAAATGAAAGACAGTAAGCTGTGGATGATTTAAAGAGTGCCCTAAAATGAGTTACTCAACGCGAAAACCTATCATTATCACGTTTGAACCCACTTCCAACTCTAAGACAAGTCCTATTACGATGTTATCAGATATTATATGTCAATAAAAGTATAAGAAACGCTGTATATTTGATAATTGAAGAAGTTATACAGGTATGGCATAAATCTTGCATTCCCAGTAGAAAACCCTATCACTGCATTTCAAGACTCGGAAGTTATTCATAAAAAGTGGCAACTTTTGAAGAAAAATAAATCAAGAGCTTCTCAGGCAAAAAGATATAGAGAAAATCTGTTTGTAGAAGAGCTAGTCAAAATTTTTGATATTTCCAATGCAGATTCTTTGATTTTAATGAAATGTGCAGAAGATAGAGAGTTTCTTACTGACCAAAGAAACGAAATTTAAAAAAATTAGAGAACGAACTCAAAAACGAAAGCAAAGAGCTGAAGAATTAAGGCAAAAAGCAGCTAACAATATTGCTTCATTTTCGGTAATTTCAAGCCAACAACAAGTTCTTGATTCCAGCTTTGATAGCTCATCTATTAACAACACACCAGATGAAGAAAAAGAGTATACCACGTATCTACAAAATAAGCCTTGTCCTAGTGCAAGCGTCAGTTTGGGCTCTGGGCCTATGACACCTCATATGAGGGAAATTTGATAAAAAAAAATGCCATCTAATTATTGGTATATGATTTGCCAAAGGTATAGAGCCTTGAAATTGACGTCACTATTCATTTCACCATTTTTTCGCACAACAGTTTTAAGTGCCGTATTTGCATTTTAAACAGAAGTGAACTTCTTCAAAACTTCGTTTGCAATTGGAATTTCACTTTAACTAATTTTTCGTTGAGATTCTTTAAATTGAAAACATTTGCCAAATTGATATTCCTTCATGAAAATAATATTTTTTTTTCCAGTTATTTTTGACAAAAATTGTCATTCTGGCATATTTTGATTTTGTCTGAATGTCACTGACATTTAACAGACCTAAGAATTTCTGCCCAAGGGAATTACTTGGACAGTATTTGTCGGGAAGGGGACATTTTTTATTCTCTGGTGAGCATTCTCTTCTGTCCAAAATTTGAAGTGTGGAAGATTTACATATACAAAAATTGGTGACAAATTGTAACATTGGCCATTTTTTGTAATCTTTGGAACAAAACAAATGTTAATAAAAAAAAGTACGTAGGTAAGAATTTTTAAACTCCTTTTTTCTATTTTTCTTTTAAAAAACAATGAACTTTAAAGAAAAAATGGCAAAAATAGGCAAAATAGACAAAAAAAAAGCAAAAAAGGCATTAATTGATAAAAATGCCAAAATAAAATTTATATTTTTGGAATCACGAGGACGTGAAACATATTTATATTATGTCGATACTTTCATACGATAACGCACAAAAAAAGGCAAAGTTAGCATAATCATATCCCTGGACCCATGTTCTTTAACTTTCGAATCGATAAAACTTGTCGAGAAACGTTGAGAACTGAAACGAAATATGCACCCGTCGCTTCGCGTGTTTTGCTTTTGCAATGTCAATGTGACAGTTTCACTTATCGCCTTCCATCGGAAATTCCAGCCAGAACTGTTCGGAAACTTAACTTATCGCGTTCAATTACAGAAACACAATTTTTTTTCCAGAGGCGATAAGCGAGGAATGAGTTGTTTAATTTGTTAACGATTCGAAAAGTTATCGCCTGAGTTACAGAACATGGGTCCTGGTTATAACATAGTTAAATTTTTGTTTAACGAATAGATGTCCTTTGATTTCAATCATTTTTGAAAAGAAGATAAATAGACCGAGAGCCCACAGCATCTTTTTGGGTGTGAATGATAGCAAAAAAATAAGTATAGGCGTCGAAAGATTCATTAAAGGCTATTCAAAAAATCAAAGTCTTGCAGTCCACAACAACTGGGGCCTTTGCGATTAAACAGTGCATTGAAAAAAAATATGAATGCAACTTTAAGTTGTTACTTATTTTATTATCAACTTTATCAATTCAAACCTAAAGGGATTTAGACCACTTTCAATATAAAGGTGAAGGGCTAATGTATTAGGCATGTACTTATCGATTTTTTCAAAACATCGAATTTCTTCTGTACTCGCGAAACCAATAAATCTCATACACGCACTTATTCACTGATTTAAAAACACTGGAGCGGATGTTAAGGTATGCGTCAGCAAACCTATGTCAATTTATGAACAAAAAAAACTACTTGTGGTCTACGGATGAGGATTGTTTGGCGAAAGCCAAAGGTAAACTTTGCAACCCTTTACTGAACCCTGTTGTATTTATAAAGTTAAAGATCGACAGAATAAGCTTACATCAGAAGTCAGAACCATACATAAATATTTTGTATTTTGCGGTTCATCAAGTAATATGTAGATCAATAATAAAGCCCATTTAATGTACATTGACCCGTCTTTCTATACGGATATTGGTGAGTAAACATATTTTCAATTCAGGGCATCCATATAATGTCATCAAAAAATATTAATGGGTATAATATTATGCTGGTAAAATTCCAAAATATATTTAAGTACAATACCTATAACATATGGCGGCAAAGTTTGTTGCCTTATGAATTAGATTTTAATTTGATTAAATTAGAATAAATATATATATATTGAGCCGTAAAAGCAAGAATAACTTACCAAAACCAAACCCTGATCATCTGAAATGATTTTTGATAGAGATAGTATCAGTTTTGATGTTTTAGTAACATGATATTGTTTTATACACTGCGGCTCACGGAGTTATTACGACATGAGTTACATATACTCATTCATTCATTGAATGGAACAAAAACAATATAAATACCTAGTTACTAACAAAAAATTTGTTGTTAATATTTTGCCAAGTACTTGAATACTAACTCAAGTAAGGGGGAAAATGAAGCCACATCATTGGTGGGATTCAGGACTTGAACTGCTCTGGAAATATTGTCGAAAATGTTTAAAAGGCATCACTCTTTAGTCTAAGAGCTACCAGTAGAGCTGCCAGATAAAATTTTCTTAATATCGGGACATCATCATCATCATCGTGTCCTGTAACCCCGGCTGGGGCATAGGGCGTCAACAAAACGTCTCCATCCTTCACGGTCTGCTGCAAGGTACTTAAGCTGTGGCCACGTCTTTCTCTGGGATTCTGCTTCCGCTAAGACAGTTGATTTCCATGTTGTTCTTGGTCTTCCAACCCGCCGTGCACCCTGAGGATTCCATTCAAAGGACTGCTTTGCAATTTCATCGTTTGGTTTCCTCAGTGTGTGACCAATCCAACGCCATTTACGCTTTCTTATGTCGACGTCTAGCTGCTCTTGACTTGTCCTGCGCCACAATTCCTCATTTGATATTATTTGTGGCCAGCGAATCTTTAGGATGTGGCGAAGACAGCGATTCACAAAAGCCTGCAATTTCTTCGAAATGGTAGACGTGACTTTCCAGGTTTCACAAGCATATAACAGCACGGATTTGACATTAGATTCGAAGAATCTCAACTTAGTGCGTAAGGAGATTTGACTGGATTTCCAAATTGGGGACAGAGTAACGAAGGCAGCACGAGCTTTATTTATTCTACTTTTAACGTCCAGATCCGTACCACCGTTTGCAGAAACAATACTGCCAAGGTAGTTAAATTGTTCCACTACTTCAACTGGCGTCTCCTGTAAAATAATACGCTGCTGTGTGGAGCGGCCTGTGAGCATTATTTTTGTCTTTTTGCTGTTAATTCTTAGACCACTCGACTCTCCCTTCACTTGCAGTGTTTGGCACATCCCGTTCAGCCCACTGATGTTATTTGTCAGTAGACATATGTCATCGGCATAGTCTAAGTGACTGATCTTTTCGAACGGTCTCCATTGAATGCCCTGTCGCTCAGCTGTACCAACACGACGTCAATACATCGTCCATCGCCAGCAGGAAGAGAATTGGCGATAAAACATCCCCTTGTCTCACACCCTGTTGTACTACGAAGGAGTCGGATAGCTGCCCATTGTGCAAAACAAAACACCTTTTCGATGCATACCTTGCGCCAATTAGCACGTGGTCGATTTGGTTGGCGGTTCGACCATCTGGAGATTGCCAGGTTGCTGTGTGTATCCTTCGCCTGGGGAACCTAGTGCTACTTATCACCGTATTACGAGCTGCCGCAAAGTCGATTAGTCGGAAGCCGTTATCTGTTGTCGTTTCGTGGAGGCTGTGCTTTCCAACTAATCCGCCAAAGATGTTTTCCTTTCCGACTTTAGCATTGAAGTCTCCGAGCACGACTTTGACATCGTACTCCGGACAGGCTCCGTAGGCTCCGTCCAGGAGGTCGTAAAACTCCTCCTTGTTAGACTCCTCAGCTTCATCGGTAGGTGCGTGTGCACATATTAAGCTGATGTTTTGGAAGGTAGCTTTGATGCGGATCACAGCCAGGCGATCGCTGATCGGCTTAAAATCGATGACTTTCGATCTGAGTCGATTTCCCCACTAGAATCCGCATCCTAACATGTGCAGTCTTTGATGGCAGCTGTAATAAATGTCGCAATTTTTTCTTTTCGTTATACCTGATCCTATCCATCGTATCTCCTGGATCGCGGTAATATCTGACTTGTACCGCGAGAGGACAGATTCAAGTTTTTGAGTAGCACCTGGTGTATAGAGTGTCCTTACATTCCAGGTGCATACTCGTAGGTCATAGTCCATTTTCATTCCGGGTCTGGTTGCCATTTGAGGGGGGTCGTTATCCGAGGCTTCTCGCGTCTCTCTCATAACAATTGGCTTTTTTACTGTGGTCGAGTCGTTAGCCCAACGCACTAACCTCCAATCTGTAGGGCCATGGGTTTAATGTTGCAATTCTTTCCTTGGTCAACATTCGCACTTACAAGTTCAGCAAGTCAAGGCATAAAGCCAAGACCAGTATCACTTGATGTGTAGGAAAAGATACAGCTCGAGGCCCCCAGTTCCTACAACATCCAACCACCAAATATATAGGTTTTTAGTGTGCTGAATTCGAATCTGAAGTCATTAAAATTCTATCAGACCACGCTTTTGAGATATTCCCGTTATAAAAAAAAACCGTTTTTGTGCTGTTTTCAAAGTTGTATTGTATTTGTATTTTGTATTTGTATATGTATTTATTGATAAAAAAAGGAACTTAACATTAAGATTAACATCTTTTAGAAAATTAAGCCTTGTGGTGGAATTGCGTTACGGGCATAATGAAAGTGAGTAGATGAGAACCAAACCTCTTCATATCGGCCATTCCAAAAATTTCGAAACCAAGCAACTCAATTTCAAATTAAGGAAAAAAATATATTTAAATATGCCAATATTTAGAGTATATATTAGAGTTAACGAAAAAATTGTAAATATAAAATTTTACTTGTTGTTGTAAAATAGACAAGTAATCAAAACAGCTCATATTTTATCTTTCGTATCTGGGCATTTTTGCCGCTATCAGTTCTCTATAAATTTTGATGCAAATGGCGATGTGCAGTTAGGTTTTAATAAGTGTTTTCAATACACTACTTAAATTCGGAACTATTTTTCTGATAGGAGTGCTGTAAAAATAGTATTACGCCTCAAAATGACTGAACATTTCATGTCTTCTCCGTTACCGAAAAATGACAAAGGCACAGACACAGGCACTTTTTTTTTAAGTCTGAATTTCTTTGATCCCCTTGCTTAAAATGAATCAAGGTAACTAAAAAAAATATGTGTTAAATTTCATTGAAATCGGTTGACGTTTACACGTGCTAGCGAGCACTTGAAGTTTTTCATATAAAATACATGGTGTTTTCACAGTCTTTTACTCAAAGGGCCCGTAAAAGTATAAACGTTGATTTAAAAACTTTAAACTTAACACATATACTAAATACCATAAGGGGTATACAAACTGATTTTTTTTATTTTTGTAAACAACAGTTACTCCCTTTAAAATAGCAACAAATGCACAAAAACCACGATTATTAATTACATTTTTTGATGGGGTTAATATTATGCAAAACTGTTGAAAATATTTTTTTTTTTTGATACTCCTTACGGTAGTTAATTTATGTCCCAAGTTTAAAGATTTTCCATCAACTTTTACAATTTTGCTGATATTTTGAGTAAAAACTGTGAAGACCCCATGTATTTTGAATGAAAATTTTCAAGTGCTCGCTAGCACGTGTTAACGTTAACCGATTTCAATGAAATTTTACACACATTTTTTCAATGTCCTGAATCACTTTTATCATTGATGAGAATAATAATTTAAAAATACGAATTACAATATAACTGAACAAAAAAGAAATCTTTAATCGTACGTGTCTTCTCCGTTACCATTAGCTGTCTTCTCCGTTACCATCTTTCATATTTTTTTCTGTTAGTAAAATGAAACTTGGCATTAAACCAAGCATGGTTTTTTATAAATGTTGGTTTTATGAAAGTGTGCAAAAAAAAAATCAACTTCATATCTTAATGGACGGCGCAGAATTTTAAACCTTAAGGCAATGGTCGGAAATTTCTAAATCGTACGTGTCTTTTCCGTTACCATCTATTTTTTAACATTGAAAATGTTTATAGGGTCGTTTTGGATAAATTATGGTGTTACTAAAATGAATAAAGTGAAAAAATGTGTATATGAGATGAACGCTGGCGTATATGGGGGATAAGATCGAATTTTTGGTGGTGTTACTAAAATGAATAAATTGAACAAATGTAATATGAGATGAACGCTAGCGTATATGGGGGGTACGACAGAAAATTTGGTGGTGTTACCATTCATTTTGGAGTGAACAGATTTGTATAGAAGATGAATGCAAGCGGTAAGGAGGGTACGATTGAATTTTTGGTTGGTGTTGCTTAAATGAAATGAGTTTTAACTATACATATGTAGGTTAGGTACATATTACTATAATTATAAAATGCAAGAGCCAGTACATGCAGCAGTGCATAGCGCTTCTTAAACTAAATCTAAGCGTAGGAAATTTTTTGATAAATGTTTATGATAGGAAAATAATGTAGAGATGCAATATGACGGTTTTTTTTTTTTAATTCGAATTGTAAGGAATTTAAAATATGGTTTTTATGTGAAATGGTCGAACAATAAAAAAAAAACAAATGAGAAGTGCCACAGTAATATTTTTTTGTTAATCGATGGTTAAGTTTAATATATTAATTTCGTACATACATATGTATATCTTGAAATTGCAAAAGAAATATAAAGTGAGATATATTAATGGTGAGTTAAGGCTGATTGTAATAAATTTTATAGTTTAAGAAAGATAATAAATAACAAATTGTTTTTGTTTCAGGAAATGTTGATAGTATTTTTTATATTTAATTAATTTTTTAAATATACCAATTTTTGTTGATCGATTTTTTGCAGTTATTATTTTTTATCTTTTTAACGGTTGTATTTAAAAATCTCAAATTCATACCGGAGATAGATTATATAGATTCACATATAGTATGTAAAATTTGATTTTTTAATCATACCTTAGCCGAGATAATAACATATATCTGTTCATTTACATTTCACCTTATAACTCTTTAATCTATGCACCTATACAATTCGTTTTTGTTTTATTAGCAGCTTCAATAATTGACAATTATTTTGATATATCAAACGTAGCTGTCCGTTCTATATAAGCTTCACAAATTGAAAATACAATTCAATTAAAAAGTGGTACTAAATCTTTAATCAATATTCCTATAATTCATCGTCGTCGATTTGCAAGTCTTTGTGCGGACAATCAGCCCAAATGAACAGAACACAAAAATAAAGTGCCATAGTTCATTTAAGATTTTTTTCTATCTCTGGCTCTGCTCTGTTTATTAGTTTATTATGAAAGACTATTCATTTCAGTATTCAGTGCAGTGTTCAGTTCAGTCTTCACTCTTCAGTTGCAAAGATGCCTTGAGGTGTGAAGGTTCGTATGTTACTTGCCGGTAAATAATTTGTTTTTAGTCGTACTATAGCATAGACTACGATGTGCGTGTAAGGTTAGTAGGATAGGATGCATGTGTGATGTTTAGTTTCAGGTAGGTTCGTTGAGATATTTGTTGGGGGTTTTTTGTTTTGTTTATTATTTTTTGTTTTGTTTATTATTTTACTTTTGTGTTTTGTTTAGCTATGATTGGCTTGACTATCTTGACAGCAAACAATGATATTGGCTTCGAGGTAGTTTAATTTTATATATAATTTTATAGATAAAAATTGAAAGTTTTTAAAAATATTGAATTAATAGTTTTTTAAGAGCTAAAAACAGCAAGCAGTTCTACACACTAATTGTAAAAAAATTGTTTTTGCCTCAAATATCTTGAGAACAGACAATGATATTGGTATCGGGTTAATTTAAATCTACACACCAAGTAGTTTAAAATTGATAATTGATAGAATTTGTAAAAAATTCAACAAGAAGTTTTTTTTTAGGTGAAAAAAAACTACAAGATACTTCACTAAAAATTGTGGAAAATTTTTTTTTGTCTCAAATATTTTGAGAACAAATAATGATATTGGCTGTGGGGCAGCTTTATTCTTTAAATAAGTTTATAATAAATAATTGATAATTTTTTTAAAAATATTCAATTCAACAGATAGTTTCTTTTAATCGAAAAACCACAAGAAACTTAGCAAAATTGTGAAAAATTTTTGTTCGTCTCAAATATCTTGAGAACAAACAATGATATTGGCCTTGGGGTAATTTTTTTCTATAAACAAGAACTTGTAAAAATATTCAATAACCAGTTTTTTTAAGCGAAAAAACTATAAAAAACCTTACCAAAAAATGTTGAATTGTTTTAGGTCTCGAACATGTTCAAAAAACGGTTTTTTTTAACCAAAAAAAAAAAAAAAAAAAAATACAAAAACTACAAAAAACTGTTGAATGCAAAAAAAATAACATTGGGCCTCCCTCTAGCTTTCATGGCACCATCAAGCCTCTTTTTGAAAATGAATAAAGGACCTTATTGCGAGAATCTCTTCAAAATAGACTGGTTAGATTGAGTCTAATTATTGTTATTGCTAATTTTTACTAGTAAATATTTTCCTATTTGATAGAAATTTCAAGTTCATCAAGAATCTTTGATCGACTTTGGGTTTCTTGATTTTTTTTGAATTATTTCAAGAAGACTCTTAATAAGCCCCAAAATTAAAAAAAAAAACTACAAAGAGAATAGCAAAAATAGAATTTTTCGGACACGTAACAAACACCAGCATTAAAAATTCATTTTTAGACATATATTTGAGGGAAAATCAAATATAAGTAAGCGTTGCCTACCACAAAAGTTACACGAGTTAAGAAAAATATATACAAGTATAGACCGAAATAAACAAGCATAGGGGTAGAAAACATTGAAGTTTTGTTTGGTGTTACCACAAAGCTAAATCAAAAAGAAAAAAGTGAGGTCCCTTACGGCGTATATGAAAAATATTAGATTAGATAACAAGCAGGAAAAAAATATAAGTGGGTCAATAAAATGACAAAAAGAAAACATTTCTTTTGTATTTTTGAAAATGAAACAAAATACAAAAACTACAGTGGGAATAAGGGAAATAAAATTTTGTGGAGAGGTAACAACTACCTTTAGAATATTTGTTTTTTAGAAAATCTAATTTTAGTTAGTGTTACAAAAAACGTGATTTTGGAAAAGGAAAAACGAATACAGGAGGAAATAGCAAAAAAAAAAATAGTGATACATATGCTAACATCATTTTGCACTTAGGGAAAAATCAAAATTTGGCTGAAGATAAAACGGAGGGAAAATAAAATGAAGGTTTGTATTAAGCAATTAAGAGTTCCGATGAAGAAATTGTTGTTGGATTAACGTCTTAAAAACTATTCTTCCTTAATAATTTCTGAAGCTGAAGAAAAAAAATTAATTTGGTGTAACTAAGTGCAAGTAAAGATGGAAGTGCGTGTGCAAGTTCTAATAAAGTTTGTTTAACAAATTCTTAATTTTGTTAGTTCAATATAATGCTTGGATTGGTCTTCATAAAACAGATGAATTATCTAAATTGTTATATATATGTAGGTATAAAATGGTAAAGATAAAATTCAAAGTATAGGAAAGATTATAATTTTAAATAATAAAGATTAAGGATGTATCTAGCATAAGCAAGTCATTTTCAATGTCCCCATCGTTACTCAAGGAGTGAAATCTGTACATTTTTTAATAAACTTACTAAATTTCATAATTTTTTGGTGAAACTTCTGTGTCGTGTACTTTGTGATGAATTCTTAAAAACCACTGAGTTTCATAAAAAAATATTAATTTCTTAACAAGAAAAACCTTACTACAAGCGTCCGATTGTCTTCTCCGTTCTTTGGAATGGCCGATATCCTTTTTTATCAAAAATAAAGATTTTGATGCAGATTTGTTGAGCTGGGCATATTGAATAGTTTTTAAAGAAAATTTGACAGTTTTACCCATCTAAAACCCTTAATTATTGATGTCAAACATTGTAATAAATAGTTTCCAAAACCAATATAATTTTTCGAAAAAAAATCACCATATAAGCTAGGTATACAGTTCTTTTGAGTAAAAAAAAAAGCTTGGTGGTGAAAAAAAAAATTGAACACATCGTCGTTATAGAACCTTGTTTACATTTTCCGTGCGAAATTCTATGCAAATATTTTTGCATGTCAAAAATAATTGAGGTGAAATACAAAATTAGTTTCTACAAAATAATTAACCGGCAATTGTTTTGCGGGAGATAAAGTGTAGTGAGTCATATCATCATCATCAAGTCCTGTAACCCCGGTTGGGGCATAGGGCGCCAACAAATCGTTTCCATCCTTCTCGGTCTGCAGATAGATATTTTAACTGTGGCCACGTCTTTCTCTGGGAGTCTGCTTCTGCTAGAACTGTTGATTTCCATGTTGTTCTTGGTCTTCCAACCCGCCGTGCACCCTGAGGATTCCATTCAAATGACTGCTTTGCAATTTCATCGTTTGGTTTCCTCAGTGTGTGACCAATCCATTGCCATTAACGCTTTCTTATGTCAACGTCCAGCCGCTCCTGGCTTGTCCTGCGCCACAATTCCTCGTTTGATATAATTTGTGGCCAGCGAATTTTTAGAATATGGCGTAGACAACGGTTCACAAAAGCCTGCAATTTTTTTGAGATGGTAGTCGTGACTTTCCAGGTTTCGCAAGCATATAACAGCACGGATTTGACATTGGATTCGAAGAATCTCAACTTTGTGCGCAAGGAGATTTGACATGAGTTCCAAATTTGGGAGAGAGAACCGAAGGCTGCGCGAGCTTTATTTATTCTACTTTGAACGTCCAGATCACCATTTGCTGAAACAATACTTCCAAGGTAGTTAAATTGTTCAACCTCTTCAACTGGCGTCTCCTGTATTAAAATACGCTGATGTGTGGAGCGGCCTGTGAGCATTATTTTTGTCTTTTTGCTATTTATTTTAAGACCACTCGCCTCTCCTTTTAACTTCAGAGCTTGACACATCCCGTTCAGCCCGCTGATGTTATTTGCCAAGAGACATATATCATCGGCATAGTCTAAGTGGCTAAGCCTTTCAAACGGTCTCCATTGAATGCCCTGCCTCTCTGATGTTCCAACGCTGGCCGTCAAGACATCGTCAATCGCCAGTAGAAAGAGAATTGGCGAACATCTCCCTGTCTCACACCCTGCCGCACTTCGAAAGAGTCGGATAGCTGCCCATTGTGTAAAACAAAGCATCTTGCGTTGTTATAGGACTCTCTTATAATGGCAACAATTTTTGGGGGAATTCCTCTACCAAGAAGTGATCTCCATATACATTCACGGTTGACTCGGTCAAAGGCCTTCTCAAAATCCACGAACATGAGGTAAAGCGGTGATTGAAACTCCGCAGACTGCTCAAGAACGATACGCAGAGTGTTGATATGGTCGACACAAGACCGCCCACTGCGGAAACCAGCTTGATGCCTCTTGAGTGTAGACTCGATTCTAACCTTTATCCGCTCCAGAATGATGGTTGCCATTAATTTTGGAAAAACGGACAAAACTGTAATACCTCGCCAATTGTTGCAATTCTTAAGATCACCTTTCTTTGGCAACTTAACAATTACACCATCCTTCCAGTCGCTGGGATAGATTTCATTTTCCCACACAGCTTGCAGCGTTTTCCGCATTTTCTGCGAGACCGTCTAACCTCACCCTCTTGTCTCGTCTCACACAGCGATAGACCATCTTATGTGCTAAGCGATACTCTCTTCGCAATTCAGCCTTTCGTTGAGCATCTGCTTCGGCATTTATTTGCATCTTCAACGATTTGCGAAGCTCGATTTTATCCCAGGTGTCTTGGGATATCCAAGAGTCTCTAACTCTCGACTGCTTGGGTACAGTTTCGGATCCAGCATCCATAAAAATACTTTTTATATCACCCCACATCTCATCAATTGTTGAATGTTGTATTCCATTTAATGACGAAGCTCTGTCGTTAAGGTTGGTGACATAGTTACGACATATGTTGGGATCACTTAAAGCATTTGTATTGAACTTCGAATTCCTTGCTGCACCCTGTGATTGACGTTGTACAGCTGCCGTTCGTAGCTTGAGACTCATGAAAACCAAATGATGGTCGCTTCCAATGTCGGCATTTCTTATGCTCCGAACATCGCACATTGACTTCCTCCATCGCTGCTGAATCATGATGTGGTCAATTTGGTTTTCAGTTTGACCATCCGGATGTACCCAGGTGATTTTGTTGCAAGTCTTATGTTTAAACACAGTTCCACCCAGTACAAGACGATTAGCGTTACAAAAATCGACCAGCAAATCGCCATTTTCATTTCGTGACCCCAAGCCATTTTTCCCCATGACGCGTTCCAGACCGTAGTTGTCTGATCCGACTTGGGCATTGAGATCTCCCATGACAATTATGATGTCGGCTCTTGGAACACCACTGTAAACTGAGTTAAGATGAGTGTAGAAAGCGGTTTTGTCTTCCTCTGTCGCTTCATTTGTGGGGGCGTAGCACTGAATTATTGTGACGTTGCGAATTTTTGAACGGAACCTTGCTGTCATTATTCTTGCAGAAATGGGCGCCCAGGATATAAGACTACGCCTTGCTTCTTCGTTCAACATAATTCCGACACCATGCAGCCTTTGGCCACCCTCTCTTTCATCCTCCCCGGAATACAGCATTCTCGTTTGCCCAGAGTCAGCTCTGTATTCGGCTCTTCCTCTCCACCTAGTTTCACTGATGCCCAGGATACTGATCTTAAGGTGAAGCATTTCACGCTCAACCTGCCCGTATCTACCTTCGCCGTACAAGGATCGAACGTTCCATGCTCCGATTTTCGTACGTATGTGGTAGCCAAAAGTAACATTTGCGCTTCTTGAAAGACTTCTTCTATTTGTCAACGATTCATTTATTATTATGGCGTCTTGATTGACGCTCGTACATGAAGGATGCCGCACCCCCAAATCCGATGTGCGGTTTACTGCAACCGAAGCTACAGAAGGATTTTCTATAAAAAGATTACCTCTTGGGGACTCAATTCCATTTGTTGTCATAATTCATGTATTTGCATATATCCTTCCACCATGGTGTTTCCCGAGATACGATTAATAACATACATAAGCTCAGATTTGACAGGCACACCCGCCTTTTGTATGGTCAAACACATAACTGCTCGAGGCCGCCCACTATGGGAAAACAGACGCCTTTTGTAGCCGCCCAATATGGGTTACAGACGCTACCTGCTGCTGCCGTTGGCCTTTTAACAAAAACGCTCCTCCGCCACCAGACTATCATGCCGTTGACCGCCACCTGCAGTTCATCCGTCTTAAGGGGGCTTTTAACCATCCCAAGGACAAGTTTGTGCCCTGACCAGCAAAGCTGGGTTGTCTGCTTATCCCGGCATCCATTCGGTCCCCCTGCACGTTAGCGTTACCCACCCTCCACCACGCGGAGGTGTGCATAGGGATTTTCCTATCATTGAGCCTAGGGCCATATGGCGTCCTAGCACTCTCAAGTACTTTTGGAGGGCAAAAGTGTAGTGAGTAATAAATGTTTATTTGTATGGTCGGTTTACCCTTAAAAAAATATATATTCACCTCACAGCATTATTTGCAGGAAAATAGTTTTTGCATCCAAAATTAGTTGTTTTCCATTTTAAGACCCATAATTTATTAATTAAGGGTTAAGTTCTGTGTTGATATTGTAAATGCAATTCTCGATTGGACCCAGTGCTGTACTTCCGAGATACTGGACATCATCAGCAAACATTCTCATTTCACCATGCCTCAAAATATACTTATGGTATGTAATTCATAAAAGAAGAGAATAATAGGGGTCCAGAATGGATCCTTGTGGGAAAATGAGGGTTTCTGAATAGAACCCTGCACCAACACCTGTATCCAACTTGGAACCGTCGCGTCGCGTCGGTGTATATAGCTATCATCGATTCGCAGGTTGACGGCTCGTTCATTTGACAGTCCTCTCAGCTATGAAAAGCGGTCGTGAACGGCTTGTTGAAGTCTAAACGGGGTGTACCGAATAATAATGCAATTCCATATTTGGACAATGTCTAATCAACATTAGCCGAATATCTCGTAAACCCTATGGTTTAGAGCTCATATAATGAAATGATGTACTCACAATAACCATTTCAACGATGACACATTATAAATGTGTTTGCTCACTCTCCCTTACAATTTATTTATGTCATAAATTAAAAGCCTGAAGCCTGATTCACAATGCGACGGGAAAACGAGATGAGAGCGTGACGTGATTCGCTTTCATCTTTTTCTAGTTATAAAATCGTTTCCCAATTCACAATGCGGCGAGATACTTTACAACGAAAACTCTTTTGTTAAAAATAAAAAAATAATAAAAATTAACCAATAAAGCTTTAAAGACAACAGATTATGAATTACTTTATCTTTTAATTTCAAGTTATCGTATTTTTTCTTTAAAAAAAAATACTTCCATTTTGTAAATAACTTGTCAAAAAAGAAAATCGTCGTCTCGTCGCGTCTTTTTTCTCAATTTTTCGAATCCTTGGCGTGACGTGACGACGAGAAACGTTTAATTGTGTATACCCTCATAATACTTTCATTGTTTCAAATTCGTTTGACAGCAACGACGGGATCTCGTCACGCTCACGTCTTGTTTCCTCGTCGCATTGTGAATCAGGCTTGAAAGAGGGATTGAGAACCCATTAAAAATTTTATGGTAGCAGAAACAAGCGTAAATCCAAGAAACGAAAAGCAGAGGGTAGCCCAGCCCCAGAGACTGTTCAAAAAAGTCAGCAGACGACAACTTCAAAAGCAGATACTGCTGTAATAATGAAAATATCTAGTAAAGAAACAGGAGATGTGCCGCAAAAGAAGTCTTATGTTAAAGGCACTAGACAAACTGCACCACCTTCAATCATGATTTCCGTGTTGGCAATGTTTGGCGAGCTTAAGAGCATAGTAGAAAAATGCACGAATAAGGAATGTAAATACACATCATACAATAAAGACAATTGGAAAGTCATTGTTGAAGACGCCGCGCCGATGCGTATAGATCTGTCACTGAAGAATTGAACAAAAAGCAAATTCAGTGGCACTCGTACGAAAATAAAGCTACAAGATCGATAAAAGTAGTAGCAAGAGGCCTTCACTCTTCATGTGATGCTTAAGAAATTGTCGAAGACCTTATACAAAAAGGCTTTCAAGCTCTCGATGCCAATAATCTTATTAAAAATGAGATAATCAAAGACTCCACTGGGGTATCAACGACAAAAAAGAGATATCTACCTTTATTTATGCTCACTTTCGAGAATAAAGAAAGTCTCCATAAGATTTACAGAATTAAAGCAATTATGGGCATTGTTGTCAAAATTGAACCACTGCGAAAGTCAAAAATTGTTCCACAATGCAAGCGCTGCCAAGCCTTTGGGCATACACAAAAATACTGCAATCGCGAGTTTGCTTGTGTTAAATGCGAAGGCAGGCATGCAACTAAAAACTGTCCCATGGGCAGAGAACAGAAAGCGAAATGTGTTAACTGTCAAGGCAATCATCCTGCAAGTTACAGAGGATGTCCAGTCGCCAAAAAATTCCAAGACACAAAAAGAAAAAACAAAACTGGGAACAAGCTTAGAAACTCAACAAACACAAAATCAATAGTTGAAAGCAAAACAGTAACGGTAGAAAACAAAACTAAAAATCAACCGGCAAAAGCAAATGCACTAAGCAAAAGTGATGAAAATAAATGCGATTCCCACATTGTAAAAAAATGTGCGGAAAAACGAAGAAACATCTATCAAAGAAATGCTTGAACTTATCCTTAAAAGGAAGATTTAAGCATAAAACAGCTAAGCGAAGAAGTCGCTCTTAAGAAACAATGATGGACAGAACACTTAAAATCGCAACATGGAATGCAAACGGTCTTTTACAGCATGTATCAGAACTAATCATCTTTTTAGACATAGAGCATATAGACATTTGTTTGGTGTCCGAAACTCACCTCGCTATAGAACAAAGTCTTGATAATAAATTACCAAACTATACGTGTTATCACGCTCCGCACCCAGCTGACAAAGCTAGGGGTGGATGAGCAATACTTATAAAAAAGTACTTAACACACTATGAAGAACCAAAGCTTACTAATGAAAATATGCAAGTAACAACAATTAGTATTGGTATAAAACAGAAAGAATTTAAGATAGCAGCTATATACTGCCCTCCGAAGCGCTCTCCAACTGAAGAAGACTTTGCAGAACTCCTTAATTTGTTAGGACATAACTTCCTTGTTGGTGGCGACTTCAATGCTAAACACACCCACTGGGGATCTAGGCTCATAACCACAAAAGGTAAACGGCTATACCAAGCCGGCCGCAAATACAATTGCAAATTTTATTCTTCTGGTTCGCCAACATATTGGCCATCTGATACTAACAAAATACCGGACCTTATAGACTTTTTCGTAGTTAAAGGTATTAAACGAAACCATATAAGTGTCGAAGGTAACTACGACTTATCGACAGATCATACTCCAGTAATTTTAACACTGAGTGAAGCGGAAATAATAGAAAAAAGTAATCCTAAGCTCGTGAATAAGAGAACAAACTGGAACGAATTCAGAGATAAACTTGAAAGTTTTATAAACCTCAGATCCCCTATGCAAACAATTGAACAAATTGACCATGAAGTAGAACAATTTATTGCTGATGTGCAACATGCTGCAGAAGGAAGTACTCCAACTATTTCGAACTCAGGAGAAAAAGATATAAAATATCCTGTCGAAATAAAGGAGCTGATATTGGAAAAAAGAAGAGCTCGAAGAAAATGGCAAGTTACGAGATTTCCAGGTGATAATGCAGTTTTTAACCGTCTTAACAACGAACTAAAGAAAAGAATCTGTGAGTTTAAAAACGATTCACTGAGTAGATTCCTGAATAGTCTGACGGCGGATGCTTCTACAGAATACTCCTTATGGAAAGCAGCTAAGCGCTTAAAAAGACCACAGACACAAAACCCGCCAATAAAATCTCAAAATGGTAAATGGGTCGGAAATCCGAAACAAAAGGCTGATCTCTTCGCTGAACATCTAGCGAATGTTTTTAAGCCATTCCCAGCAAACACAGCTACAGTTCCCTTAATATTTGTTAATAGAAACGACGAATGCGAAATTTCTTTTGTCACGCTCAAAGAAGTAAGAAGCATGTGTCAGCATAAGTTGAGGATAGCGGTGAGTGAACTGCAGTTGAAATCTACTCCGCTCTCTGCCTTGCGAAAGATTTTGTTCTATCTCACAAAAATCTACTGGCTCTAGACCTGCTAGATTGGACAGCTGAACTCCATCCTTCGCTAAGCAAAGAGCATATGCGGTTTCCAAGCTTGTGCTAAAAGGAGAGGAAAGGAAAACTAAGAAAAATGTGAAAAAAAATTTAAAAAGAAAGATTGTTGTGAGTCCAAGGGGATGACCTTAAAAGAAAAATCATCTCCTTGGAGTCCCAAGCAATCTGAAAGCCGTTCTATGCGTTGGGCGCCATTGTTGCGAGTTGAGGGTATCACGGGGATGTTTCTTTAGGAGCTGGAAAAGGGCTGTGGCATGCTTGCTCTAGCTCGGCTAAGCTCGTTGTGTTGGGGCGGTTCTTGCCCTTTTCCAAAAACTCCTCCCACTCAGCAAACAAAATTAAGACATGCCGGTGTTAAAGGATGAGGATAGGAATAGTGGAGAGGGTATAAAAGGAAACTGGAGAAAAAAAAATGAAGGAATTGCACAAACTTAGCTACATATGCCACTGCATTGGTACAAGGGCGAGGCTCTGGCAAAAATCTTTCAATGGATCATATAAAAAAAAAATTAAAATAAATGATTACATTAAAATTAACTCCAGCCTAAAACTAAACCCTTTAAATCTAAAGATTTTATCTGTAAGGATATAAACAAATCTAAAAACTATCTAAACTAGAAAATATTTCTTTTTCTTTTGTCCACCGGAAAATCAACCTCTGCCCCACTGTCACACCAACACAGTGGTTCATCGAGTCGTCAAAGACCTTGCCTGGTGTTGTTGGCAAAAGTTTGGCCTGCCCACCCTTGTATCAAAAATACAACCATCGCTATCTCCTTGGCCAGTATTTTGGAGATAGCCCCAATCCCCCAGGGTACGATCTCATAACTGCTCAGGTTTTTAAAGAAATGCCTTTAATAGCCTTCAAGAAACTCCAATTTATAATAAACGCATACCTTAAACTTAGATATGTGCCACATCACTGGACAATTGCAGAAGTCATTGTTATACCTTAACAAGGTAAGCCACCAACAGAAGTAACATCTTACAGACCAATATCGCTTATACCAATCATGGAAAAAGTTTTTGAAAAACTGCTACTGAAAAGGCTTAGTAAAATAATAGAAGAAAGAAGACTAATTCCGAGCCATCAGTTTGGAATTAGAAATAAACATTCCACGATAGACCAAGTGCATCGCATTACGGATGTTGTGGAAAAGGCGCTTGAAGAAAAACAAGTATGCTCGGCTATATTCTTAGATGATGCTCAAGCCTTTGACAAGGTTTGGCACTTGGGACTTGAGTAAAAACTGCATAGGGACCTTCCCAGGCAGTACTACGAAATACTGAAATCCTACGTTACGAACCGACTCTTTAGAGTACGGTACGACCAAAATTACTCGGAACTAAAGAAAATTGAAGCCGGTGTACCACAAGGAAGTGTCCTAGGACCAACCCTGTATCTGTTATATACAAGGGAAATTCCAGTGGACATCAACGCTATCATGGCCACCTTTGCTGATGATACTGCAATATTGGTGCCAGATAAATCCGTTACGAAGGCTACACAAAAATTGCAAAATGCAGTCGATAAAGTTAGTGATTGGACGCAGATATGGCGCATCAAACTAAACGAAACAAAATCATTGATGCCCCTTGGTATATAAGAAATAGCAATCTACATCGTGACCTTCAAATTGAAATGGTTACAGAAGTGGTTAAAAAACACGCTGTATCACACAGCCAGCGACTGCAAAGTCATACAAACTCTGAAATGGAGACCGTCCTAAATGTACGAAACAATGTTCGAAGATTAAGAAGAACCAAGCCTCATGAGCTAATGGTCTAAAAGCTATGAGAAAGTGTTATAACTTTAAACTTCCCCCAATGCGATTTAAAAATTAAGAAATAAAAATCATTTGTCGATCTTTCATAGATTGGTCCTGATTCACCGGGGGTTTTAGTGCGGTAAGAGTCCCACACTACTTGGTACCGATACTTACCGAGTGTCTTTTGAAGATTTCCATCGGATAATAAAAAAAAAAAATTAAAAATTTTGGTTGAAACAATTTATGTCACGCTACAATACAACTTTGAAAATAGCAAAAAAATTATGTTTTATTTTATAACGGGAATATCTCAAAAAGTGGCCCCATAGAATTTTTCTGGCTTCAGATTCGAGTTCAGCACACCAAAAACCTATGGAAAAGTATATTTTGGTTTCTGTTGTTGTTGTTGACCAGTGTTAGAGGAAGTATACCAATTATGAAATACCCTCCTAATATGGAATAGTGCTATATTTTGAAAACTACGTAATATTTTTACCTGTTTATTTCAGGTAAAGCTTTCTTTTCATGCGCATATTCGTTGTTATTATCCTTGTGGTTGTGGAAGGTGATCCTTGTAGACATGCGCTATGCGCAGTTATTAAAAGTGTTTTGATGGTAAAGTGCGTAACAAATTATTGAGAGCTTAGTTTTTTAATACTTTTTTATCGGTTCAAGCCTAAAGATACTTTTTGTCCGTGTTATTAGGAAAAAGCCCAACCTTTGGGACAACTTAAATATTTAGGTGAGCTCAGTTAAATAATAAGAAAATGTTTACCTAGTTAAGTAAGTTATGTTCCCCATATGGAATAATATTTCATTTTGAATATTGAATAGTATTCCTAATATGGAATAGTATTCCATATTGGGAACCACCTAAAATATTGTTTAAATTTGTTGTCTTGGAAGGAAGTTGGAATTGATCTGATCACACCAAAATAAAAAAAAAGCGTAACGTCCGGGACAAGGCGGATATGATGAAAGCCATAGCAGCCGTCAAGTCAAAAGAAAAAGCTGCACAAATTTTTCATGTTCCTCATACAAATTCTTTTAAATTTTTCAATCCCTTTTGACCTCTTGCATTCTTAATTGCTATACCACAGAATCTAATAGGTAATTTTATTTGTGTTTTCTGCACATTTATTAAATTATCACATGTAGGTATTATGGGGAAATCCTTAGTGGTCCATATTAGGGTCACTTTTTGAAATGTGCTCATTTTGTTTTTTTTTTTACCTCTTAATTTAATTTATTAAATGGAATGTGATAATTTATTTAAGTCCTATTTTCGCTTAAAGGCAAGTTCATAGTATTTTTATCAACATCTTTTAAAAAGACCGAATAAAATTTAACTTTTTTGTGTTCAAAAATATGAGCTTATATTTTAGTATTCCATAATCGGTACACTTCCTCTATTATTAGTTAAAATTGAAAATGCCTCGATTTCTTATTTCCACTCGATGTCTTGCCAACAAATTTTAAGAACGTGCCATTGCCAATAAATGCCGCAAAATAAGAAATGTCTAAGGTGTTAAAAAATAAAAACTCCTTTTGCACAAACGACTCACATATATTATCTAAATTTGGGAAATCATTTTAATTAAAAGGGTAATTCCTTGAAAGTTATTTTTCAACTAAGAAGGAAGTAAGAAAAAGGAAAGTCGGGACAAAACCGGGACATTTTCTATATCGGCATAGATATCGAGACAGGGTTAAAATATCGCGATTGTCCCACCAAATCGGGACGTCTGACAGGCCTAGCTACCAGCCACTTTTAACTAACCAATAGAAACAAAGCAACAACTCTGTGTGCACGTACTTAATTTGCGACTAGTTATGTACAAAAACCACAGTCTTGCAAGATTTCCGTAGTCGAAAGTTTGCCATCTGATTTTACAAAATGCAAAAATTGTTCAAAAGTAACCTACTTTTAAATGGCTGGAATTAAGTTATATCTTAGTTTATGCAATCTTATGCAAGAAAAAAACATGCCATACTGGTTCGGCAGTCGAAAGTGCTTAGCAGACGAGCTTAAATTTTTAAAAACTTAATAAATAGCATTGTCAAACTTGTTAGATAAAACGCTTAAACTGGGTCCATGTCATATTCGTGACCAGTTAAGTCAAAAATAATGATAATATTTTTTTTTATTTAAAATAATTAAAAAATTTAACACAGCTACCTCAACTCCTCAACAAAGCCGAGTTTAAGATATATGTATGTATGTATGTTAGCTTATGTCTTTTAGAATGTTACAACAATAATGCCAGACAGTTTGGTAGTCGAAAAAGCTTGCAAGAAGAGCCTAAGTAGGTATTATAAGAAATCACTTGTAAGATCTCAAACCAATAATTAGTCTATCATCATTCCTTCTTAAAGCCTTTGAACGATTAATCGATCGATATCCATTTACGACAAGCATAGGCGCGGACCTATTGTCTACTGCTCAACGTACTTTTTATTGCAAAGGGAAATCGTAGGAAACTATTTTACGAACTCCAGAATATTACCTTACCTGCATCATAATGATTATACACGATGGTCGCTTTCTTTGTTTTAGAGGGCGCTTTTAACAGTTTTGAAATCTCTGAAGATAGAGAATAGATGGTTAGCTTGGTGAATTGATTAATCAAATGCTGACCAGAAATTCACAACCAGGTGGCTTTTCAAATAGAAGGTCTGTCAGCATTGGTATGCCTCAAGGTGGTGTCCTCTCCCCATCTTTGAAACAAGTAAATGAGAAGCTGACATGCCTGAAAGCAGAGAGCTATAGGGTAATGCCTATGTGGACGATATTGGTATTGGGCTATTGCCATATCAGGAAAACATCCTACTATCTAACACTTTAAAAAAGCTAACCAGTGTGGTCTGGGATTCAACCCTCAGCAACAGAACTTGTTCTATTCTCAAGGAAATATTAAATCCCTTATAAATGTAGATCCACCTTCTATCAAAAGTACTTCATTAAAATTCACTGATGAAGCAAAATATTTGGTTCTTATTTTAGATAAAAGTTAGCTGGAACTGGAAATCTAACGTATGTAAGTGCAAGAAAGAGTCAAAAAGCCCACAGTGATACTTTTCTCGTGTAAAAAAGCCGCTGGGAACAAATGAGGCCTCCAACTTCTTATCACACATTAGCTTCATTCAGTGATTAGACTGATTATCAGTTTTGGTGTGGCTGTATGGTGGACTGCTCTAAGCTAAAGCGGTAAACTGCGACAAACTTGCTTCTGGGATGGTGCATAAGTGAAGCACTTCATATCGCGTACGATGCCCTCCGCCACTTTAGACATTCTGCTCCATCTGACTCCCGTCGATTTTTAGCAAACACCTGGTTGGAAATACAGCCATTCAAATAATAACTTTCAAGTCACCATTATTGCAAGATGCAAGTTTTTACACAGACTAGAGTAGAGTTTCAAAGATGCCTTGTCTTTTCTTTTATTTAAGCCAAGACAAAGCGTCTTTGATGAAGACAGAAGGAGTCTATCTGAGTGCACACCTCCAACCACCCTGTCATCATTTCAAAGTTCTGGCTGGAATCAGTCTCTCTCAGCTCTATAACAGCCATAAATTGCCGTTCATCTCTGCTGGAGATGGCGCGGCAGTTGGCCACTAACCTGTGCTGGCGGTGCCGAGGCATAGGGACATTCCAGGAAATTGCAAGACCCACTAACATGCAAAAAGTGTTATAACTCTACTTATTCTGCCTAATATGGAACATATATCGCTACATGTAAACTTTTGCTGAATCAAGATGCTTTAGACTAGAGGGAGTAAACCATAGGTGGAAAAACATCACAACTAGCTTGGCAACAAAACAAATCTGGCCAATAATGGCTTTAAAGCGATCTAACTACAGGGTACTTATTAGTAGATATTGACTAAAATACTCCTCAACGGGTGAAAACTTATGCAGGATATAAGCGCTTATTGAGACTCTAATTCAAAAATGCGTAAATTTTCAGATTGGGGGTCGTGCCGTCGGGGTGACTTCCCGGCCACGTAAAGCTATTTAGTTGCGAACTATGTTAACGAACGCCTCACAACAATTCGTATCAAGGCTAAATTCGCCAACATTAGCCTCATATGCGCGCATGCCCCCACAGAGGAGAAAGATGACGACACCAAGGACGAGTTCTACGAGCTCCTGGACAAGATATATGGTCAATGTCCTAGCTGTGACATTAAAATTGTCGATATAGCCTGCATGACACCACCTCCGATAACGGACTCAGGCTAATCGACTTTGCTGTGGGATGCGGGGCGAAACGTTAGCTAGTACGCTAGTACGCAGTTCCCGCATCTCGATATACATAAGGGGACATGGTGAATTCCTGGTCAATCAATCGCCAACCTGCTTTACCACATTGCGATCGACGCAAGGCACTCTTCCAGTATCAAGGATGTCCGAACGATCCAAGGAGCCAACGTTGACTTGGACAACTACCTCGTTGTAGCCAAAAAAATGCTACGGATATCCAGACCAAATCCAAAGCAAATAGTGTGAAGAAGTTTAACTTCAGACGGCTACAGTCGCAAGAAATCGCCAGGTCCTTTTTCGATCGAGTCTCTCGCGCCCCCTTAAATAGTCCTATGCCACCAACTGCAAGTATTGAGAACTAGTGTAAGAATTGCCAGGAAGCCATCAGAGATGCCGCTTCTGACCACCACCCACAGCAAAACCCCATGTTCGACGAAGAATGCCGGCAAATACATGCTGCCAAACAACAGGCATACAATATACAAAGCGGCGATGCCTAGAGGGACCGGAGCTGCTCGCGAGCTCTACGAGCAGAAGAGGAGAGAGGAACACAAGCTTCTCAAAAGGAAAATGAAAGAGCATGAGAAGCGAACGATCGAGGAAATAGAGGGATGCCATTGCAGGAATGAAGTTTGAAAGTTTTACCAAAAAGTAAAAAGAACCTCCTAAGGTTACAAGGCCCGAACCGAAGCCTGCAAGGATGATCAGGGGAACATCATGGTAGAATCGAAGTTGGTGCTGAGGATATGGAAAATTCATTTCTGCAAATTGTATAACGGCGATGACAAACCGAATTTCGCTACCATGCAGATTGCACCATTCAACCTGGATGACGTAGGCCAACAATTCCTTCCACCCGATCTCGACGAAGTGAAGATAGCTATACCTATCTAAACTTAAGTCCAATAAAAATGCTGGAGCTGATGGCCTTGCGGCTGAAGTATTCAAAGGGGCTAGTGATGAATTGGTTAGGAGTATGCACCAGCTCATCTGTAAAATAATGCTGAAGGAAAACATGTCCGATCCCTAAGAATCGAACCTCAGCATTGTTTGCCCAATCTTCAGGAAAGGCGATCTTCTAGATTGCACCAACTAAAGAGGCAGCAGTCTTCCTAATATCGCCTACAAGATCTTCTCTGCCGTACTTTGTGAACACCTGTTGCCATTCATCAACAACCTTATAGGTCCATATCAGTTTGGCTTGAGGCCAGGGAAGCTCACCATCGACCAAATATTTGCACTACAGCAGATCTAGGAAAAAACCCAGGAGTTTCAAATCGATATCCACCACCTTTTCTATAGAGACTAGCTATAAAGAGCAATGTCTAGTTTTTGCATCCTTCCCAAACTCGTCCATATTTGTGCACGATGACGACGAAGAATGTACGCTGCTCCATCAAGGTCATCAAAGACCTCACAGACACCTTTGATGTCAAAAAAAGCTTTAGGCAAGGCAACGCGCTGTCATGCGACTTCTTCAATATCGTTCTTGAAAGAAAAGTGCAAGACTCTCACGTAAACAATAAAGGCACCATCTTTCAAAAGTCCGTCCAATTACGAACAAAGCGAGATGCCAAGAATATGAATTTAACGGTGAATGAAAGCAAAACGAAATATATGCTGTCAACAAGAAAGGACATCCAACATTGACGTCTTGGACCGAACGTCACTATAGACAGCTATAATTTTGAGGTGGTCAGAGACTTTGTCTACCTAGAATCCGCTATACCTAAACTCAGCGAATGTTACCACTGCTGAGATCAAACGAAGAATTGCTCTTGCCAATCGCTGTTTCTTTGGGCTAAGAAGGCAATCCTATGCACACCTCCGCGTGGTAGAGGGCGGGTAACGCTAACGTGCAGGGGGACCGAATGGATGCCGGGATAAGCAGACAACCCAGCGATGCTGGTCAGGGCACAAACTTGTCGTTGGGATGGTTAAAAGGCCCCTTAAGGCGGATGAACTGCAGGTGGCGGTCAACGGCATGATAGTCTGGTGGCGGAGGAGCTTTTTTTTGTTAAAAGGCCAACGGCAGCAGCAGGTCGCGTCTGTAACCCATATTGGGCGGCTACAAAAGGCGTCTGTTTTCCCATAGTGGGCGGCCTCAAGCAGTAATGTGTTTGACCATACAAAAGGTGTGCCTGTCAAATCTGAGCTTATGTATGTTATTAATCATATCTCGGAAAACACCATGGTGGAAGGATATATGCAAATAGCCAAATACATGAACTATGACAACAAATGGAAATGAGTCCCCAAGAGATAATCTTTTTATGGAAAATGCTTCTGTAGCTTCGGCTGCAGTAAACCGCACATCGGATTTCGGGGTGCGGCATCCTTCATGTACGAGCGTCAATCAAGACGCCATAATAATAAATGAATCGTTGACAAATAGAAGAAGTCTTTCAAGAAGCGCAAATGTTACTTTTGGCTACCACATACGTACGAAAATCGGAGCATGGAACGTTCGATCCTTGTACAGCGATGGTAGATACGAGCAAGTTGAGCGTGAAATGCTTCGCCTGAAGATCAGTATCCTGGGCATAAGCGAAACTAAGTGGAGAGGTAGAGCTGAATACAGATCAGACACTTTACAGACGAGAATGCTGTATTCCGGGGAAGATGAAAGAGAGGGCGGCCAAAGACTGCATGGTGTCGGAATTATGTTGAACGAAGAAGCGAGGCGTAGTTTGATCTCCTGGGCGACCATTTCCGCGAGATTAATGACAGCAAGGTTTCGTTCAAAAATTCGTAACGTCACAATTATTCAGTGCTACGCCCCCACAAATGAAGCGACAGAGGAAGACAAAACCGCGTTCTACACTCATCTTAACTCGGTTTACAGTAGTGTTCCGCGAACCGACATCATAGTCGTTATGGGAGACCTCAATGCCCAAGTCGGTTCAGACAATTACGGACTGGAACGCGTGATGGGAAAAAATGGCTTGGGGTCACGGAATGAAAATGGTGACTTGCTTGTCGACTTTTGTAAGGCGAATCATCTTGTTATAGGTGGGACTGTATTTAAGCATAAGACGTGCAACAAAATTACCTGGGTGCATCCAGATGGTCAAACCGAAAACCATTTTGATCATATCATGATTCAGCAGCGATGGAGAAAGTCTATGTGTGATAACCGGAGTATAAGAAATGCCGATGTGGGAAGCGACCACCATTTGGTTCTGATGAGTCTCAAATTACGAACCACTGCCGTACAAAAACCAGCGCAGGATGCAGCAAGGAGCTCAAAATTCATTACTAATGCTTTAAATGACCCCAACATATGTCGAAACTATGTCACCACCCTTAACGACAGAGCCTCGTCATTAAACGGAATTCAACATTCAACAATTGATGAGATATGGGGCGAAATTAAAAGTGTTCTTATGGAGGCTGGATCCGACACTGTACCCAAGCAGACGAGAGTTGAAGACTCTTGGATATCCCATGACACCTGGGATTAAATCGAGCTTCACAAATCGTTGAAGATGCAAATAAATGCCGAAGCAGATGCTCAACGAAAGGCTGAATTGCGAAGAGAGCATCGCTTAGCACATAAGATGGTCTATCGCTGTGTGAGACGTGAAAAGAGGGTGAGTTTAGATGGACTCGCAGATAATGCGGAAATCGCTGCCAGAAGAGGAGATGTCCGGGAATTGTACCAAATAGCCAAAGATGTGATCGGGAAAAAAAGCAACACCAATCATCCTGTAATGGATTTGGATTACACACTTTGGGTATCAATTGAGGATCAGCTACGCAGATGGAAGGACCATTTTTGTGCCCTGCTTAATGAGGATTCAGTTGAGCAGAGTGCTGAAGTGCCCCAACTAAACGAGATGCGCAGGTCCTATAGGGGTATTGACATCGAACCCCAGACAGAATCGGAAATCCTTACATCAATAAATCTAATCAAACACAACAAGGCAGCTGGACTGGACGGAATACCAGCTGAATTCCTGAAAGCCGATCCCGTAACAGCGGCTAGCATTTTACATCCGTTGATACAAACCATTTGGGAAAACGAAAACTATCCCAGGGATTGGAAGGATGTTGTGATTGTTAAGTTGCCAAAGATAGGTGACTTAAAGAATTGCAACAATTGGCGTGGTATCACCGTTTTGTCCGTTTTCCCAAAACCATCATTCTCGAGCGAATACAGGATAGAATCGAGTCTACACTCAAAAGGCATCAAGCTGGCTTCCGCAGTGGTCGATCGTGTGTCGACCATATCAACACCCTGCGTATCGTCCTCGAGCAGTCGATGGAATTTCAATCACCACTTTACCTCATGTTCGTGGATTTTGAGAAAGCCTTTGATCGAGTAAACCGAGAATGTATATGGAGATCGTTGCTTGGTAGAGGAATTCCACCAAAAATAGTTGCCATTATAAAAGAGTCCTACAACAAAGCAAGGTGTTTTGTTTTGCGCAATGGGCAGCTATCCGACTCCTTCGTAGTGCAACAGGGTGTGAGACAAAGGGATATTCTATCGCCAATTCTCTTCCTGCTGGCGATGGACGACATATTGACGGCCAGTGTTGGTACAGCTGAGCGGCAGGGCATTCAATGGAGACCGTTCGAAAGGCTCAGTCATTAAGACTATGCCGATGACATATGTCTACTGGCAAATAACAACAGAGGGCTGAACGGGATGTGCCAAACACTGCAAGTGAAGCGAGAGTCGAGTGGTCTAAGAATAAACAGCTCCACACAGCAGCGTATTATTCTAGAATAAATAAAGTTCGTGCTGCCTTCGGTACTCTGTCCCCAATCTGGAAATCAAGTCAAATCTCCTTACGCACTAAGTTGAGATTCTTTGAATCCAATGTCAAATCCGTGCTGTTATATGCTTGTGAAACCTGGAAAGTCACGTATATCATTTCGAAGAAATTGCAGGCTTTTGTGAATCGCTGTCTTCGCCACATCCTAAAGATTCTCTGGCCACAAATTATATCAAACGAGGAATTGTGGCGCAGGACAAGTCAAGAGCGGCTGGACGTTGACATAAGAAAGCGTAAATGGCGTTGGATTGGTCATACACTGAGGAAACCAAACGATGAAATTGCAAAGCAGTCCTTTGAATGGAATCCTCAGGGTGCACGGTGGGTTGGAAGACCAAGAACAACATGGAAATCAACTGTCTTAGCGGAAGCAGAATCCCAGAGAAAGACGTGGCCACAGCTAAAGTACCTTGCAGCAGACCGTGAAGGATGGAGACGTTTTGTTGACGCCCTATGCCCGGGGTTACAGGACACGATGATGATGAAGAAGGCAATTGAGAAGCAAAGCCCTCTCTCGAGCAACAGCGCAGTAGAGGTGGACAGTGTAAAAGGTGGCGCACGCAAGTGGAAGAGAACTGCAACCAACTTGGCGTGCAAAACTGGAGACAGCTAGCTAGAAACCGAGCCGGCTGGAAGAAGCTTGTTGGTTGAGGCCCTATGGCCAAAGACAAAGACATTTCCAACCCATTTTAGTTAAGCTAGAAATCTATTACATTTACCAATCAACCTCCGAAAGAGTGTAGCTTAAAATTGCTGTATTCAACGTCACATAACTTTTATGAATAACATAACCTTGATTTACATTTTTCAGCTTCAATGTTGTCAACAAAAAGCATGTAATAAAAAATTACAGAAACTCAGTTTAAAAAGAAAAGAATATCTGAATGAGTCTAATTGATTGAACCGTACTGTAAGAGTAGATATTTTGCATGATTTTGATTTCTTTAAGTTTATATTATAAATAAACAAAATTAAGGGCACCATGATGGTAAAACAGAATTTATTTAGAGAAGTTCGTTTACTTATGTGCCATCAGCAGGCAGAAATCACGAAATTAAAGACGCGACTATAAGTGACAAAGTTTTAATTCCCAAGTGAGGCTTGGATCCAGAGGTTATACTTTAACTAAGGAAACTATTTTCAAAGCTAGGTAAAGATTCTTTAAAAGAAAGATATTAAGTACTTTTTAAATAGCACCGAGAAGCAGATACACATTTCGATTTCATTTGTTTGAATTGTAAACTATACGTTTTGACGTAGGTTCCAATCTATTAAAGAACTAATATTTGTGTAAATATCCCTATTTTTAGATACATTAAGGACATCTTAAGGATAACTGGCATTTCATTCCGGAATGGGAACCTTTTAAATAATTGCTGGCCTATATCAAGAAATTAAATCCAGAGGAGCAATATAGACAGAACAAATAATTTTATCCAACTTCAAAGTGCCTGCCTGCTGGTTTTTACAAAGATATTAAATCAAAGTCATAAGGGACATAAAAAAAGATAAATATCTGATCAATATAATATAAAATCAAAACCATTAACAAAAAAGAATGGATTGATAAGCATATCCGTAGTAATAAGCAACCAGTTCTAGTTACACAAATATAAAGCATAAAAAAAGAGATAAATATGTAACAAAATCGCATAATTTAGCATAATTCAGGTCAGATTTTAAATCTTAAATCAAGAATATTTAGCATTTCGTATGTAATTATTGATGAGAGGGAACAACCGTTAGTGATAATATAAGTATAGACCCTGAGTATTAACTTATTTGGATGCCGTCATCAGTGCGATCAAGAAGTTTGTATTTGAATGATACAAAAAAAAACTAAATAAATTAATATAAAAGAAGTTCTTTGGCACCTCGCACGCAGAGGAATCAGAATGAAGAAGCTGATCAGTTTGGTAGTTTTTGGTGAGATTTTGAAATAATATTTATTAGTTATTATTTTAGTTAATAAATTAATGTATTTTATTGCAGCGTCAGCACTAGTTTTTACTTCTGGGCAACAAGATTCAAAATCATTTGGGATATTTAAGAAAAAACCAACTGTGGTTAATCGACCTCCAGCACAAATAATATGGAAAGCACCAAGTGAAGTTCGACCTTACATTCAACAATACTTCACCTACCCAAATAACCCTTATGTAATTCCCACACCAAATTATCAACCAAATTATCATCCAAATTATCAACCAAATTATCAACCAAATTATCAACCAAATAATAATGAATGCATATGCATTGCTGGTCTTCCAGGGCCACCAGGGCCTACGGGTTCGCCTGGGCCAAAAGGAAACCCAGGTCCCAGAGGAGAGATAGGAGCAACTGGATTGCCTGGCAACAAAGGAAGAAATGGAAACAAAGGCCCAAAAGGATCTCGTGGAAGACAAGGCGTCAGAGGCGTTAAGGGAAGGCGAGGATCTGTAGGAAATAGAGGTGCAACTGGTGCTGAGGGTGATAAAGGACCAATAGGCGAAAGGGGAATGACAGGGAGGAGAGGTACTCGAGGACAAACTGGCAGAAGAGGTCGACCTGGGCCACCAGGCCCACCAGGTGACCCAAGCAATACAGTAAATTCTGAAGCACCACCAACAACAACGGCTACAACACAAGCCCCAACAACACCTTCAACAACTACAACTTCAACAGGAGCTTCAACAACCTCTTCAACAGAAGCTCCAACGACATCTACAACAACCACAAGTACAACAGAAGCTTCGACAGCCTCTTCAACAGAAGCCCCAACCACACCTTCAACAACCACAACTACATCAGAAGCCACATCATTAACAGAAGCCCCAACAACACCTTCAACAACCACAACTACATCAGAAGCCTCATCATCAACAGAAGCCCCAACAACACCTTCCACAACCACAACTACATCAGAAGCCACACCTTCAACAGAATCTCCAACAACACCTTCCACAACCACAACGGCAACAGAAACTACGTCACCTACTTCAACAGCAGTCCCATCAACACCTACAACAATCACAACAGCAACAGATGCGACAACAACAACAACAGAAGCCCCAACAACAACAACTTCTACAGAAGCCCCAACAACAATGTCTTCGACAAGTCTTATAAATATAGGTGTAGGTTCAGGCTCCACAACTACTGCAGGTCTTATAAATGTAAGCATAGGCCCAGGCTCGACAACTGCTTCAACAACTACTACAGAAGCTGCGACAACCTCTTCAACAGAAGCTCCAACAACACCTTCTACAACCACAACTACATCAGACGCCACAACTTCGACAGAAGCCCCAACAACAATGTCTTCGACAAGTCTTATAAATGTTGGTGTAGGTTCAGGCTCCACAACTACTGCAGGTCTTATAAATGTAAGCATAGGTCCAGGCTCGACAACTGCTTCAACAACTACAGCAGAAGCTGCGACAACCTCTCCAACAGAAGCTCCAATAACACCTTCAACTACCACAACTACATCAGACGCCACAACTTCGACAGAAGCCCCAACAACAATGTCTTCGACAAGTCTTATAAATGTAGGTGTAGGTTCAGGCTCCACAACTACTGCAGGTCTTATAAATGTAAGCATAGGTCCAGGCTCGACAACTGCTTCAACAACTACTACAGAAGCTGCGACAACCTCTTCAACAGAAGCTCCAATAACTCCTTCAACAACCACAGCTACATCAGACGCCACAACATCGACAGAAGCCCCAACAACAATGTCTTCGACAAGTCTCATAAATGTAGGCGTAGGTTCAGGCTCCACAACTACTGCAGGTCTTATAAATGTAAGCATAGGTCCAGGCTCGACAACTGCTTCAACAACTACTACAGAAGCTGCGACAACCTCTTCAACAGAAGCTCCAATAACACCTTCAACAACCACAACTACATCAGACGCCACAACTTCGACAGAAGCCCCAACAACAATGTCTTCGACAAGTCTTATAAATGTAGGTGTAGGTTCAGGCTCCACAACTACTGCAGGTCTTATAAATGTAAGCATAGGTCCAGGCTCGACAACTGCTTCAACAACTACAGCAGAAGCTTCGACAACCTCTTCAACAGAAGCTCCAATGACACCTTCAACAACCACAGATACATCAGACGCCACAACTTCGACAGAAGCCCCAACAACAATGTCTTCGACAAGTCTTATAAATGTAGGTGTAGGTTCAGGCTCCACAACTACTGCAGGTCTTATAAATGTAAGCATAGGTCCAGGCTCGACAGCTGCTTCAACAACTACAGCAGAAGCTGCGACAACCTCTTCAACAGAAGCTCCCACAACACCTTCAAGAAACACAGATACATCAGACGCCACAATTTCGACAGAAGCCCCAACAACAATGTCTTCGACAAGTCTTATAAATGTAGGTGTAGGTTCAGGCTCCACAACTACTGCAGGTCTTATAAATGTAAGCATAGGTCCAGGCTCGACAACTGCTTCAACAACTACAGCAGAAGCTTCGACAACCTCTTCAACAGAAGCTCCAACAACACCTTCAACAACCACAACTACATCAGACGCCACACCTTCAACAGAAGCCTCAACAACAGCTTCAACAACCACAACTACATCAGCAGCTACATCATCAACAGAAGCCCCAACAACATCTTCAACAACCACATCTACATCAGACGCCACAACTTCGACAGAAGCCCCAACAACAATGTCTTCGCCAAGTCTTATAAATGTAGGTGTAGGTTCAGGCTCCACAACTACTGCAGGTCTTATAAATGTAAGCATAGGTCCAGGCTCGACAACTGCTTCAACAACTACAGCAGAAGCTTCGACAACCTCTTCAACAGAAGCTCCAACAACACCTTCAACAACCACAACTACATCAGACGCCACACCTTCAACAGAAGCCTCAACAACAGCATCAACAACCACAACTACATCAGCAGCTACATCATCAACAGAAGCCCCAACAACATCTTCAACAACCACAACTACATCAGACGCCACAACTTCGACAGAAGCCCAATCAACAATGTCTTCGCCAAGTCTTATAAATGTAGGTGTAGGTTCAGGCTCCACAACTACTGCAGGTCTTATAAATGTAAGCATAGGTCCAGGCTCGACAACTGCTTCAACAACTACAGCAGATGCTTCGACAACCTCTTCAACAGAAACTCCAACAACACCTTTAACAACCACAACTACATCAGACGCCACACCTTCAACAGAAGCCTCAACAACAGCTTCAACAACCACAACTACATCAGCAGCTACATCATCAACAGAAGCCCCAACAACATCTTCAACAACCACAACTACATCAGACGCCACAACTTCGACAGAAGCCCCAACAACAATGTCTTCGCCAAGTCTTATAAATGTAGGTGTAGGTTCAGGCTCCACAAGTACTCCAGGTCTTATAAATATTGGTGTAGGTTCAGGCTCCACAACTGCATCAACAGCAAACCCTTCAACAACTACAGCAGAAGCCACAACAGCAACCACAGCTGCAGCAGAAGCTTCAACAACCTCATCCCCAGAATCCACAACACCATCAACAGTTGCCCCAACAGCTTCGACAGAAGCCCCAACAGCAACGTCTTCCACACCACCTTCAACAACAACGGATCCTGGAAGTCTTATAAATATAGGTATAGGTTCAGGCTCATTACTAGGTATCGGTGTAGGTTGAGGGATCAAAGAAATGAAACACTTTTTCTTATAAGAAACTTGCTACATAAGTGGTATGTACAGTGCATATATCTACATAAATTATATTATCATTTATGTATTTTGTACATACATAATCTAGAAAAATGTTTATGATCTTCGAAAATAAAGTTATACGCAGATAACCCAGTTTTTATTTTTTTTTATCATCATCCCAACACATGTCATGTTAAGTGATGTCCATCAATTTAGAGCAACTCGGATTAGCTGACTTAAATGGAATCCGAAATGGCCGCGGACCCCCAAATATTTCCAAATAACAAAATGTGTATCAAGGTTTTTTTTCACACTACTATGTATGTATATGTATAAGCTCAATTTTGATGTCGATTTTTGAGCACGCATTGATTTCCCAAGGTCTTGGTTCAATTGAGCTCAACGCGAGTCATTTTCGCAGTCAAAGAGATTTTGCAACACAAGTGTTGATGCACTAGTTCCACAGCCAATTATAGAGGGTACTCCATCAGTACAGAAGCCAGACAAAGTATCCATGGAGTTTGTATATTTTTAATTAAAGTATCATTCTGTTAGTGAGCATCATTGGGTCTAATTTGAACTTAAGGAAAAGCTTGCTTAATTGATGTTTTTCGTGGGACATGGCGACAGGCTATGAGAAAGTTCTCGTGTGAAAAAACCATGAGCGCTTTATTCGGCCAGTTTCATACCACCAAAGCTGTTTTGGATCTCCCATCTGTAACCCCGATTAGGGGTTACAAGGGCAGACACGGTGCATTCAAGAGGACACAAGCGTCCACAAGCTTTTTTTCAAAGCGAACCTCTGTCTATCAACTCCTACTCTCACCTCCAAGTGGTGAACATCGGGTGCCTAGTACCTTTAACTGAAGATGGGGTTCCAATCCCTGTGGACGGTTTTAGGGGGCAGCAAACGAGAGAGGGGGGAGGAGTGTTCCCACTAAAGCACTTCTCCTTCATCCAGGCGGCAGCGGAAGAATTCTCAAGGTGGAATCAACGGTGGTGTCTACAGTTCCAGTTAGGCTGAACTACTTAGTGAACACCTTATACGGGCTACTAGGACATATTCGGAGCTCAGGCTTATAAGGAGCGGTTAATCCGGCTCCCCGCCCTTGGAGTTATATTGTAAGGGTCTGGTCCTCCAGGTTGGGGGTCGTGCCGTCGGGGTGACTTCCCGGCCACGTAAAGCTATCTTAGTTGCGAAGCACCAACAAGCCTCGTTATGGAAGGATTTACTGTTGACGAACCAAGCAAACGAAGTAAGGACAACGAACTTCGGATCTGTACGTAGAATGTTCTGTCTCTCTATAGACCACGTGCAGCCGAACATTTAGCGGAGGCCCTAGACTGCTACAAAGCAGACATCACCGCCATCCAAGAAGTGCGATGGGATGGGCCGGGCAAGAGCAAACTGAAAGACTGCGATATCTACTACGGTGACTGTTGCCGACTGTGGATTCGTCGTTAGAGGCAGACTTAGGCAAGAAGTCTTGAGTTTTAACTATGTGAACGAGCGCCTCAGGACAATTCGCATCAAGGCTAAATTCGCCAACATCAGCCTGATATGCGCGCATGCCCCCACAGAGGAGAAAGATGACGACACCAAGGACGAGTTCTACGAGCTCCTGGACAAGACATATGAGCAATGCCCTAGCTATGACATTAAAATTGTCTTGGGTGATTTTAATGCCAAACTGGGAAGAGAAGACGTCTTTGGTGGCACAATCGGAAGATACAGCCTGCACGACACCACCTCCGATAACGGACTCAGGCTAATCGACTTTGCTGCGGGGCGAAACGTTGTGGTAGCTAGTACGCAGTTCCCGCATCTCGATATACATAAGGTTACATGGCGAATTCCTGGTCAATCAACCGCCAACCAAATTGACCACATTGCGATCGACGCAATGCACTCCTCCAGTATCAAGGATGTCCAAACGTTCCGAGGAGCCAACGTTGACTCGGACCACTACCTCGTTGTAGCAAAGGTAATGCTACGGATATCCAGACCAAAGCCAAAACAGTATAATACTGTGAGGAAGTTCGACGTCGGACGGCTACAGTCGCAGGAAATCGCCAGGTCCTTTTCCGATCGAGTCTCTCGTGCCCTCTTAACTAGTCCTCTGCCGCCAACTGCAAACATCGAGAACCAGTGGAAAAACTGCCAGGAAGCAATCAGAGATGCCGCCTCTGACGTGCTGGGCTTTGCACGACCACCACAGCGAAACCCCTGGTTCGACAAAGAATGCCGGCAAGTACATGCAGCCAAACAACAGGCATACAAAGCGGCGCTGCATAGAAGGACCAGAGCTGTTCGCGAGCTCTACGAGCAGAAGAGGAGAGAGGAACACAAGCTTTTAGAAGGAAGAAGAAAGAGCATGAGAAGTGCGCGATCGAGGAGTTAGAGAGATGCCACAGCAGGAATGAAGTTCGGAAGAGTTACCAAAAAGTAAAAAGAACCTCCCAAAGTTACAATCCCCGAACCGAAGCCTGCAAAGACGATCAGAGGAACATCGTGGTGGAATCGCAGTTTGTGCTGAGGATATGGAAAAATCATTTCTGCAAATTGTATAACGGCGATGACGAACCGTATTCCGCTAACATGCAAATTGCACCATTTAACTTGGACGACGACACGTAGGCCAACAATTCCGTCCACCCGATCTTGACGAAGTGAGGATAGGCATTTCTAAACTTAAGTCCAATAAAGCTGCTGGAGCTGATGGCCTTGCGGCTGAACTATTCAAAGCGGCTGGGGATGAATTGGTTAGGAGCATGCACCAGCTCATCTGTAAAATATGGTCGGAGGAAAGCATGCCCGATGAATGGAATCTCAGCATTGTTTGCCCGATCCTCAAGAAAGGCGATCCTCTAGACTGCACCAACTACAGAGGCATCAGTCTTCTTAATATCGCCTACAAGATCTTCTCTGCCGTACTTTGTGAACGCCTGAAGCCATTCGTCAACAACCTGATCGCTCCATATCAGTGTGCCTTTAGGCCAGGGAAGTCCACCATCGACCAAATATTCGCACTACGGCAGATCTTGGAGAAAACCCAGGAGTTTCAAATCGATACCCACCACCTTTTTATCGATTTCAAGGCCGCGTATGACAGCATCTATAGAGACGAGCTATATAGAGCAATGTCTAGTTTTGGCATCCCTGCCAAACTCGTCCGTTTGTGCAGGATGACGATGGAGAATGCACGCTGCTCCATCAAGGTCGGCAAAGACCTCACCGACACCTTTGATGTCAAAAAAGGTTTTAGGCAAGGCGACGCGCTATCATGCGACTTCTTCAACATCGTTCTTGAAAGAATAGTGCAAAACTCTCACGTCAACACCAGAGGCACAATCTTTCAAAAGTCCGTCCAATTACTCGCTTATGCTGATGACATTGACATAATAGGACGAACAAAGCGTGATGTCAGTGGCGCTTTTGTGAGCATTGAGAAGGAAGCCAAGAAGATGGATTTAACGGTGAATGAAAGCAAAACGAAGTATATGCTGTCAACAAGAAAGGACCCACAACACCGACGTCTAGGACAGAACGTCACTATAGACAGCTATAATTTTGAGGTGGTCAGAGACTTTGTCTACCTAGGATCCGCTATAAACTCAGCGAACGATACCAGTGATGAGATCAAATGAAGAATTACTCTTGCCAATCGCTGTTTCTTCGGGCTAAGAAGGCAATTGAGAAGCAAAGCCCTCTCTCGAGCAACTAAACTGTCCCTGTATAAGACGCTTATCATCCCGGTCCTGATGTATGGTGCAGAGGCATGGACACTGCTAACAGTGGATGAGAACGCGTTAGGCTGTTTCGAGAGGAAAATTCTCCGGGTGATTTTTGATCCCGTCTGCATAGATGGGGAATGGAGGAGAAGATACAACCACGAACTGTATGGGCTGTACAGCGACACCGACCTAGCAACAAAAGTGAAAAGCCAACGACTAAGATGGCTGGGTCACCTAGAGCGAATGGACACCAATGCTCCGGCCCGGAAAGTCTTTGAATCCAACCCCGTGGGACAACGCAGTAGAGGTGGACAGCGTAAAAGGTGGCGCACGCAAGTGGAAGAGGACCTCAACCAACTTGGCGTGCGAAACTGGAGACAGCTAGCTAGAAACCGAGCCGGCTGGAAGAAGCTTGTTGGTTGAGGCCCTGGTCCACCCCGGACTGTAGCGCCACCTTAAGTAAGTAAGTAAGTAACCCCGATTAGGGCATAGGCCGTCAACAAAATGGCTCCATCCTTCACGGTCTGCAGCAAGGTATTTTAACTGTGGCCACGTCTTTCTATGGGATTCTGCTTCTGCTAAGACACTTGATTTCCATGTTGGCCTTGGTCTTTCACCTGCCACCGCCGTGCACCCTGAGGATTCCATTCAAAGGACTGCTTTGCAATTTCATTGTTTGGTTTCCTCGGTGTGTGACCAATCCATTGCAATTTACGCTTTCTTATGTCTACGTCCAGCCGCTCTTGACTTGTCCTGCGCCACAATCCTTAGTTTGATATAATTTGTGGCCAATGAATTTTTAGAATATGGCATAAGCCTGAAATTTGCTCTAGATAATAGTCGTGACTCTCCACGTTTCGCAAGCATATAACAGTACGGATTTGACATTGGATTTGAAGAATCTAAACTTAGTGCGTAAGAAGATTTGATTGGATTTCCAAATTGGGGACAGAGAACCGAAGAACAGAGAACATACCCATGTCTCACACCCTGTCACGCTTCGAAAGAGTCGTATAGCTGCTTATTGTGTAAAACAAAACATCTTACGTTGTTACAGGACTCTCTTATAATAGCAACAAGAAGTGATCTCCATATACATTCACGGTTAACTCGGTAAACATGAGGTAAAGCGGTGATTGAAACTCCGCAGACTGCTCAAGAATTGTACGCAGAGTGTTGATATGGTCGGCACACAACGACCCACCGTGGAAACCAGCTTGATTCCTCTTGAGTGTAGACTCCATTCTAACCTTAATCCGCTTGAGAATGATGGTTGCCATTAGTTTTGGAAAAAGCGACAAAACTTTAATAGCTGTGTTTTATTATCTCTGGGTCTGGGTCGAGGTTATCTTTTAACATGTATTACAAAAACAACATGGGATCTAGGTTTCTATCGAGGTTAATTTCAATAACCTAGATAGAGGCTTTCACTCTGACCGGCAGAGGTCTATTTACCATTGTGAATGAAGTCAGCGATTTGTCAGCAGTTTTAGGAATAGAGAGGAAAAGAGATAGGCCTTACATGAAAAACAAAGAAACATTAGAAAAAAAGAGACTGATACAGCACTGTTTTTGCACTAACCGTCATCGTTTTATTTTCACGAGGTGAACCACATGGGTTATGAGCGATAGTAAAACGCGGCTATAGTTACGAGATATATGTATGCAGGGGTCATTTAAGGCATTATTGTTGAACTGCGAATTCCTTGCTGCGCCCTGTGATTAGGCGTGTTTTTTTGGGATTTTATATGCAGTGAGAAATTTCCATATTATATTTTTGTATATGCAATATGGTACGCCTGAACAGCTGTCACAGTGCAAAAGTGAATTTTATGAAAGTTCAAAGTAGAAATAAACCAGAATTACTACGAAAACTAACTTATTATTATTATTATTTATTAACATGTAATTTAAATTACAGGGTAATATACAGAGTCATAGAGCCTAGCTGCGGAGACTATTAGCTCTTACATTTATAGAGGGTGTCCCGTAATGAGTGGATAATACTGCAACTGGTGATAGCAGGCCTTATGACTGCTCAGAAAAAAAAATATAAAAAAAAAATTTTTCTTGTGGTCTCCATGGTATAATTTATTTTCGAAAAATGTTAAAAATTCAGGGTCTCCTAAAATACCTAATTACAACGGCCACCCATAAAGGATTCTTATTATTTTTGTATTTTTTTAATATTCTTGAATAACCGTTCTAAATGATGGGTAGTACATTTTAACACCAGCTGATGCATTTTTTGTGTTATAATTTTTTAAAATTCTTTTTTTTATTCAAAAATAATTCAATATTTTTTTTCACCAAAGTTTAAAAAATAATAAAGGGAAAAAAATGTATGAGAACATAAGTGGCAAATTTGATTAAAATTGGCCTGTTTAATGTACTTTCCAAAATGGTATAACACATGTTTGTGTCTACAACCATAACCAATCAAATTGGCATTTAATCTACTAAAGTAGTTTTTTTTTTACATTTTATCAGATGAAATTAAGTTACTAAATAAAGTAAACACTACGACAACAAATGAATGACTCATATTGTTTTTTTTAATTTCTATTGCATTTAAAAATAACCGTTCTTAAATAAGTTAGGTAGTAACATTTATTTTCATCAAAGTTTGATGACAACAAAAATTGAGTTGTAAGGAAAAGTGAATAGATATACCAATACCAGTTTCACTATTATGTCTGCTAAATTCACTAACTAAAATAATAGTACCTATGCACTTTCAAAAAGGTTTTGATTTAGGTATGGGAAATGCGATAAATAAAAACAACAGTATTAAAAATTATGATTTATTTGTATTTTTAAATAAATTTATATCAAGTGTTCAAACTGTCCCCCAATCACTGTAATACAGGCTCTGCATCTTCTAATGAAGGACCTCTCAATAAAACGAGCATATTGGCGATCATTTATTTTCATCACAGCGTCTTGAACACGACGACGCAGTTCCGCAATGGATGTAATTGGTTTAGTATAAACCATTTCTTTCAGGCACCCCCAGTAGAAAAAGTCCAAAGGATTTAGGTCTGGCGAATGTGGTGGCCACAAAATTGGGCCCACACGGCCTATCCACCTGTTGGGATACGTTCGATTCAAGTACCTCCTTACATTAACAGCATAATCAGCAGGACATCCATCGTTTTGAAGCCACATTGAATTTCTTAGCTCCTCGGGCACTTCTTGCAATAGAGTTTGCTAATTAGTTTGCAAGAAATTAAGATAGACTTCACCATCTAAGTTGCCTGGTAATTCAAAAGGGCCTATAATTTGTCCATTAAGGATTTTGAATTGGTACTGCGATCTGTCCTCGCGCATTAAATTTGGATTTTCCAGTTGTAGCCCAGGAAAATTAGACTTTCACTTCGAAAAAAATTGCGACAAAGCTGATTTTTGGTGGAGTGGCTTATTATGACGCCTTAAGCATTTCCTGAAAAGTACCCTAAATTTGGCCGGGGGCTAAATTTCTTAGGGGGGGTGAAAGGCGTTGAAGTTCAGTTTTTTGGGAATTGCTCCTAAACTATCGGTTTTATAGAAAAAATGTGAAGGTAAAAATAAAAGCTGATGTTATTCTACACAAAAAATATTAACATACTTTTTTCGTAGAACCAATAGTTTCAGAGAAAAACGTTCAAGAACTTCATGGTGCATTGAGTTAAGTTCAAAAAATTTATAAAATTTTTGCTTATCGCTGGGCAAATTATTTTTTGTGATTTATGTTTAAGTACAACTCCTTATTGTAAAATCAAGTTTTTGGGGTGGTAGGGGGAAGGGAATGGCCACCATCTTGAAAACAAGGTTGATTTTGTTTTTGTTTAATAACTCGTTGAAATTGCGTTTTTCAAAAAAAATGACCAAAGGACAGATTTTAGAGGATTAAATTATCTAAAAAATGAGCAATTAAACAGCTCCGTGTGTTTATTAATCTCAAAGTTGCAGCGGATCAAAGGTCACCTATGCGATGCCTCATATATGGTGGGGATGAAATGACGTTTTTTAAGGTTTTTCGCTTATTTGTGAATTTTGTTGACGATGTCTAGAATATATTTTGCACTGCTCTTGATTGTCTGTAAAATGAGTCTTCTATTCTGACCAAAATAATAAACGATTTTACTTCCTAAACGTCTTAAAATCAATCATTTAAATTTTCAATGATGAGTTTCAATGATAGCTATAACTGGGGCCTAAGAAACAACTCATGTCATCACTCCACAATATTTTTTTGAAGAACTCCGGATCTTCGTGAATTTTTTCCAACATTTTTTGACAAAAAATAACTCTTGCGGGGAAATCTCTTGGTAGCAGAGTCTGGACACGCGTGAAATGAAAAGGATGAAATTTATATTTTTGCAATACCTTATGAACTGATGATTTTGCGATCCCTGTTCGTCTTGCAATCACCCGTGTTGATGTAGTTGAATCTGCTTCAATTTCATTCAGCTCAATACCAGTGCTGCCCAGTCCATTAACAGGCATTCGTCCTTCTGAAAAACATTGGTGGACCCTGATGAACACTCGATAGTCCGGATGTCGCGCATTTCGATATCACTCTCTATAGAGTGCTGCAGCTGCGTTAGCGCTTCCTCTGCATTCCCCGTATATTAAATGCATATTTGCATACTACAGCGGCGTTTACTGTGACATTCTTCATCAGTATTAATTTAATCAAATTCAAAAATTCGTTTAATCGACGAAACCAGTATAACAACGTTATACGTTATGTAATGACGAGAATGATGAGAATTGACAATATTTGCAAATAATACTTTTTTATGCATTTTAATGCCTATTTTATTAAAAGTCAATTTTGATTTGAGAAAGTGTTAAAAATCTTCTCTAGTAGATTAAAAGCCAATTTAATGTGTTATTGCTGTAGATAGAAGCTTGTGATTTACCATTTGGGAAAGTACAATAAAGGGAGATTTTTTTAACATTATTTGCCACGAAAGTTTTCAGTTTTTTGTCTTTTTTATTAGCTTACAAACTTTGATGAAAATAAATATTTAATCATTTTTTTATTAAAAAATGAATTAAAAAAATTATTCAAAAAAATCCAGCAACTAGTGTTACTGCCTTTATTTAAGAACGGTTATTTTTAAATGCAATAAAAATTAAAAAAACAATATGAGTTATTCATTCGTCGTCGTAGTGTCTACTTAACTTTGTAACTTAATTTCATCTGATAAAATGTTAAAAAACTACTTTAGTAGATTAAATGCCAATTTTATTGGTTATGGTTGTAGACACAAACATGGGTTATACCATTTTGGAAAGTACATTAAACAGGCCAATTTTAATCAAATTTGCCACTTATGTTCTCATACATTTTTTTCCCTTTATTATTTTTCAAACTTTGGTGAAAAAAAATATTGAATTATTTTTGAATAAAAAAATAATTATAAAAAATTATAACACAAAAAATGCATCAGCTGGTGTTAAAATGTACTACCCATCATTTATAACGGTTATTCAAGAATATTATAAAAATACAAAAATAATAAGAATCCTTTATGGGTGGCCGTTGTAATTAGGTATTTTAGGAGACTTAATTAGCGATAATTTTATAATAATTACAATAAGGACATGATTGTATCTCTAATTTACATGCAGTAGTTTTCCATTGGTAATTTTGTAATTCACCAATTTTATCGGATAATCTGAGGTTCAACGATAGTTCATTTACGTTAATAGTCAAATATGCTTGAACCTTCTTTGAACTTCTGTTAGTTTCAGTTGCACTAACTGGTTCAAGATTTGATCCATGATTCAGCATTTTTGATCGGATCTACTGAAGTTCAACGATGGTTCAAGGTTTAAGTATGTTGTAATAACAATTTCAAGCTTGGCCATCAGTTAAATAAAATAATTGAACTACGCATCAAAACTTGAACCACGTTTGGTCAATTCTTTAATCCGCCAAAAGCAGTGAGTTGAATTTGCTGAGCATTGAACTAAAATTTGAACGATGTTTGTACAAACAGGTCCTTATAGACCATGGTTTACGTTAAGTGCTTTTCATATGAGCTGCGAATAGTGAATTATGAATTGGGAATGATTGTGAATTTTGACCATCCATTCACAGGAGTATAATTTGATTGGTTGCCTGTAGATGCCAATTGCCATAAAATATAAACCCAGTAAAATGTGTGCTAAGAAAATATTAAGTTAAATGCTTTGTGGAATGCGTCCTGATGTTGTGGTTTGTTTGTTTGTCACTTGTAAAATATAAAAATGCTTAATTTTACACTTTAAACTAATATGTGCGTGAAGTTAGCACCGCCATTTTGGATTTTCAAAAAAAAAAGGTTGTGCTGTGATGTGCCCAACTTGTGCCGCTATGTGCCGTATTTAAAAAAAAAATCCTACTAATGGTCTGGTTTTTAGAGGGCACCCATTTTTTAGCAGGAAGTTAGCACCACCATTTTTGATTTTCGAAAAAAGAAAAGTTGTGCTGTACTGTGCTCCACTTGTGCTGGCATGTGCCGTAAATATTTTTGAAAAATTCGCAAATTTGCAAATTTTACAAATGAAATTTTTGCGAAATTTCAAAATTTCTTAAATAAAAAAGTTGTGCTGCATTGTGCTCAAAAAATGATACCACGAACCAAAAATAAAAAACAAAAATTCACGTAATTGCATCTATTATGGCCAAAACTAAACTTTGCGAAGGGCTATAGCGTGAAGTTAGCACCGCCATTTCCGATTTAAAAAAAAAATTGTGCTGCCTTGTGCCACAAATATTTTTAAAAAATTCGCAAATTTGCAAATTTTATGAATGAAATTTTCGCGAAATTATACATATAAATTTTTCTTAAAAACTAACATGTGCTATTGTGCGCTCAGTTTGTGCTGCCATATTCCAAAGAGATAAAAAAATCGCATATTTGTAACTTTTAAGGCTAAGAAACAGTTTTGCGAAGCGTGAAGTTAGCACCACCATTTGCGATTTTCAAAAAAACAAAAATTGTGTTGTATAGTGTTCAACTTGTGCTAGCTTGTGCCGTAAATATTTTTGAAAAATTCGAAAATTTGCAAATTTTACGAATGAATATTTTTCGAAATTTCAAAATTTCTTAAAATAAAAAAAGTTGTGCTGCATTGTGCTCAAAAAATGCTACTAAGACCCAAGAGAAAAAAAACAAAAATTCGTATAGTTAAATTTATTATCGCCAAAACTTAACTTTGCGAATGGCTGTAGCGTGAAGTTAGCACCGCCATTTTCGATTTTCAAAAAAATAAAAGTTGTGCTGAACTGTGCTCAACTTGTGCTGCCTTGCGCCGTAAATATTTTTGAAAAATTCGCAAATGTGCAAATTTTACGAATGAATTTTTTGCGAAATTTGAAAATTTCTTTAAAAAAAAAGTTGTGCTGCATTGTGCTCAAAAATTTCTACTAAGAACCGAAAAGAAAAAAACAAAAATTCGCATGATTGCATTTATTATGGCCAAAACTAAGCTTTGCGAAGGGCTGTAGCCCCGTAAAATTTGCAAACTTGTAAATTTTTTAAAAATATTTATGGTACAAGGGAGCACAATGCAGCACAACTTTTTTTTTTGAAAATCGGAAATGGCGGTGCTAACTTCACGCTATAGCCCTTCGCAAAGTTTAGTTTTGGCCATAATAGATGCAATTACGCGAATTTTTGTTTTTTTCTTTTTGGTTTTTGTATCATTTTTTGAGCACAATGCAGCACAACTTTTTATATAAGAAATTCTGAAATTTCGCAAAAATTTCATTCGTAAAATTTGCAAATTTGCGAATTTTTCAAAAATATTTACGACACATGCCAGCACAAGTTGAGCACATTACAGCACAACTTTTCTCTTTTTTAAAATCAAAAATGGTGGTGCTAACTTCACGCTAAAAAAAATGGGTACCCTCTAAGAACCAAACCCTTAGTACGATTTAAAAAAATTAAAAAAGTTGGGCACATTACAGCACAACCTTTTTTTTGAAAATCCAAAATGGCGGTGCTAACTTCACTCACATTAAACTAATTTAAGGCGTTTTTTGTAGCATATCATGGGATAGGATTATTTTTAATTCAACCATGAACTTACGAACGACCCTGTTTAGAATGTACCTTTGCTCACTACGCCATGAGTCATGACGATGAATTTATGGGTGAAATTTTCTCCTCACCAATTTCTTCTACAAAAACATGGTCATGACGAAGTGAAAAGTTACAACATAACTCTACTTTACGAACATAGCCATCGAGAATTCGAGACACAAATAAAAGTACCAATCAATGACGACACACTAAAATCCTATTCAATCTAGGCCGATACTAGAACAAACGTCAAAAGTGTATACGTAGCAGGATTCTACTTTACTTTGTTTATGTAATTCATATGAAAATTCCACTGTACTACGGATAGCTTTCCCAATAAACACACTTTGTCGCTGTACAGCTGCGGTTCGTAGCTTGAGACTCATGAGAACCAAATGGTGGTCGCTTACCATGTCGGCATTTCTAATACTTCAAACATCGCACATTGACTCCTCCATCACTGCTGAATCATGATATGGCCAATTTGGTTTTCAGTTTGACCATCCGGATGTACCCAGGTGATTTTGTTGCAAGTTTCATGTTCAAACACAGTCCCACCCAGCACAAGACGATTAGCGTTACAAAAATTGACCAGCAAGTCGCCATTTTCATTCCGTGACTCCATGCCATTTTTTCCCATCGTGCTTTCCAGAACGTAGTTGTCTGATCTGACTTGGAAATTGAGATCGCCTATGACAAATATGATGTCGGCTGTCGAAGCATGTAGCCATGTAGCCTTTGGCCACACCCTCTCTTTCTTGCTCCCCGGAATACAGCGTTCTCGTTCGCCCTGTATTAGATTTATATTCGGATCTTCCCGATTGTTTGCTATCCGTCAATGAGATATAAGGCAAACAAAAATAAAAGCATACTTTAAGGCGCCTTAACTCTGACAGTATAGACTTAAGAAAAATAATGTTTTATACAGAAAAAGAGATAATTAACAAAGGTTTTATCATAGTTTTTGTACGATAAGCCATTCTCGAGATATTGGTTTAAAGGCGTTTTTTTTTAAATGACAGCTATTGCACAACACTTACAACCTCATCATTTTTCTAGTAAACTCAGAAACAACCCACCTATCAATTCTGATCAAACAAATTGACAAGAAGTATAGTTTTGCAAGAAAAAACTTCTACCGTCTGGCCTCTACCCAGCGTTGCCGTTTGGCCCCTAAAGTGGCCAAATGGACACTTTTTTGCGTTCGGGACCCGTGGCCACTACTTTTTGAAAAATTACCTAATTGGCCACTTTTTATTAATTTAAAGTAATTTGTAGGTATTAGAAAAGTTCTAAAAATGTACTTTAAAAAATTCAGTTTCTCGAAATTTGGTACTGAATGCTGTTGTTTAATCTGGAAGAACACACCCATCTATGCTGAATGCTGTCGTTTAATCTGGAAGAACGCACCCATCTATGTCATTCAGCAAATTGACAGAAGAAAGAGATAACCCTTCAATTTTCTATCAAATTTATTCGGATGTTCATGTTCCGCAAAACAGTTATCTACGTTTTTCTATTTTGACATGTTCCTTTTTGTAGTTTATGTTTTCAAATTTTTATCACGGCAGAAAAATGAAAAGGTAATAACTTTAGAATATTATGTGAGAATATAACTATTTAAAATAACCTATTTGAAAGGTTTTTAACAATCACACCGAAACAAAAACAATCACCGTCAACTATAGGAAATGAAGAACATCAAATAAAACAAACTGAAATTTGTCCAAATGAGCACACATTCAAATCGACTGATGTTGCAGAGAAAGAGATCTCCAAGGATGTTTCACTTGAACCTAAAAACATTTCGAAAGCGCCTAGGATTCCAAAAGAAAAGCAACCAAAAACGATGCCAGTGGCAAATATTGCAAGTGAAAACCCGCAACAGTCGAATTCAGTTGCGTTAGAACGCCCAAAAATTTCCAGAATTCGAAAATTTCTGCCAGAATGGGCAGCTTCCTATAAATGGATTGAGCTGGACACGGAAAGGCAGCAGATAAATTGCATTGCTTGCAAGCAACTCTTGACAAATCAGAAAACCCATTTAGACAGACATGAATGAACTCAAAAACACAGAGAAAATGTAAAAGCCGCAGAAGAAACTAAAAAAATGCAGTTAAGGCCTGCTATAGTGTTTAAATCAGGCATAAACGACCAGATTGCAATAGCCGAAATTAAACTTGTGTTGAGGATGCTAATTCAAAATCATTCTTTCAATTCAATGTCCAACATTTCGAAATTCAATGCTTCGATATTTCCCGATTCGACAATAGCGAAATCTGTAAGATATAAACAATCGTTAACCAAGCTTAAACATATTCATTTAATATTATACCTACCTAATTGACATCTTTCAGATCAAATGCGGCAAAACAAAATCAAACAAAATAACAGAATTTCTCGGAGATCAAGGAAAGCTCATCATTTTGGATAAAATGAAAACTGGTACTTTTAGCATAATTGTAGATGAGACTACGGATATTTCCATCGAAAAGTGCTTAGTTTTAGTTTCTAGGTATTTTGATTTTGACACGGGTAAGAGCATGGATAGTTTCCTTTCCTTGACAGAGCCAGAAGCTGGAACTGGAAAGGCAATAAGTAGTGCTATATTAAACTTTTTGGAACAAAATGATATTCCCTTATCCAATTGTATTGGATTTGGAAGTGACAATGCATCCACAATGGTTGGTGTCCGCACAGGTGTAGTTGCTCATTTAAAACAACTTATACCCAATTTGTTTCACCTTGGTTGCGTAAGTCATTCGGTTGATTTGATCAATAATGTTGCTTCCAAATGTATTCCGGATGAGGTTGAAAAATTATGTAGAGACATTTATTCGCATTTCAAGTTTAGTTCAAAAAGAAAGAAAGACCTAAAAGATTTGCAGGACATTTTTGATGTCCCTGAGCATAAAATTTTGAAACTCAGTGCCACTAGATGGCTGTCATTTGAAGCAGTCATTAAAAGGGTTGATGAACAATGGACTGTCCTGCAACATTATTTCCTTCGTGAAAAGTTTGAGCAAACCTCTGAAAAAGTTATTAAAAAAATTACTGATATAAGTGAAAATTTAAACGACATTAATCATACCTACATAAAATTTTTAAAGTACATTTTACAGTTAATGAATAATTTGAATAAAATGTTCCAGAGTGAATCGTCTCAAATCATTTTTTTAATTTCATCCGTCAGAGACATTCTTTTAAATATTTTTACTAATTTCTTAAAGAAGGAATATATTAAAAATAATCAAATTGAAGATTTTGACTATAAAAATTCTGATCATATTAAAATATTAAAAGATATATATATTGGGAATGAGGCTGAAATGTTTATAAAATCAAAAAACATACCTGATGAGGATGTCTCAATGATTAAAAGTAACGCTCTTAATTATTATCAATCGATAATTTATGAAATTTTGAAAAGAATAGATATTAACGATGAAAGACTATCGGCATTGCGCTTTCTTGATCCGAAAGTAATTAAACAGAGACTTGAATTTAACTATATACAGTTAGTTTCAACTTTTCAAAACCTGGTTCCAGACACAGGAAAAGTCATTGACGAATATAAACTCCTTGAGTTAAAATCTGGGGATAAAGAATTTCAAACCATATTTACAATCAATGACATTGAAGATTTCTGGCATGAAATAGGAAAATGCAAAAACTGTTTAAATGAACGAATGTTTGAAAACTTATACAAGTTTGTTGCAAACATTCTTACATTGCCCCATAGCAGTGCCTCTGCCGAAAGAGTCTTTTCAAAGTTGGCGCTAATTAAAAATAAGGTGACAAATAGACTAAATGTAAAAACTTGTGATTCAATGATGTCAGCTCTTAATCTAATTAAATCAAAAAATGATTTGGAAAGTTGGCTTCCAAACAAAAGTCTTGTTCATATGTACAGGAAGACAATATTAAAAAAATGAAGTGTAAACTAATATGTATGTACAGTACTTTTGAAGAAATACTTTAAGTATTTATCTTTATTTATTTATTTTTCACTACTTTCGTTTATGTAATACATTATTTTGTTTTTTTTTGTATGTTATTTGGAATAAAATGATTATGAAATTTTACTCCTGTGTACTTTTTCTATTTTGTTCACTCAATAATTCCGCAACTCGGGAATGATGTTGATGGAGTTTGAGGAAACCAGGTAGAAGTCCAACCAGGATGGTGTTATTGGGAACGTTGGCTTTGGTTGAGAGACCACCAGGAATGAATGATGCTCAAAATTTTCATCCAACCAGTTCACCAGGAAGTTTCCAGCGTCAGATGTAGTTGTGTCGTACCATGGTGGGTGTCGGGCATTGAAGTCACCTCCAATCAGTCCATAGGTGTGCTGGGTGGCTAGGTTGCTGAAAATAAGAAGATCGTGATTAATATCACTTTGTCTGGCACAGCATTTGTTGTGTATGCTGAAAATAATTAGTGTTGCTCCAACTTCGACATTCGACTTCTATGATGAAGGCCGTGGCTTCTAAGACTAGGGATCACGACTTGAGAAGCTTTTATGTTCTTCTTTACGAAGAGCACTGTGCCTCTCTTGCCTATATCCTTGTCTGTTCGGAAAGTGTTGTATCCTTTGAAATCTATGTTGTTTCGCTTCGCGACGTTGGTTTCGCTTATAAGGGCTATGTCCGGTGAATGCTTCTTCAGAAAGAGGTGGAATGTCGTCCTTTTCAAAACGCTATACAATGAATTAACATTGTATACGATTATCATTAACCGGTTTATGCTTTGCAGCGCATAATGCGCATAAACCGGTTAATGATAATCGTATACAATGTTAATTCATTGTATAGCGTTTTGAAAAGGACGACATTCCACCTCTTTCTGAAGAAGCATTCACCGGACATAGCCCTTATAAGCGAAACCAACGTCGCGAAGCGAAACAACATAGATTTCAAAGGATACAACACTTTCCGAACAGACAAGGATATAGGCAAGAGAGGCACAGTGCTCTTCGTAAAGAAGAACATAAAAGCTTCTCAAGTCGTGATCCCTAGTCTTAGAAGCCACGGCCTTCATCATAGAAGTCGAATGTCGAAGTTGGAGCAACACTAATTATTTTCAGCATACACAACAAATGCTGTGCCAGACAAAGTGATATTAATCACGATCTTCTTATTTTCAGCAACCTAGCCACCCAGCACACCTATGGACTGATTGGAGGTGACTTCAATGCCCGACACCCACCATGGTACGACACAACTACATCTGACGCTGGAAACTTCCTGGTGAACTGGTTGGATGAAAATTTTGAGCATCATTCATTCCTGGTGGTCTCTCAACCAAAGCCAACGTTCCCAATAACACCATCCTGGTTGGACTTCTACCTGGTTTCCTCAAACTCCATCAACATCATTCCCGAGTTGCGGAATTATTCATGCCAGACCCTTACGGGAGATGCGGACCACGAGCCAGTGGAACTTCACATCAAACTGGGCCAGCCAATTCTAACAACAAATGCCCAAAATGAGAAATACATCATCTAAAACCAACTGGATATCGACCGATTCCAAAGAAAAATCGAGGAAACCATAGTGATGCCGAATTCCAACAGAAACCTTTCCAACAATGAAATCGAGGAGGCTATTGAAGCAATGGAGCTCACCATAAACAATGCCCTGGATGAGCAGAAGAGATGGAAGACTTCAAGGCATAGATACCAGCATCTTCCAGAAGGAATTGTTCGACTATATTATCATCGATAGCGATTGCGGAAGCGCCTACAAAGGATTCAACAAAGGGACTGGAACACGGCCAACGGAAACTACCAAATGGTGAAGAGTGAACTTCAATGTACGCGAATTATGTTGAGGAACGCTCTTCAACATTTTAACAACAACCAGTTCCAAAATAGGCTACAATCCATGAAACCTGGACCCAATGCATTCAAGGAAATAAACAAGATCATCGGCACAAGACAGCAAATACCAGACAAAATCAGCACCAGGCAAGGGGAAGTCACGACGACTCACGATAAAGCGGAAGCATTTGCCGAATATTTTGAAGGAAGTTTCGTGCCAAACCCATCCAGCGATCCTTCACTCTTACAGGAAGTTGAGTCAACAATTGAGCAGCTGCAGCAGACAGACGCTGAAATTATATTTTTTAACAATGAAAATCCTGCTAGTGATCCCGAGCTGACTGGAGGCTTCACCTACCCTGAAGAAGTAGCTGAGCTAATCAAAAGTGGACGACCTAAGAAATCATCTAGACCAGATATGATTTTCAGCTACATCATAAAGAAGTTTCCCCAAGTTATGGTGCTGTTTCTCACGATCCTATTCAACAACTGCGTCAACAATTGCTACTTTCCGAAGCGATGGAAGACAGCTAAAATGGTACCGATACCGAAGAAAGCCGACAGAGGAACCGTTTCTGGATATCGTCCTATATCTCTTCTTAACAACACCAGCAAAATCCTTGAAGTACTTATTCTTTGGAGATTGAAGGCGTTCTGCACCGCTAACAGCGTCGTTCCGGACATGCAGCTTGGATTTCGGGAGAGGCACTCTACCTTACATCCGCTCTTGCAATTTCATAACGACGTTGTTAGCACCCTCAATAACTGTCAGGTTATTGTTGGATGCTTCTTGGATATAGAGAAAGCATTTGACAGCATCTGGATACAGAGGGGCTAATTCATAAGCTAACCACTTTTAATTTTCCAGGTACACTTATAAAAATAGTTTTCAGTTTTCTCAATTCCAGATCGTTTTTCGTTCAGATTGAAAACAGCCAGTCAACAACCAAAGACATCAGAGCAGGAATTTCTCAAGGATTAAAGCTGGGACCGTACCTCTACAACATCTTCACCTCGGACCAACCTCAACCCAACAATGCTATGAATTTGCTCTATGCGGACGATTCACTAACATACGCCAAATCCTTTTCACCAATCATTGCAGCCCAAAGAGTAGAAGAGCACGTGAGAAGGCTGTGGGAGTTCTACACAACATGGGCCAACAAAGTCAATTCAGTCAAATCTGAGTTGGCTTGTTTCAGAAGACCAGCGGGACAGAGAAGTACACCGTCAGCTGAAAGCTGCCGCAGCATCATCATCAATCTGCCTGACGGATCGCAACTGACAACCAAACCATCGGTGAAATATCTGGGTGTAAACTTTGAGGAGAGGTTACGCTTCAATCCGCATGTAACAGGTGTTCTGAAGAAAGCAAACTACGCTTTCCACCGCATCCACCCCCTATTGCGGAAAAGGAATGGACTCAGCCAAAGGACAAAGTTGCTTCTCTATAAGCAGCTTCGCAGACCGATCATCACATACTGCTTTCCTGTCTGGTTTATCTACTATTTCCAAAACCAGCATGAAGAAACTGGGAGTGTTCGAGAGGAAGATCTTAGGGATCTGCACGGGACTCCACTTCGACCAACGGCGGCGAAAACATTTCAGCAACAAGCGACTCTACGAGGCATCCGGAATGACACCGCTTGACAAATACATGATCAGTGCTGCCAAAAGACTGACGAACAACCTTAGCAATCATCCAAACCCTCTGGTGAGAACCATCACAAGTGAAGAGAGACACCCCGAGCCACGACCACGATACCTTGATGTAACAGCACTACTGGACGACGGACTATCAACGACGACGAGGCAATTCAATTTTACGAAGATAAAACGTCACAATATACAGTTTTCTAGATAGTGTCAAAGAAAATAATTTGCACATGGGTTGCCTGTCAAAATGTGGTCAAGGTAGGTATAGGGCTGCCAAGCAATTATTCTCAATTTTTGGGGTTTTTCATATCTGCCATAGCTTAGATGGTAAGCCTTAAAGAAATAATAAATTGAATTAAATTTAAACGCCATTTTAAATCAACACTTTTTAATTTTATTTTCAATTTAGCTTTCCTCTACTCGTAAAACAGAATTAGGGGGTGAAAAATAAATTCAATTGCTGAGTAGATATAATTATTTTGCTTACTCCCTTATTGTATTTACTATACCTAATCGTATAGTCGTAGGTAATCAAAGTAAATCGCAACGGAATGAAATGATAATACTCACTCTTATTGGACTCTAATCACACTCATTACTAGATTCGAACATTACTTAATTAATTAAGTTTCTTTTGATATATAAAAATGTTGGTATGTACATATTTTCCTGCAAAATTGCTATAGGGTATTTTCTTGTATGCTGTCTACTGTATACAGATACAGATACAGAATTGTATACTATAAACGCGTTCACTTAGCTTCATTGATGCAAAGGATGAAAAGAGCAATTAAGAAGTTTTTTTTTTTAATTTAAAAATGAATATCAGGAGAAATAAAATTTAATTAAATTACAAAAAAGAAACAAAAAAAATGTAAGTGCTCCCTGCTAGGGGGTCCTTTGGATACAGCAATTGTATATTTTTGTTTTTATTTTTTGACTTTTTCATTATTCTTCTCAGCAGGATTTCAAGATCTTAGTCCAAAATGATTAATAACTATCTACTTTTGGTTTGAATTTTATCAGCCTATGAATATTCTGGAAAGACAAAAACAGGACGAAGTTTCATAATATAAGTTTGCTTTGTATGTATAGTTATGTTTAGGTTTTGTGAATTGTTTTATTTTTATTGTGTTAAGAAGTGCTGAAGGAAAAAAATATGGACAAAACCATTCACACAAATTACCATCTTTAAAAGCCATATGAAAAATAAGCTTAAAGACTCCAAAAGCTGCATGAATGATTAGAAGCTACAGGAGCGATGAACAAAGGCATATGGAAAGGGGTCGGGGCAAATGCCCCTATTTGAATTTTATGTGTTACATTTTGTTGTAATAGTAAAAAATCTTTCGATTCGGTACTTACAACTACTTTTTGAAATGTTTACATTTAAAGAAAACAGCGCCGGCGCGCGCGCTATTATTTCAATATTCAAAGAAAATTCAGGAAAAGAATTTTTTAAATAGCTGTGAAAAATTACTGCTCTATGAAGCTATACATAACTCTTGAAAGTTAATGCCCTACTTCTGAATACGTACGCACGAAGTATTCAAAAGAAACTAAACCTTTGCTGACCAAGTCTCTCTAAACCTTTCAGCAACTCCACCACCAGTAAAAACTGCAGAGGACCAGTGGAAGCACTGCAAACAAGCCATTAGAAATGCCGCCACTGATGTGCCGGGTTTCACTAGGCGACCACAACGAAACCCCTGGTTCGATGAAAAATGCCGGTGTGCGCATACAGTCAAGAACGAGGCCTACCAATCAATGCTGCAAACTAGAACCAGAGCTGCTGAGAGAATAGCAAGGGAGCTCTACGGGCAAAAACGAAGGGAGGAGTGCCGACTTCTCAGGAGGAAAAAGAGAGAGCATGCGAAGTGGGCAGTCGAGTCTATTGAAGACTGTTGCGGTAGGGGAGATGTTCGAAGATTCTACCGAAGGGTGAGGCAATCTACCCAGAGCTACAAGGCCAGAACGGAAGCCTGCCGAGACGAGAGTGGGAATATGATAATAGACACACAGTCGGTGCTGAGGATCTGGAAACAAAACTTTTCTAGACTGCTAAACGGCAAGATGACCAAAATTCCGCAGTTAGACAGAATAATCCACTCAACCTGGACGATGATGGTCAAAATTTCCGTCCACCCGACCTTAATGAAGTGCGGTTAGCGATAGCCAAGCTTAAAGCGTACAAGGCTGCTGGTGCAGATGGCCAGGTGGAGACGACTTGGTAGGGAGTATACACCAAACTTATCTCCAAAATTTGATCGGATGAAAGTATGCCCGCTGAATGGAACCTCGTTATAGTGTGCCCCATCCACAAGAAAGGAGATGCTCTGACTTGTGCCAACTACAGAGGTATAAGTCTCCTCAACGTCGCATACAAAATCCTGTCATCTGTACTGTGTCATCGCTTAAAACCGTTTATCAACGATGTGACCGGCCCTTATCAGTGTGGTTTTAGGCCCGGCAAATCAACCGTCGATCATATGTTCACACTCCGACAGATTCTGGAAAAAACCCAGGAGCTTCAAATCGATACACACCATCTCTTTATCTCGATAGACAGAAAGTAGCTATACAGAGCCATGTCGCATCTCGGCATCCCTGCCAAACTCGTCCGCTTGTGCAGCATGACGATGGAGAAATTTCGCTGCTCCGTCAAAGTTGACAGGAACACCACCGAACTATTTGATGTCAAGAAAGGTTTGAGGCAAGGCGATGCGTTATCATGCAACCTCTTTAACATCGTACTTGAAGCAATGGTACGCAATTCGCAAGTCAACAACAGAAGCACAATTTATGGAAAGTCAGTACAACTACTTGCTTATGCAGATGATATTGACATCATGGGAAGAACGAAGCCAGCTGTAACCGGTGCGTTTGCAAGTATTGAACCGGAAGCGGCGAAAATGGGTTTGGCTGTTAATAGGGACAAGACGAAGTATATGCTATCATCGAGAAAGGAATCTCAGCATCGTCGACTCGGGCAAAACGTTACGATGAATAGGTACAACTTCGAAGACGTCAAAGACTTTGTCTACCTGGGCTCCACTATTAAATCGCAAAATTACATCAGTGCAGAGATCAAACGAAGAATTACTCTTGCCAACCGCTGTTTCTCTGGGTTAAGAAGGCACTTGAGAAGTAAAGCCCTCTCTCAAGGAACTAAGGAGACCTTATATAAGACCCTCATCATCCCGGTTCTGCAATATGGGGCAGAAGCATGGATCCTGTCAAAAACGGATGAGAATCTGCTTGGATGCTTTGAAAGGAAAATTTTTCGGGTGATCTTCAGTCCAGTATGTATCGATGGAGTATGGAGGAGAAGATTTATCAACGAGCTTTATGGGCTTTTCAGCGTCGTCGACCTAGTCAAAAAGCTGAAAATACAGCGGCTGAGATGGCTGAGACACGTGGAGCGTATGAACACCGACACACCAGCCCGACGAGTCTTCGAATCTACCCCTGATGGTGGCGCACACAAGTGGAGAACGACCTCAACCAACTTGGAGTGCGTAACTGGAGGCAGCTAGCTAGGGACCGAGCTGGCTGGAGAGGCTTGTTAGTTGAGGCCGTAGTCCACCCTGGACTGTAAGCGTCATCTAAAGTAAAGTAAGTAAGTCATTAAAAGGTTAGGCCAGAACATTCCATTCAAGTTAGAATTTCTAACTTACTTATACGGCCTTCGATCCGTTAATGGACACTGTCTTAAACACTCTGGCTTTCCACGTTCCCTCCTCTGCTTCAATCCCCAGCACACTTCTTGCAGTAATTCAGACCAAACAAACCTCAATCCTGGAAATCCTTCTCTGCGCAGTATCTGCTCCAGAATGTGAAAGAAATTTCACTAAACAGCATCTCCTAACTGAAATCGTCTTCAATGTAGGCTTGTTGGCAAAGTAAAAAAAAAAAATTCGATAGTGCAAGATTGTACTGATCAAATGATGTATTGATTGCAATTAGCAATTTCAAAAAAAAAATTGTCAACCTATTTTTCAAAGATTCGAAAACTTTTTTTTGAAAATTTTGATATGCAATATTTTTTAATCTTATCTGAAATTTGTATATGGGTGATTCCATACAAAACGACCCCTTACGAAAAATCACAAAATATGACTTTGAATTGAAAAAAGTCTCGTTAGACGGTTTTAAAAGATTGCATGTTTTATTTTAAAAGTGAAATAATCAATCATTTTTTTAACCGCCGCACTATGGGCCCAACTGGGCTTTCGCGTCTCATAAATCTGTAACTTTTTAGTCTTTTGAAATAATTCTCTGAAATTTCGCACACATCATCTTGAAGATACTACCAATAAAATAGATACAAATTTTTGAAGTGAAATTGATTTTATTCACGCTAAAAAAATTTCAAAGATGTGCATCTTTACAAATTATGAACAAAACACAATTTTTGATAAGTTTTTAATTGTTTATTTTATTTGAAATATTTTTTTTGTTCAATTACAATCATACTTATGTACATATTTACATAATTGTATATTATAAGCCTATAAAAATATATATTATTATATTTTAAAGTACAAATTCAGTACAAAAACTTAACAAAAAAAGAACCAGAAACTGAATGTAGATAGTTGTAGGTAATATCTTATATTTCAATATTTATTTTCAGTATCTCACATAATCAGAAAAAACAGACATTTTAAATATAGAGTACCTATGCATTTCACTTGCAGAAGGTTTTAAGGGCTTAGGTGTATTGAAGAAATTGAAGGATCTTCTTTTCAACTCAAGAGGCTATTAATATACTTATTTATTGATATAGACCTCTTGAAACATCAATATACATACTTAAATAAGTATTTAAGGATTTGTTTTGCAAAAAAAACTAAGCTATATGTTATTCCTACCTTATCGGATATTAACGCGAACGGAACTTTTGTGCTTTGCACTAGAGTCAAGCTTTACCATAACAAAAACTGATTCTCAAGTTCAACTTCAAGATTTGTTAAACCTGTCACTGGATGCTGAAAATTTGGATATCGTGATCTGAAATCCTATACTTAATGCAGATGTAATGGGCCTTCGGGACATGGGGAATATTAACAGATATTATTATTGAGGTAAAAATGAGTTAATCTTTGTTGAAAGCTTATTTATAGCATCACTTGTTCCAATCAAACTAAATAACGAGGAAACTAAAATGATCTTATGACAGAATTACCAATACTGATAGAGTTTTCAAAAGAAACTCCTGAGAAAACAAGAGCGGTTGTGGATGGTATTCAAAAGCAGATCGATCAACTAACATTTAATCAACTGATTAAAAGTGATGAAGAAGTTAAAATCAAACATGAGTTGTTCCTAACAATGATCGATAGGAAAGTTAGCCAAGTTTTGACAGAAACTAGTTCGTGTGCTGTCTGTACAATATGTGGGGCAAAACCAAAGGAAATGAATGATCTGGAAAAAGTGACATCTAAGCCAGAAAATGAAAATGCCTTCAAGTATGGATTTTCGACACTACACGCCTGGACTAGATTTATGGCTGTTTTACAATGCCGCGTTGGGCGTCGCGTTGAAAGATTTGCCTGTCATCGCAAAAGTTCAGGCATAGGAATTTCTGTTTAGTGTTTACAATGACGCGTTGAGCATTATGTTACGATTTTGCATCTATTAGTAGGTACACAAACCAACGTAACGTAAGCGGCTGCAACGCGAAAGTAGAGATACTTTAAAGTGCCTTTCACATGAGCTGCGAACTGCGAATGCGAATAAATTTGTTTAGGCAATTCCAAGCGCAAATACCAACAAATTAATGTTTTAACTCTTCGACGAAGTGAATAAACGACCCTATCTACAATTTGAAAAAGAAAACACGAACAAAAATTAGTTTAAATTGTTCAATTTAGCGTTTTTATATATTCTACGCGACCACCGACATATTCTTGCGAACTGCCAAACACTTATTCGCAATCCACAACATCAGGACGCATTCCACAAATCTGCGAATGAAAAATTCGCTCGAATTAAACCTCAAATTTATTTAGCGCCCATTTTACTGGTTTATTTATTATGACAATTCGCTTCTTTCGGCGACCACTCATGTAAAAGAAATGTCAAAACTCGCGACCATTCGCAATTCGCAGTTCGCTATTCGCAGCTCATATGAAAGGCACTTTACGGCTGATTTACAATGACGCGTTCGCGTTCGCGATGCGTACGTTACATTTAACAAGCGTTACGGCCGCGTCGAGATAAATCGAGCAAAAAAATTTTAACTTTTTTCAACACAAGATGGCCACATACCTAAATTGAAATCGAAATGTCAAAACGCACGCAAAAGTTGAATAATCTCTACTTTCGCGTTGCAGCCGCTTACGTTACGTTGGTTTGTGTACCTACTAATGGATGCAAAATCGTAACATAATGCTCAACGCGTCATTGATACAGATATTCCTATGCCTGAACTTTTGCGTTGACAGGCAAATCTTTCAACGCAACGCCCAACGCCACATTGTAAATCAGCCATAAATCAGCCATAACTTTTGCGTGCGTTTTGACATTTCGATTTCAATTTAGGTATGTGGCCATCTTGTGTTGAAAAAAGTTTGAATTTTTTTGCTCGATTTATCTCGACGCGGCCGTTACGCTTGTTAAATGTAACGTACGCATCGCGAACGGGAACGCGTCATTGTAAAACAGCCTTTATGGAATTGGTATTACATATTTCATACAATCTTTCTTTTGAAAAATGGTCTGCAAATACCTTAGTCAGCAAAAAGAGCATTGTTAGGAACAACTCATGTTTGATTTTTACTTCTATATAAATCAGACCTATTTTATATTTTTGAACACTTTAAACTGCTTGGTTATAACTTTCTTGGACACACAACAATTGAGGAAACATAAAAATCTTAAAATAAAGGCCGCCTGTAATATCAATACAAAAAAGATGGCCGAATGCAGCTATTGGCGCGAAATTTCAAATATTTTTAGACACACTAACTTTAAGAATTAAAAAGAATATGAATGAAAGCTGACTTTTTTTTTCACGATCTTATTTCAGTTTTAAAATTGATTTAAAGGCGTTTTAAATTGATGGAACAATTATTTGCAAGAAAAAATAAAAAAAGAGATTTGTTTTATTCTAGACTCTACAGCATTCTTATCGTTCTAGATCAAAGAAAAGCAATTAAAAGTATGAAGACTTTTTTGTATTTTCAAGTTTAGGAACCAAGGAATCAATTGCAATTCATATCTAAACAGCGGAAGTCGGCGGAAATATTTAAAAGTCCATTTAACTTAAAAAAACTTAAATAAACGGGTTTTAGAAAAAAAATCTCATTTATTTAAAATACAAACTTTTCAAAATCTAATTTATTTTTATCGAATAGTCATAAAAACAAGCTTTAAATCGATATAAAACACTTGTGATTTTGCATCACCTTTTGTTTAAAATAAATCCTTCAAAAGTAAGCTCCAGAAAGATACTTGCATAATGAGTTCTAAAGTTGATACTTTGGAAGGGGTTAATTGGGAGAAGGGGTCACTTTAAAAATAAAATTTTTATGGAAACGTAAAATTCGGCTTTTCCTGTTTTCATTTTCACACAGAAATCACCCTTTTAACCAATTTCAAAAAATGCATTTATGAGACGCGAATCGTCATTTGGGCCAATAGTGCGCTGCGCCGCTTATTTCGCAGCTTGAACCACTTAGCAGAATAAGTCTCCAAAAGTCACTTTTTGTTATAAGAAGCTCAAAACCCTATTTTCAATAATAAATTTTTTCACAATTAGAGAACCGATGGTTATTTGCCACTATCAGAACTCTAAGCACCTTTTCAGATCATTTAATTATTCAATAGTATTTCAATTTTAGTCGTTTGAAAGTTGATTTATAAAGTGGTTGGTATTACGCCCGTAACAAAAAAAGAATTATGTTTCATTACTAAAAGAAAAAAAATTTGTATCAATGTGATAATTTGGAGAAAGAAGGAGAATACCATGATCTACTGTCAGACAAACTTTCAAGAATTTGAAATTAATACTGACCCCGTATTTAAAATTTTAAGTCTATGTCATACCAAGGGCGTACGCAGGATTTCGATCAAAGGGGGCAGACTCATTCAAAATATAAAAAACTAGATTTCTCTTCTGATATTGCCATGCTAAGAAGAAAACGTATCTACATGAGGATGGTCGTTATATGGGTTTTTATGAGTTTTTATATTTGAATTGGCCTAAATCAGCTTTCCAAAATGCTACAAAACATTACTGTAAGTGTTGCCATTGGTTTTATTAATTTAAGTAAGTATTTTTTTTCTATTTTATGCAATTATTTTATTAAATTGCCCCATATACATACTCTGAATTTTTGGTAGATTTTACGCGCACTTCTTAGTATACAAAAAAAAGGAACGGCTCTTTAATTTACAAATCTGAAAAATTTACTGATTTTTTCTTCATTTAGAGCCAATTTAGGTCCACCTGAGATACATTTTTTTAACGACTACCATAATCTACATACATTTCTGGCATTTGGAGACATATTTGTATGTATACTAACAAATAATTTACTTGCTAAGGTAATTTGCCAGACCTTTAAGTGGTATGGTGGTAACACCTTTTTTTCTTTAAAAAAAAGCAGATACGTGAATTTTTCTTAAAAACAGCAAGGTTCTTTTTACAAACGACATTTCATTTTTAACTTATTATTTTGTATAAATAAAATAATAGGTAAATAATTTGTCAAAACTGGCCTGACTCAAAGCAGCCAAAAATGTAGATACATTTTTTCTTCTTAGCACTGCGGTATTAGAACAGAAATCCAGTTTTAAGGTGCCAAATTAAGCATTTTACTTTTTTAGAAAAAAAAATTGTTCAGTTCTAATATGTATGTGTAGATATTTTATTGAGAAAAAGACACTGATAAAATAAAAGTTCAACATCTCGAATAATTTTCTAGAGTTAAGGGTTTGTTATTCATCAGCAAAAAAATAAGTGCAGGATATTTTGATTTGTCAGGGATTGATTTGCAAGTGCCCCCCCCCCCCTGCCCACCCTTCCGTACGCCCTTGTGTCACACCCGTAACAGGTTGGCATTTCAAATCATATTCTTTCTGTTTTTCAACTCAATTCTAGTTTTGTTGCTTTTAGATATGAAATTCATGACGTGGGGACAGGCGCGGATCCAGGATTTCGTCCAGGGGGGGGCAATTTTCGTGAGTTTCCAAAATCTATATGAGGTCTATAGAAAATTTGAGTGCACTATACCGCTCTACACGCCTGGTCACACAAAGCAATGTGAGTTGATGAGTTTGAAATTTGAAGAAAACAATAAACTGCCAAAGTAGTTCTCAACAGCGTGTACTTTGAACTTTGTGAATTGAAGTTTTGCAGTTTGTAACTATAGCATGGTGTCTGTACAGCGTTTTTTAGTTCCCTCTGGATCTACACAAATCGACAATTATGGTCGAAAAACATAATGGTACAGTGGTATGTTCCTATTCAGACACATGACGTCCAAGTTCGAGTGAAAATTCAAGCCTCTTCTTTAGCTGGCAACCTAACCTAACCTTGCTAGTAAAAGGCCGTTTTCGAGAACGTCATCAGCGTCAAAAATTGCAGAATGTTCTCAAACGCAAAATCCGAAGTCTTGTGTTAGGAAAGGCAAATTCAAGCTTTACTGTATAAGCATTGTGTTCGATAATGCAGTTTGCTAAAGTCATATGTTCGAAAACATCATGTGTGGTGCAATTCTGCAGAAGAAAAATCGAGTTGGCAGCAAAAATATTGAGAAACCGGAGAACGTGTTCATAAACGTCAATTGCGTTTGCAAGGAAATTGAAGGACGTTGATTAAAAAGATTTTGCGCAAAACAAAACCACTGCATTAATTTGAATGTAGCTGTATTTTAGCTTAACTAAAATTATAGATCAAAACCGAGATGAACCGTATCGTTTGTTCAGACTTCAGATGCCTTCGTCCATCGATACAAAACCAAACTTTCCGACATTAAAATGTAACACAGATTTCCTATAGTGGAAAATACAAAGAAAACACCACTCTTATTTAAATCTTTCCGTCCGACCTTCTCGATTGTGAATTTGTTATACTTTCGTTATACATTTTATTAACAATATACTTAGCCTTCGTTAAGTTTTGATATAAATGTTTCATACATATAAGCTCAAAACATCGACTACAGAGTTGCCAGACTCATGCAGTTCGATAAAATAGCAATAGCATACAATAGCAATATTCGCGGCGAAAAATGTCAATCATTTGACAATCCAAGCCAAAACAACTATCCTTTTCTTAGGTATAAAAGTTCCATCCAACTTCTCTTCGGCAGTGACTGCTGTCGTCGTTTCCTGGTTTCTCTCCAATCTTCTTCGTTGGATTCGCACTCTCTGCCAGTTTTATAATATGGAACACGGAAGTTCCTAAAGCACATCCATAAAAACGACAAAATCCTCACATCAAAAACGTATCTTATGGCTGAAACATATGTGCAGCACGTCTGCACGCATCGCAGATTCGAGCATTTGAAGCTTATTACTCGTAATTCGACGCATTTTTAAGATTAAATTGTTTTTTAATTGAATCGGTCATTTCAAAAACCACTTAAGTCACATTTTTTTCAAATATGCTTTTTTTGCTGTAAATGCTTCCTTAAACGTAGATGCATATTCTGAGAATAAATTATGTCGGTCCAAATATTCCTTCCTCTCCAAATAATACCTCACAATAAACGTTCCATGCAGAAACAATAACGTTAGTCAATTGACTTAAGTGGTTTTTGCAAGCACTACTTGATGGGGGAAGTAGTTATATCTTGTTTTGACTTAGGTTTTAATATACTGAAACACGATAAATTAAAATATGTGACATGCTAAAATGTTAATATTAAGTATAATAAAAAACAATTTGATTTGGTTTAAATTATTGTATACTACTGTCCCCGTTTCTTACTAAAACAACGTAAGTCACCCGTTTCTTGCTATATCAACGTAAGTCAAGAACGGGTTTTCAGACTTTTTTCAATATTAATATTGATAAACTGTGAATATTTTTTTATATTTCAATCCTTTACAACTCTAATATTATATTGAGCCCAAAAAGTCCTTTAAAACTAGTTTATTTTTTAATTAAACTGTTTTTATTGGTTCCTGAAAAATTCTAATTGTGTGACTTAAGTGGTTTTTGAAATGACCGATTCAATTAAAATCAACTTCAAGTTTGAAAATTTAGATAAGTGCCCCTGTTGCCTCTCTTGTTACATTTAAGTATGTATAAAAAACCACTAACAAATTTGTAGAATAGGGTTGGAGGTGAAGAAATAACTTTTTAAAACATCATTTTTCAAACTGTGAAATTTTTTATTCAAAGCATATTGAAAAGTGAAAATGAAATCGATTTGGGATTCAATCTGCTTTTCTCACCAAATGTTATACAGTAGATAATGTAACCTGACATTCATCTTTTAATTAAAGACTGACCTTTACTTTGAATATCGAGATCTAAAACCGAAGTTATAAGCTTTCCACTCAGTCTATTCGAAGGCGCTATTTGTACATAGCGGAACTTTTCTTAACTGAACCTCGTCAGCCAGCGGCCAATGAACAACCACTCATTGCTGCAACACTGCGCTGCCAAGAAAAAAATTTATAAACGTGTAACGAAATAACCTTTTTTTTGGTTACATTTTATTAAATTCATATTTTATGCTTCGTTCGTTCTTGCCCAGGGGGGGGCAATTGCACCCATTGCCCCCCCCTATATCCGCGCCTGCGTGGGGATATAATTCTAAGAAAATCTACTTTATATATAAATTTAATCGGTTTTAAGTGAAAGTTTTCGCTATTTTAAAAGAAAATGGAAAAAATCTCATTGAAGTGATAAATCTATTCACTTTTCAATGAGAAAAACTTAATTTTTCTAGAGAAAGTGTTTCTGACATCATGAGAGAAATGATTATACATCGATGACAACAATTTCCCGTCAAAATATAGTAGGGGTACCTATTCATGCAACTGCTTAAAACACTATAGCCCAGTCAACGAAGTGAAAAATATGCCTCCACCTCAAAATAAATTCAACAGTTTTGAAACTTGGCACACTTATTCAAAATGATCTAGCGATGTTTTGTAAAAAAGTCCCCATGAATCCGAGGCGAGCTCTAGCGGCAGGAATGTGCAACATATTTATTTTTCGGTTTTTCGTGTTTATCGAAGAAATTATTTGTCTTATCAAAAAATAATCTGAGACAGTGGAATAGCTTATACAATTCTCTACAGTAATGATTATAACAAAAATTTTCATATCTCTTATAGTTAAAAAGTTATTTGGCTCCAAAAATTCATACCTTTTTTCAATTACCTAAGAAGCGCTGCATTTTGTACTCTCAAGTATGAAATGCGGTGCTAGCGCTAACATTTTAAGCATTCTACTGTCCGAGCAGTCAAGGATTTTGCCAAACTCGTTCATATATTTCAACATCTTCTATATATATATCCTGCAAACCCCAATTCAAAAATCTCAAAAGCAAGTAACAGAAAGCAGCAGTCGATAATATTTTTTTTACACGGCTGTCCCCTTATTCATGCAGGATGGGAGTCATGGATTATATTATTTGTTGTTGTAGGTATTCTAAGAAAAAAATTTACAAACATACGTAATTTTTGCCATGGTGAATGCTTGAAGGTCATATATTATAAATCCTTAAAGGGTTAGCACCAGAGCCGTATTTCATACTACAGCATATAAAATGTAGCGCTTTTTAGGTAATTTAAAAAAGTACCAAATTTTGGCGCCAAAAAACTTTTTAACTATAAGAGATATGGAAATTTTGGTCATATTCAATATTTTAGAAGATTTCATAAGCTATCTTTCTTTCTCAGAGAATTTTTTGATAGGACAAATATTTCCTAAGATAAAAACGAAAAACAAACAAATACAAATGTTGCACGTTCCTGCCGCTAGAGCTCGCCTCTTATTCATAGGAAATTTTTTACACAACATCGCTAGACCATTCTAAATAAATGTGCTAAGTTTCAAAGCTGTTGAATTTTTTTTGAGGTGATGGCATTCTTTTTCCTTCATTGACTGGACGAAACGAAGTAAATTATTTTATTAAATTCGTTCTTTTTGCATATTGCCAATAAAAACAACATATTAACTCTAGATACTGTACAAAATTATACCATTCTGAAATCTACATTTGTTTTTTCCAAATTTTTAAAAAGTTTGCCACCAAGGTTTCCATACGAATTTTGTATACCAGAGATGCAAAAACTTTTTTATCTTTTTCCTTTTTCAATTTTTGTAATTAAAAACAAATTTATTTTTTTGTTATAAAAAAAAGTCCAAGAGCTAATAAAATTTTCTACCAATAACGTTTTGGTACCAATAGTGTAGAAAATTGCTGCAAAAGAAAATTGATGGAATTCATCCATTTGTATTCGTGGTAATCAAAAACTTAAAGTAAGTAAAAAAAAAGTACACTGAACGAAAAAATGCTCATATTTTGAGTACCCTTTGAGATAGCCCATTTTTATTTCTGGTTCCAGAGCAGTCATAAAGTGGGCAATACGCCGTTAAAGGATTATACAATGTTTAACGGACACCTTGTATAAATTAAAGTTTCTGTATAAGAAAAGTTTATGTGTGTCTCCCCTTCAAATTCTACTCTGGATCTGCAACTGGTGTAGAAAAGGAGCACTATTTTGTAAAAGCATACGTCATCCTTGTCATGGTCAATGCTTGAGTGCCGATCATACTATAAACCCTTAAACCGTTTGTCCTAGTACCGCGTTTCATACATAAGAATATAAAATGTAGCGCTTTTGAGCCAATTTAAAAAAGTATCAATATTTGGCGCCAAATAACTTTTTAACTATAAGAGATATGGAAATTTTGGTTATAATCAATATTGTAGAGAATTATATTAGCTATCTTTCTTTCTCAAAAAAATTTTTGAAAGGACAAATATTTTCTAAGACAAAAACAAAAACAAAAAAATAAAAATGTTGCAGGTTCCTGCCGCTAGAGCTCGCCTCGGATTCATAGGGACTTTTTTACACTTCATCACTAGACCATTCTGAATAAGTGTGCCAAGTTTCAAAACTGTTGAATTTTTTTTAAGGTGAAAACCTTTATTGACTGGACTACTAGATAAGTTTACGATTTGGTTAATTTTATCTTTTGGTTAATGAACGGTCAAATTTTGTATGGGAAATGGTTTACACATTTTGGTTAATTTTATACAAGGATTTAGCTGCGGAAAATTAACCAAATATTTGGTTTAACTTATCCAAACGTCATTGTGACTTTTAGAGATTGAATTAGGCGTGTTTGTGACTTTTAGAATTAGGCATGTTTAGAAAATTGATATAAATGATATCTCGGAGAACTAAAAAAGCTCTGAATGTGTTCTGTAATTATTGCATTGCAATAATTAGTTGGTGATAAAAGTTGTGAATTAAAACGTAGTTTACACAAAAAAAAAAATAATAATTAGAAGGTCTACATTTACTCAACGATTAAAGGCTCTGCCCAACCAACGCGAAATTATAGCGAAGCATTCACAAAGATAGTTTTTTGTTGTTTTTTAGTATTGAGATTATTCACTTTAATTTCGTGTTGGCTTTGAAGAGCCTTTAGGAAAGCTACTTTTCGTAAATTATTAAGGTAGAACTATAAATTCTCACCCAAACCAATGCGAATCTTTTCATTTTCATTTACAACAACGTGTTGTTATTAATGTATTTGTTGTGGTCAACGAATGTTCGCACTGGTTTGGAAGATTCTTAATAGTCGGATGCTGTTAGAAACAGATGTCATTAGCCAATGCAAAGTATCTTTCTGAACTTTCAAAATCAGAACTAAGCCATAATTCACTTTTTCTCATTTTTTCGTTCCTACCTCAACAAATTTCAGTTTCACTTCCGTGAAGTGTACTCGGGGGCGCTCTATTCACTTCCGATAGCAAAAGTTAACGAAAATGAAGAAAAGTTCATTATGGGCGTGACATATGATCTGTTTGTATTCGCTGATTTTCATCCGACCACTGCCGTGAGCCTGCGACTAATATATTTCTACTTTACAACGCGACTATTGTCATGTAGGTATATTAAGGAGAAGTATAATAATTGTTGATAGTTCACTGAAGTGGTCGGTTGAAAATGAGCGAATACATGAAAACCATACTCATCTCACGGGAGTGAAACTGACATTTGGTGAAGTTGGAACGAAAAAAAGGGAGGGATGATTCATTTTACTTGAGTGGAATATTCCTCACTGCTTCTTTTGACTGTTTGGAAAGCAACTTTTCGTGGGTTTTTAACCCATTGATTTTGACAGGCAAAAGTTTCGTTGTCGTTCCAAATATTTCGCATTGGTTTGAGAAAGCCTTAATAGTTCTAGCTTTACATTTTGTTTTATCGTTCCGAGTTTCCGACTTCACGTTGGTTCGGGAGAGGTTCTCTATTTAAAAATTACTACGTTTACAAGCAGGATCGGGAGCTACAGGTTTTTTTGTCACTTGAGTTGAGTTGAAATGGTATTGAGATTCCAGCAAAATGAATGGCATTGATGTATTTATTTCAATGCAAAACAGATATAATTGAATTAACAGGAGTACTTACTACACGTATCTATTATATTTGTACACACACATGCAAATAAACAAACCATAATGCATTATCTGTAAAACCAACTACTCGACCCAAGCCGAACGCGCCCAAATATTTGACGTTTAACAAACAGCTAATTCAATTACACAGCATTTAACCAAATTAATTAGAAGGTCGTTCATGCAAACTTTTGCGTAAACTTATCATTTTACACAATTTGTAAACTTACGACGTTGCATGAATACCCTTAGTATATTATATTGTTTTCATGCATAAAAATCATGCTCGGTCACACCCGTAACGTTTTCAAATACAAATTTTTTATAGTTTTTCGTAGTTTTTGTTCTCATTTCTTAACTGAAACTGAAGATCTGGGTTAATATTTGCAAAAGAATGATACCTACATACTTTTCATGCATTATTTTACACCACATGAAAATTAGATCTCTTAATCGCAAATCACTAGTTTTCTAAGGTCACACCCGTAACGCAACTAAATTACATCCTATAACTGAACCACTAATTTTTCAGAATTGAATATATTAATTTTTTTAAAAGGGCTTCAGGCGTCCAATGGAAGTGTAAAGTTTTTATTTATAAATTGGGAATAGTATGTGAATAATTAATAAAATATGGAGTCTCACTGTCACACCCGTAACGATGGAAACACCCATATAAAAAATTAATCTTAATCCGTTTAGTCGATAACGAGAAAATTCAAAATAAAAAAAACGTTCTATCACAGGTAACCATTAATATTTGATAAGTGTAAAATTTTATAATTTTTGGTAGGAGATCGTACTAATTTTAGTACATGAAAAAAGTTTAATCAAAATGGTAGTTGTTTTTGAGAAAAAAAAAAATATTTTCCTTTCCGGTTCTTTTAACTTTTGTATGGAAAGTAACGTTATTTTTTCATAAATGTAAAATTTTTTTTGAAAATATTTTAGAGAGTACTAAAAAACTTTGAAGTATCGAGTTTCAAAAAAATCGATCATGTCGTTTTCGAAATATTTGGTATTCAAAAAATAAAATATGAAACATTTTTTAAGAATCCAAAAAATTTGTTTCAATAAACTTTGGTACACAATACTACTTATGTTTTTTGAAAGCTTCTGTGTAAAAAAGAATATTGAAATCAGTCTTACCGTTTGGAAGCAAATCGAAAATTAAGAAAATGGTTCTTTGGGAGGTACCATTAATAACCATTTTTTGAAAAATGGTTTTCCACCCAAAGGAAGCGTTTACTAAAATTAATTTATTGAAATTTTTTTTAAGAAAAGTTGTGGAACCGTTTGTGAGAAAAATACGATTATGTCAATTTATTAAAAAAAATTGTATGGCACGTACCGTTATTTTTGGTTCTAAGAAAATGAAAAAAACAATGTGTGAGCATAATCACCATAAACCGCTATGAACCAAGTTTGAAGAAAATCGATGGAGCCTTTTAGGCTGTAGACGAACAGACAGACAGACAGACAGAATTTTGCCACCCACTTTTTTGGTGTTCTCTATCATCGTAATGTCATGTTTGATTGTTATCTCAATTTTTTTTGCACGAATCCAAAACTTGCTTTATAGTATCGCAAGTAAAAATCAGTAACTCTAATCATTCATGCACCTGGTGTGGATGTGGCGAAGGGAATTTGCCTCGTTGATTGGAATACAAAATTTAATTTATAAGCTTGGGATCTCAATCCAGTTTGGCCAAAGGTTGTATGATGTACTATACCTTAATTATCTCTTATTGAAATGTTAGGGATATCCAGAGTAATCTGTCAGGACTTTCAATCAGAAATTCCATTTGATGTTCACACACAAATGACATACATTCCTCCAATGTAAAACGAAGCCAATGTCATATTGTTAAAGTGAAACATTTCATTATTTTTCTTTTCTTTAAATACGTCTATAACATCAATCTTTTTTTCTTCCCTAGAGAATGTACCACTTCCCAAATCAATGATGAACGATTTCATTATATTCAATACTTCTACTCTCTACATAGTTGGAACGCACACTATACACAACGACAACTATACGACACTCCCTTTTAACAATTGGCTATGGATCATCAATTACATTGAACCATCGACGACGACGTTGTCCAGGCAGTGCAAGGCATGGTCTTCTAATTTGAGCTTCAAAAGATTCAATATTTGCTTCTACTCCTGATTCCTGAAAGGAACTTTAAATACTAAGTACGGGTATATCTGTCTTTCTCGTCTCTTTAAAGTAGAAGTAACAAAGGAATCGAATAATTGCATCCACGCATCTATCCCAAGCCCTAATGGGAATTGTCATCTTCATCACATTTTGACTGACTGAACAAAAAAATGAGCCTCTGCCTTCTACAAGTTTTTCCAGGGCCAGATTTGAAAATTTAAGGCCAATTTGCAAATTTTTAAACAACTATCTTATAACTTTTTAAATAGCTACACGAATTCAATTGTAGTGTTGGGTCATTGCGTACTGCGTTAGTACCAAAGGGTACTAGTTGCATTGACACAGATAACTCGTCAACACATTTTGGGACAACACTGCCCAAATGGCGTAATTTTGTTTGTGATCGCCTGAGTTTCATGCGTTAACACAATACGTTGGCAGCATAAATTGATGGACTCTAAAAGAACTGGAGAGTTCTAGGACACCACTTCGGCCCTGGGCTCAATGAAAGGTAAATCCCTATGCACACCTCCACGTGGTAGAGAGAGAGCGAGTACTTTTGGTAACCGCATACGTACGAAAATCGGAGCATGCAACGTTCGATCCTTGTACAGCGAAGGTAGATACGAGCAGGTTGAGTCTGAAATGCTTCGGCTTAAGATCAGTATCCTGGGCATGAGCGAAACTAAGTGGAGAGGAAGAGCTGAATACAGATCTGACACTGGACAAACGAGAATGCTGTATTCTGGGGAAGATGAAAGAGAGGGTGGCCAAAGACTGCATGGTGTCGGGATTATGTTGAACGAAGAAGCGAGGCGTAGTTTAATTTCCTGGGCCCCATTTCTGCGAGATTAATGACAGCAAGGTTTCGTTCAGAAATTCGTAACGTCACAATTATTCAGTGCTACGCCCCCACAAATGAAGCGACCGAGGAAGACAAAACCGCGTTCATCACTCTTCTTAACTCAGTTTATAGAGGTGTTCCGAGAGCCGACATCATAGTCGTTATGGAAGACCTCAATGCCCGAGTCGGTTCACCGTTCACACAATAACGGGCTGAAACGCGTGATGGGAAGAAAGGCTTGGGGTCAAGGAATGAAAATTGTGACTTTGCTTGTCAACTTTTGTAACGCGAATCGTCTTGTGATATAGGTGGGACATGTATTTAAGCATAAGACATGCAACAAAATTACCTGGGTGCATCCGGATGGTCAAACCGAAAACCAAATTGATCATATCATGATTCAGCAGGGATGGAGGAAGTCAATGTGTGATGTCCGAAGTATAAGAAATGCCGATGTGGGAAGCGACCACCATTTGGTTCTGATGTGTCTCAAACTACGAACCACTGCCGTACAAAAACGAGTGCAGGATGCAGCAAGGAGCTCAAAATTCATTACGAATGACCCCAACATATGTCGAAACTATGTCACCACCCTTAACGACAGAGCCTCGTCATTAAACGGAACATTCAACAATTGATGAGATATGGGGTGAAATTAAAAGTGTTCTTATGGAGGCTGGATCCGAAACTGTACCCCAGCAGACGAGAGTTGAAGACTCTTGGATATCCCAAGACACCTGGGATAAAATCGAGCTTCACAAATCGTTGAAGATGCAAATAAATGCCGAAGCAGATGCTCAACGAAAGGCTGAATTGCAAAGAGAGTATCGCTTAGCACATAAGATGGTCTATTGCTGTGTGAGACGTGAAAAGAGGGTGAGGTTAGATGGACTCGCAGATAATGCGGAAATCGCTGCCAGAAGAGCAGATGTCCGGGAATTGTACCAAATAGCCAAAGATGTTATTGGGAAAAAAAGCAACACCAATTATCCTGTAATGGATTTGGATTGCACACTTTTGGCATCAATTGAGGATCAGCTACGCAGATGGAAGGACCATTTTTGTGCCCTGCTAAATGAGGATTCAGTTGAGCAGAGTGCTGAAGTGCCCCAACTAAACGAAATGCGCAGGTCCTGTAGGGGTATTGACATCAAACCCCCGTCAGAATCGGAAATCCAGACATCAATAAATCTTCTCAAAAACAACAAGGCAGCTGGACTGGATGGAATACCAGGTGCATTCCTGAAAGCCGATCCCGTAACAGCGGCTAGTATTTTACATCCGTTGATACAAATCGTTTGGGAAAACGAGAGCTATACCAAGAACTGAAAGGATGGTGTGATTGTGAAGCTGTCAAAGAAAGGTGACCTTAAGAATTCCAACAATTGACGTGGTATCACCGTTTTATCCATTTACCCAAAACTAATGGCAACAATCAATCTCGAGCGAATAAAGGAAAGAATCGAGTCTACACTCAAGAGGGATCAAACTGGCTTCTGCAGTGGTTGATCGTGTGTCGACCATATCAACAGTCAACACTCTGCGTATCGTCTTCGAGCAGTCAATGGAACTTAAATCATCGCCTTACCTCATGTTCGTGGATTTTGAGAAGGCCTTCGATCGAGTTAACCGTGAATGTTTATGGAGATCGTTGCTTGAAAGAGGAATTCCGCCAAAGATTGTTCCCATGATTAAAGATTCCTACAACAACGCAAGGTGCTTTGTTTCACACAATGGGCAGCTATCCGACTCTTTCGTATTGCAACAGCCAACAGGGTGTGAGACAAGGGGATGTTCAATCGCCAATTCTCTTCCTGCTGGTGATGGACGACGTATATTGACGGCCAGTGTTGGTACAGCTGATGAGCGACAGGGCATTCAATGGAGACCGTTTGAAAGGCTCAGTCATATAGACTATGCCGATGACATATGTCTACTGGCAAATAATATCAGTGGGCTGAACGGGATGTGCCAAGCACTACAAGTTAAGGGAGATTCGAGTGGTCTAAAGCTAGAACTATAATGCTCGGAGTGGCACTTAAGTGGTCGGAAGGAAACAAGCGAATACACGGAAAGCATATGACGCGGCTATAATTGCGGAGTGGAAGGTTTCGTCAAGTTTCGTTCAAGTTTGGTTACGTAAGTGAAGTGCGCAAAAAATAAAAAACTTGTGCAGTGTACGAGTAACATCAAATTGGAGCCCCATTTGTAATGACTGGAGTGCACAATATCAAGAACAAATCCACACCTTCAGCATGTTATCTATACAACTTTGGTACATGAATACGAAGAGTTTTTGGAAAGAGAGACGGAGAGAGAAAACGTTCATAGAATTAATTATTCCGGTCGAATTTCATTCAAAGCAAACCCATTTACCAGATTTTCTACGGACATTATTTCGAAAGAGGGATGGATGCACTATAGCGACACACAAGCAGCAAAAATTGAAGCCCTGAGATTTGCATTTACAAAGTGTGTGTACATATACTTGGTACAAGGGTGGAATACTCCCTTGGGAAGAATCAAAATTAACACTTGGGGCTATTTTCGAAACAAAAAGCTATGGCCAAGCCAAGTATTCTTATTGTTGTTTTAAACGAGGAGAAAATGAGAGCTGGGAGTCCATTGAAAAATTCAGGATAAGGAAAGTACCTACATTATATATGTTTATTACAAAGATATATACTATACATATAGATATATAACTTTTAATGTAAAATCCACCTAGAGTCAAAGAGTTGAAAGAAGAATTAAAAATTTGGGTCAAGTACTACAGAATTTAAATATAAAATAAGAAAAAAAAAGGGTTAATTTCACTTGTCCAAACGATTGTTTTTATATTAACCATAGATATACATATTATGTACTTACCTGCAGGTCTTGAAAAGTCGAAAGGGTTCGCGGTAAAGTTGTTTTGTTATGTTATCTTTCTTATCATTGTTTAAAAACAATAACAGCAAAATGGAAAACAACGGATATTTAGCTTTACGATCGCGTTTATGTGAACAGAGCTTCACCGGAAATTCAAAAACTTTTATTTATCTGTCTTACAAGCGACAAAAACAACAGGGTGGAGTCCTTCAATCCTGTGACTATCTCTTTCTGTATAGCTGTCTTTGCTTCCACTAAATTTGAAAGCAAATGAAGCCATTGAGTGGCAATTGTTTTTGCTGAATAACTTTAAAGTTTACTGCTTTATTGGTTACCAGAAACAATTTTATAAAGAAAAGTTATCATTTTACATAGTAAGGGTATTCAGAGTACGTCGTGAAGCCATTTAAGGCCGTTTATGTAGTAAAGTTTGAAACTTCGTAATTCTGTCAAAATTTTTGTGAAAAATTTGACAGATTTATGCAGTTTACAACTTTACTACGTTTACGGTGGCTTTACGCCGCCGGCTGTAGCATGACTACCCTTAAATGTAACTTTTAATTGTTTACAAAGAATGTAAAATATAATACACTATGGCTCTTTCCTCAAATCATGAATGGAAAAAAACGCCAAAAATATTTTTTCGCATATTTTTACAAACTTTCCTTTGAGGCTCTTTTTCCATTTTAAGAAAAGGAAACTTTTTTTTCAAAATTTTTAGTCATTCAGAACAATTTCCGTTTTAAGTATTCAATGTTCTTATGATCACTTCTTAATTAAATGCCTTTAAATGTTTTAAGTTTTTGAGAAAATTAAAAGTAACAATAAAGTGCCTTCTCACATAAACTGCGACCTGCGAATGATAATAAAATTCTTGAGGCGATACAGGCGATTCCAAGAGCACACCTCAAATTCTTGTTTTAACTTTTCTGCAAAGCGAAAGTAAATTACAAAATTAAGCCTTTTTATATTTTCTACGCAACTAATAAGATATTTTCTGCAAACGATCAAACGCAGTATTTCAAAATAAATTGAAGAAAATTTGTATAAACTTGAACTTTTGCGTTGACAGACAAATCTATCAACGCAAAGTCCAATGCGCAATTGGAAATCATCCATTAGGTGGTCATGTCATGTGTAATGTAATGTAAAAATTCATGACCATTCACAGTTCGTAGTTCACTATTCGCTTATAGCACTTGAGTGCTGTTCACATGAGCTGCGACTTGCGAATAAATTTGTTTACTCAATTTAAAGCGCAAATATCACCAATTCATTGTTATTACTTTTCGATAAACTGAATAAACGATCCTACAATTTTAAAAAGAAAACACGGCCTATAATTAATTTAAATTAAAAATTTACCCCCATATTAATAAACGGCGGATAACAACGTGCTAGCGTTTATACATCTGTTAACTAGTAATTCTTATTAACAAATGCGTAATAGTCTGTGACGTGTGTGAACGTACGGATAACTTTAACTAGCCAGATTCCACGTATAATGAACGGATAACTTCTTAACACATACACGCACGCGTATGATAGCACCGTTTACTACTACCAGTATACACTTCGTAAGGCAGTGCATGCATGTGAAACATGTATTAGAAAATCACCATAATTTGATGAAGTGGTGATTTAGGTGAAGTGATAAATACTGGAAAGATATCATATCTTTTTTAATAAGAAAAGTTATCAAGCGGACAAGTTGTCTATCCGTGTGCCAGTTAACACGTGTGTTAGGGAGCGGATACCAGTTTTTTATTAATACTGCTGTTAGCATTTTTATATTTTCTACACGACCAACAAGAATTTTCTTCGAACTGTCAAACACTTATTTGCAATCCACAACATCAGGACGCATTCGACAAATCTGCGAATGAAAAATTAGCTTGAATTTAATCTCAAATTATTTTTAGCGCCCGTTTTCACTGGTTTATTTTGTATGACAATTCATGTCTGTCGGTGACCACTCATGTGGTAGAAATGTTAAAACTCACAACCATTTGCAATTCTCTAATCGAAGCTCACATGCAAGGCAATTTAAAGAACTATCAAACTCTATTTGCGTTCCACATGCCATCCACACTTAAACCAAGATTTGTTCGCGGGAGAGTAACCTCAAAGTCACTTTTGTTATTTTTATTAAGGAAGCTTATTCTTAAGTGGGTACACGTGGTCTTTTTATTTCATTCATAAATTAACCAAAATTATTTTTTGCTGCTGGAGCGGATGGCCTTGCGGCTGAGCTATTAAAAGCGGCTGGCGATGAATTGGTTAGGAGTATTCACCTCATCTGCAAAATATGGTCGGAGGAAAGCATGCCCGATGAATGGAACCTCAGCATTGTTTGCCTGATCCTCAAGAAAGGCGATCCTCCGGACTGGACCAACTACAGAGGCATAAGTCTTCTTAATATCGCCTACCAAATCTTCTCTGCCGTACTTTGTGAACGCCTGAAACCAGTGCCGTATCCAGGATTTTGTTTTGGAGGGGGCTTGCTTCCAAATTTTACTAGAAATTTTTTAAACAAAAAACTAAAATTATACCAATTTATTGATTTTTATTAGTTTTTAAATAGAACATGCTTAAATATTTTTTCTGTACACGTTTTCTTAAAGCAGAAGACGTCTTGATTTTTTTCACATGACTTCAATCACGTTATCTGGATCCACATTAATATGCGAATGAACAGATATCAGCAAGAGAGCTTAATTTTTCACTCCCCATAACGCTTCGGGATACTATTTTAATCCTTTTCATAGTTAAAAAGGTTCTTTCAACACCAGCTGTGGTCACTTGAAGCGTGGCCAAAACCGTAAGCAAGAAGTTTATACCTCTATAGTAAGGCTATACCTATATCAAGCAATTTCAAAACTTCGGTAGAAAGATCCCTCGCCAATATTTTTCCGCACCAAAGAATGTACTCAGCTTTCACAGCTGACAAAGAAATTGTATTATCAAAATCATATGTTAGTTTTTCCATTTTGTTCACTCGCTCAGCTGCGGCAAAACCTGGGAGAAGAGCTTGAAACGATGCGATGGTAGAACGTCTTCGTTGTCCATGAATCTGTCCGTAAGATTTTGTATTAACGAAATTTTGCAATGAATCAGTTTAGACACTCTAAAATAAGCTTCAGTAGAAGAGGTTTCTGGATTGGATCGCAGTGTTTGTTTCAATGAAGTTCTTGAAGCTCTTAATTGAACTTCAAACAAGTCTTCGGCAACTTGGGATATGCGGATTGAAAAGCCTCCCTGAAAAAATTTTCGGCATTTTCTCTTATGTTCTTAAGAGAACTCCAAACTTCTTTTGTGCGGTCGATTGCAGAAATAGCTCTGTAGGAAAACTGATAAGGGCAGCGTTAAACAGAATAGTTTTTCGCACACAATGGGTCATATGCAAAAAGATGAGTTCAAGCTGTTTTCTCACTTTTTTGAGAACTTTCTTAGCTTCGTATGCAAAACAAAAATTATTGACCGAGTTAGATCTCATGTGGTGAGTTCAATCTCACAGCGATGAAATCGATCTCATTTTGAAAGCTCTTATGAGATAGAACTCGGTTTGCTATGCAAAAAGGTGAGAAAACAGTTGATTCCGTGAGATCGATCTCACAAATTGTTGAGCATGGGTTTTCTCTTACTCAGCTCATATAAAACCGTCAAGATACCAGAATTTCAGCTTAATTTTGTTACAAATTAAGTTTATAAAAATTGGAGCGAAGAGCTTTATTTGCAGTTTTGTAGGGAACAAGATATTTTTTCAATTTTGTTTAGTGATTTTTGAAGAGCTGTATTTTTGTGGTAGGTGGCCGTATCGCGATGAAAGAAAATTCATTTTGCGGTTTCATTGTTCCTATACGGAGGATTGTTGGCAAATATTTTTTTAAAGTATGTAGGTACCGTTATTGCTAACCGTTTGAAATGATACGAGACAAAAATTTTCTATTTCTTGGATTTTTTTTTTATTTGATCACTAATATTTCAGCAAATAATGACAACATACAAAACTCAAACTTGAATGAGTATCTACCTACCTGCCACGTATCTTTTCTAAGAAAACCTTTTAAAATTGTAGGTATTGGATTATGTTTTTACATTTTACAGTTAGAAAATAAAGGTAAACAAAATTGAAAACCCGTTCAATGAATTAACATCAAAACTTACAGGAATATTTAAGGTATATTAATATGAAAATCTGCAAGCCAACACCAGGTAATAATTCAATACATATTTGCAAAGAGGCAAACAATTATCCAAGAGACAATCACAAAAATTGTTTTTTTTGTGATTTTCTAAACGGCGGAAGAAAATCCATAAAATCCTTAAAGAATCCTTTAGAATACATATTCCAGTTATTAGAACCGCCCTTCAATTTTGTATTTTGTCACTATTTGCTTAAATATTAGTGACCAAAGACTAAGGTATCTCCTTCAGTTTAAGGCAGATATTTCAGGCAAAACAAAATTGTACACCAACACAAAATAAAGTTAAGTGAAGCTGAAGCTGAAGCTGAAAAAACATGTTACATGACTTATACATTCAATTGACTCAAAAGAAATTCACACAGAAAATAAAAATAGAAAATGTTTGTCTTGCGCAAGAAAATAATTTGTAAACAAAATTAAAAACCAGAAAAATTAAGCAGTAGGATATTTTTTGTTTCATCTCAAAAAACACTTAAAAATTTGTATTTGTATTTTTTTTGTTTTCTTAATTTTTTTGACTATCGCATTTAGCTTTTTAAACGCAATTTCATACTGACCACTTTTTCAATTATTTTTTTCCGTTTGTATATATGTACCTACACCAAATCGGTTTTCACAAACATACATACATGTAGCAACTCATTTCCTTGCTTTAAACCCTAGTACTCGCAAAAGCTTTCGAACATAATCCGACTGAATTTTAAACACCAATTTTTCGTTTCCGCGTTCAGAGAAATTAATGTTTTTTCATCTTCTACGCACTGCACAGAAATAACAGTCACAACTATTTAAGACGAAGAGCTTTAAGATCGATCTCATATTCATCGAGTCAGAGCTGTTCAGAGCGAACTCATTTTTTTGCATATAAAATCGAGTCCGAGTTCTGCTCTGCTCGATCGATCTCACGTGTGAGTTCAAGCTCGTTAACTCGGACTCAGAGATCTTGCTCATCTTTTAGCATACGACCCAGTTTTATTTCCTTAATAGAGCTTTTCAAATGCATCTCAATAAGTTTTGAAGAAATAACGAGCAGAACGTGGGCGATATGTCTTCGAAAGCATCAACACTTGGCAGCGATCCAAAGAAGTGATTTCCTAGTAAGCCTCATTGGGTCGTATGCTAAAAGATGAGCAAGATCTCTGAGTCCGAGTTAACGAGCTTGAACTCACACGTGAGATCGATCGAGCAGAGCAGAACTCGGACTCGATTTTATATGCAAAAAAATGAGTTCGCTCTGAACAGCTCTGACTCGATGAATATGAGATCGATCTTAAAGCTCTTCGTCTTAAATAGTTGTGACTGTTATTTCTGTGCAGTGCGTAGAAGATGAAAAAACATTAATTTCTCTGAACGCGGAAACGAAAAATTGGTGTTTAAAATTCAGTCGGATTATGTTCGAAAGCTTTTGCGAGTACTAGGGTTTAAAGCAAGGAAATGAGTTGCTACATGTATGTATGTTTGTGAAAACCGATTTGGTGTAGGTACATATATACAAACGGAAAAAAATAATTGAAAAAGTGGTCAGTATGAAATTGCGTTTAAAAAGCTAAATGCGATAGTCAAAAAAATTAAGAAAACAAAAAAAATACAAATACAAATTTTTAAGTGTTTTTTGAGATGAAACAAAAAATATCCTACTGCTTAATTTTTCTGGTTTTTAATTTTGTTTACAAATTATTTTCTTGCGCAAGACAAACATTTTCTATTTTTATTTTCTGTGTGAATTTCTTTTGAGTCAATTGAATGTATAAGTCATGTAACATGTTTTTTCAGCTTCAGCTTCAGCTTCAGCTTCACTTAACTTTATTTTGTGTTGGTGTACAATTTTGTTTTGCCTGAAATATCTGCCTTAAACTGAAGGAGATACCTTAGTCTTTGGTCACTAATATTTAAGCAAATAGTGACAAAATACAAAATTGAAGGGCGGTTCTAATAACTGGAATATGTATTCTAAAGGATTCTTTAAGGATTTTATGGATTTTCTTCCGCCGTTTAGAAAATCACAAAAAAAACAATTTTTGTGATTGTCTCTTGGATAATTGTTTGCCTCTTTGCAAATATGTATTGAATTATTACCTGGTGTTGGCTTGCAGATTTTCATATTAATATACCTTAAATATTCCTGTAAGTTTTGATGTTAATTCATTGAACGGGTTTTCAATTTTGTTTACCTTTATTTTCTAACTGTAAAATGTAAAAACATAATCCAATACCTACAATTTTAAAAGGTTTTCTTAGAAAAGATACGTGGCAGGTAGGTAGATACTCATTCAAGTTTGAGTTTTGTATGTTGTCATTATTTGCTGAAATATTAGTGATCAAATAAAAAAAAAATCCAAGAAATAGAAAATTTTTGTCTCGTATCATTTCAAACGGTTAGCAATAACGGTACCTACATACTTTAAAAAAATATTTGCCAACAATCCTCCGTATAGGAACAATGAAACCGCAAAATGAATTTTCTTTCATCGCGATACGGCCACCTACCACAAAAATACAGCTCTTCAAAAATCACTAAACAAAATTGAAAAAATATCTTGTTCCCTACAAAACTGCAAATAAAGCTCTTCGCTCCAATTTTTATAAACTTAATTTGTAACAAAATTAAGCTGAAATTCTGGTATCTTGACGGTTTTATATGAGCTGAGTAAGAGAAAACCCATGCTCAACAATTTGTGAGATCGATCTCACGGAATCAACTGTTTTCTCACCTTTTTGCATAGCAAACCGAGTTCTATCTCATAAGAGCTTTCAAAATGAGATCGATTTCATCGCTGTGAGATTGAACTCACCACATGAGATCTAACTCGGTCAATAATTTTTGTTTTGCATACGAAGCTAAGAAAGTTCTCAAAAAAGTGAGAAAACAGCTTGAACTCATCTTTTTGCATATGACCCACTGTCATGCATTTCAATGACTCTTGTTTCACAAAGGCGTAGAAGTCGAGTTTTTCGGCCCTCTGGTGCGTGTTTTTTAATGACAGTTTAGAAAGTTATATTTGCATTTGAATGGTTGTGGAAGAAATTAGCTATTTCACTTACTACACCAAGGCAATTTGAATTACAGGACTTGACATGGCATTAGACAGAGCCAGGTTCAAGCGATGGCTTGCACAGTGTACATACCAAGCGTTTGGATACTGTTGCATGCCTTATCCTGCACTGTACTCCACTTAAGTGACCTGCCATATTTGCGGCTCCATCATAGCCTTGGCCCACACAATTCTTCATATCAAGATACAGCTCTTCACATCGCTGCAGTATGGTTTTTGTCAAGTTGTCAGAAGTTTAGTCATCAACAGGAACAAAACCTACAAAATCTTCCCGAAGCATACAACTTTTGGGACCTGTTAAACAGTCGATATATCAAAGGCATATCGAAAGTTGTTCACAGTCGATATATCAAAGGCATATCGAAAGTTATTCACACCCAGTAACATCCATTGTTTCGTCAGCGAGGATACTGATACAACTTGAACTTATAGCCCGTTTAGTTATTTCAGTTGTTACAATATCAGAACATATCTCCAGGATTTCATTCTGGATATCTGGACTCAAATAATTTAAGTTAAACCTAACTTAACAAAACCAAAAGGGTTTTAATAATGATAAAAATTTAATAGCCTTATCGTACGCTCCGTCATAATAGATTTAGGGCTTGTTTCACAATATCTGATTATAGTTTCAATTAAGCTACTTTGAACTTATTCGTCAGTTAAAGATCTAATTTATGTTTCACAATATTCGATTTGGTCTAACTAGTAATTAAAGTTCTGAGTATTTTAATGGCCAGATGAAGTACCGATTATCAAATTTAACTGGCAATTAAATCATTCGCAGATGCGAGTGTGACCTTTAAAACAAATAAATCTGTAGGTATGGTGTTTGGTAGGAACATGATAACTTCATTTTAAAATCTGCATCTTTACGTCCACTTTACATCGCTTATAGCAACACGAGTTTACTGATTTTCCCCAAATTTGGATTAGTTACGAAAATATAAACATGCTCTTTGTCAAATTATCACCCCCATTACAGAATCCAACGAATGAGCAGCGGAGGGAATCAGACTCAATTTTGAGATTTTTACTATGAGCCAAATGTCAAAATTAGGTCTGACTCCCTCCGCAACTCATTCGTCAGATTCTGTGATCGGGGTGTATGTTTCAAATTTAAAAGAAATCGGTGCACCCGTTTAGGCTCCTGCAAGCTCGATGTAAAGTGGACATTTTAAAATTGAGTTATCATGTTCCTTGGAAACACCACAGAAATGTGATGGTTTGGACTTAAAATTAAAATTGAAAGATTTGGACTACCAGAGTTCCTATAAATATATGTACATTCATGTACATACAATCATACATATGTATATGAATTTGATTTCCATTTAACTGCCGCAAAACGCGATAAAAACTGCAGTGGTTTGAGGGTCACTTTAACGTCTTTCATATGCAAACTCGCACCGAAGGAACATAGAGTCACAACTTTACATTTGAACACCCAAAAAAAATATTTTCGGGCACGTTTGTCTGTCGATTTGGAACCACGAATAGAGAGATAGGCCGTCAAATTTCAAAGTTTTATGAGTTTGAAGTGGTAAGCCTACCGTCACTAAAGCAATTTTCTTTTTGATGGAATTAAATTTTCAAAAAAAGTGTACTTCTGATGCACTTTTTGGCAGTATGGTACCACTACATGCAGCAGACGAATGTATTCGTATTCATCTTCACCAAAAATCTCTTGTTGCAATTTGTTTCGAGGTCTCGGTTGAATTTTGATGATGTTTATTAATTATTGTTTTGAATATTTTCATTCTGTCAAAATTATTTTGTCTGGAAAACTGGAATAACTTTCGAATAACTAATTGACACATTATTTTAATACTTTGATCATTGTGAAACGAAAAGTTCGTTAATGAGAGGATTTAATTTCCGGATAATTTAATTGTCGAATAACAAATCAGAACTTTACTCAGACATTGTGAAACAAACCCTTACACTACGAATCCAAAAAAAGTATTAAAACTCCCATGCCGTAACAAAAATATCAGGTAAAATTCAAAGTTCGTGAAAATTATCCCGAACTATCCCTGGGTTCATAAAATACATTTTACTATGAGAGCTTATACTTTTTTGTGGGATTCTTCCGTATGTTTTGCGTAGGGATCTGTGGTTGACCATCTATTCAAAAATAACAACTTACCACATTCACGGGTTTTTATTGTAAACAATTTTAAATAGATCATTAAAGATTGGAAAGTATTGGAGTGCTTTTATATTAAAGGGTGCAATTGTGAGAGGGTGGAATGGTGGGGAAATTGACCATATCCAATCATTTGCAGCAAAACTCTTCATATCCAAATTTTATTGTTTAATATCTCTTAAACGGAACTTCCAATATTTTTTTGCTCTTAATCATAACATATAAATATAAAATTTCCGCAAGCTGAAAGTTATTTTAAATCATATGTTTTGGTAACGCGCATATCACTATTTTTATTTATTTTGGTTTCTTTTACTCTGAAATCTTATAGAATTTGTGGTAATTTTTTGGCAATAACTGAAGTCAATTACTGATCCCAATTCCAAATCAAATAAAATGTAGGTATACATATGTAGAATATTCTCCTCATTTGAATAGCTTTTAGAGTTAAATAAAATACCTAAAGAGTCTTCAAAATTCAATACAAAATTGTAAACATATCTAAATAGTCTCTTGCTTTTTAACGAAGTATTTTCAAGTAGTTGAGAACTTTAGCTAAATTCAAATAAACTATTCCTACCTGGATAGTCTCCTTATTTTTATAGATTTGAATTTAATATATTAGAAAGGTTTAAAGTTTTGTTTAGATTTTCGGGTGGGGCTTCAGCCCCTCAAGCCCCCCCTCTGGCTTCGTGCCTGCCTGAAACCATTCGTCAACAACCTGATAGGTCCATATCAGTGTGGTTTAAGGCCAGGGAAGTCCACCATCGCACTACCGCAGATCTTGGAAAAAACCCAGGAGTTTCAAATCGATACCCACCACCTTTTCATCGATTTTATGGCCGCATGGCGTATGAAAGAGTCTATAGATACGAGCTATATAGAGCAATGTCTAGTTTTGCCGTTTTGGCATTCCTGCCAAACTCGTCCGTTTGTGCAGGATGACGATGGAGAATGCACGCTGCTCCATTAAGGTCGGCAAAGACCTCACCGAAACCTTTGATGTCAAAAAAGGTTTTAGGCAGGGCAACGCGCTGTCATGCTACTTCTTCAACATCGTTCTTGAAAGAATAGTGCAAAACTCTCACGTCAACACTAGAGGCACAATCTTTCAAAAGTTCATCCAATTACTCGCTTACGCTGACGACATTGACATAATCAGACGAACAAAGCGAGATGTCAGTGGTGCCTTCGTGAGTATAGAGAAGGAAGCAAATAAATGAAATAAAATAATAAATAAATAATGAAATAAATGCTGACAACAAGAAAGGACACCGAACACCGACGCGACGTCTTGGACAGAACTTCACAATAGACAGCTATAATTATGAGGTGGTCAGAGATTTTGTCTACCTAGGATCCGCTATAAACTCAGCGAATGATACCAGTGCTGAGATCAAACGAATTGCCAATCGCTGTTTCTTTGGGCTAAGAAGACAATTGAGAAGAATAGTTCTCTCTTTTGAGCAACTAAACTGTCCCTGCATAAGACACTAGAAACCGAGAAGAAGCTTGTTGCTTGAAGCCCTGGTCCACCCCGGACTTTAGCGCCACCTTAAGTAAGTAAGCTGTCTACCCTCTACCCCTCTGTGCTGAGAAATAATTTCATGACTTTTTGCACTTCTGAGTTTTGCCATCGAGAGCTGATTGGCGGTTGCTCGCAGTCTCTACTCTCAAATGGATATGCACCTTTGAGTAGTTCTAGACAGCTGCCAGAGGGTAATTCACGAGAGTTTTCTAGCAAAATTTGATATTCTCAAATGGATATGGAATTTTCCTTGTATCGGCACCTGTATTCGTGCAAAAGCGTTGAGCTATCAACGAAAACGGCCATTTTGGATACACAGTGTGTCATATTTTCAAAATCTTAAACAAAGAAAACGAAAATATCAAATTTTCCACAAGTGTCTGTAGGATGCTTGCTTTTGGCCAAAAATTTTGCAAAATTTGTTTAATAGTATCTGGACCCCGCCCTCGAATATCATGAATTATATTGTAACAGTTTAGCCCAGTTTTATTTAGTGTCCCACGTCACTGTAAATATGAAGGTTTGTATGTGTATGTAAGTGTATAAATTTCCACCTATACTTAAAATAACACACAAAACTAGAATATATCGGATTGATGGCTGTTATTGCAGGCAAATAACTTCAAACCGTCAGTCAAATCGTCAATCATTGTATGAAAAAAGAAGTGATAAACAAATTTTCAGCAGACCTCAAGTCAATAAAGACAGCTAATTCTACCACTTTATGTTGATGTCTGTGAAAGTAATGAATACAATGACGACATCCCTTAGAGCTTCTTATACGATTACATACACCCAAGACCTAACGCCAATGCTCCTTGAAGGATAGCATATCAGAAACATTATTTTCGTCATTTATGGCTTATATTAAATCAACCTATTTGAGGAGCGCTTTAAATATCCCACAGTAAAGATCCCTAGAGGAAAAATATCTCAAACTCGTGATGTAGAACAGTGTTGCCGAGGAATGTAGGATTTTCAATATTTAAAAATAAAACGCAAGACAAAATGTATTTAGTAGTAAAATGTTTTAAATTCTTAGATACTCGTAGCTATAAAATGTGGAGATTTACGTCTAGTATAAACAAAGATAAATTAAATACAAAAATAAAGTGATATCCCAACACTTCCCCAATTTTTGTCCACTAAACTCTGCCCAAGATTAAAAACTTTAGTACTATAATATTTTTTCCGACAGCATTGGTGCAATGGATAGCAGCTAAAGAGTGTCCATCACATTTCAAAAATTGGGTTTTGATTACATTATATCACTTAAAATTCCCCAATAAAGAAAAAAACTAACCCCTTAAACACTTAAAGGTGCGTTTCCATTTGAGAGTAAAATGACGGCGAGCAACTCACAAGCAGCTTTTAGAGTTAAACTAGCAAGACACAGTCATCAAATTAGCTCAAAAACGAGTAGGCAAGACGGCTATCCGAGAACCAATCACTCTCGAAAGTTTTAAGGTGAGAGTACTTTCTCTCAAATGTAAACTCACCTCTGGCAACTCTGTATCTACACAAATAGTGTATTTGAAAGGTGTAAGATTTTCTTTTGTTCCTTTATAAGTTAAGTGAGTCCATAAAAGTCCTCGAAAGTCGTTTCAATGCAACAATATATGTTAAGGAACAAAAGAAAATAATATTCTCAATCTACAAAATTATGGCATTTCGGCTTTTGACCAGAAAATGGCAGGTTCGTCATACCACCCGATCCATGTCTGATTTTTCGATACTTCTCTAATCCGACCAACATGATGGCCTCCTGGGAGCTCATTATAGTTGAAAAATGATTCAGTGCAATGTTATCTTTGCTTTTAACAAAACTTATTTATAGAAGGTACGTATGGTTATATGCCAATAATAAATATACCTTCGATTGAAAGGTTTTTGGTTTGTTAGCCTGGTTTTTTGGCAGGGCTCTGGCCATTATCGTCACCGAAAGTGTCATTTGATGATAAGAATAGAAGGGCGGTCAACCCATATCAATAAACATGCTAGATATAACATTTTCAATACAATCCTTCTTATGTGTATGGCGCTGATGGCGATGCGAATGGCGAAGGGTATATTCCCGCATATAAATATAAAGAAAGGACGAATACTTTATTGTCACCGATTTGAAGCTGACGATTTATTACGCAAAAATGTCGTTACAAAACACATGAATGGCGTTTTCCTTTTTAAAGGGATGTTTTATTTTTTGTTATTGGTATGGACCCTTGACTTGCCTTGAATTAGTATTCCCCTAATCTCACCATTTGGCATGTCCTTTCGTTAGTTTCTGATAACTTTATTACTTGAGCCATTTGATTCATTGATATAGTTATAACTTTCTACCTACGTAACATTATATAACTTTCTTAATGCGGGTTGTTCTTGAAAAAATAAAAGAAGATAAATTTACTTGATTTGAATTTAAATCGTTCTGCTGATCAATGCCTGGGATTAATTTTAATAATTGATTTTTCTAAGTGAAATGTGAAGTTTTTTTAGTTACGACATTTTGCCTACGTGAAGAAATCGAACTTTAGATTTGTATTCAAACGAGACATTTCGAAATTTAGACATGGAAAATCATTTTCAAATAGAATATTTGCGATTCCGCAAAAGTGAGTGTATTTTGATAGATAACCAAGCAGGCAAATTCAGTCATACATACATTTTGAGCGTGAATAGAATGGGCCCTTCCAATAATCAAATTTAGTGACGACTTAAATAATTAAGTAAAATGGAACTAGCAGTCGTTATCGAGAAAAATAAGAATTTCTGCAATGGTTTCTAACATTAAAGAAGGTTGTTACTTTTGCATCAAAGTATTTTTTTTTTTTTTTTAATATTCTAAATAGTGAATACCGTTAATTCCCAAGTTTAAAGAAATCAACTGAGTCGTTTTCCAAATACCTACTTACTTACTTACTTAATGTGGCGCTACAGTCCGGGGTGGACCAGGGCCTCAACCAACAAGCTTCTTCCAGCCGGCTCGGTTTCTAACTAGCTGTCTCCAGTTTCACATGCCAAGTTGGTTGAGTTCCTCCTCCACTTGCGTGCGCCACCTTTTACGCCGTCCATCTCTACTGCGTTGTCCCACGGGGTTGGATTCAAAGACTTTCCGGGCCGGAGCATTGGTGTCCATTCGCTCTAGGTGACCCAGCCATCTTAGTCGTTGGCTTTTCACTTTTGTGGCTAGGTCAGTGTCGCTGTACAGCCCATACTGTTCGTTGTTGTATCTTCTCCTCCATTCCCCATCTATGCAGACGGGACCAAAAATCACCCGAAGAATTTTCCTCTTGAAATAGCCTAACGCGTTCTCATCCACCGTTAGCAGTGTCCATGCCTCTGCATCATACATCAGGACCGGGATGATAAGCGTCTTATACAGGGACAGTTTAGTTGCTCGAGAGAGGGCTTCGCTTCTCAATTGTCTTCTTAGTCCGAAGAAACAGAGATTGGCAAGAGTAATTCTTCGTTTGATCTCAGCACTGGTATCGTTCGCTGAGTTTATAGCGAATCCTAGGTAGACAAAGTCTCTGACCACCTCAAAATTATAGCTGTCTATAGTGACGTTCTGTCCTAGACGTCGGTGTTGGGTGTCCTTTCTTGTTGACAGCATATATTTCGTTTTGCTTTCATTCACCGTTAAACCCATCTTCTTGCTTCCTTCTAAATGTTCACAAAAGCACCACTGACATCACGCTTTGTTCGTCCCATTATGTCAATGTCATCAGCGTAAGCGAGTAATTGGACGGACTTTTGAAAGATTGTGCCTCTAGTGTTGACGTGAGAGTTTTGCACTATTCTTTCAAGAACGTTGTTGAAGAAGTCGCATGACAGCGCGTCGCCTTGCCTAAAACCTTTTTTGGCATCAAAGGTTTCGGTGAGGTCTTTGCCGATCTTTATGGAGCAGCGTGCATTCTCCATCGTCATCCTGCACAAACGGACGAGTTTGGCAGGGATGCCAAAACTAGACATTGCTCTATATAGCTCATCTCTATAAATGCTGTCTTACGCGGCCTTGAAATCGATAAAAAGGTGGTGGGTATCCTGGGCTTTCTCCAAAACCTGCCGTAGTGCGAATATTTGGTCGATGGTGGACTTCCCTGGCCTAAAGCCACACTGATATGGACCTATCAGGTTGTTGACCAATGGCTTCAGGCGTTCACAAAGTACGGTAGAGAAGATCTTGTAGGCGATATTAAGAAGACTGATGCCTCTGTAGTTGGTGCAGTCCAGAGGATCGCCGTTCTTGAGGACCAGGAAAACAATGCTGAGGTTCCATTCATCGGGCATGCTTTCCTCTGACCATATTTTACAGATGAGCTGGTGCATACTCCTTACCAATTCATTGCCAGCCGCTTTGAATAGCTCAGCCGCAAGGCCATCAGCTCCAGCAGCTTTATTGGACTTAAGTTTAGATATAACTATACTTCGTCGAGATCGGGTGGACGGAATTGTTGGCCTACGTCGTCGTCCAGGTTGAATACTGCAATCTGCATGTTAGCGGAATTCGGTTCGTCATCGCCACGCCGCCATTATACAATTTGCAGAAATGATTTTTCCATATCCTCAGCACCGACTGCGATTCCACCACGATGTTTCCCTGATCATCCTTGCAGGCTTCGGTCCGGGCCTTGTAACCTTGGGAGGTTCTCTTTACTTCCGAACTTCATTCCTGCAGTGGCACTCCTCTAATTTCTCGATCGCGCGCTTCTCATGCTCAGTTTTTCCACTGGTTCTCGATGTTTTCAGTTGGCGGCAAAAGACTAGTTAAGAGGGCGTGAGAGACTCAATCGGAAAAGGACCTGATGGGGATTTCTTGTGACTGTAGCCGTCCGACGTCGAACTTCCTCACAGTATTTCCCTGTTTTGGCTTTGGTCTAGATATCCGTAGCATCACCTTGGGTACAACGAGGTAGTGGTCCGAGTCAACTTTAGCTCCTCGGAACGTTTGGACATCCTTGATACTGGAGGAGTGCCTTGCGTCGATCGCAATGTGGTCAATCTGGTGGGCGGTTGATTGACCAGGAATTCGCCATGTCCCCTTGTGTTTATCGAGATGCGGGAACTGCATACTAGCTACCACAACGTTTCACCCCGCAACAGATTCGATTAACCTGATTCCGTTATCGGAGCTGGTGTCGTGCAGGCTCTATCTTCCGATTGTGCCACCAAAGACGGCTTCCCTTTCTAGTTTGGCATTAAAATCACCCAAGGCAATTGTTATGCCACAGCAAGGGAATTATTCATATGTCTTGACCAGGAGCTCGTAGAACTCGTCCTTGGTGTCGTCATCTTTCTCCTCTGGTGGGGCATGTACGCATATAAGGCTTATGTTGGCGAATTAAGCCTTGATGGAATTACCGTGAGGTGCTCGTTCACATAGTTGAAACTCAAGACTTCTTGCCCAAGTCTGCCTCTAACGACGAATCCACATCCAAAGAGACGCTGCCCTTGTGTAGTAGATATCGCAGTCTTTCAGTTTTCTTTTGCCCGACCCACCCCGTCACACTTCTTGGATGGTGGTGTCCAGGGCATCCGCTGTATGCTCGGGAGCATGTGGTCTATAGAGAGACAGAACATTCCACGTGAAGATCAGGAGTTCGTTGTCCTTATTTCGTTTGCTAGGTTCGTCAACAGTAAATCTGTCCGTATCCGAGGCTTGTTGTTGCTTCGCAACTAAAAAATCTTTACGTATCCGGTAAGTCACCCCGATGGCACGACCCCCAACCTGGAGGACCAGACCCTTCAGGCAACTTTGATAATTCTCGATAGATCAAATGGACAGCCACCCGTGAGTAACTCTTGAGAGTTTATTAGCGAAATTACTCTCAAATGGACATGCACCTTAATAGATTAGACCCCGCAGTGAATTGGCTATAGCTACGAGGCAGTGAAGAGATGTCCTTCGGAAAATCTACTTATCTTCATTAAAAAAAGGACCATTACTTTCACTGTGTTTTTTTTTTACACTCAGCATTGCAAGATACCTTTAAATCCTGTACCATATACCTCAATTATACCAAATTTCAATTTCAGTTCACTGATCCACATTTTTCTTTCTTAAAAATGTGATGTAAATATACACACAAAAAGTTCCTTTTTTTCTTAGCATTTAAGGCACCGAAGCATATTGACAAATCAATGCTGGACTCAATATTGAGCAATAAATCCTCATTCTATTTCTATTTTAATTATATTTGTTTCACTGTTAAATTACATTACATAGCTTAACAAAATATCAAACAGCCTTCCCAACAGATTACTTAAAAGAGCTGGCATTATAAAAAAAAAAAAGAATCCAAAAAAGGACTTCTTTAACAATTTTAAGCCAGCTGCTTTAAAGCAAAAGGAAAAATAAGAAACAAAAAAAAATTGAAACAAAAAAGGAAACAATTTAAAATGCAAAGCAAAATACGTTACGTAAGTCTTTATTTTAGACACGTGCGCTTGTGGAATCCTTTTTACTCTTACATAAGGATTCATAATGGGAATATAAATATATATGTCACGCAAACAAAAACGTGGAATCAAAGTTTTTCTCCCGAAGGACACCAGCGAAAAGGAATTCAGTGGCCATATAGCTATTGGGATTGTGTTAAGCTTTTCTGCATCTCTATCATCAGAGAAAAAGAATGGGTATGGTACTGGGTTGGGTAGGGTATTACTGCGCGTCCCAATTGTTATTCCTTTTGGATTCCATGTACGTGGCTATCTATCTCTATACCATAGAATTGTATATACAAAATTATATATTATAGCACAGCTTGACTGTTTCGTGAGGATGCAAAATACTACATTTGTTTATCTGCAGTAAAATTCCAAGCAAACATATTGCTTCTTCTATGTCCAAACTCAAGCCCATCTACAAAAGGAGAAGAAGGTGCTAGAGACTGCATATTGCAATATCACAAGTCAATGGTCGAAGCAATGAAACTTAACGACAAAGGACTCTACAGCTAAAACCTCTTAAAGGAGAAACATGTAACAGGCACCGGGCAGGGATGTATACAGGATTTGAATTTTCTCATATCCTTTTTTTTAAATTGATAAATTTTACTTTTATCAAAATGACACGCATGACATCATTGTGGACATCCGCCAAAGAATTATCCTAGAAAGCCACTGCTACTTTCGTTTGGTAAAAACAAGCTTTAAGCTGGAGATCCTGTTTTACAGCGCCCAGTGTTCGACAATAATCAGAAATGTAAGCTGATACTGAACTATTTCGAAAGAAAAATTCTCCGACAGATATTTGGTTCTGTGTGCGAAGCAACGGACATTCGAGAACATACGGCAACGAGCTCTATAAGCCAAGTTTTAGTCCAAAGATTGTAACGAAGTAACGCCCAGATTCTACTTCAGACTGAAATGGCCAACAAAATTCAGAACCGACGAAACCATTCGTCATGCATCCTCCGATATATCATCCAGCTTACACTCCGACATATCAAACGACTCCCTCTAACTGACCGCAAACCTCTGGAGGCACTTCTCTCCCCGAGTCTACACTACCACTGCCACCGCGTCGTTGAGATTGGACCCAAGCCCAACAACCAGCAGACTCACGTTGAGCTTCGAGGCTGAGATTCAAAAATGGGGACTAAGATTTGATTCCTCTGAAAATCCTTTGGAATTCTTTGAGGTTGACCGAGCTGACTCGATGCTACAGCACCCGCCCAATGATATGTTACGGACACTACCTGAGCTTTTCCGCGGAAGTGCTTTACAGTGGCTCCGAGTAAAAGGTGATGGTTTTGTTACCTGGAAAGGTTTCCGAGAAGCGTTTTTAAGACATTTTCTGCCTGGTAGGTATTTACACAGGCTAGAGGAGAAAATATTGCACAAACGTCAGGGACATCGCGAGAAGGCGAAAGATTATATATTGTCCGCACATTATCTAATAAGACAGTACCCCCGCGTTTCAGACAGTATACCCTGTTTCCTCCAGCAATTTGCTCGTCCGTCCGCCTGTCAGTGGAAGTTCCTTAGAGGACACCGAAAGGAGACGTGCCATACACCATATAAGCCATTTTGCTCGTATTGCGGAGTAGATGGCATATTATCAAAGGACTGCTCATGCCATAGAAATCCCGTCGCCGTTATCACTATGCCTCCGCAGATGCCTCCGCAGATGCCTCCGCAAATGCCACCACCGCAGCGGCCGAAGATGCCACCGCTGCAACTCCGATTTGTACTTGTTAAACCCCGAAAAGACGAGGCAATAAACCATGCCCCTACGCAGCCAACGCCACAGGTTCCACCGCAGATGCCACCGCCACAGATACCACTTTCGCAGATGCTTAGTCTGCAAACTCCACCCGAAAGAGACTAAGAAATATACCATGCCTGCTCAGTGATTTCTCACCTGCCGGTCAAACAGCAAAATCTTTTTCCAAAAAACGATCAGCCATCTTCAAGATCCGCCACCGAACTTATACATATTATTGAAGATGGGCAGACCGCAGCTTTCGTCATTCAAAGCCCGACCATCGATCCGGACAGTCGAACAGAGTATCCTTCTCCGAATCCATCGGTGGAGCTTTGTCGAAATCCAGCCGTCATGGAGTGTGGACCTGCGCTATTATTAAGACCATCACCGCATTGGGAACGAAGCAGCCAACCAGCTCTGATTGCTGCCCCAGAAATAAAAATGTATCAAACATCGACCGAACAGAAAGTCGTGACTCATCCCAGCCAAAACCATAGGGGGCACAATCAGAGTTCTGACGCCTCACCTGCCTGTTACCGGTCAAGTGTGAGGCTCACCTGCCGGACCGAACCGCAGCAAACCCTTGCTGGGTTTGGAGAACTGAAAACCGATTCGTGTCAAGATTAAAAACACGTCGACTTCATTCGTTCGGCTATATCGATCAAAATGGAAAGGACAATTGTGTTCCAATCAAGAGAAGTTGAATCCAAGCATCATACTCAGGTTTAAGACGACAGAAGGTAAGATGGGAGGCTGAACCTCCTGTCTTTAGCCCAAGCAAGACCCCAGATAGTTTCTATTTGCGTTTTGAAACGTACATATCTAACAAAAAGTTGAACCTCGTGGCATAACGGTTATTGCGTTTGAATGTCATGCCGAAGGTCTGGGTTCAATTCCCAGCCACTGCCACCTTAAAAAAGAAATGTTTTTTTCAAGGTATTGTCTCTTGCGAGGAACTTACAAATCCTTCAAGAATATAAAGGGTGATTTTTTAGCTGGTTTGGTTTTGGCAACACTGGTTTTGACAGCTGACGTGTGTTTAGTACCTTGTGTCACTGTCAAACAGCTTCAGTTTGGTTTGCAATTTAACCATGGATCGTCTTACAAATGAACAACGCTTGCAAATTATTGAATTTTACTATCAAAATTCGTGCTCGGTTCGAAATGTTCATCGCGCGCTGCTTCCATTTTATGGTCGGCATTCTCGACCTTCTGAGCAGTCTATTCGGAAGATTGTGACCAAATTTCGCACCAAATTTACTTTGTTGGACATTAAACCACCAACACGTTTACGTACTGTGCGTAGTGAAGAAAATATTGCGGCCGTATCAGCTAGTGTGACAGAAGACTGCGAAATGTCGATTCGGCGCCGTTCCCAGCAGTTAGGCCTTTGTTACAGCACTACCGAGCGATGATAACAAACTTTTTTTTGCCCGAAATGGAAGTTCTTGACTTGCATGATATGTGGTTTCAACAAGACGGTGCCACATGCCACACAGCACGCGAAACAATGGCGCAATTGCGAGGCGAGTTTGGTGAACAGTTAATTTCACGTTTCGGGCCGGTCAATTGGCCGCCTAGATCGTGCGATTTGACACCATTAGATTATTTTTTGTGGGGGTATGTCAAGGCTAATGTCTATAGGGACAAGCCCGCTTCGATTGACGCACTGGAAGCCAACATCCATGCATTCATTCGTGAGATACCGGCCGATATGTGTGAAAGAGTATGCCAAAATTGGACTCAGCGGATTGGCTACCTGAGACGCAGCCGCGGTCAACATTTGCATGAAATTATCTTTAAACATTAAATTGCAAGGTTCAAACTATCGATTCAAATAAATATTTCATTCATTTTTTCGAATTTTTTGTGTTTTTTTTTTTTTTTTAAGTTCTAAACCTCTTAAAAAATCACCCGTTACTTGTCATGAATAAATGCTTCTCATCTAGCCGTTCGGGCTCGGCAAAAAATTGTAGGTCCCCTCCATTCCTGCCAACATGGATTGAATGGTTGAGAATTGTAAGTTACTAGGCCCTGATTCTCCAGGAGCTGTTGCGCCACCATTTATTCATTTATCATTTATCAAAGTTAAACTAAAGTTAAAGGGGAAGCAGTTTTAAGGTGAAATGAATAAGTAGCATTCCAATTTCCTTTTTTTATTTCTCGTTATTTTTTTTAGTTTTTTAATTCACACTCATATCCTTATTGGACAATGACTCTTAGGAGTTTAAATGCTTAAAGTGAGTTTAAGTGTCAACTTTACTATCTGACACCTATTGATAAATTAATATATGACCCCTTTCGAAGCTACGTACCTGACAAGGGAAACAGAGAGGTAATATTATATGAACAGGAAAATTCCTCTTACCCACAGAGCTTTCGTTATCCGTGCACAGCGTCCCATGCCCCATCACCTTGGCTTCCAGTCGACCCCGCAAGGATACAGCAGCTTCTGTTGAATTAAATTTACATAATGGCCAAGAAAATATTTTCTTATTTTGATTCTCATCCTACACCCTCCTGAGTCCTGACGTTCTGCATACACTGCACACAATTTTTATCTCCTGCATCAAGATGGCACACAGAGAGTTGGGGTGCTTAGAAATAAAGTGGCCAAATGTGTCCTTTTTTGCCCTTTTCTTATGTTGTCTTCTTGGTCCTGAAGCCAGAAAGGACATATCCTTATTCAGCCAAATAGACATTTTGACTCAATGAAAGTAAAACTGCTTACACAAAAATATCTCGGATGCTTCAAGCTTCAATATTATACACTCTCGTATACTCGTATTTTGACAAAATTGACTTTTTGGGTTGTTTATGTTATTTGTTGCATCTAAATTGGTTAGTCTAACGTGGTAACAACTTTTATCATGATGTGTAATGAGATTCGATGTGACGAGACACTTTGTGAGTGTGTTAGTTTTAGAAGTTCCAAGCTCATAAGGTATACAGAGATAATGTTCTTGATTTGTGTTTAACAATCTTTATATAATTTAAGAGAACAGATTTAACAAAAGGAAAGAACTAACGAGATTTACATGGCATAATATGACGATGAAAGCAATTTTTGAGCGTTAAGGAACTGACTTAAGACAAAATATTTTAATTTGATTTTTGAGGGGTGGATAATTTTAATATGTAATTCGAGTAGGTACCTACATTAATATCTTTAACTTTATATCCATAATTTTTTTGGTTTTTGACGGAATTGGCAACAAAGATTCTGACCCTTAAGTCCTTGAAGTAAAGCTATAATTTCGGAGGGACTTGTGGTGTGAAGAAAAAGTGTGAATACACGAGAATCATATGATGGGGCTTTAGCTACGGATTGGGATGTTTCGTTAAGTTTTGTTCACTTTTGCTTTCGGAATTGAGATGTGCTCCCGAGCGTGAAATTTTCACCAAGTTGCACCATGCTTCCCCAAGGCTCCCAAGCTTCTTCTATGGTTTCTGACAGCAAAATGTAAAAAAGTACAGTATTGGTGTGTTCGATTTTGAACGATTCGGGAAGCTATACTTTTCGTTGGTTTGTGCTTCAGTGACCCAGACATATTATTGTTCCACTTTTTACTTTATTTCAGTAGTAGACATAGGAACTCCAATGTAATGATAAAATGTGTTCGAACACTCATTCTAGGATCAAGCCAAATAAACACCAATGCTCGGAGCATTAATTCCAACCCTTTTTTTCAAGTAATCAAATGGCATACTTCTTTTTGAGCTCTAAGTTATTTATCAAAGGGCACGGTAGTGCCCAGCCAAGTTCGCGGCACTACACCCTTTTTACAGGAACAAACTCATGCGATTTTCAACCCCCCTCTAACTTCAGTACCAATAAAGTCAGAAACTTCAAACTCGGAATATTTTCTGAACTGATCAAACACAGGTGGCTCACCAAATTTCAACTCTTTAGCATTAGTAGTTCCCAAGATATAGGACTTCAAAAATCGCAAAAACCGTAACTGACTGACTGATTCACTGACTCACTGACTCACTGACAGATCATCAAAATTATGGAGCACTTCCCGACATCGTAGAAACTTGAAATTTCGCACCACGGTAGGCCTTGTGGTACATACAAAGGAAAAAATCGAAAATCTGCAATTTTCTATTCAGGGGGCGTGGCATCCACTCACTTTCTTAAATATTCTATAAATTATATAGAGCTTTTCCGATTGTTGTAGAACAATGAAAATTGGTAAGTTGGTAGGGTTTGAAGTACTTCGAAAGAAAAAAAATTGCAAAATAGAAATTTTCAATACAGGGGGCGTGGCATCCACCCACATTCTTAAAAATTCTTATAAACTATATGGAGCACTTCCGATTGTTGTAGAACGATGGAAATTGGTAGGTCGGTAGGCCTTGAAGTACTTAGAAGAAAAAAAATCGAAAATTGGAAGTTTCAGTCCAGGGGGCGTGGCATCCACCCACATTCTCAAAAATTCTTATAAATTATATGAAGCACTTCCGATTGTTGAAGAACGATGAAAATTGGTAGGTCGGTAGGGCTTGAAGTACTTAGAAAGAAAAAATTGAATAATTGGAATTTGGCATTCAGGGGGCGTGGCATCCACCCACATCCTTAAAAATTCTTATAAATTATATGGAGCACTTCCGATTGTTGTAGAACGATGGAAATTGGTAGGTCGGTATGCCTTGAAGTACTTAGAAGAAAAAAATCGAAAAATTGAAGGTTTCAGTTCAGGGGGCGTGGCATCGACCCACATTCTTAAAAATTCTTATTAACTATATGAAGCACTTCCCATTGTTGTAGAACGATGAAAATTGGCAGGTCGGTAGGGCTTGAAGTACTTAGAAAGAAAAAAATTGAATAATTGGAATTTGGCATTCAGGGGGCGTGGCATCCACCCACATCCTTAAAAATTCTTATAAATTATATGGAGCACTTCCGATTGTTGTAGAACGATGAAAATTGGTAGGTCGTTAGGACTTGAAGTACTTAGAAAGGAAAAAAATCGAAAATTTGGAATTGTCCATTCAGGGGGGGGGTGCCATCCTCCCACTTTATCAGAATTGCTATTATTTGTATGGAGCATTTTCGCTTATCGTAGAATTATGAAACTTTGTAGAGCGGTAGGGCTTGACTTTCACCTGGCAAAATAAGTCTTTGCAAAAAGGAGTGAAATCACAACAAAAACATAAATGTTAAAAAAGGAGCCAAGTTCTTATGTGCACAAGAAACCTGTGCGTAAAAAGTCAGCCAAAAAAAGTAATGAGATCCTAAATATAAGCCAAGTTTTAAGTTCATGAAGTTTAAAATCAAATATCTTAAGAAGAGTAATATCGAAACAATTCCAAATCATGACAGAAATTTGGTAATTAATGATTACTGATTAAAATTTGGTGGGTTCACTGGTCAAGTTTTCATACATTTTAAATTTGTGATTAAGTAGGGGGAAGGCGGGAGACTTGAGCCACTTTTTGTAAAATTGTTGATCAAAATGTGTCTATTTATCTCAGCCGCATGAAAGATACATCTCTATAAAGCTACACTTATCTATTTTGAAACTAGTTAAATTGGCTTCAAATATATGCAATCGGTTTCAACTCAGAGCAAATTGTTTGAAGAAAGATTTTCGGCTCAAGTCTCCCGCCCCCTACGGGAGACTTGAACACCCCCTGGGGGAGACTTGAACATACCCACATTGAACGACTTAACAATACAAAAAATGAGATCACCGTCTATGATTTTCATAAAACTCAATTGTTACTTTATTTTACGTATTATTTGCTAGGAAAAATGTTTTAAAAATTTATACACGAAAATATTGATACAAAACTAAAAACAACCTTAAAAACCGTAACAAACGAAAATAAATACACAACTTAGATAATCCCCTCCTTGGGAAATACAGTAAGAAGATTGTTATATTTCTTAAACATAATTTGAGAATTGTTATCCTTGTATTTCCTCTTCTGCGGCAGTTTTTTGACTTTTTTTTGGTTTTGCTCATCATTTTCGTATGATCAAGTCTCCCTACAATAAGTGGTTCAAGTCTCCCGTTGACGCTTTTTGAGACAAAACAGATTATAAATTTTGTTACGTAAGCTGTTGCATTATTTTGCACGGGTATTTACAAAAACAATTATTTAAGGAATAAGATCATACTAAATTATTTAATTAACTACGAGACAAACAAAAGTTATGCAATGAAAAGAAAAAAAAAATTGTTTAACTTTTCAAAGCGAAAAATGCATTTACTCGTCCAGGAACCAAAATCAAATGTTGATCCAGAAACCTTTTTATTTGCAAATAGAAGGTCATTTTCTGCTTCGGATATACAAACACGTCTAGAATTTAAGGGTAGTCTGAGTGAAATATTGCGAGTGGCTCATGTCTCCCGTATGGTCAAGTCTCCCGTTTTCCCCCTAAGTATTTAAGAGAAAACTTGCCAAGTAAATCCACCAAATTTTAATCAGTAATCATTAATTACCAAATTTCTGTCATGATTTGGAATTGTTTCGATATTACTCTTCTTAAGATATTTGATTTTAAACTTCATGAACTTAAAACTTGGCCTATATTTTAGATCTCATTACTTTTTTTGGCTGACCTTTTACGCACAGGTTTCTTGTGCACATAAGAACTTGGCTCCTTTTTTAACATTTATGTTTTTGTTGTGATCAGACTGTTTATAAAATTAAAAGAACGATTTAAATGCTTTTTATACTTTTTCTATAATTACTATATTTTTTAAATTTCTTAAGTCCCACACAACTTGAACATAAGAGTAAGTACGTGCGATCCAATCGTGCATTTTATTTCTAATGAAATAGAGTATAAGGATTCCCAGATCACTAGATCAGAGAGGAAAACATATTGCTTTAAGGTTTAGCTTTTTTCAAAATGTTGTTATAAATTCAAGTACTGCACCAGGTGTCCGTTTTATTTTTTTTTTTCTAGTAAAATAGAGTATAGAAATTTAAATATCAGAGTTTGAAAATATACTTTTAGTTAAATTGACCGTTTTTATTAAATTATTAAAGGCCTGAACGTATTAGATACTCCAAGAAAAAGTACATTTTTTTACTTTGCGAAAATAGCTAATTTTTGTTGTAGTTTTGTAGCTTTTTTTAAATTTCGTTACTCGCAGCCCCGGATCAACGATTTTTCCGAACCGGCGCAAACTTGATTTTTGATAAAAATGAAAAAAAACCACATATCTGCTTGGTTAGATTTTTTGTCACAGGGAGAACAAAACTTTTTAATGGATCTGCAGACAATACTTATCTAGCAACTTATTACTATAGATAAGAAAATTAACAATGCCTAAACAAAGACGATACACAACCAAGGTTCGTAGAACGATAAAATATGATTCGTTCTCTCAGGACACAATTTCGAAAATCCAAAGTTACGCAAGATAAATTAATATCGAAGCACAAAGTTCCGAAAAAAGTTTTTAAATCCTCGTGACTTTGTTGTTCCTTGAGCGATTTCAATGAAATTGACAAAAGTGATAGCTGAGCCAGTGTTATAGTAGAACAAAATATTTTCAAAATAGAATGTTTCTAAAATATGTCAACGTTTTTCAACTTCGTTCTTTCTTGAGAGATTGCAATTAAATTTACTCAGGTGATAGCTGATACAGAATTGTAACAGAAAAAAGTATTTCACAACAGGATTTTTCAAAAAATGTCAACATATTATAACTTCGTTGTTCCTTGATACACACAATTTCAAACCTTAATAGTACGAGAGCTAAGCAACGTCAAAATACAAGTAGTTTTAGATTGGCTGGTTCTTCGATACGCGTGAGAGCAGTCTCTGGCTGGTGGGAAATTTTGTGTTATCCAACATTTTGAAAAAGGGTGTTGATAACGGTAAATCCAATTTTCTCGGAGAGTAACATTTTTTATTTGATTTTGTAAGTTAAACTATCTTTTCAATGTTTTGTTTCTAAAAATTATTGACATCATGAAAAATTGTAAATTGTTTTCAGCGTTTATTTCACTTTTTGTTCATCTGAACGGAAACATTTGTACTGAACAGTTTTTTTAGAGCACCTGATTTATTCCTACATTTTTGTGGGTATTTAGATTTTTTTGTGAATTAAGAAAAGATAATAAAGTTATCAGTATCCAGCAAATAATTCTTTAGGCAAGACAAGGATTTGTAGGGCGTGGTGCGACGCTTGTAGAGGGACACAGTTCTAATGATTTATTATTGAAGAAGGAGGATCTATCTCCTACAGTTTAGGGAGGAGGGGAACGTTCGAGTGAAAGTTTCAGCCTCTTCTTTAGCTGGGACAAGATAATTTGGCGAATGGCCTTGCCAGTTAAAAGCCGTTTTAGAAAACTTCATCTGCGTCAAAAATGAATGTCTTCGACAGTGACTGCTGTCGTCGTTTCCTGGTTTCTCTCCAATCTTCTTAGTCGGACTATAGGCTATTGAATAGACCTATTTAATAGGAAAAATAACTTGCAAGGGTTTTTATTATTGAATATGTTTTTTTGCCCATAATCATGCTTAAAACCGAAAATGCTACTAATTCACGCATGCGATTCTGAGAGAATTGTTGTTTTGGGTTAAATTGAAAGCTAAGCCGAATTTAAGAATTTTGGACCTATAACTTTTTATTCAAAACTAAATTTTCAATGGAAATTAATGTTTTGAAAAAAAAACCTAAAAAAATCGAAAAATTAAAGATTTTTTCCTTAATTGCCGATAACTTTTTTCGGAGCAAAAATCGACTGAGGGTATACTTAAACAAAAAAAAGTAGAGGCTAAAATCTTTAATATGGCATGTTCAAAGAGTAGTTTTTATTTAAAATTGACAAAGGTATAGCCTTTTAAAACTTTACCATTTCTTATAATTTTTTGCAGTTTTTGCCCGAAACCCCGTATCCTTGCACCTAGTACAAAGTCTTATAATAATCGGTCAAGCCATTTAAAAAAAACAGGAAAACAAAATTGAGGGCTTACCTATCTACTTTTTAAATATTCTCAATAATCGTAATGTCATATTTTATAAAAATCTTGAGTTAAAATATTTTTACGAATGTGAAATTTGCCATATAACTAGTACCGAAAAAGGCTTTCGGGACAAAGTTGTGCAAAAATTATGAGAAATGGTACAGTTTGAATGGGTAACTATATCTGTAACTTTAAATAAAAATTACTTTTTTTACATGCATAGATATAAGTATATATAAAAGAATATATTTGTATTTGTATTTGTATTTATTTATGCTTATCAACTGTACATGAAAGTTAAACTTATATTTAGTACAGGTAAAAGTTAACATTTTAACATGAATTAGGTAATTATTTTAAAATTAATAAAGAAAAACTAAATGAAAGATTGAGTTATAAAAAGAAAGAAGCAAGAATGTACTTAAAATAATCTAGCATTAACATCATCAGTAGGTTTCGGCAAAGTGGTTAAAAAGTATGTTTTTAAATTTGTTTGACCATATTGATTTTTTTATGTCTTGAGGGAGCAAGTTCCAAAGATAAATCGCAAATATAAAAAAATGGCGAGAACTTATTTAATATTTGTATCTAGGTTAAATAAATTGTAAAGTTCTTTCAGATCTTGCAGGTTTAATTAGGCTGAATAAGTAATGAGGTGTTTTATTGATACTGATTTTTTGCAGGGTGAGAACTGTTTGGAAGCTAAGGTAGGCATTCAGAGAACATCCAATAATTTTCTTAACAAAGCCTGAAATATGATCACAACGTTTCAAAATAAAGGCATATCTAGCACAGCTATTAAAAGCGACATTAAGTTTTCTACTGCAATAAAAATCCATGTTGGTAAATAACTCGCAGCCATATGATATAATCGGTACTACAAAAGCCTTTATCAATTTTATTTTGACGTTTGTTGAAAGATAAGCAGTAGTTGGAGAAAGTCCACGTAATATACCATAAATATTAGATACCAATTTGTTAATATGGTCAGTCAAGTTAAGTTGTTGATTAAAAATTATTCCAAGATTTTTGAAGCTGTATACAAACTCAATGTTATTGTTATTAAGAAATAAAGGCGGAAGTGTGTAGCTAACGTTTTTTGTTCGGTTAATAATTAATGCCTTCGTTTTAGTTGGATTCAGCCTTAAGTTGTTTTTTTCCGACCATTGATATATAGAATCAAGATTTTCATTCATTTTCGAAAAAGCTAACTGAATGGAAGATTTGGGAAAAATAATATACGTTTGAACATCAGCAAATATGTGGTGCATACAATTTTTAATGGATTTTGAAATATCATTAATAAAAAGTGTAAACAATAACGGCCCCAAAACCGAGCCTTGGGGAACACCTAGGCTTAGAGGCAGAGGAGACGAAAATTTATTTTCACAAAACACAGTTTGAGTTCGATTTTCAAGATATGATGCCACTAATCTGCAAACTGAGCCCTCAAAACCAAATTGGTGTGCGAGCTTATGAAGAAGAACTTTATGGTCCACTGAATCAAATGCCTTTGAAAAATCAAGAAAAACTATAAGTGCCATCATATCACTATCGATACCAGAACGTATGTCTTCAGTTACTTTTAACAAAGCTGTGGTACAGCTGTGCTGACTTCTGAATCCAGATTGAAGCTCGGTTATAAGCTTATTAACCTCTAGGTATTGCTTTATTTGCTTGCTTATTAAAATTTCAAATACCTTACTTAAGTATGGCAAGATGGCAATCGGCCGTAACTCGGGAACACTAGAAGTCGATTTTTTAGGAATTGGTAGGATTTTTTCGATTTTCCAAGCATCGGGAAATATGCTTGTAGTAATACAAGTGTTGAAAATGTGGGTTACTACTTTCAGGACAACAGGTAAAAGAATTTTTACAAAATCAGGATGTATTCCATCAAGCCCTATTGCCTTCAATTTTGTTCCAAGAATGCACTCACCTACACTCACTTCATCAAAGGAATTAAGTGATAGTGTATTTGTCATATATTGAAGCTCGTAATCATTTGTAAAGTTCACACGATTTGTGGGGCAAGAATTGACAAATTTCCTATTTAATTCATTTAATTCAGCTTCATTTAGATTTAAAGGAGATTTATTTTTTGGGTTTATCCCAATTTTACGAATATTTTTCCAAAATGAAGAACTGGATTGATCAGCATTGAATGTATTTTCATAAAAAATAGTTTTATTATTTCTGATCAAAAAAGTAACTTAATTGCGAATTATTTTAAACTCTTTGTAAATGGCAGGACATCGATATCTTCTCCATCTTGCGTATGTTAAATCTCGTTTTTCAATTAGATTTCTTATTTCTTGAGGAAACCACGGAATACTTTAATTTTTAATATTTTTTTCCGAATCGGAAATTTAATAGTAAAAACCCTTACACGTAATTGTTCCTTAATACTACTCATTTTCCGGTCTTTTTGTATTCTCCGCCAGTTCAATAATACGGAAGTTCCTAAAACGCATCCACAAAAGTGACGAAATCCTCACGAATACTTATTTATTTTATTTTTATATAAAAATGTATTTTATTCAGCCTTATTATGAGTTTCACGTGAACAACATTTTACCCGGAAAAATTTACATTTCACTTTTCGCTTATTGTTAGTTTCACCCGAAAAATGAAAATTCCCCTTTTTTGTGAGTATTAATTTCCGGCGAAATGTATCGTAATTGAGATCTTAATAATCACTTATTTTTTGAAGGCGAACGAAAGATAAACAGACGATATGGTGCCCTTTGCGCAAGCTTTTTGTTTATTTTAGGCCAAGAGAAGTTCGGGCGAAACTAATAATAGTTTTAAAAATTCCGGGGGAGCAAAATTTGTTTCGGATGAAATATTTTCCGGGCGAAACTCATAATAAGGCTGATTAATTTAACTTTATTTAAATATCTTAATCTTGTAGATCCGAGCATTTGAAGCTAAGTTGGAAGCTTTTGAGGCTAATTAAATGGACGTATTTTAAAGAATTTGCTATTTTTTATAAATTATTATTATAAATTACAAAATAAAGGTGGACAATATTTAATCTCTGTATCCGTGTCTGGTATCTAGTAAGTTATTCATAGTGGCTGGTAGCTCTCCGACTATTTCCTTATGATAGTGGATGTGATTTAGGCTGTTTCGAGAGGAAAATTCTCCGGGTGATTTTTGGTCCCGTCTGCATAGATGGGGAATGGAGGAGAAGATACAACCACGAACTGTATGGGCTGTACAGCGACACCGACCTAGCCACAAAAGTGAAAAGCCAACGACTAAGATGGCTGGGTCACCTAGAGCGAATGGACACCAATGCTCCGGCCCGGAAAGTCTTTGAATCCAACCCCGTGGGACAACGCAGTAGAGGTGGACAGCGTAAAAGGTGGCGCACGCAAGTGGAAGAGGACCTCAACCAACTTGGCGTGCGAAACTGGAGACAGCTAGCTAGAAACCGAGCCGGCTGGAAGAAGCTTGTTGGTTGAGGCTCTGGTCTACCCCGGACTGTAGCGCCACCTTAAGTAAGTAAGTAAGTGGATGTGATTTCACAAGTGGTGCCCTCAAAGATGGAACGATGCCTCTAGTAAGGTGACGTCGGTCGCCGTATGGTCCGTCGTCGTAGAAAGTAAACAAAAAAAAGGATAGAGATTTTTAAGAGCTGAAAACCAGAACCTAATTACCTAGTTCTCGAAAAATACGCTTCCAAAGTGATATTTTATTTTTTGCGTTATTTAGCCTGAAAATGCCTTTGGATAGATATATTTTCGCCACCAAGCCTTCCAAATGGTCTCGGTTTTCAATTTCTAAATTTGTATTCAAAATCTATCCGTTCCTGAAAACCAAAAGCTTCTGCAACTCCAGTTTATTCGATATTTGCACTCAAATTAATTTTATTGAATTTTTACGCAGTCTGTTATATGCGAATATCTAACGAACTGAGCTTTCAAAACTGTTGTGGGTTTCAGTGCTGAATAGGAATACAGCTATACCTAATATACCTTTCCAAAATATAGAAATTTCATCAGAAAATTTTTTCATGGATTTCGAAAAAAGCATGTGGACTTGCCTTGCCGCTTAAAAAAGGGGGACGGGTGAAAACCAATTTCGGCAAACACGATTATCCTCGAAGTTGCATTCATATTTTTTTCTGATGCACTGTTTAAGCACAAAGGTCCCAGTTGTGGACTGCAAGACTTTGATATTTTGAATAGCCTTTAACGAAGCTTTCGAAGCCTATACTTCTTATTTTGCTATCACTCACACTCAAAATCTGCTGTGGGCTCTTAGTCTAATTGTATGATGTTCGTTGAGCAACTATGTATATAAAAATATTTCTCATGTAGCCAACCACCTAACAGTGGGACCCTATGTCAACCAGGTACTTTCAAAAGTGCCAAATAATAGTGTAATTTAACTTATTATAACAAAGCCAATTTTTTAGTACTATAAATCTTCTTTGTATTTACTGTACGCATGTATGTACATAAAGTAATAGGTAGGTATAGTAAGTTGATGGCCCTTTCATGTGCCTCAGGTCAAAATTAAGTTGTTACATCTGTACATGCAAATGGAGCTTTGTTACAATATCTTTAATTATTAAAATTCTTTAAAACTCAGCTTTGATAAGTTTCACGAATTTTCAACACGTTAAAAGTTGTCTGGCTGACATTGGGTCCCACTGTAGATGTCTGTTAAGTGTTAAAATAAATGTATGTATCATACCTTCCCTTAAAACACATGAACAAAATCAGCTTTGATAAAATAACGTAATTTTGCATCAATTTAATGCACTTTACCAATTAATATATCTGAAACGCACCTGGATTCAAGGTTCGTATTTTCTTTTAGTTAACTAAATACCTATCCTAGTGTACATTCAAAGCAAAAATTTCAGCTTCACACGTACCAAATTAGTCTTCCCGATTGCCAGTCGAAAAAGCCAACAAAAACCGATTAAATTTGTATTCTATTAAGGTAGGCTCTTTTATACTGAAATATTACAATACGGTATTGATATGCTGCGTGAAGCCGCATCCCATTTTCTTAAATGTTTTTTTTTTTTTCAACGAAACCAAACAGACAAATTTCGAAAAACTATCAGGAAATTATAGAACGTAGGTTCATACGCAATAAGAAATTCAAAAAATTGATATGAAAGCACTTGTTATACTAACTTCAAGTACGCTTAAGACTTTTCTCAAACCTTGGCGAAGCAGTGTGGTTTCGTTCACAGCGCAAGTAACTTTTAAAAGACTTCCTCTGTAGTATACACTATGCTGAGGTTAAAGTTCTGTGCTAAAATTGATTGTTGGCTGACTTCAGCGTTTTACTATATAAACAAAATGTTTTTTCCACATTCACAGCAATAGAATCAAACTTTTGTTTATATACTTTCATCTCGAAAGGCTTCTGTTATATTAATTTGGATCTATTTGATTGTAATGTACCTTACATACTAATGCGAGTTTAGTTTTATAAATCTACATAAATTGAGGGTTCGTGCGATTCCAATTCGCTTGCAGTGAAACCACAGCAACAAAATCAGCATTATTTTGTTTGTATTCTATTTTCCATCCGTCGGAGGAAAACAAACTGTTCAAAATATTAAATAAATAAAATAAGAACGATAAATTGCTATGGATATACCTACTTCACTAATAATTTTGTTTCACGTGCCGTGCAATCCAGGTTGCATTTAAAAGACCTTAGGTCTTACAGGCATATAGTTAAAATTATTATTATTATTAGTGATCTTACTATGTACATCGAATGAAACAAGCATAAAATTTGAATTTTTCGATCGACTATGGGAGAATGAGCAAGGGGATGCATTATTTTTAAAAACTTTGGTCACATCTTTCTTTTCTACTAGGAAGAGGGATGATCATATCCGTCCAGCTTCATTTAACAGTAGAAATAAAACAAATATGGTTTAGATATTTTAATAATTATAACCTTTAATAATATTTTATGTTCTTCGAGTTTTACAAAATATCACATTTTAAGCTTTTTGGATTTATCCATTCATAATAATTTCTAAAACAATATTTCTCCATGTTATAACTTAGATTTGATTTTTTTTTTAAACGATTAATTTCTGTTAATGATTAATTTCTTTTTAACTTTCGGTATACTACATTCAAAACATTTATATTTTTGTGTTTTCCTTTTTTTTGTTGTTTTTATTAAATTTCAGGGTTTTAATTTGTGTTGGCTAAAAATTCAAAAAAGAGAGATTTTACTTCACGACAAAGTGCATTTAAAGTCAACAGAGCTTATTATTTTTATAAAACAGTTCTTAATTTTAATTTAACGTGTGTATCTCCATGATTACCAAAAAGTTTGAATGTTTTGATTTATAATAAATTGGATTTAAAATACTATATACCTACTTTATATATATATTTATATCCCTAGGAAGTTTACTGTTTGTTTTTTGTTTGTTTAAAAATTGTACATTTTATACAGAAGATTTACATTATTAAGGTAAATATATTTCTATAAATATTATATAATTACTAAATACGTCTTTTTTGTTCATCTTAAAAACGAATATACATAGTGATAATATTTATAACTATTTGCATTAAATTTAAAGTAAATTAATTTTTTTTCAAGCAATATAGTATAGGTATTAAGTTTTCATATTTGAAAATAAAATAATATTTGTTTTTGATAATAATTATTTACTTATTCATTAATGCATTTATATTTCTAATAATTTAATTTTTATATTTTAGTTTATATTTTAAATGTTAAAAAAGAGAACTTTCTTTAATAAGTTGAAAATAATTTCTAAGTTAGTTAATTTTTTTTTGTATATTTCTTATTTTTACAAGTTTTTTTAAAGAGCTAGGCAGTTTTAACTTCAGGTTCGATCATTTAAATAAAACTGTGTTTTTTTTTTGCGTTAAATATTTTTTGTAAGTTTAATAAACTTTCTCAGCATAAATGTTCCAAAATTTGATTTGTTTCTATTTTTGTAATCTGAAATTGAAAAAAAGAGAAATTTTTTGTTTAAACTTTATTGGTTTTGTTTTGTAAGTTTTAATAGAACAACAAGCAACAAGTAATGTATTGGAAAATATTTAAAAAGAACATACCGAATTATTTACAGAAAAATGGCTGTCTACAATCTTCAATATCTCCAAATGTTGATGGTTTCTTTGAACTGTGATACTGAATTACTTGGCATGAAGCAGTCTTCGAATTATATTCCTGAAAATGAAAAAAAGCATTATTTATTTATTTTTAAAATAATTTTAATTTACAAAATAAAAATTATAATATATATTTGGTATAAGTCCCACGGCACGGGTGTGGGAATTTCGCCAAAAAAAAAACCTAATGTGAGATGTGATTTACTTTGAGTTAAGTAGATGCAAGCAGGAAGGCTCTCAAAATCACCGATCTTCATTGGCAGTAGCAAATATAATAAGGATATAATTTAGCAAGTAAATATTATTTTGTGTAAATGTTTTATAAGGTATTTTTTGATTTAAATAATTTAAAAATTGTTGTTACTGTAGTTATGTATAGTTGATATTGTAAAATAATAATGCTTTTTACGTACGTTCCTTCACTTTTTGTCCGTTCATTATATCTCAAGAACGAATAAAGATATCGACTTCGGATAGATCTAATTTTATAGATAATAATGTCGTAAAGTGCAGAAAGGACCTTCAAGAAATTTAATAATTTTTTTTATTATTGCAATTTAAAAAAAAAAAAACTTGTTAAAATTCATTAGTCTTGAATATCTCGAAAACAAATTATGCTATCGACTTCGGATTAATTTTATTCTACGCATTTTGACGTAACAAAAAATTCGTGATCTCGTGAACCGTGCATTGTACGAACATAATAAAAAAAATTTGTAAAGCTAATATTCCATTCTTTTATTTGTTTTTTTTTTTAAATAAAGTTTTTGCTTTGAAATAATTTTGAGAAATTAAATTTTAAGGTCAATATATTTTTGAAACTAACAACACAAAATCAAAATTTTTCTAAAAAAAATGACTTAAAATAAAATACTGTTGAAAAATGTATCAATGTTCACATAAGAATACAATTTAAAAAAGAATAATTGTCAACCCGTTTTTGAGATATAGGTAAGCTTAAAAAAAATGTAATATTTTTTAAAAAATCAAAAATTTCTTTTTTGAAAATTTTGATACACAATATTTCTCCAACTTATTTGAATCTTTGAATAATTTTAAATCAGGTAATGAGAAAATTCAATAAAAATAACTGTTCTGAGGGGTACGAAATAGTTGCTAGGTGTAAATTTTTATAATATTTGGTAATAGAAAGCACTAATTTAGCATACCAATTTTTTTTGTTTAAATCGTAGGAACCGTTTTTGAGAAAATTAAGCTTTTCCTTAGCGGTTTTTAACATTTGTATGGAAGATATTCACCCCTATTACAGAATCCGACGAATGAGCTGCGGAGGGAGTCTGACTCAATTTTGACGTTTGACTCATATTGAAAATGTTAAAATTAGGTCTGATTCCCTCCGCAGATCATTCGTCGGATTCTGTAATCGGGGTGATTGTTATTTTTTCATAAAAGTAAAATATTTTCTTAAAGTATTCTGAAGAATCTTTAAAAACTTAAGATGCCATGTTTTCTAGATTCAAAAAAATCGACCATCTCTTTTTCGAAATATTAAGTTAACAAAATAAAAAATTGCAATAGATATCTACCTGCATATTTTTTAAAAGGTACATAAAACTTTAAAAATTTTTTGGAATCTTCTGCAATAAAAAAAATATTAAAGTGAGTCATACCGTTTACAAGGAAATCGAAAGTCAAAATAGTGATTTATCCAAAGTAATTTTTTAATTTATTTTTAAGAAAACTGCTAAATTGCTAAGGAAAATTAACTTCTTCTTGCGAAATCCTCAGCGTGTAAGGCGAAGACCATGAAGCAGTTGGAGGTCAGCTGTACTTAACGAAGCTCAGTCCATTAATAATCAAACATGGCTACAGCTAAAGCATCATGTCACAAACCGCGGTAGATGTAGGGAATCTGTTGCTGCCTTATTTTCCAGGAAGAGTATAAGGGGCTTATTGCGAGTCTATTCAGAATAGATTTAAAGTCGAATAGACTTAACGTCGGTATTGCAAATCTCTATCAGAATACTACTTGATAGATTTTGTATTTCTATCAATAATTCCTGATCGACTTTCCCCTGATAAAATAATAGTTTAAGAAAAAATGAATAAAGATAAGTAAGTAAAAATGGAATAGTCTCAAAATGCAGTAAACTCTAGCCTTTAACGTTTTGAAAAGCATGGCGGTTGGCGGCACAATCCAATAGCTCAAACCAAAGAAAATCCGGCCACTCAAAAAGAGGATATCAACCGATAGCTTTAGCCCAAGCACTTACAAAACTACTGTTCGGACAAGCTTTATCAAGTCGCAATGGTTAGAAAATGCACTTTTCAGATTGCGTTTTTCGCTAAGTGTATCTATAACACAGGGGAACAATATTTAATTTTTTTTTTCTGTTGCCTGGAATTCTATAGCTGTTGTTTATTAATTCGAGGTCGCTGATTTCAAATCTACTCTCCATTTTTTTCCAACAGCTCTAGTTTTTGAGTGTGTACCTTGAGTACTTTGGATTTCCTATGGATATCCGTGACTGTTCGAAAAGACTGGCCTCAAAGGGAAGTTATGGTTGCAGGGAATCTGAATGTTATAAATAAACCTCTTGTGTCTAGGGATCGCATAATCCTGCCACCTCTTCATACTAAACTAGGGCTTATGAAACAATTTGTGAAAACTCTAAGCAACGATGGTGAATGTTTTCAATACATCTCTAAAAAGTTTCATAACCTTAGCACTGAGAAATTGAAGCAGGAATTTTTGATGGTCCCCAAACAAGAAGGCTTATAAAAGATGACAAACAGTTACATCAAGGCATCCGAACAATAGAGGAGCGGTAACAGGCGGGTCACTGGGATGCCCACATGATGGCGGACTATTGTTGGAGTATTAAAAACAGCCCTTGCGATCAAAGTTAAGCTAAAAAATCCTATAAAAAATTTTTTTTAGTGAATAGTGCTTGTTTTCTAGTTTTATTTTTTAATAAAAACTTATTTTTCTTGAAAATCACGTTTTTTGTATATCTAAAAAACTAAAGCTGCTACAAAAAATCTGACTTCATATTTGAAATCAGCACCCCAGAAATATATAAAATTAGTCATAAATTGTTATGCAACAAAAACTTTGTTCCCTTCCCTTAAGAAACTTCTATAAATGTGGTACCAAATGAAAGCTACAACTGTCCTCTACACGATACCAATGTCCGGACAGAATTTTATTGGTTTTGGCACAAGTATGACCACTTTTGTAAAATTAGGGATTATCTTAATACTTAGATGAAAATGAACAAAAAAAAGTTAATGCCACTTTCTTAGCTATTTGAGCTATTTTATATGATTTTATTCAGTTTTTCCCTATGAAAAATCAATGTTAAAAAAAGACCGATCATTGGGGTTACCTTGCATATGATACTACATTTATAGAAGTTGCGTTTAGGTACACTTAGCCAAAAATGCATTTTCTAATCAATGCCACCAGATAAAGCTTTTCCAACCAGAAGTTTTGTAAATGTTTGGACTAAAGATATCAGTTGGCATCCTCTTTTTGTGTTCAATTGAAAGCTCCAGCCGAGAGCTTTTTATTTTTCTGTTTTAGAAAGCCAATTCTATTTCAATATTCTACTGTGTAAGGCAATACCAGTTTAGGGTTTAATAGAATAGAAAAAAGTGTTGCCGGGAAGACTGCATTGACCGGACCACATATATATTGTACAACTTTCATTTTTTTAGGCGATTTTAACCATTACAAAAGCTTTTATTAAAAAGAAAATGACAAACAAATCAAAAATGCAAAAACTCGCCCTAACCCAAAACAGCCAAAAATGAAGATACCTACGTTTTTTCTTCCCAGCACGGTATAATGATGATTTATTATTACTTTAAGGATTTTTTTTACATTAATTCAATAAATTGAGCACAGATATAATGATCTATGTATTTTAAGCCTTCAAAAATTAAAATCGTCTGATCTATAATGGCAAGAAGACGCAGTCGCACACATCATTTTATAAACAAAAGATGAGTAACGGAACCTGGGGGTGTTAGATGAGTTCTCAAACGCTATGACAACTTATCTCCCTAAGGGGGGGTGCTATAACCCTCAAAACCAAATTTCAGTATCACATTCTATCATCCATCATCCTTGATTCAGTAAAAACCTCCACTCCTTATGTTACCATTTGTCTTCGAGCCGTCAATCATTTAACGCATTTTTTAGCTGCAAACGCCGTCAGTACTTGACTTTCTTCTGTCAAAGAGTTGGAGAACTTTCTATGACATACAAAAAAGCGCATTTTCTTCTTGAATTTTGTTAATTTGGCGCACATTAATAGTTGCAGGCTTAATATTTTATTGGAAAAATTGAAGAATCAAAATACTCACGACGTTGCCCAGTATTTCTTTTGTAAATTAAAACCCATGTAAGTAAGAAATTAAAACTTGAATTTAAAAACTGAAGTTGATATTTTTTAGAAAATAAAATCATTATAAGCAATAAGTGTTTGCGATTTTTATCTAGATTTTGAAGTTGGCGAAGCAACACCATTAAACCTCGACGCAGGGACATAAGGCCCAGCAACATAACGCCCAATTTGTATTTATGGGGATTATGTCCCATTTGAGTGGGTCATAAGGCCAACATTTAATTAGAGACTTAAGTCCCACGCAAGTGAGACCCAAGCCCCGAATATTTTTGTTAAAAAATGGGACATAAATCCCAAATTTTTCTTAGAGCCACAGAAAAATAAATTCAAAAATTCTTTAAATCCAGATTTTATACATCCAACCTCGCACCCACTCCAAATCCTATAATGTGGCCAGGCAGGGGGGCAGCATGCCCCCCATACAAACCTCATTGTTTATTCGCTGGGTGCTAGCACTGATTTTATTTACACTTGCCTTGCCTTACATAAATACAGTACTGGCACCCAGCATTACAACGAATAAACGGTAAGGTATGCAACCCCCTTGCTTGAACACACTACTTATGGGGTGGGTGCGAGGTTGGGTGTATGTAAAGTTTCTTTTGCATTTTAAGAATGTGGATTTAAAGAAACTTTTAATTTATCCTATATGTATACCAATCCATTTTATTGAATGGGTCTTCTTTCCATTTGGTGATTCTTATTTAGGACATTACCCCCAACATTTTTATTTTGGGCCTGAGTCTCACTTGGGTGGGACTTAAGCCCCAAAATCAAAAATTAGGCGTTATGTTCTTGGGCCCTGTGTCCCTGCGCCTATTTCCTCTAGCTTACAGGATTCTTAAGGCCGGTTCTGGCAGCTGGAGTGGAGGGTGTCCTGTCTACATTCAATTTGGCATGCTCGCTATAGCCAAGGCTCTGCTTGTCGGATGGGTAGGTTCTTATCGAAGTATAGTCCAGAAAAGTCGTTACGTTAACAAATTAAACGAAAAGAAATCGGTTCATAAAAAAAAAATGAAAAGCTAAATAACGTGCGATTCGCGAAGAAAAAAAATAAAGTATTTAAGAATAAAAAAAATCGAAATAAAAGTAAGAGCGATAGAAAAAAAGGAAAAGTGGTAACCCTGGTGAGAGAAGAGGACATGATGTTATTTGTCTTTGAGGCAACCCCCCCCCCCCCACATAGATTTTCTAATGTGACCTTACCTGCTGCGACCTCGATATTCTAAATTGCAGCACTCCCTAACTCGAAGATCAATAAAAACCTTAAAAACGTATCATATAGATCGCTTTTATCTTAACCATCTGCTTTCCAGAACTGTCCACAATATCACCACGTCCATTTGTACCTTAAAATATTTTTTTTTCCAACGTATATGGGACACTCACTGGAACCGATTTAATATTTTGAATGACTAAAAGATAAAACGTTTGGAACATAGCGAATAGCGATTACTGAAACCAATCCAAACCGTACAAATGCAGACTTACATAAGTGGATCAAATTCAAAAAGTCTAACGGTGCGGTGTGATAAGTAAGGTTCATAATTCGATGGAAAATAATTTTGTATTTTTTATTTGTGCTATTTTTGTACCCAAAGAGCAATTGTTGATTAAGTTCGTAAAAAGTTTTCTTTGATAACTGTAACTTAGAAAATGAAATTTAACTAGGAGTCTATGTACCAATATTAAGTCAAAAGTGTTAAATTAAAAGTGGCTCCTGCTTTACTTACTTTCATTATGTTACTGCCTATTCCTAACCATTTTATACCTACACCCAATACCCACTCGTCTTTACCCAAGGTGCTTCCAAAGCCCCATTATACACACCTACGAACACACACTGCTTAATCGAGTTCTAAAAACACAAGCAATTTCTTATTCGATTCGCAGAAAATTCTACGAAGCGAAGAAATGAAAAAGTTCAAAGAGACTTTGAATACATGTATATATTTACATAAGTCTGAAGGATAAAGTTGATGGATACAATTTTAGTAAGACTTTGGAATAGGTATCTATACATATTTGAGAAAATTAAGGTGAATTTGAATATCATTTGTCGACTCGCTGTAGTCTTCGAGCCCTTACTTCTAACTATTTTGTCGCATTTCTAACATACACGAAGCATTCTGTGTCTAAATTTATAATCATAATTAAAATTCTTCTGAACTGTGTCATACTTTAATTCAGCTGTTGCAAAAAAACACCAAAAATTGACCTAAGGTTTACCAACAACTTAAGTAATGTCCTCTAAATGTTTATGTCGTTAGCACGAACCCACGAGCTACACATGTACTCGTATTTATATTCTGTGGCGTATCCCTTTTATTTTTTTTTTTCTAGAAATTACATGGTACGGCTGACGGACGCCAGAAAATGTGCAAAAAATAAAAGGGCGAAACAATGACACCCACAACACCATTATTGCCATAGTATACTACCATAAACGATTTAGGTGTCTGGCTGGTTGGTTTTAAGGGGAACTGGCAACCAAAAGTCGACTTCCTATTTTTGTTTTAAATATTTTTGCGGTGCTTGGTGTTTTTTCGTTGTTTTTGTTGTTTGTTGATGTTGTCTTGTTGCTGCTGTTGTTGTTTTTGTTGCTTTTTCAACTTGTTTGCCCACGTCCCTGGATAAACAATGTTGTCGCACTTACCATCCAGCCTATCGTGGCCAAAATCCCATAAACCAAACAACATTAAAAGTACCTACGCATAGAGCCTGCGCTATATGTCTGTGCAATTTGTGATATCTGTGGCCTGATCTATAATGGGATTTGTCACGTTAGATGGCTGATGTCCCATGAGTTGTGTATAGCTTTGTGGTGGCTGTACTAGACCACTCTTCTGGCGGGTTTTGGCAAATGGTTGCATCAGGATTTTCCATTTGGCTTTTGTATATCGCCTCAGTCAGCAACAGCAATATTAGCACTCACCTTAGAGAGAGGTTTTAGTTTTGTTTTTATTTTTGTTGAATGTTTAAAAAGGTTTCGTTTTATTTTTTTTTTTTTTTTTTTTTTTGACAAACAACTGGGATTGTTATGCCCTTTATAAAAACAAAATCTTAAGCCTGAGATAGCGTGGTTTTTGTGTAAACAGTAGCACTTCGCTAATCCGGCTACATTAGTGTGTTGAGTCTGCTGTGTTCGAATAAGTGAAATGATCGTTTTATAGAGAGTGAAAACAAAGTATCTATACCCTGGCGACGGTTTCCACCTTGATGTGGAGGGGAGGGAGGGCCTTGAGGTTGACTTTCCACAAACCCAACTATGGGGTCGAATTACTAAGAAAAACCAAAAAACAACGGAGATGTCAGTCTAATATATCAAATTCTCTTAGAATAATAAAATTCACAGTATCTCCATGCTGTGATTTTTATATTAGTCGGTAAACATCGATTAAAAATAGCGTCTTAGAAGGGTACGATAGTCAACTGATGGGCCCAACTATCGTACCTGGGCGAAGCGCAATTATGCAGTTGAGCTCACTTGAACTTTTAACTTGAATTATAAATATTCAGTCACTACACTTAAACAGAAGAATTTCTTTTCAAATTTTCTTCATATTCTATAATTATGGAAAAGGTTTACAAAGAAAATGGAGTGGGGATTGTGATGTGCTTTTTGCTTTCCAGCCGAGGTTATGCTCGCCAGTCTCGCCAGGGTCATCCTCAAGAAAACACGACACTTCAGAGGAAGAAGGTCTAAAACCTTATAACAAAAATCTTTACTAAAAACAACTCTTATATTTATAAAACAATATTCTGTTGCTATGTGTTGCTGGTACTTCGGTAAGTTCTGGAACGATTCAATTGCGTTTCTAGATTCTAGTCTTGCTGGTAGATCAGCAGGTACTATGCCCCTGCTGGCACTCAAAAAAATAGGCATAAACGTTCTGGTGCAGCAGCAGGTACGACACCTGGTGACACTCAAAACAACAGGCTAAATCGCTTTTGTACATCAACAGGTACTACGCCCCTGGTGGCACTCAAAGCAACAGGCTAGAACGCTCTGGTACATCAGCAGATACTACGCCCTTGGTTGCACTCAAAACAGCAGGCTAAAACCCTCTGGTACATCAGCTGGTACTGCGCCCCTGGTGGCACTCAAAACAGCAGGCTAAAACACTCTTGTACATCAGCAGGTACTACGACCCTGCTGGCACTCAAAAGAACAGGCTAGAACGCTCTGGTACATCAGCAGGTACTACGCCCCTGGTGACACTCAAAACAGCAGGCTAGAACGCTCTGGTACATCAGCAGGTACTACGCCCCTGGTGGCACTCAAAACAGCAGGCTAGAACACTTTGGTACATCAGCAGATACAACGCCCTTCGTGGCACTCAAAACGGCAGGCTAGAACGCTCTGGTACATCAGCAGGTACTAAGCTCCTGGTGGCACTCAAAACAACAGGCTAAAATGCTCTGGTACATCAGCAGGTACTACGCCCCTGGTGGCACTCAAAACAGCAGGCTAAAACGCTCTGGTACATCAGCAGGTACTGCGCCCCTGGTGGCACTCAAAACAACAGGCTGAAACGCTCTGCTACATCAGCAGGTATTACGTGCTTGGTGGCACTCAAAGCGACATACTCTGGTACATCAGTAGGTAATACGCCCCTGGTGGCGCTCAAAACAACAGCTAAAACACTGGTACATCAGCAAGTTCTACTCCCCTGACGGCACTCAAAACGGCAAGCTAGAACGCTCTGGTACATCAGCAGGTACTACGCACCTGGTGGCACACAAAACAGCAGGCTAGAACGCCCTGGTAATCAGTAGGTACCAGAGCCCTTGGTCGCACTCAAAACAGCAGGCTAAAACGCTCTGGTACATCAGCAGGTACTGCGCCCCTGGTGGCACTCAAAACAACAGGCTGAAACGCTCTGCTACATCAGCAGGTATTACGTGCTTGGTGGCACTCAAAGCGACATACTCTGGTACATCAGTAGGTAATACGCCCCTGATGGCGCTCAAAACAACAGCTAAAACACTGGTACATCAGCAAGTTCTACTCCCCTGACGGCACTCAAAACGGCAAGCTAGAACGCTCTGGTACATCAGCAGGTACTACGCACCTGGTGGCATTCAAAACAGCAGGCTAGAACGCCCTGGTAGATCAGTAGGTACAGAAGCCCCTGTTGGCAATTATGACGTTTAACTTCGAACTAAGACCCCTTACCACTGGTTCGGGGGAAGCCTTAGAAAGAAATAGCTGGGCAATCTCTCCTACCTAATATTTCAACGAAACCCCTTACCACTTGTGGGGGGAAATTTTGAGAAAGCAATAAAGCTATACGACCAGATCGTCTTGAATTGTCTACGACGCGTCGCGACGGGAGTAATATGATTAATGAAATCAAATTTACTATAGTTTATTGTCGTCTGACTTATCGTATGACCGAAGGACCGATTTTCGTTCATTCAAGCAGATCGTCATGTTACATTTTCAGTAAAGACTGAATGTGAACTGTACAAGTGATAAACCAAAAATTGATAATGTAGATTTTGCTGTGACGTCACTTGTCTATAATCCAGTAGCTCAAGTGCCTTTGTGTTTTTTGACACTTACCATCTAAGTGTAAAAGCTTAGTCTTCCTCCTCACAACCCTTGCGCTTGAACTTTTAGCTTCGATCATTTCTGATTTTCCAATATGGTGGATTGCTCGGCTTATCTGCCTCGAACATCTGGACTTGACATTCACTAATATCCTTCTTTCACATACATGTGTACAAAAAACTATTCGAATGCTTATATTGTCAAGGAATTCGACGACGACAAAGGATTAAAAGACTACCAAGGAATGTTATAAAATTCAAAGTAGTGGAAAAAGATTAAAACTAAAAAGAAAAACATGCACCTGGGATACTTTTTGATTTCATTCAATTGATTGAGTGCTTTTGAGTTCAATCTATTGAATTCTGAAAAAAAACAGTATTCAATAACTTCTAGGCATTTTTAAAAATAAAATGAAAGAACTTTCGCCAAGTACACATTGACCTTAATTTTATAAAAACCTGATTTAATTTGTCTTTTAACAAACTATGTAGACTAAAGTTAGTAACGTTTTAAGGCTTTGCAAACGTCCGCATTACTGACCCGGGAGTCTTTACTGTTTTTGAAAAAAAAAAACTTTACTATTGTTTTTGTCTAGGATACAAAAGTTAATGTTATTTTTTTTTTGTGTAGGTATTATCCGATGTAATACTGGTCGGCCAATTTATCAGATGATAATCTAATCATATATGTATGCCATTAAAATGCTGAAGACAGGATTTAAACCCAACAAAGAAGAAAAGCTTTAGATGTGCAAAAAGGATAGAATTAGGATCATCAATCAAATGACCTGTATTGCATATACGTAAGCCCAAGGAGAGATAAAGAATTATTAAAATAGATTGCAATCATTTATTATTATGAAAAACCTTCCTAGCAAGTCCTTTGTCTAAGGTTGAGAGTATTTGAGGCATATTTATATGGAGAGAGAGAAAAAAAGAAAGATAAAGCTACTGGTGACAACTGACAGTTTAGAGAAAACTTATAGTTATTGCACAAAAATAGAAATATCCTTCTAAGAGGAAAACTGTACACATAAATATATGCATGAATGAAATGTAGGTAGGTATTTGGAAAAATCACGTGCTTCTGTTTTAGACCGAAGGGTATGTTTTGTATCGATTGTGAGGAAATCTATTCATCCTACAAAGTAGATATTTATTTTTAATATTGGAGTTATCATTTTAGAAAAAAAAGGTATATGTGGTGTTTGGGGGAAACATGATAACTCTAGAACCTAAACAACAGATACATATTTTAAAAAATGTTCAATTAATTACAAATTAATGGTTTATTGATATTTTTATAAAATGTTTCCTTATTTTTTTTTTGACACCAAAGATTTTATTAATCGCAATAAAATCATTTTTGAAGACAATTACTTTTTTTTCGTTTGAAAATATTAGAATATAAGGGATATCTCCTACTTAATCCTCCTACTTCTTCCTAAACGCTCGCACTGTGTTAAATTTAGCAGTTAAAGGGTATTCATAGCCCCTTGAGTGCGTTTTAATTATAAACAAAAAATATTCATCAGAAAAATAAGCTTTAACCAGCTTGGTTTCCTTTCTATAGGTCTGTTTCTTTACTCGCCCGCGTGATCCCAAGTATCCCAAGTCCAAACGTGTTTCTTTACTAGGTCTGTTTCTTTACTCGCCCGCGGGATCCCAAATCTACGAAAATGCCAGAGCTTTTGACATTTTTTCATTTCCCCTCCAGCAAAAATCTACCCGAACATTTTAGATACTGCACTTTCTTGCTTGTCAAACAAGAAATCAGCTGATCGAAAAATTTGAAATTAAATTTATTAAGTAGCGTACATAAAATGGTTTAATTTAATTAAATTAAATGAAAATGATACAATGGAGACAAATATAAAGTAAAATGTTTCTCCTTGTTCTTTTAATAGAGTCCAAAATGATAAGTGCATGTAAAAAGAATTGTAATTGCATAATTTTGTATGCGGTGAGCCAACAAGCAATGAAGATAAATAGGTAATTTAAACCGCAGCAAACCAGAAACATCCCAAATGCGTTTCTTTACTTTTTATTTCTGGTTAAACATTACAACAACAACATCAAAAAGCTCAATCCCAAACTTTTTCCCAAACTTTATCCCAAAAGTAAAGAAACAAACCTTATTATATGTGTTAAGGTCATTGACACTTTAATTCACTTTCAAAAAATATGAAAACATAATCTTTCCTTTTTCCTTAGTCTAAAGATTTTTATCTTGATGATCCAATCAAAAGGAGTCATGATTTAAGCTTTTTAAGAAAACCTTATCAACCTTTTTTCTGGGGACTTTATTTTGTTGATTTTTTGATTTGATTTGTTTAAAATCTTCAAAAAAGCGATGGCAAGGTTCGCGTAAAATGATTTTATCTTGAGTTCTATTAATCGGATTGTCAAGATTGAAAGGTGAATGAGCATCAAATACAACTTTTTTTGTAAATAAATTAAAGTATGTAAAGGAGACCTAGCTCTTTTTAGCACCCCCCCCCCCCCAACCCTTTGGGAGGGACTGAGAAAAAAACCTACCAGAATTTGGTCACCCTCATATGCAGATTTTGGTTGTACATCCACTCCCAAAATGTTCTGTCTATTATGTTATTAACTATAAAAGAAATAACAAAACATCAACAACAACAAAATAAGAAAAGTCAAACTCCAAAGATTAAATGTCAAATCAAAAGTTCCAATTCCTTAACTATCATAAAGTATCGTTATAATATAATTTTTATTTTTCAAGTAGCTTCCTTGGCAGTTTTTGAAAGTACGAAAAACGTTAGCAAAACGTAACAGAAACATTAGGTCTGATCCTTTACTTTGGGTTTCTGTGATTTTTAGTCCAAACTTGAGTCAAATTTTTTTTTTTTTATATGAACTTTGACACAACTTTGAACTAAAATGCGCAGAAAATCACAGAAATTCAAAGTAAAGGAACAGACCTATTATGTTACAAATACAGTGTTGGGCCAAAACATAAGCAACTTTTTCAAGAAATAAAACTCTGGTTAGCTTATACTGCCTGGATTTTAATATATTAATTAATCTTTTTATAAGAAGTGCTCGTATTATTACCCAAAATAAAATTAATAATAGCAAAGTGTTTAAGTGTTTAATTTTTAATATTTTGTGACTAAACGTTTGTTATCATCGCACTGCAGCTCCCAGGCATACTCTCTAGAAAATTTAGAACAGTGGGACCTGGTATTCTATTCCAAGCCTCCTTAACCTGGACAAAGAGATTGTTCCTATTTCTGCTATATTCTCTGAACTATTGTTCGATCTACCTGGTTGAGACCACGATACTGTGCTGGCCACTTCATAGCACCAAGCTTTTGCACTTGAACCATTTTTTGACTATTTTTTAGTACGGTTCGGATTATTATCTTGCTGAAATATTCATTTCAGGAGAAGATCCCCCTCATCACGTGGAAGCATGACATTTTAAAATACATTTAAAGAAACACCTGTTTTATTTTTCCACAAATTAAATTATTTTATTGCTGAATATTGCCAACGCAATCAAGGCCCTGATGATGTCCTAACTAAGACAAAACGCGTTGGCAATATTCAGCAATAAAATAATTTAATTTGTGGAAAAATAAAACAAGTGTTTCTATAAATGTATTTTAAAATGTCCAAGATTAATTTCCACCAAGTGTTAAACCCTCAATCTATTGATTATATGGAAGCATGACGTTTTCCATGATTTTCTTGAATACGAACCGGTCCATAATTCCATATATTTTTATCAATCGGATCTACTCCATGACCAGATAAACATACCTAACATCCACGAACCATACAATTTCCCCCACCATGTTTAAAAGTACCTTTGTATATTGGGTATCTGGTATGAGCTTGGTTGATTGACCAACGGACTCGTTTTTGTTATTATTATTATTAATTTTATTTTGGTTCTAATACGAGCATTTATTAATAAAAAGATTAATAAATACATATATTAAAATCGAGGCAGTATAACCAATTTTATTTCTTGAAAAGTTGCTTATGTTTTGACCAACACCAAAATAAAATAAAATAACTTTTTTAAAGTCATTTAACTAAAAACAATGACCGTAAGAGGTCTCTAACGCATTTTACATGTGTTTTAATTTTGGCAGTCACACCGATCAACTTGACCCTTGAATTACCTTTCTAGGACAATTATTTCGCATAATATAGTCAAAACCCGAAAAATTCAAGATGGCGGTCAAACCCCATCTCGGGATGTTTGGGAAAGCGGATCGTTCTGAACAATATCTAACCATATTCATTTTGTAAACAACTGTACTGGACTATTAACGATTGCTTCCAAAGTAGTACACATATTGCTTATCACAACTGAATCGGCAGTTTGAAGAAGGGAATAAGTCCAAAAATGAAATGTTTGGGAAATTAAAAAAAAAAAACTTTATAACTATTTGCATAGATTTTTTTTTTTTATTCAAAATTTATACTCATCAATCTTGTTTTCATTGTGGTCATGGTCATAATTATTTTCAGTTTTTATCAAAAAAGTAAATGCTAATATGAAATAATTACACAAGAGTACTATGTATTTGTTCCATTTTTCAAACTAATGCGGTGCTAATGTGGAAAGATTAGATTTGATTACTCAAAATCTTTATCAAACCATTATATAAATATGTATACATTTTTTTAAAAAATATCTTCAAGAGTATGCACTAAAATAAAAAAAAAAATACTTTTCAATACCCTACTGCAATCTTGGAATGATAAGCTGGCTCCTTATGAAATTTTGAAGCACCAAACGCAGATTTGAAGATACACATATACTTTTTAATCCTATTAATTTACGTATCCTGCAGGTGACGATTATGTTAAATTCCTAGACTATGAAAATTTAAATTTCACTACTTTATGAGTGAAATTGAAATTGAAGAAGGGAACAAATCCAGGGGCAAAATCACCTTATAACGAATTTGATTTTCGTTAATTTCTTTTTACTATCATTATCTATGTTAAAATAAAATAAGATAAAACGGTCTTTCAATTTTTTTCGCTTATTCCCTTCTTCAAACTGCTTTCGAAGAATTGAAAATGTGAAAATCGTTTTAAGGTATTTATAAAATTGTATGATTCAGTCTCAATATTTACTAGCTTCAATATTATATTCAAACTCTAACTCCATATTTCTTCCACAACAACAACAAAAATATGACGAGGGCTATACCGCGCCATGACCTCATTATATACAAGACCGAAACTGAGACTATCATTTGTCATTTTATATGTTTCACGCAGTAAAGCCATTATTCACGAGCTGTGTCGTTTGTGGCACTGTCCTCTCAAATATAAACGATGTCTACTTCCATAGCATCAATTTCAAGTAAAAATTCAATCAACATCGTTTTCTGTGTCCATCCATTGACAATGAAAAAAGGTCGTACACAGTATCATTTTTGAAAAACTTAATCGGTTCATAATCATAAGCCTCACAAAGACTCTTCGTGTTTTTATTCGCAATTTAAAATGTTTGACTTCTTACAAAAAAAATATATTAGGTAGCAATTTCATCATCATCCATACAAATTTGGTAATTAATCCTTTTAGCTAAAGAAAACAAATAAGCCAAATATATTCATTAGTTTGTGGGGTATTTATTTATCCTTTGTTACTAAGATTTATAAAAATTTGTATTGCTATTAATAAATAAATGAAAAAGTTTGAAAACGACAATAGCATTTGGTTAAGAATTTATTACTTCTACTTAAATATGTAAAGGTATCGAAACGACAATATAAAACGGAACCCTAAATAACTTTTTCTTAACAAAAAATAGTTTGTAAACTTTCAGATCATTAAATTAACCCAAAATTGTTCCGTCAATGTACAATAAAAAAAAAAAAAAAAAAATAAACCATAAATTAATTCAACTCATACAAAAAACTTTTCAAAAAATTAAATTTCGCTGAAAAGATTAAACCACAAAGTCAATTAAAATCGCTGACAAAAGAATAAGAGTCTGATGTCTATTACACATTGTGCCAAAATAATTTAAATTTAAATTCCCGGCCATTTGTGTGTGTCCTTTTCAGAATGATCGCCTGTCGCGGTGAGTTGGCCCACGCACACATACAATACACAGACGTCACTCTCACCCAACCCACCCATTTCAGCTCCACCAAAGTATGTACATTTTAATATTTTCGAATTGCAAGCAGACAGACATCACATAACATCCCACATTTTTGCTGATAAAAATCGATACAATCAACCAACCCCACAGCACAACTCAGCAGCACCCTTCTCATCCAGGAATAAAGTCAGAAACAACTACGTCTATACGACTACCACCGACAACCGACTGCAAAGATAAGAATTAATTCAGTCTGGCAAAAAAAAGAGGGAATTCCATCATGATTTACGCAAAGATACGGCGTCGCAGATCTGGGGCGACATCTTTCCGAATCCGAATTACGTATTGCGAGTGCGTTTCTTTTTTTATGCGATAGTACATTTAATCCGACACCGATATGGGGCGAAAGGCAAATTTTTGGAAGGAACGTATTTTACCCTCATGTTCATCTCGAATAGTGCTGAACCGATGTTAAGGAGTGCGGAGAAATCCTCAAGATACAATGGGGGTTACTATAGTTGTTAGTCAACAGGGAAAAGATTTGGTGAAGATTTTTATTATACAACACACAGCATCTCTCTAAAGGCAAATTGACATATTTATTACTCGGTCGGATCAATTTCTTTTCCCTTTTTTTTTTTGTTGGTATAAAGTGGAAGAAAAGCACATTTGCTGTGCTCGCATCTATAAGACGATTTTGTAGGATTAGCGCAAGGCACGGATAATGTTCGACGACTAAGGAAATAAATGAATTCTAGTGAAGATATCATCACGATTGAACTATATTCAAAAATGAGGGCGAGGGCGGCTATAACGTATATGGCCAGTCAAATGGAAATACTTATGAGGGTATTTGGTTCACGGATTGTTATAATATATCTATGCTCAATTAATGATGACACAAAAAGTTTTGCCACCCTGCTTTTTGGATGCTTAATTGATTTCTTAAATCTTTTTGTTATATTTATAAAATAATCTTCTTTTATTTATTTATATCTGGTCATGAGAATTGTTAACATCTGTTTAAAAAAAAGTTTTCTTTTTTAATCCTTTTTTTTTTACTTCTAAGACGTTGCCAAGGTTGGCTTCAAAATAAATATTTCCACACAAAAGGGAAACCTACTTAAAATAAAGGCATGAATACATCATTTTCAATCGATTGTTGATTTTTCGTCCCAGTGACAGAATAAAGTATTTCACTGAAAACAAATAAATTGAACCAGGGCCATCAAAGGAGCCGGATGATCAAATTGTACTTAATGGAAATGCCGTAACTTAGTCACGGTTGCCGCTTGCAAAAAAAATTCCTACCAAATTTCCTAAAAAAACCTACCAAATTGAATAAAAACCTACCAAATAAAAAAAATCTATTTCCGGTCTGCAAAATTTCTTTGGTAGAAACCTCAAACACATTAGAGGTACGAGGTTTATTCACAATTGTGATTTTCCAGAAAATTTGAAAAAAAAAAATGAAATTGTTGTAGGTATGATGAGCTAAAACAAAAATTCGAGTTCTACCCCACCCCAAAGATATGCAGTAAATTTAAAGTGAATCAATGTTTATGTTAAGGATGCTAGTTATATATTTCCGAATTATTTATTGAGGTAGTTTCATGCTAACATTTAATGATTTCTCCTTCCTTGGAATTTTCTATGCATATTATTTTGACATAATCTTCAAATGCTTTCACTTGAGGTGAAACATAACATAATTTTGTATGAATTCGGCTAAAATAATTTCATTTTGAAAAATGAATTTTAAAAATTATATCATTTGGAAATGAAATTATAATTTTTCAACGAGATTAGTTCATATTTGTTTTTAAAAAAATTGCAGATCAATGCCAAATGATTCAAGTCTCTGTTTACTTGAGTTTATTTGACATTTTTTGAGTTGATCGAAAATGATCTCAATTTTTATGACTGTATAATGTTTTATATTATGGTCAAGAGTAGTATGAAAAAACCTACCAAATCGGATTTTAGCCTACCAACCTACCAAAGCTGAAAAATCCTACCAAGTTTGGTAGGATCCTACCAAAACGGCAACCGTGAACTTAGTAGATTATTAAAATTGTTGTTTTTTCAAACTTTCAAACATTTTGTTTAACATTCCGTCCGAAAAAAGAGTAGAAGCTTGATTATTATTATAATTGGTTGTGATGTGGCGATTTTTAAATCTTGATACCAGAAATAGTAAAGGAACGTAATGAGGTATAGATCACATTAGCACACCTTATAAACATCATAGCCTAAGCACGTCTAAGAAACTTGGGGAACATTGCAATTAGCTAATAATTCCAGCCAAGACTATCTCCAAAACAGCCATGAAGGAACTACAAATATTCGAAAGGAAAATTCTGAGGATATGCACTGGGCCTCATTTCGATCGCCAGCGGTGAAAACATTTCAACAACGAGCAAATCTACTCTGAAGCCAAGGTAGTCCCCCTGGACTATCTGCAGATAAACTGTTTAGAAACATCGCCAACCACCCTAATCAACTGAAGAGAAGGATGATAAACCAACAACGACATCCGGAACCAAGGAACCTAGGCGCCAAGGAAATTCTGGATATAACTACAACAACCAACGATGAAGCAGGACGCTTTTACTCTGACCCAGGGTCGGCCCATTACCGTTGCTAAACGCCAACTTTATCACACACCCTATATAAATGCACTGCCACTGTACAACCGGGACTGAACAATCCGAGGATGACAAAGTCAAACCGACTTTTATATTGTTTTCACATCTTATTTGAATTCTAAATTTAGGCCCCTTATGTGCCAACAAAGTTTTATTATTTATAAATGTATAATTGTCATAAATTATTATTTTTTTTATTTTTGTAAATACAAATGTTCAATAAATCAAAAATTAACTGAAAAAAAAATGACTACAGCCAATACAATCTTTGTCTTAGCTCCTTCAGTTTATTATTGTTGCATTCAACCCTTCAAGAGGGCATAACTGTTGAAACTTAATGAAACAGAATAGTTGTCAACTATTTTTTTTTTTTTTTATTTGTATTTTTTTTTAAGTTCAAAACTGAGTAAATAAAATATTCTGCCTCATCTTCTTATGAAAGCATGCCTCCCCCTCATTGCAATATGTATTAATTATTTTCCCTGGATAGAAATTGTATGTGAATAACTAATACTTGATCATTTGTCATTCCAATTAATAGTAATCTATAACTAAATATGAACACAAAAATTACTTCAACCATACACCACACAGGTAGTCTCAATGTAGACATAACTTAAATTCGAAAACTGTTAGGCTGTAAGCTTTTTTATTTTTGAAGCCCTTTCGAATTGGCAATACCAATTAGGTCTTCAATCGAATCGCAGTCAAGAAGGCTGCCATGATGGTCAATAGGGGTTGATACACAATACCTTAAATTCTTAATTTTAATTATAAATAAATTAATTATCAAAATAAATAAAATATTTTACAAATTTACATCGCAAGATATATACAATGGTCTCATTACATTTCATATAACAGAATAAAAATCTATTATTTTAAATAAAAAAAATATTAACATTAACTTACCACCACAATACTCCATTTGCGACAGAATTTTCTTAAGGCCGTATAATAGCATCACGGTTTTATCGTCCAGAAGTTTTTCTTGGGTTTCGTACCAGTTGATGCTGAGGCAGACCTCGCCGATGACCGTTGGGCATCTGAGCATCGGCGATTGTTGTAGTTAAATGGAGAGGAAGACGTTGTTGTTGTTGTTGCTGTTAGCATGCCAATACCCTGGTCCTCGGATGAATTCATACTGCTCTTTGATGTGGATGTACCAGAGGCTGTTGACGACCGACAACTTCTTAGATTATGTGGCAGAGTTGTTGTATGCATCACAGATTGTGTACCTGTTTTGTAATATCTAAGGCTTTCATTATAACTAGCACCACTACTACTACCACTGCCACTGAATCCGCTATCCAGGTCTCCCTCATCGAATTCCGGATTGATGCAGGTATGGTCCTTCAGTTCAATCGAGTTCAAAGTGCTGGACAGATTTTCCAAACTGGTATGGGACATCGCTGGTGGCTTCTCCTCTTGGGTGGGACTAATATCAGGTGGGGTTGGCGGCATAATTAGGGCTTCTAGCGACAAATTAAGTTCGTCAAGGACACGAAAATGGTTATGCTGCACGCGACGAAGTTCTTCTTTCACAGCGCCAGTATTAGCTGAGCCTATTCGATTATCGGATAAGACTTTGCGAATTTTCTGCTCGTTAACCTCTTCGTAAAGATTTTCAGTGGTTCCGTATCTGGTGGTGTATGTATGCCGTTCTTCGGATGAATGAGCTGCGTTGAATGCTTTCGAACGGAAACTTTTCGCTAACAGGGCTCGGATGGAATTTCTCGGTGGGCTCTTTGAAGGGCCAGGAATTGGCAGAATTGGTGAAAGCCTATCTTTATGAGGTATGTTCGTATGGCATTTAGCAGCTCCGGGCTCGTAGTATGCATACGAGTACACGTGATTAATAGGCGCTTGCTGTTGTTGTTGTGGCGTACCTGGCATTGACTGGTGAAGTGGGGTCATCGCAGACGTTGATGGAGTCATTGCCAATGGCATATTTGGCGCTACGACTCCAGCAGCAAAACCATATTCTAAAGGTTGATTCGTTTCGAACCTATCCATTGTCGCCGCCGCTAGATTTTTTCTTGACCATTTAACCTGAAAGACAAAACCGTTTTAGAATGGGAACTAATTCGCTTAGGACACAAACTCACCTGTTTTTCTGTGTCAATTTTTTGATTGCTTCTTCTACTGTGTCCTCTTCTTCGTCGTTCTGAAAACGAGTCCCCATGGCAGGCATTAGTGGCGGCTCGCATCATATCATTCGATGGTGGCATGCAAAACTCTATGCTTTCGATGTCATCGGGAAATATTAAATCACCTCGTCCACTTATAGTGTTTGACGAGACCATTCTACCTCCTCCGCTGGAAATGCTGTCTCCATCACTGCCCATCAGCATGCCTTTAGACGACGATTTAGGATGTCGCATCGACATTGAATGATGGTGAGGAGCTGACGTAGACGACGAAGCTGATGCCACTGCTGCTGCCGCCGCCACCGCAGATGGATAATCGGACGGTGGTGAGAAGTTTACAAATTGTGGCGATGGAGGCCGAGCGGAAAATTTCGCTGATGGATACATATCACTTTTCTGAAAAAGTGCAATATGACGAGTGCTTGAAGTTTCTCCCGTTACTCAATGTTCATGAGTTCAATTATTATGAAGTCTCTTCAAAGTGTGTGTGTCACAGGAACCCAATTGCGATAAGAAAATATCGGATGCTGATGGATATGAAAAACGAGTAGGTAGTTTCCAGCTCAGGGATACTCAAATGCCATCGGTATTCATTGTGTTGGCGGTGGCGCTGATGTAGACAACAACAGCAGCAAAAAAAAAAACTGCTCTTCAGGCTGCTGCTTGTTAATGTCTCCTTTTGCAGCCGCCTCTAGTGGAACTGATGCACGTCACACACTCTATAAAATGCGATTAAACAAAAAGAGGACATTAATCAGTATAAAGAGTATATAAGAAGAATAAAGGAACAAAAATATAAACTACGATATGCTACTCCATGCGCACAACTAGGGGATTTACGATAAGTACACTTGCGGTGAGAGTTGTGGTGGGTGGGTGATAAAACAGGATAACCATAACAAATAGGACTACGACGCAATATTTATTCATTATTTTGGAAAAGTTGTATGCGTTTGAGGTGGCTAAATGGATGCCGGCATAATGCCAGTGTTGATGGTTTTGATATTTTCAAACGTACTAGAAAGGACGATAAGGGTAAAAAATAGATTTTTTTATGCAACTAAGCCAATTTTTGTTCGTTATGAAAAAGGATACTTCGATATCTTGAATCGAAGGCAAAGAGGTCGTTCGGATTAGGGGAAAACTAAAGACTTTAAATATGGACCCAATAGCTGTAATTTATTTCCCCCCAGATCAGATCTGGATTGGATTTGTATACAAAAATAAATTGATTACAAAAACAACACAGGGCCCAGTTTTTTTTTTTTATTTCGATTCCAAAATTAATATTTCGAATATGATTATCTAATCCGGATCAGATCTGGTGGATCATAAAATGGAGCTAATATGACATTTAATTATGACAGCTATATGGCCTTTTCGATTGGCAATTCGGAAGAACTCTCCGATCCGGAACGCCAATAAAACAAACAGGCACATGCAGTTTGATTCTGAAGTTTTCGTATCGCTGTATTTGTGCAACTTCGCATGCCGATGCCGCACATTTGGAAACTTGGCGGACACAAATATGAATGAGTATGATAATTTTCAATAAAGAAAATGGGAAAATAATATTCTAAACGGAAAATATTGTTTTTAGAAACAATTAAATGTGTGAAATTTACTTATGGTTAGCTAAAAATTTAGTTTTTGCAATATTTGACAACACTTTGACAACTATGTGTTTGAATGTGTGAGTTGTTCTGGTTTCGATTCTGAAATGAAATCCAGAATCGTTTTCTGTTCTTTTCAGGAGAAGAACTGTCATTCTGAATGCCAATAGAACACTTTCAGAAGGGTTTCCACGCATTCCGAACGCTTCTGGATTGCCAATCGAAAAGGCCAATAATTTTGTGGGAACTGTCAGTTGTAAAATTCAAAAGCGAGCATATTTAAAAGGCGGTCTAGTATCTATAATGAAGTTTGAATTTTGATACAACAGCTGCCTGTTTTATTTTAATTTAATTTTGGTGGAGGCAAAACCCTCTCATATACTCGCCTTAATACGAGCTAATTCTTAACTTAACTTAAAAGCCAAAAACTTAAGCTAAAGTAAGTGTGGAGGAGGGCGACTCAGAAGATGGAGTTTTAAAGAAGGAGTACTAAAGTTAAAGTCAAAGGAGTTCATGTTCGAATTAAAACTCCAAAGCATACGAGAGATGGGTCGTTTGAGCCATACGATGTTCGGTGGGTGGGTAGATAAAAGATACTAGGATTTCTTGTATTACCAGTTTATTATTCTTAAAAGATATAGAGTTGTAGAGTGAAATCCAGTGAATGGAACCAGAAAGTAATTAATAAATGAAGAGAATGTCTGAAATTTCTGTTCTTCTTTCTTTTTTATTATTAAAAGTTTTAAAATGAGAAATAATAGGTCTGTTCGCGTACCTCCTAAAACTACAAATTTTAACATATCTAGCCCAAAGTTCTGTCAAAGCTCATATACAAAAAAAAAAATCTTGAAATTTGTAGTTTTGGGAAGTACGCGAACAGACATAATATCTCACACAATCACGGCTGTTCTTATATTCTGTCGAATTTAATTCGTACGGATGAAAACGGGAAACAAACAGAGCAGTTCTAGATTTTGAAATCAAATCTAATAGATTTTAATGAGAAACGACATTATGGATTTGTTTTTTGAGCCGCAAAGTTACCATGGTGTCGCCCCAAAACGTTTTTCAAAAAGCCTGACTTCACCTTGGCCAACAAATTCTGAATTTTTTGGGATCTAGGGTCACCCTAGAATAGAATGATATTAAGTTTTCTGTGTCAAAAATCGTGTAAGCTTGTGTATTTAGCTCAGACAAATTGGATTTTCACTCAAATAAAAATTTTAACAAAGCTGAAATTGACTAAAATGTGTCAGACTTAATGGCAATTTGCCAGTCGGGTGGATCCAGCATTAGGAATCTCTTAAAAGGTAGGTACCCTCAATTTGGGCCAGAATTTTTGACTTTAACGGTGAAAGAGGCAAAGTCCGATAAAAATTATGAGATCGCTTTTGCGGGTGAAACGTCAAAACGAAGCTCCCCACCAAAATGTATCTTTTTCGGAGTTTTTGCTTGGAGTTAAGCCAATTTTGTCTAAATTTTCAGGGTCAATTTTATATTTTCCAAAAAAAAGAAGTATGCCCAAGATGAAAGACAAAGAACGCAGGTACATTGGAATCTGTGATGATATGAGAAATGTGACTTATCATTGTTACCACTTTTAGCGATTCCACTCGTTGTTCCAGGATACAATTAAAGTAACATGTTCTCCAAAACATGTAGGTACCTACATATCTTTCCAGTCTCCATATTTCAATGTCATTTGAATGTGAAGTATTAAAACACAAAGTACCTTCTTTTAAGTCCAATTGCAATACAATTTCATTCGCAATGTCATCACTTGTCTATTGTTAATGTGATGCCTCAGGCTTTGAGGACTTTGTGGTGGACGAGTGGGCATTAGAAACCAGCAAACAGCACAAAACACCAAACCAAATACTGATGATGGTGTTTGACACTGGCATCCACCAACCAACGTTATTTTATCCAAGTCCTTACATAAGACCAAAACGAATAAGCGAAACAATAAATCAATCATACTGAAGAGCCAAACAAATGGCGTTTTAAGCCGCCCATTCACCCCAGCCACTGGCACTGGCAATGGCAGTGGCAGTGGCAGATGAATGTATGTTTTGCTTGTACATGGATGATGGGTTTGAACAGATAGTTTTCGTTACGCTTTTTTCACTCTATGTTCGCATATTTCAAGATTGTCTTCTCCCCCATCTCGTCGTGTGGCCATGGCGGAGTTAAGGAAGCTGACACCGAAAGTATCTCTGAGCTTTTTTTTTGTCAATATTTCACTTTGAAGATGGGGAGTTACAATTTTTTTCTGTAAATTCAATGAAATTATAGAACATGAATGATACGAAATGAAATCGAATAGAAAGAATGTCGGCGGCGACGAATTCATAATCCGATACATAATGTGGGCTACGCCCGCCCGCAGGCCGTCCTGTACTGGTTGCGTTAGGTGGTGTGGTGGTGCTGGTGGTGCTGCTGGTTCTGGTGGAGATACTATAACGATACGATTGTATTATTGCTGGTGAGTGAGTGGTGAAGTGCTGAGGCTGACACGACAGTGAGTAGAGAATCTTTTCTTGGGAATTTGCGCTCAGTAATATTATTTAAGTGTATAGCGTGCAGGCGGTATTGTGGAAATGGAGTGCTAATGTCCGGATTGTGTGTGTGGATGCTATAAAGCTTCACATTTAGACGGAAAGGCTATGATTTATATTCCAAATGAATGATAAGAGAATATAAAAATATATTTTTTTTTTCTTTTAAAGAGAAAATAAGAAATGAAAGTAATTTAACCTCAAAACATTAGATGATGCCGTCTTTTGTAAATCATTATTCGTGAAATAAGAAAGGATATTTTTTAACTTTCAAAAAATAGAAGAAAAAAATAGAAATAGGTAGGTACCTAGGTAGGTACTATGTAGGTAGTTTATGGGTGTAATAAGTATTCGACATTTATTTTGGTGAAAATTAATATGAAAATGACAGGAAAAATGTAGGTGAAGAGCTTTGCTGGTTGTGTTGTTAATTTTATCTTAGTTGAGGTTTGAGAAAATAATAATGGTATCATTAAGACTAAGGTAGGTATTGTGTAGGTTCAAGACAAAAATCTTGAGCTATCATCAATGTTCGTCTATTCATCGAAGGGAATGTAATTATTCGCCGAAAAGAGCCTTTGGCACACAATTATTTTAAAGTTTTTATTAAAGTTTTCTTTAATGTTAGAAACCATAGGTATTATTGAATATTGTTAATAGATTTTAACTAAGATTTATGAGCGGGTAATCCAGGCAAAGATGAATGACAAAAGCAAGGTCAGAGGTTTTTGTTTTCATTTTAAAAGTATTTGAGAGACTTATTGATGCTCAACGAAAGTCTGAATTGCGAAGAGAGTATCGCCTAGCACATTAGATGGTCTATCGCTGTGTGAGACGTGACAAGAGGGTGAGGTTAGACGGTCTCGCAGAAAGTGCAAAAAACGTTGCAAGAAGAGGAGATATAAGGGAAATGTACCAAATATCCAAGGAAGTTGTCGGGAAGAAAAGCAACACCAATCATCCTGTAATGGATGTGGATGGTACACTTTTGGTATCAATCGAGGATCAGCTACGCAGGTGGAAGGATCACGTTTGTGCATTGCTTAAAGAGGATTCTGTTGAGCAGAGTGCTGAAGTGCCCCAGCTTAACGAGATGCGTAGATCATATAGGGGTATTGACATCGAACCCCCTACAGTACTGGAAATTCAATCTTCGATAAATCTTCTCAAAAACAACAAAGCAGCTGGACTTGACGGTATACCAGCCGAGTTCCTGAAAGCTTACCCTGTCAAAACGGGTAGTATTCTACACCCGTTGGTACAAGCTGTGTTGGAAAACGAAATCTATCCCAGCGACTGGAAGGATGGTGTGATTGCTAAGTTGCCAAGGAAAGGTGATCTTAAGAATTGCAACAATTGGCGAGGTATTACCTACAGTTTTGTTCGTTTTTCCAAAGCTAATGGCAACCATCATTCTGGAGCGGATAAAGGTTAGAATCGAGTCTACACTCAAGCGGCATCAAGCTGGCGGTCTTGTGTCTAGTGAGCATATCAACACCCTTCGTATCGTTCTTCAGCAGTCTGCGGAGTTTCAATCACCGCTTTACCTCATGTTCGTGGATTTTGAGAAGGCCTTTCACCGAGTAAACCGTGAATTTATATGGAGATCACTTCTTGGTAGAGGAATTCCCCCAAAAATTGTTGCCATTATAAGAGAGTCCTATAACAACGCAAGATGCTTTGTTTTACATAATGGGCAGCTATCCGACTCTTTCGAAGTGCGGCAGGGTGTGAGACAGAAAGATGTTCTATCGCCAATTTTATTTTTACTGGCGATAGACGATGTTTTGACTGCCAGCGTTGGAACAGCGGAGAGACAGGACATTCAATGGAGACCGTTTGAAAGGCTTAGTCACTTAGACTATGCCGATGATATATGTCTCTTGGCAAATAACATCAGCGGGCTGTGTCAAGCTCTGAAGGTGAAAGGAGAGTCGAGTGGTCTTAAAATAAATAGCAAAAACACAAAAATAATGCTCATAGGCCGCTCCACACATCAGCGTATTTTTACACAGGAGACGTCAGTTGAAGAGGTTGAACAATTTAACTACCTTGGAAGTATTGTTTCAGCAAATGGTTGTACCTACTGATCTGGACGTTCAAAGTACAATAAATAAAGCTCACGCAGCCTTTGGTTCTCTGCCCAAATTTGGAAATCCATTAAAATCTCCTTACGCACTAAGTTGAGATTCTTCAAATCCAATGTCAAGTCCGTGCTGTTATATGCTTGCGAAACCTGGAAAAACACGACTAACATCTCGAAGAAATTGCGGGCTTTTGTGAACCGTTGTCTACGCCATATACGCTGGCCACAAATTATATCAAACAAAGAATTGTGGCGCAGGACAAGTCAAGAGCGGCTGTACGTTGACATAAGAAAGCGTACACGGCAATGGATTGAGGAAACCAAACGATGAAATTGCAAAGCAGTCCTTTGAATGGAATCCTCAGGGTGCACGGCGGGTTGGAAGACTAAGAACAACATGGAAATCAACAGTTCTAGCAGAAGCAGACTCGCAGAGAAAGGCGTAGCCACAGTTAAAATATCTAGCTGCAGACCGTGAAGGATGGAAACGATTTTTGGCGCCCTATGCCCCATTCGGGGTAACAGGACTTGATGATGATGATGTCTTCCGAAATGGAAGTTAAAAACCTTTGAACCCGAAAAATTCTTCAAAAATGTAGGATTTTTTTAGAGATTTTTTAATCCATAGACATCATAGCCATCCTTCAATGGAATTTTTTAAGTTGAAGGCTTGACAGATGAAGCACAAACTATATTTTGAGGGAAAAGTGTATCTTGATTCAAATGTTACAAATGTTACAAATGTTACTAAATTGCCCTAAAATTGTCTTTTTCGGAGCAGTAAAGGAAAATAAAAGTTTTTTTTTAGATATTTTAGGGGTATGTTCGCTCTCCACATTGTATTGTTCCTCATCAAGCACAGGCAATCAATTTTTTTTGCTCTGCAAATTATTGGAAATGATCTGATTTTTGTATGTAAAATTTTCGAATTTATGTGAATTGAAGGAAATCGTATACGTTAATTTTTTACAACAATTTCTCAAAATTGCAAGCTTAATATTTCATGTATGCACACTTTTTCCCTCCGACCAATACGCATTGAAATAAATCGATGTAACAAATGTACGTCAAATTTAACACCTATTCGGCACGTGTTTAGGTAGGCAGACAAACGGTTATTGGTTCATCACCTCAAAGGCTATTATTGATATATAATCGACTTTCGATAAAAGTCGTTTATCGAAAGCAAACGACACTCGCAATAAGGGCCATAACCTAGGAACAACTCTAACGCAAATCACCCCATATTATCAATTTGATGGTTTCTAGTCCTTGAAAATTGGTTTTTAAAAATCAATTTATTAAAAACCTTATCAAATTTACTTTTATATTTTGTAGTCTTCTTGTGATTCGAAACGGTCTGCATCATTCTCAATTATAAAATTTTTTTATCAGTTGGGTTTTGAAAAGTCGAATTTAAAATCAATCAACTATCAATTAGCTAATTGACAATCGTAATAGGGGCGAATAACTTTAATTTTTATGTTGTTGGCTCTCAGTCTATAATTTTTGACTGGAAATCAAATTATTTCTTTCGGGACTTATATATTTGAAAATATCAATTCTGATCTCGTGAGTCGTGGAAGGTTGGATTAAACATTTATATCTTTCGGGCACACATCAGGCTTAAGGAATTATGGGTTTGGCATAAACGCTCTTGCTCAACACTGCAAACGAAATTTGGAGAGCTAGCTGAAATCCTCCACTGACGAATTGTTTCTGAGTTAACGCGGGGTTAATTTATTTTCAGGGTTACCTATTATATACTAATATTATTTTAGTAACATTTTAACCGGGATAGCACTTTTGTACCACTGTGTGTCGGCAAGTGTCCTCCTTATGCCTCAGAATTAGTTCATCACACCTGTTGCACAAAGCAACATTTTTGAAGTTTCAAAGTGCAAAAGAAAAACTTGGTAGTTTTCAAAAAATGTTGGGGTTCCAATATATCAACGTTTCACTATACCTAGGTTAGGTTAGGTTAGGTTAAGGTGGCTGCCAGGAAAACTGCTGACACACCTAGGCCAGAAAAGGCCCATTGTGATACCACATAAAGACTGCGAGGTGATCCTCGTTAATTAAACCAATTGGAGCTTTTAATGAAGCGATGGAGACTGTGAATGTCGATTTTATTTAAATCACTTGGATCGTCAAAGAAAAAACTTCCTAAGTGTATTTTACGTCTTTGAGAAAGAGCAGGGCATGAGCAAAGAAGGTAAGGGATAGTTTCTTCCTCCTCTTCGCCCATGCAGATTCTGCAGAAATCATGTGAGAAAAAGCCGAGTCTATTGGCGTGTTTGCCTATGAGGCAGTGTCCAGCAATGACACTAATTGTGGAGCTAATGTGCAATCTACTGAGAGATAACATCTCGAACGCTTCGGATCCAGTGTTGGCCAGATCTGTTTCGTCGCCAGGCAAGTAGTGATACTTGTCCATCTGCTGTTTGTTATCATCATGGAGTCATGCTTAAGCATAAGTTTACAAGTAGCAATTGGTATTCCAATATTCACCTTGTTAGGTAATATTGGTGTAATAGTTCCCAGCCTGGCGAGTTCATCGGCTTTGCAGTTTCCTGGAATATCTCTGTGTCCCGGCACCCAGAAAAGGTGAATGTTGAACTGTTCCGCCATCTCCATTAGAGACGATCGACAATTTCGGGCAGTTACGGAGTTTGTAGAAACAGCGCCTAGTGATTTAAGGGCAGCTTGGCTATCTGAGAAGATACGGATATTTAATGTAGATATTACGTTTTCTTTGAGCCAAGATAAAACTTCTTTTATCGCCAGGATTTCAGCTTGGAACACGCTACAATGATCAGGGAGACGGAAGGAGAGACTAATGTTTAGTCGTTCTGAGTACACGCCACCACCCACCCCCTCTTCAGTTTTTGAGCCATCCGTGTAGAAATGAATTGCTTCATCTCTCAAAAATTCCTCATCATCCAAGTGGATCTTGTTGGAATTGTGACTTGGAAATTTTGGCCAAAAACCGGCTGAGGGATGGTGTAGTTGGAGTGTTTAGGGATTGATTCGAATTTGTTCAGAATAATGGTATGGCCAATAAAGTTATTGGACCATTTGAGAGATGGCTTTGAGACGAATAGCTGTGCTCGATGCCACTTGTTTAGTGTATATATCGAGGGGGTGAAATGTTAAGCAGTATGTCTAGGCAGCGGAAGGTGTCGAACGGAGAGCTCCGCTGATACACATGCAAGCTGATCTCTGCACTTTGCTAAGCTTATCACGATAAGTTACCTTATCTAAAGCAGTCCACCATACTGCCACCCCATAGGTGAGTATCGGTCTGATGACCGCTGTGTATAGCCAGTGGGTGATATGTGGGGACAAGCCCCATTTGGTTCCAATAGCCTTTTTACAGGAGAAAGGCGCCACTGCGGCTTTTCGGACTCTTTCTTGTATATTTGGTTTCCAGCTCAACTTTTTGTCTAAAATCAGACCTAGATATTTAGCTTCATCTGAAAAGTTGAGTAGGATACCATTTATTGATGGAGGGTCTATATTCGGAATTTTATATTTCCTTGTAAAGAGGACAGGTTCAGTTTTGTGGGGATTTACACCTAGTCTACATTTGTCTGTCCATTTAAGTAATTTGTTGAGAGCGGTTTGCATTAATTCTATAATTATTTGAAGATGCTTTCCCGATATTGCAATGGCAACGTATATCAGCATATGCAATTACTTTAAAACCATCCGCTTCTAGGCTAACTAATAGTTCATTGATTACGATGTTCCATAAGAGTGGGGATAGGACTCCACCTTGCGGTGTGCCTCTGTTGACAGATCTTCTAACAGAGAAGTCACCTAATGTTGAGTTGATTATTCTACTTCTCAACATAAGGCTGATTAACTCCCTAAGTGAGCTATCAACGTTCAAGTTCTTAAGCGCGGCTAAAATAGCAGTATTGCTGACGTTGTTGAAAGCACCTTTAATATCTAAGAAAGCAACCAGGGTATATTCTCTATGATGAAGGGAATATTCAATAGTAAGTACCAAATTATGCAGGGCCGTTTCTACCGATTTCCCCTTGCGGTAAGCGTGTTGTGCCGGAGAAAAAAGATTAGGTTCTATGGCACTACGCAGATGGATATCAATCAGTCGTTCTAAAGTTTTGAGAAGGAATGATGATAGGCTGATAGGTCTGAAATCCTTCGGATTTACATGAGAGCTTTTACCCGCTTTGGGTATGAATACAACTTTAACTTCTCTCCATAAAGATGGTACGTATGCTAAGTTCATACATGCTTTCAGAATTATCTCGAGGATAGGGATGATGATGTCTGAAGCCATGAACTGCAAAGCTGGTATTATACCGTCAGGTTATGAGTAAGCTTTGACGTGTATATGTAATGTATAACAACTAACTTACTTACTTAAGGTGGCGCTACAGTCCGGGGTGCACCAGGGCCTCAACCAACAAGCTTCTTCCAGCCGGCTCGGTTTCTAGCTAGCTGTCTCCAGTTTCGTACGCCAAGTTGGTTGAGGTCCTCTTCCACTTGCGTGCGCCACCTTTTACGCTGTCCACCCTCTACTGCGTTGTCCCACGGGTTGGATTCAAAGACTTTCCGGGCTGGAGCATGGGTGTCCATTCACTCTAGGTGACCCAGCCATCTTAGTCGTTGGCTTTTCACTTTTGTGGCTAGGTCGGTGTCGCTGTACAGCCCATACAGTTCGTGGTTGTATCTTCTCCTCCATTCCCCATCTATGCAGACGGGACCAAAAATCACCCGGAGAATTTTCCTCTCGAAACAGCCTAACGCGTTCTCATCCACCGTTAGCAGTGTCCATGCCTCTGCACCATACATCAGGACCGGGATGATAAGCGTCTTATACAGGGACAGTTTAGTTGCTCGAGAGAGGGCTTTGCTTCTCAATTGCCTTCTTAGCCCGAAGAAACAGCGATTGGCAAGAGTAATTCTTCGTTTGATCTCAGCACTGGTATCGTTCGCTGAGTTTATAGCGGATCCTAGGTAGACAAAGTCTCTGACCACCTCAAAATTATAGCTGTCTATAGTGACGTTCTGTCCTAGACGTCGGTGTTGGGTGTCCTTTCTTGTTGACAGCATATACTTCGTTTTGCTTTCATTCACCGTTAAAACCATCTTCTTGGCTTCCTTCTCAATGCTCACAAAAGCGCCACTGACATCACACTTTGTTCGTCCTATTATGTCAATGTCATCAGCATAAGCGAGTAATTGGACGGACTTTTGAAAGATTGTGCCTCTGGTGTTGACGTGAGAGCTTTGCACTATTCTTTCAAGAACGATGTTGAAGAAGTAGCATGACAGCGCGTCGCCTTGCCTAAAACCTTTTTTGACATCAAAGGTGTCGGTGAGGTCTTTGCCGACCTTGATGGAGCAGCATGCATTCTCCATCGTCATCCTGTACAAACGGACGAGTTTGGCAGGGATGCCAAAACTAGACATTGCTCTGTATAGCTCGTCTCTATAGATGCTGTCATAAGCGGCCTTGAAATCGATAAAAAGGTGGTGGGTATCGATTTGGAGCTACTGGGTTTTCTCCAAGATCTGCCGTAGTGCGAATATTTGGTCGATGGTGGACTTCCCTGGCCTAAAGCCACACTGATATGGACCTATCAGGTTGTTGACGAATGGCTTCAGGCGTTCACAAATTACGGCAGAGAAGATCTTGTAGGCGATATTAAGAAGACTGATGCCTCTGTAGTTGGTGCAGTCCAGAGGATTGCCTTTCTTGAGGATCGGGCAAACAATGCTGAGGTTCCATTCATCGGGCATGCTTTCCTCCGACCATATTTTACAGATGAGCTGGTGCATACTCCTAACCAATTCATCGCCAGCCGCTTTGAATAGTTCAGCCGCAAGGCCATCAGCTCCAGCAGCTTTATTGGACTTAAGTTTAGATATGACTATCCTCACTTCGTCAAGATCGGGTGGACGGAATTGTTGGCCTACGTCGTCCAAGTTGAATGGTGCAATTTGCATGTTAGCGGAATTCGGTTCGTCATCGCCGTTATACAATTTGCAGAAATGATTTTTCCATATCCTCAGCACCGATTGCGATTCCACCACGATGTTCCCCTGATCGTCTTTGCAGGCTTCGGTTCGGGCCTTGTAACCTTGGGAGGTTCTTTTTACTTTTTGGTAAAACTTCCGAACTTCATTCCTGCAGTGGCATCTCTCTAACTCCTCGATCGCGCACTTCTCATGCTCTTTCTTCTTCCTTCTAAAAGCTTGTGTTCCTCTCTCCTCTTCTGCTCGTAGAGCTCGCGAGCAGCTCTGGTCCTTCTATGCAGCGCCGCTTTGTATGCCTGTTGTTTGGCTGCATGTACTTGCCGGCATTCTTCGTCGAACCAGGGGTTTCGCTGTGGTTGTCGTGCAAAGCCCAGCACGTCAGAGGCGGCATCTCTGATGGCTTCCTGGCAGTTTTTCCACTGGTTCTCGATGTTTGCAGTTGGCGGCAAAGGACTAGTTAAGAGAGCGCGAGAGACTCGATCGGAAAAGGACCTGGCGATTTCCTGCGACTGTAGCCGTCCGACGTCGAACTTCCTCACAGTATTTCCCTGTTTTGGCTTTGGTCTGGATATCCGTAGCATTACCTTTGCTACAAGGAGGTAGTGGTCCGAGTCAACGTTGGCTCCTCGGAACGTTCGGACATCCTTGATACTGGAGGAGTGCCTTGCGTCGATCGCAATGTGGTCAATTTGGTTGGCGGTTGATTGACGAGGAATTCGCCATGTCCCCTTATGTATATCGAGATGCGGGAACTGCGTACTAGCTACCACAACGTTTCGCCCCGCAGCAAAGTCGATTAGCCTGAGTCCGTTATCGGAGGTGGTGTCGTGCAGGCTGTATCTTCCGATTGTGCCACCAAAGACGTCTTCTCTTACCAGTTTGGCATTAAAATCACCCAAGACAATTTTAATGTCATAGCTAGGGCATTGCTCATATGTCTTGTCCAGGAGCTCGTAGAACTCGTCCTTGGTGTCGTCATCTTTCTCCTCTGTGGGGGCATGCGCGCATATGAGGCTGATGTTGGCGAATTTAGCCTTGATGCGAATTTTCGTGAGGCGCTCGTTCACATAGTTGAAACTCAAGACTTCTTGCCTAAGTCTGCCTCTAACGACGAATCCACATCCAAAGAGACGCTGCCTTGTGGTCGGTAACAGTCACCGTAGTAGATATCGCATGTATAACAACACATGTTCTATGACAAATTTACAAAAAAAATGGATATTAATCTTACTCAGAAATACTTTTGCAACACATCAGCCAACCTTCATTTTTCATTTTGTAATGTTTACAAAGAAAACGTATTTCTGAACACACCCATTGTGCAATTTGTTTCCAAGAATTTATTTTTGTTTGTGGTGCAGAAATTTCTCAGGAAATTCCAGTGCTTATGGCTTACTGATGATTACACACTAAGAACCGATAGGGTATTTAAATGACAAAGAAAATATTTTTTTATTTTGAAAAAAGTCATTCAAATGGATTCTGGTAAGAAGTACACACTCAAAAATCTCAATGTATTGAATCAATTCAAATAAATCCGATTTCTATAATGGGTATCTTTTTTCGTATAAAGTAAAAAAAAAAAAAATTTGATACACATATTATTCGTAAGCCTTTAACCTTTCCTTGTGAAATATTTATGTTTATTAATACAATTTAGCTGATATGATATTTATTATAAGCTAGTCACTCACTAATTCACTCAACCTGTCCCTCATTTAGTGTCATTAGGACAATATTTGTCTAAGAATTGCTTCGCTAATGCGAGACGGTTTATTTATTTTCTCTTCTGTCGACTGCACATAAAAAGAAAATAAACTTTTATTCCCCCCTCCTTTTCTCGTTTTTTTTATGGATTACATCGCAGTATTCCTGCATTTGAAAATATACCGACAAATTCGACCACACCTCTAGAATATATCAACGGAAATATCGAATAATTTGTGTAGACAACTCATTTGTTTGTTTGTTTGTTGTTGTTTCGGTTAAGATAAACAAACCATATTTTTTTTGTGTGGTCGTTGATATCAAAAATGTTCAATCACTCATCCACAATTTAACGGTGTTTTTCACTCATCCAGTTGATTGGTTACGTTTAATGGAATTACAGAAAAAAAAAAAACAAATCTGTGGTCTCATTTCGGAATCATTATAATTATAACCTTTTGTAGATTTTATCATTTTGGAATTTGAAGTTCCATTGTCTCGTATAAGGTTTGATCGGAAATATCTATATATTGAGTCATAAATTTATGATGGAATGTAATATTTTTCATTTAATAAAACCCAGCCCTTTAACAGAACCTTAAGTAATCGATTTTATTGTAATAAATTTCGAAAATAATGATTTTTTTATTTATTTTGCATTCTTCTGTTCTGGTGTATCGATATCGAATCATTCGATTCGGTTTAAAGCAGCTTTGTCATTTTTCGTCGTTCTAGTGTGTGAACGCTGAAAATATTAAAAGCTGTTCAATTTAATTGTTTTTTCGTTTAATGGACGAAATACAGTAAGCAGTTTTCATGGTTTATTCAAGACCAAAAAACCATAAAGAATCGAGACACGTTTTGTCACATCTATAAAGATCATACGCACGAATTGCTTTTTTTGAGATTCGTCACCGTGACCATTCTCTCGTATTCAAGCCTGGCGAGTAGGTAAGGGCCAGTTTTTCAGTGCTAAGTTGACTCTTAGTTAAATTAGGGTACGTTAATCCTGAAAATAAATTAACCCCGAGTTAACTCATAAACGGATTTTCACTAGAGGATTTACTTTATCTTTAAGTCTTCAACAATCTATTTATTTGAAATCAAAGTAGGACACTATGGATTTGGATATCACATTTTTATGTGAAATTAAAGATTTTCAAAGATTTAAATGGATTTTTAACACCCACCAAATTAGGTGAGTTAACTCAGGATTTAATTTGACTAAAAACACGTTTCAGTAGTTAACTCGTGTTTAACCCCGAAATTATAATAATCTTTCACTGAAACCCTAAGGAAATCATTGTTGGGCAGAAATTAATTCCATTAATGTCCAGTTTTTTAGTGCTAGATCATTCTAGTCTCGGGGTTAAACCTTACTTTACAGTCAGTTGAAATCCTAAGTTAACTCCGAGTTAGCTCACCTAATTTGGTGAGTTAACTGAGGATCAAATCGTCTGAACGCACTGTTAGATTTCATATGAATTCTCAAAACATTTGACTTTTTGACATTAAAACTGCAGCTTATTCCACTTGAGAAATCAAATGAGTTTTGTTCTTTTGATGGAAAATAGTGAATTCAGAGCGATGTTCAAAGGGTAGACATGTGCATTCAAGAGGACACAAGCGTCCACAAGCTTTGTTTCAAAGCGAACCTCTGTCTATCAACTCCTACTCTCACCTCCCCGCGGTGAACATCGGGTGCCTAGTACCTTTAACTGAAGATGGGGTTCCAATCCCTGTGGACGGTTTTAGGGGGCAGCAAACGAGAGAGGGGGGGAGGAGTGTTCCCACTAAGGTACTTCTCCTTCATCCAGGCGGCAGCGGAAGAATACTCAAGATGGAATCAACGGTGGCGTCTACAGTCCCAGTTAGGCTGAACTACTTAGTGAACACCTTGTACGGGCTACTACGACATATTCGGAGCTCAGGCCTATAAGGAGCGGTTAATCCGGCTCCCCGCCCTTGGAGTTATACATATATATAGGGTCTGGTCCTCCAGGTTGGGGGTCGTGCCGTCGGGGTGACTTCCCGGCCACGTAAAGCTATTTTAGTTGCGAAGCATCAACAAGCCTCGGATACGGACGGATTTACTGTTGACGAACCTAGCAAACGAAATAAGGACAACGAACTTCGGATCTGCACGTGGAATGTTCTGTCTCTCTATAGACCGAGTGCAGCCGAACATTTAGCGGAGGCCCTAGACTGCTACAAAGCAGACATCACCGCCATCCAAGAAGTGCGATGGGATGGGCCGGGCAAAAGAAAACTGAAAGACTGCGATGTATACTACGGTGACTGTTACCGACCACAAGGGCAGCGTCTTTTTGGATGTGGATTTGTTGTTAGAGGCAGACTGAGGCAAGAGGTCTTGAGTTTCAATTATGTGAACGAGCGCCTCACGACAATTCGCATCAAGGCTAAATTCGCCAACATCAGCCTGATATGCGCGCATGCCCCCACAGAGGAGAAAGATGACGACACCAAGGACGAGTTCTACGAGCTCCTGGACAAGACATATGAGCAATGCCCTAGCTATGACATTAAAATTGTCTTGGGTGATTTTAATGCCAAACTAGGAAGAGAAGACGTCTTTGGTGGCACAATCGGAAGATACAGCCTGCACGACACCACCTCCGATAACGGACTCAGGCTAGTCGACTTTGCTGCGGGGCGAAACGTTGTGGTAGCTAGTACGCAGTTCCCGCATCTCGATATTCATAAGGGGACATGGCGAATTCCTGGTCAATCAACCGCCAACCAAATTGACCACATTGCGATCGACGCAAGGCACTCCTCCAGTATCAAGGATGTCCGAACGTTCCGAGGAGCCAACGTTGACTCGGACCACTACCTCGTTGTAGCAAAGGTAATGCAACGGATATCCAGACCAAAGCCAAAACAGGGAAATACTGTCAGGAAGTTCAACGTCGGACGGCTACAGTCGCAAGAAATCGCCAGGTCCTTTTCCGATCGAGTCTCTCGCGCCCTCTTAACTAGTCCTTTGCCGCCAACTGCAAACATCGAGTACCAGTGGAAAAACTGCCAGGAAGCCATCAGAGATGCCGCCTCTGACGTGCTGGGCTTCGCACGACCACCACAGCGAAACCCCTGGTTCGACGAGGAATGCCGGCAAGTACATGCAGCCAAACAACAGGCATACAAAGCGGCGCTGCATAGAAGGACCAGAGCTGCTCGCGAGCTCTACGAGCAGAAGAGGAAAGAGGAACACAAGCTTCTCAGAAAGAAAAAGAAAGAGCATGAGAAGCGCGCGATCGAGGAATTAGAGGGATGCCACTGCAGGAATGAAGTTCGGAAGTTTTACCAAAAAGTAAAAAGAACCTCCCAAGGTTACAAACCCCGAACCGAAGCCTGCAAGGACGATCAGGGGAACATCGTGGTGGAAACGCAGTCGGTGCTGAGGATATGGAAAAATCATTTCTGCAAATTGTATAACGGCGATGACGAACCGAATTCCGCTACCATGCAAATTGCACCATTCAACCTGGACGACGTAGGCCAACAATTCCGTCCACCCGATCTTGACGAAGTGAGGATAGCCATATCTAAACTTAAGTCCAATAAAGCTGCTGGAGCTGATGGCCTTGCGGCTGAGCTATTCAAAGCGGCTGGCGATGAATTGGTTAGGAGTATGCACCAGCTCATCTGTAAAATATGGTCGGAAGAAAGCATGCCCGATGAATGGAACCTCAGTATTGTTTGCCCGATCCTCAAGAAAGGCGATCCTCTGGACTGCACCAACTACAGAGGCATCAGTCTTCTTAATATCGCCTACAAGATCTTCTCTGCCGTACTTTGTGAACGCCTGAAGCCATTCGTCAACAACCTGATAGGTCCATATCAGTGTGGCTTTAGGCCAGGGAAGTCCACCATCGACCAAATATTCGCACTAAGGCAGATCTTGGAGAAAACCCAGGAGTTCCAAATTGATACCCACCACCTTTTTATCGATTTCAAGGCCGCGTATGACAGCATCTATAGAGACGAGCTATATAGAGCAATGTCTAGTTTTGGCATCCCTGCCAAACTCGTCCGTTTGTGCAGGATGACGATGGAGAATGCACGCTGCTCCATCAAGGTCGGCAAAGACCTCACCGACACCTTTGATGTCAAAAAAGGTTTTAGGCAAGGCGACGCGCTGTCATGCGACTTCTTCAACATCGTTCTTGAAAGAATAGTGCAAAACTCTCACGTCAACACCAGAGGCACAATCTTTCAAAAGTCCGTCCAATTACTCGCTTACGCTGACGACATTGACATAATCGGACGAACAAAGCGTGATGTCAGTGGTGCTTTTGTGAGCATTGAGAAGGAAGCCAAGAAGATGGGTTTAACGGTGAATGAAAGCAAAACAAAATATATGCTGTCCACAAGAAAGGACACCCAACACCGACGTCTCGGACAGAACGTCACTATAGACAGCTATAATTTTGAGGTAGTCAGAGACTTTGTCTACCTAGGATCCGCTATAAACTCAGCGAACGACACCAGCGCTGAGATCAAACGAAGAATTACTCTTGCCAATCGCTGTTTCTTTGGGCTAAGAAGGCAATTGAGAAGCAAAGCCCTCTCTCGAGCAACTAAACTGTCCCTGTATAAGACGCTTATCATCCCGGTCCTGATGTATGGTGCAGAGGCATGGACACTGCTAACAGTGGATGAGAACGCGTTAGGCTGTTTTGAGAGGAAAATTCTCCGGGTGATTTTTGGTCCCGTCTGCATAGATGGGGAATGGAGAAGAAGATACAACAACGAACTGTATGGGCTGTACAGCGACACCGACCTAGCCACAAAAGTGAAAAGCCAACGACTAAGATGGCTGGGTCACCTAGAGCGAATGGACACCAATGCTCCGGCCCGGAAAGTCGTCGAATCCAAACCCGTGGGACAACGCAGTAGAGGTGGACAGCGTAAAAGGTGGCGCACGCAAGTGGAAGAGGACCTCAACCAACTTGGCGTGCGAAACTGGAGACAGCTAGCTAGAAACCGAGCCGGCTGGAAGAAGCTTGTTGGTTGAGGCCCTGGTCCACCCCGGACTGTAGCGCCACCTTAAGTAAGTAAGTAAGTAGTGAATTCAGAGCTTTGAAAATAAAAAAAAAGTCTTCCAAAAAAATTAACACAACAATGTATTATTCCAAAAAAATAATTTTGTTAAAAAAAAAACTTTATTTGTTTATGACTTTTTTCTCTATTTTGGTTTTGACAGATAATCATAGAAATAATCAAATGCTAAGTATAGACTTGTAAACATGAAAATAGGAAAACCATATGACTTGACTTGAAAAGAAAGGTAATTTGAGAGATCATACAGAAAACAAAGTGGCCTTAACTCAGAGTAAACCCTGCACTGAAAAACCGGCCCTAAATTGCCTTGCATATGAGCTGCGAATAGCGAAATGCGAATGGTCACGAATTTTGACAATTCTTTCACATGAGTGGTCGCCGACAGACGCGAATTGTCATAAAAAATAAATCAGGGTGCTAAAAAAAATGTATGAAAACTCGCAGCTTTAAGAAATGCGTCCTGAAATTGTGGATTGCGTGTAAATGTTTGATGTATATAAAGTTAGCAGCACACTTTTGGAAATTCATGTTAAAAACTATCCTATCATTAGTTGCTACTTAATTGCGAATTAGTTATGCAAACAAAAAATTAATTGCTTTTTTGGTTTAGGAAAAAATGGGTGTCCTGTTAACTTCATATGAACTTAGCAGGACAACTTTCTCAAAAATGAATATAATCGAGCTGAAAAAATTTGGTTGTTGAGAACTAATTAATTGGGAATTAGTTACGCAAACAATAATTTTATTGCATTTTTGGTTTGCGAAGAAATGGGTGTCCTGCTATCTTCATATGAACTTGGCACGACACAAATTTTTCGCAAACCTAAAACGCAATACAAATTTTTTTTGCGTAACTAATTCGCAATTAATTAGTACTCAACAACCAAATTTTTTCAGCTCGATTATCTTCATTTTTGAGAAAGTTGTCCTGCTAAGTTCATATGAAGTTAGCAGGACACCCATTTTTTCCTAAACCAAAAAAGCAATTAATTTTTTTTTTCGTAACTAATTTGCAATTAAGTAGCAACTAATGATAGGATAGTTTTTAACATGAATTTCCAAAAGTGTCCTGCTAACTTTATATACATAAATGTTTGACAGTTCGCAGAAAATATCTTGTTGGTAGCGTAGAAATTACATAAATGCAAAATTTTACAATTTAAACAAATTAAAGGTGGTGTTTAATAACTTTGTCGAAAAGTTAAAACAAGAATTAGTTGATATTTGCGCTTGGAATCGCCTAACAAATTTATTCGCAGGTTGCAGCTCAGGTCATAAAGGCACTTAAGTGATGCAAAAGTTGTTATCCCGAACGAACCATTTTAGAGGTTATTAAGTCCGGTTCAGTTCCAATGGTTATCATTTTGCGTATCCAAGAAATAAACGCATCACTTGCTACCTTTTCCTTTTCTTACTTTTCCAGATAAATTTGAACTTGTTCGCTTAAACCGAGAGGTAAGCATCCATTTGCAGTCAAATCAGCCCAAACCCATCGTTCGTTGTCACAATTTTGCAAATGTAAGGCTACGATTTGACGGCCAACTCTAATGGTCAACAAGTTTACTCTCTAACAACACAGTTGTCAAGTCATGTGATCGTCAACGTATAGAATATTACCAATGTGTTGACGGCTGCACAACTCTCGGTGACAAGAATTTTACAGTCAAGAAAGTCGATTATTCTAGTTGACCATATGTAATCGCTCCATCAACGCAGTTAGCACAGGTGAAAGATTGTTCTACAGCGAGTTATGGTTGTTTTCAAATGTTGAAACAGCCGAATCTGTCTTGTCAACGTTGCTCTTTACCTTAATCTCAAAAATGTTGGGTTATAAAAAGATTATTTTTTTTGACATTTGACATCGTAGACATTCTTCAATGGAATTTGAAGGTCTATGGCTCGACAGATAGGCAACAAATATTGTGACGCACATATGTATATATACATAGAATATTTCATTTCAAATATCACCTGTATGCATAGCATACAGACTATTTAGAGCAAACTGGCGTCATAAGTTGGTTATCGAGCTTATATAACTTATTCTGAAAAGAAGAAAAAATTCTTCTAGATTCGATTTCAGAATTGAAGTCAGAAGGGTTCACATGTGTGCAGAAGTTCTTCCAGATTACTAATTGAAAACATTATAAAATGGACGCCTGTGAAGCTCGCGGGGCAACTTTAGCCTAGAACCTTAATAAGTATTATCAGTTTTTTTTTTTTGCATTCCTATTCCCAAATCGCGTTACCTACTGACCTCACAGTTAAGTTAGTCACATTGTGTATCTCATGAATCTAGTATGCTGGAAATTTGCAGTAAGGCTCCGAATTTGTTTTTTTTTATATTTTTCATTTCAACGATAGGCTGGGTTTAAATTTCACAAAGAAGTTAGCTAGTCAGTATGAATTCTTTTTTTTCTAATTTAGGACCTCAAAATTTGGACCTAGCCTATTCTTGGAATGGAAAAAAACAGAAAATTTGAAGTCATACTTCAAGTTTCAAGCTTGGTTCCTGATTCTTGAGACACAAAATGTGACGTGCCAGAGTTGTAATAGATTGCAATATTTGGCGAATGCAATCTTTAGTGACTTCAATCAATGCTCTACATGTTTTTTAGAATGTGACTTCAAAAAATGAAGTCGCCATTGTTTTTTCCTTACACAGATTGCAACCTTTTTTTCTTTCCAATATTTTGTCACTATCCACTGATTGCAATATTTTGGGACTTCATGCATTCTTTTGAAGTTTTTGAATGCTTTTGAATTCTTTCAATTTTTTGAATTCTTTCAATTTTTTGAACTCTTATGAAGCCTTTTGAACTCATTGCATTTTTTGACGTTTTGGCCTCCATAATACTTACGTTCGCTCTTAAAAACAAGATATGTTAAATTGCCTAAAATACTTTAGATAAAATATTTTGTCTGTATGTTATTTTTAACAAGCATTAAGGATTTCCCAATCCAATGCGAAACATTCAGTGACGTCGGCGGAATAAGAACAACAACGTGTTGTTCTGAATCAGCAAAGTGTTGTTTTAGTTATTTCGTCGTCGTCGCCCGAATTAGTAGGTACCTATAGTAAAATTAGAATTGTAAATGGAAAAAAATAGCGGCAGGCTGAAATTTTGCAGGTCGTTCCGGGGACTGGTATACAACTTAAATCTAAGTTGGCGATCTCCTACCCCTTGCAGGGGCGGTGCCACGCCCACTTTTCTTAAATCCTGGTTTCTGAAGAAGCGGCTACACCGATACGGATGAAATTTTCATAATTTGTTAATATAGTCGTAGAAAAAATTAAAAAAATTGTTAAAGTAAAATCCGCCCACTGCCACGCCCACTTTTCGTCTTTCTTTGTTTCTCGAAAATGTCTCCTACGATTTGCATGAAATGTTCAGAGTTTATTCTTATGAACAAGAAAACATTTAAAACAAAATTTCATTTAAGTCCGCCCACTACCACGCCCACTTTTTTATATCTTAATTTCTCAGAAACTGATTTGGATAAAACTGAGATTTTTTTCATACTAGTGATATTTAGATTTGCGAAGCACTTTTGGTTTTGTGAAACTCACAGGTAGTTACGTTCCTCTTTCATGTATAATTATTAATTTATAGGAACTGTCCTAGGGAGTAACGATTTAGTTTTCAAATAAAAAATAAAAGCCCAAATCAGTCCTTCAGATTGATGAAAATCATTTATTTGAGTTCTTTGCAAAATCAGAAACAGAAATGTACATAAACAAAATTGCAAAAAAAAAAACAGCAAATTCCTGTCAAGGCCCTATTTGTTCAGGTGTAAGTTGCCCAATTCAATACGAACCAGAAACGGATTCAAGACAAATCCAAGACTTTAAACTGGACCAAGATAATTAAACTATCTTTTCATGTTAATTGTTGTCATGTAAATTTTCCAAGCTACTCTTAAGGTCAGTTTGTTCACAACTAATTATTTTAACCAATGTTTATTGTGGCTGGTAAATCCGCGAATGTGCTTGTTAACCACAATTTTAGTCAATGAATCCATAGTTTAAGTTGTTAATTATTATCGAAAACGCTAGTCAGCGAATGTCGTTAGATTAGCTCCATTGAACCAGAGCCAATTTGAACAAACTGGCCCTTAACACGGGCAGCTGACTGGCGGCATTTAATTATCTTTGGATCGTGTCAATAGTATCTTCTAGATAGTTACTTACAGCCCTATCAATAAAAACTGCTCAAATATATTCTAATACACAAATTAACAAAAACGTCAATCAGAAGTTAGTTCACGAATTAAAATTTCATATCAATAAAAATATAAACTGCTAATCCACGTTAAGTTCAAAAACTTAACGAAAATCTACTACAATCAACAAGAACTCTGCTCTTTCCAAAGACTATTTATGGAATTGCACATACACTTTCTCACTAAATGTGAACTTTCGCACATACACTCTCTTATTTGAGGCTGTAGATAGCATGTGTGTCACAAGCGTCTGTTTCTTTTTATCTCTAGTTTTTGGCAACAATGACAGAAGTATTTTTAGCTTAATTACTCGTTTAATGTACCTTCTTTGGTGAGTTAGTTTAATGCCATGAATTTTGATTTATTGATATGATTTGACACTTAACTCACTGATTAAAGATAATTTGTGTTTCATTTGCGTTTATGAATACCGGGGTTAGTTTTTGGTTAATTTTGTCTGATATTTTCTCTAAGTTAACCAATAGCCCTGTATTTTAGTTAATTTTTATCTCCGCTTAAAAAAATTCCTATGTAAAATACAACAACAATTTGGTATAATTCCTTATTGTTGTTGTATTTAACAAGAATTTTTTGTAAGCGATGGTACAAATATTCTAAAAAACAAGGCTAATATTTTATAAAAACATAAAAAAAGTAAAAATAATTAAGTTTCCTTTCAAGCTCAACTTTTATTTTTGAGGGTTTTTGCCGCTTTGGCACCACTGAGCGGGCGAGCATCATCGGTTAACAGGAAAGGTCATGGTTGCGTTCGTTTATGATTCGAAGTAAATTATCGTACTACGCTTTTTGAAAAGGCACGATTACGTGGCAGGACTACTGCAGTTAATTATAAGAAATCGAAGAAGACACGACCCAAACTAATTTTGTTTTTGTTTAATGTTTCGAGGACATAATTATGTAGTTCATGCGTACAGTTTTGACAAATAATAATAATATACAGTTGAAAGAAAAAATTTTATAGTATATAAATCATAAGCTAAATAATAAGCTAAATTTAAGTTGCGTGATGTATACCTAGGTTTTCTCTTGCACGATATCTTAATTACGCGCCTACAACTTACTGTCATCAGTGAATCCATACGCATGCATGTGTTAACGAACCATTATTATAATAGGTTTAACACTGATTACAAAAGTGAGTTATTCTTAGAAGGAATTTATTTGTCTATTTCACGGTCGAAGTTTTTTGAAAGAACACAAGTTTCACGTTAGACAAAAGACAGAATTTTAAACAATTGTTTTTATTGATTTAGTCGACTTTTTTTTTATTTAATTTATATTTAGAAACGGTATAAAATTTTTATCATCAAAAAATAAAAAAATAATTAAAAGAAAACAACAAACTGTATCACTTTGCTTATTAAAGCAGAAACTTATAGATAAGAAGAGGAAAATTGTTTTTAGATTTGAATTTGAGATGTAAATGTTTTTTAAGAGAGCATACAATCCGAATACAGGGATAAGTATCTATAATAGTAGGAAAGGAAATATTTTCATGGTTGGTCGAAGTCCTAAATGGGATACGATTTGCATCATTAGACACGAAAAAGAAGAATAAACATGTGCAAAGGGAAGAGTGTATTTAATAGGATGTTTTTTTTTTTTTTTTAAACAAGAAACTATTATGTGTGTTTTTCTAAAGTATGTAAGCACCTGTTTATTTTCACTTCCCAAATTATTTGCTTTTGATATACAAATTATCGTAAGGGATTCGAAATAATTTTTTAATCTCTTTCGTGAGAGCTCTCTTTTGCCCAAAACAACACAAAGTTTTAAAAGTGTGGAACAGGAATTGGGCAAAAATAGGTCAGAAATAGTAACAATTGGCAGTTTTGTGTTTGAAACAATATCGGGGATAATGACATTACTTCGAAAGACAAACATCTTTAATGGACAACATTTCGAAAATAAAATAAAAAATGTTAAATGACAAAATCTCGAATATGAAAATAAAAAAAATTCAAACTTCTTAGGTTAAATGCATATGAGTTATAAACTTCCAAGAAAGGAAGTGACTTGAGACATTTCTTCAGTTTTATAGTGTGGCAATGGGATGCTTTTGGTTATTTTCTATGTCAAGCAGTGTTCCCAAATTGGTGGTTTTTCCAACCAAAATGGTTGTAAAAACTACCTTTGATGGGAAAAATGGTGGGAAAATATTCATAATGGGATTTATGGTGAGGAAATATTTCAATAATCGCATTTTAGAGCGGACAAAGTATTTTTAACATGACCGCAATTTACTACACTTGCCTATCTTCGAATTTTGATATAAGGATTTGGCACAAAAATCATTCCTGACCTTGAAAAAACAGAAACTTTAAGAAATAATTTGTTTGTGAATATCACGCGAATGGGGTACCAAAAATCGCTGACCTTGAAAAAATTCATTAAAGTTTATGGCTGACCAATGATTGAAACAAGCTAACCTTTTATGACCGTTAAGTGAGCTTTCAAATAGCTTACTTCATTTTTAAATGACCCAAATGAGGGACAAAATATTTTGTTGTGACCTTGAAACGGACTTTAACAATTCATAAATCTATGGCTGATCAATTACTGAAAATATTTAACCTTTGATCACGATCAAGAGATCTTTCGGATCGGTATACATTTTTGCTAATATTCCACAAATGAAGTGGCAAAAATCGTGCGTGACTTTGCGAAACTTTATAGACTAAGAGCCCACAGCAGATTTTGGGTGTGAACGATAGCAAAAAAAGAAGTATAGGCGTCGAAAGCTCCATTAAAGACTATTAAAAAAATCAAGGTCTTGCAGTCCACAACTGGGGCCTTTGCGAGAAACAGTGCATCGAAAAAAAAATATGAATGCAACTTCGAGGATAATCGTGTTAGCCGAAATTGGTTTTCACTCCTCCCTTGAGAAGCTCCTCGGATCACATATCATGGAATCTGAGACCATTTGAGTGTATAGTTCGCTCTACCGGACCGTTTAAAAAATTCAAAATTCTAAGTGAAAAACGGTTTTTTTAAACAGTCTGGCAGGGCGAATTAAATGATCTCAATTCCGTGATATGGGATCCGCG